>CM046066.1:20329289-21534289 GCA_025215515.1 Schistosoma japonicum | reverse complement strand
ATCACACTTTATTAGATTAGGTTGAGTGTAAGTAAACATTTGTTTTTGAACACAAAAAAGTAGGGAAGGGGTTCGAACTTCCATATTGCTTATACTTCAACAAATCTTAATGTCTATCCTAAATTATTCTTACACAACACTATCAAGGATGATTTGATATTAATTATGAGGGTTGTCTCAACAATGTTTTTAACAGTAGATGATGAAGATTGCCTATTCTATATTTTTATTTTCTCATTAGAGTTCATTTATTCAGGGAGTCATTTAGGTATGTGTTCAGTTATTCTTTCATAAGGATCATAATTGCTCCCGCCTCCCCTCCTCCATAATGTATGTGTTTCCACAGATACATGTAAATTGATGGATATGCATTACTTTGCATATTCTTTAGGTTTTAATGGAAATGTTTTATACGTTTCGAAGCTAATCAAAAAATATAAATGTGATAGATTAGATGATTCAAAAAGAACAACTAACTTTCAGAAATGTCTTTTAGAAGACTATTTCATTCACTTTGTTAATATGTAAAATAAACATTGTATCTTTGGTATTGTAATGTTACCCTCATCATGACCCCACATTTGATTCATCAGTAGTTATCATATGATTTCCCATTCAGAAACTAAGTAAGTATACACCTGTCTACCGCCTCCCCTAACCCCCCACCCACTTCCTAGTCATGGTTGTTCATGTTATTTGTATTAATGGTACACTGTGTGATCAAGTTTTATATGAGTATGAAGGGATACGTGAGATACTATTCATCTTTAGTTGGTAGATCTATTATCTTATGTCCTTCTACACGGTTCGGGATTAGGAGAATTAAGGCAGACTAAAGATTATCGATCAATCAGTTTTACTGTTTGCAGTGCCCTAATTGGTTCCAATAAATTAATAAACTGCTATTCGTATTGGTCTGAGTTAACGGAATATCAGAATTGGAGAAAACAACCTTAATCAAATGAATCCTTTAAGGCGGCAATGTAAAGATCAATAACATAAAGAAAATCAGGATGACGGCATCTGACCTCATTTATTGATATATACATGAAATATGTTTATTGTCATTTACTTTCTTCAGGTAGACTACGTAGTCTTATTTAGTGAAAACGCTGACAATATACAGAGTCTTCTAGATAACTCGAATAATACTGTGAGCATATTTAGGATTTGTTTCTCTTCCACTGAATGCAAAATGTTAATCCAGGACTAGTCTGCATCATCGCCTAGATTTGTCACATAGAATGAAGTAGTTGAGCACGCTGACTATTCCACTTATCTCTAAAGTCCATTCGGTTCTGGTGGGTTGGTGAATGACAAAATCCCTACTCGGATTAGAAAATTTGTTTGGCTTTTTCCAATTTGAACCACCTGTTGAGTAGGTGAGATACCTGTCACTCAACAATGGCCCATACATCACCAAATGAGTTAGTAAATAACACTGATGTTAGATATAAACAACCAGGAAAATACAACAGACTATTCGACAAGGTCGTATTGCGTATATGTGACCAATGCTTGCGTAGTCGAGGGATGATGGTTGTAGCAGAAGATGGATGAGAGAAAGGTGAAGGCGGTGAAACCAAAACATGATATCAGTGCATGAAGTCTTTGATTGTTTGATCTAGGCCATGTTGGTTGATGAAGACTACCTGGTCGCGATCCGTGTAATATTCTCAATCAATAGCTAGAGACACTGGATGATATCATCGGTGTTAGTGGAGCAAGTGTTTTCGATCTCTTTTTTCATGCAGATATTAAGTTCTATTATCCTTTCATACATATTTTTTACTTTATCCTTCTTGTCTGTGTCTTACTGCAGTGTTATTCTTGCCAATTCGCATCGACGTGCCAATGTGGTATAGCGAATCATACGTATGGGTGTATGTGCCAGGTTCTACGTCGTTAATGACCGACTGATGACTAACATACAATTATATTTGTAGACTATTTCACTTAGCTATCAAAATGATTCAGATGATTCACAGAATATGAAATAAAGTTATGAGTTCAATGCATCTTACAATAATTGTTATTTTGATCCTACTGATTTTATTAAAAGGACTAAGTGTTGGTTGTATTCCTATTAACGGGAGTTAGTAAAAACTGGACAGTTGTTGTATTTAAGTACGCTACTCCTCAGTGGCAGTGCTTGCTCTCTGAAACAGGACTTTCAGGTGCCTTGACAAACGATTAAATATCATCATTGTATTGGAGTGGAATCAGTTGTCCAGGGTTACCAGGTTCCACTAGTACACAAGTGAAATCCGTCTATAACGGATGCAAACAACAAATTTAAATATCAATCTCCACAAAACTACTTCAACTTAATAATAATCAGCTCACTAGTGATTAATTTCAAATTGTTCTTGAAGTTCTAGTAAGAAGTCATGACTGGTGAAGTTCAAACATATTGCAAAAGTGATAGTTATCACTATTGACATTAAGAGATCATTGGGTTATGTAATATCAATAATTGAAAAGAAAGGGGAATGAATCCTACCACTGGAGTTGTGATAATTTTAAACACTTGTCTGAATTTCTTAACGAAGTGGAGACTGCATACTACCACATGGAAGTAATATACTTGAAAGGAACAGCTACCTAGTAAGCATTATTTTTCACTTATATTCAACATAGATCAATCTGTAATGAATACACACACTGAATTATGCAATGAAAGCAAACTTCCACAAAACCCCCATCTAAAAAAACTAATTTTATTGAATTTCGACATCAATCCATTCATCCACTTGGATAACTTACACCGATTATCATCTGCGATTTTAGTGTCATTTAACCATCATCGCCTGATCGATTTCCTACGGTAGTATTAGTAGGGGTAGTATTAGGGTAGTGGTAGTGGTAGGAGTATTATTATTATTATTATTATTATTATTATTATTACTATTGGTAGTAATAGTAGTCGTAGTCGTAGTCGTAGTCGTCGTCATCGTCGTCGTCGTCGTCGTCGTCGTAGTAGTAGTAGTAGTAGCAGCAGCAGCTGTAATAGCTGTAATAGTTGTTACTATTAAAGTTAATCAGCATTATAACAAGATTTATTTTTCTGTAGTTTCTATTCTCATAATGAATAGGTGAATTTTGAATGTGTACCATTCTATAATCTCTTATTTGTCTATTGTTATACAAGTCTTTCGTACACAGATACACATAGAAATAAGTTGATTTGTGCATGCTCATCAAGTGATCACTATGTCATTCACACACACACACACACACACACACACACACACACACCAACCCTACCCATTCAACATAGAAATTCTTATTTTCAAACAATTTTTCATAGGTTAACATAAAACTTCATTCTTAAGTGTTATAAACTGATAGGTTGATAAGATACTACTGAATACTGTATAATTTTCTCTTGTATACTTCACTTAGGAAATTACAAGAATTGAGATAAAGTTAGCAATTCTATAATATTTTTATGGGCGGAGGGGGGATGATGTGAACGAGGAGGAGAAGGAAGTGATGGGGAGGGGGCGGCGGTGAGGATTGAAATTACTTGTTGTTTTTGTTGTTAAGAATGAAATAATTTTTCATCTTTTTAAATGATCAGATCCAATGGGATATATTTTCTATTCAATATTTTATGTTAAGCTAATGTGTATACAACATTACTATAATTGAGATTAACATGCATAGAGAAAAGAAACAGAAAGAAATAAAGAAAGAAAGGGGGAAACAAGGGATAATAAATGAATTGATAGAGTGAACAAGAAAAAGAAAAGAGGATTGAGGAATTAAATAAAGTTTAAAGTGGATTATAACAAACTTGATTAAAGTAAATCATTGAGGAATAATACAGGAATAGCATATCATGTAAGTAGTATATGTACATTTTAATAAAACGAAAGAATGCACTTTAAGTTGGTAGTGATTGCATAAAGTTACTATGATACATTTTATCAAGTGGTTTTTCATCGTCACCATCGTTATCATCAACATCCAAGTTATTATCATCCACATTAAAATCATCATCATCATCATCATTAGCAGCAGCAGCAGCACCATCATCGTCATTTGGATAACTTAAGAGTGTTATGTTTATCTAGTTTCTTTATTACTGATTTCATTTTATATGCCACTTAGTCTATGTAACTCATCAACATAGTAAGGTATAATGAAGACCACTTTTATCTATCAGTATCAATTGTTTATTTCCATTTAATATATAAAGTATACTGTGAAATTTCATAAATAAGAAGAATTCAATGTAGACTGTAGTAAGATAGATACTACTTCAGGTTGTATTGAAGGTATACTTTGTTGGGGCGGTGGTGAGGGAAGGGGGGATTTCTCGTAATCAAGGCGCTATCATGTTTATATATATAATCATTATGATTAATAATATTAGGTTATCAATGTAATGGGAATAACTATGCCACAGAGTTTCTATTAAATGCATAGTAGTAATGAATCATTTCATGGGTTTCACGGCATGATGGTCTATCTAGATGCGAACTTGTTGAATGGTTATATTTGATATGAAACTTCCTCACGTGATATTTCAATATTAAGTGATATACTTCGTTGTATTTATATTTAAAGCACTTAATTATATTGATACAGTTGAATTGTAATTAGTAGAAAAGTCAAGAATGAATGTTTTATCGTATTCATGACTCGTCAATTCCATGTTATTGTTACTGATATATTAAGTACTTCTGATGAGTTCTATACTACGATGAAACTGCTGTCTACTATTTCTTGATTTCTAGTGATAATAAAAATTAATCGATGGTGAATTCATTCAAATAAACCAATTTTCATAAAACCGTCTCTATTTGATTACACTAATCAACCAATTAGTGACTGGCTTCAATATTATCCTGAAGCTCTAGGGAAAAATCATGACAGTTGGAGTACAGACTTATCGAGGGTGAGACAGTTATCCCCGATGACATTGGATGATTGTCGAGCCATATTACAAATCGATGGAAATGGCAATTCTACCATCAGACGTTGACCTATCCAGTAATGCAATAGGTTTGGCATTCACCAATTAATGGCATCAGTTTTGATTATACAGGCAAAATCAAGGTTGCTCAATGTTGAAGAGTCCGATACTATGACAAAACAGCTGTCTAGTAATCCCTGATTTTCAATGATATCCTAGTACAAAGTATAAGCGTTTGTAAAGTTTTTAAAAAAAACAAAGAAAGCATCATTCTGAACATGCCACTCCGAGATTTCTCGATCAGTGATTGAAGTGTCTTTGGCTTCTTTAGCAGTTTCAGATGCTTCATTGAAGTGTTTTAGGAGATGTCCACGTTTGTTAATATACGAAAATAAAATCACTGAAACGTAATCTCTTTACTAAACGACATTCTTACTGAGTATTTGGCAGAAAATGTTCATTAAATTGTAGATAACCCTTCAAATGAATTGTTAAATGAATTGTATAAGCAAAATTACATTCATACATGATGATCCGTCTAAAGATTTGAACATTGAAAGAATAAAGCAATTTTAAAAAATGAAATGAATACATTGAATTTTGTAGATTCTCATCAATTGCTAACAGTCATAGTAAATGAAATTAAAATTGATTTGATAGAGATAAGCGAATACAGATACACACAGAGACTAAAAGTTGGTTTGTTCTCTTGCATAGCAGGCTGTTGCTGATGGTTTCCGGCCAATCGACATTCAGTATCTTGCGAAGCAAATACTTTATAGATACCTATACCCTCCTGATGATGTTTGAAGTAGTTATCCACGTTTCAGTTCCATAAAGAAGAACTGTCTTCACGTTCAAATTGAAGAGTCTGGGGTTGAGGTTTGTTGACAGTTGTTTGGAGTCCCATATGTTCTTCAACTGTAAGAATGCTGTCCTTGCTTTCCAATCTTTTCTTTCACATCTGCATCGAATCCTCCTTGTTCATCGATGATGCTTTCCAGGTACGTGGAAGTATCCACTTCTTCCACAGTTTCTCCATCAAGTTCGATTGGGTCGGTGCTTTGTGTGTTGAATTTGAGGATCTTGCTCTTTCCCATATATGTGTTCACGCACACTGATTCTGAGGTAGCTGCTTCGTTAGTTGTCTTCATTTACATTTGTTAGTGTATATGGGCTAGTTGGGCTAGATTATCCGCGAAGTCCAGATCATCGAGTTGCATCCTACTTGTCCATTGAATTCCGTGCTTCCAATCAGATGTGGAGGTATTCATGATTCTATCAACCACTAGAAAGAAGAGGAAAGGTGAGAGTAGGCAGCCTTGTCTGACACTGGTTCTTACTGTGAATGCATCTGTGAACTGTCCTCCATGCACGATTTTGCATTGTAGTCCATCGTATGAGTTCTGGACGATGTTGACGAGTTTCTTTGGTACGTCGTAGTTTCGGAGAATTTCGCAATGTGATCTCCTGTCTACACTGTCAAACGCCTTCTCATAGTCAATGAAGTAGATGTACAGTGACGAGTTCCATACAAGTGATTGTTTAACTGTGATCCGTGGTGTTGCAATTCGGTCTGTGCACAACCGATCCTTACCAATATCATAGATGCAATTTGTGAAATCAGATAATGTGTCGCTTTAGTAAATGAGTGATTTAATTTAAGTGATTTTGCGGAGATAAGTGTTACATTCAGGTGTTTGTATTCGTCACACTATATCACAAATCAATGCAAGCAGGAATTCTACATGTGAATGCTACAGGCCTATTTGTACAGATGGTTAAATGCTTTCTGTGAGACATGAAATCTAAGACTTCGAATCTCTGGTAAAATCAATGGCATGCACTACTGAGAAGTCTCAGACTAAGACAAAACATCTGTCCAATAGTGCTTAGTGGGTTTTCAGTAGTATTCAACCAACATCATTCTTTCCCTAAATGAGTGACTAGTTAATTAAAACTTTTTTAAATGTCACATGCAGATATCAACTGGATGATAAACATTAAAAGTGATAATGATGTAACAGTAAAAATAAGATTTACCCTCTCTTTCTTTCTGTATGTACAAGTCAGATATAAAGAGTTCGATAGAGATTGCTTCGTTGCTTGCTAGTTACTCTAAACGCATTTATGATATCCACATGTCTACTATCGTCTATATATCTGGCTATTGCACTTAAGAGGTATATAATTCGCAATCCTTGTGGATACTTTTCTTTCAATTCTTTCTACCTAATAACTTTCACAAGTACATGTAAATTCATAAATATAATTGAATATGACTTAAGAAGGATAATAAATTACTTCTGATTACTTTATAGAATGTTTAGTATTATAGACTGAGAACAATTGCCCTGAACTGATGCTTCTTTATAGCTTCACTTTAATCGATTTATCAATATTATTAAAAATTTAATCCCATTTGGGATACGTTTCAGAATGGATGGGGGGGGGGGCAGGAAAAGTAAGTGATGTTCTATAGACTCTTCTCCATACTTCATAGTAAATTTCCTACGATAATCATTATTATTTATAAATACCAACTTATAATACATACACTAGATCTTCATTTTATTCTTGTCTTATTCAATAATATACTCATTATTATTAATAATTGATAGTTGAATATTAGTAATCAAAACAATAATGAAATGTAAACAGTTCGTCAAGTTGAACATTCTCTTCTCTCCAGATGGTGTCATTCTCATCAGATTACATTGAAGCATAATGCAAACTTTACAATGCCTAGTGATTAATTGTAAAACTATCAAACAATATTCTTTTTTCTAAAGTTTGCTTATTTTATTCACAGAGAATTGATTGATGAAAATCACAACTGTTTAACATTGTCTACTATTAACTTATGTAGAATAGAAGAATGTTTTAATGAGAATATTTGTAGTGAATTTCTCATATACTACTAATTAAATAATATACAAAATATTAAAGTTGTAGTATACATTAATCAAACTATTCATACTTTAAATTAATGTGAATAAAACAAAACTATAAAACAATGAAAATAGGAAGTTATTATATTTTAGATTTCAGTAGTATGTTCTCACCTTAATGCATATAACATCATTTTACTATTGGACACCATCTTAGTGATATAGAGGGTTAGGTGTTTATTAACCTGGAGACTATGGGTTTATTTCTTCTACTGGAATCAAAGGTACACATTAGTGATGAGTCTCACAATGGTACAAAACAGCTGTCCAGTTCTTTCTCATTTTCACTTGTGACCTACCAACATCAATCTGTGATAATTTGTGACTAATCTCCACAAAACCGCAACATTTCTGTTAGTAACTTGAAAATGAGCAAGAATAAGGAGTTTTATGAATTCAAGTTATTTACATTCGCCACAAGTTCGTTGCCACTAGGCATCAGTGAGCATTTAATTTAGTTAAATGGGAAACTTCCCAGTGGGATTGTATATTACTGATTATATCTTACAACTGGAACCAAGAAATTTCGTAACGAAAACTAAGCCGGCCACTAATAATAGGATTCCAATTTCAGTCAGTTTATAATCATGTCATTAACAATAACTATCTCATGGTATCACGTTGTGTTGTGGTGAAAATTCGTAGTTCATTGTGCCATAGACATCACTAACGGCAATGAATTGTTACCTGAACTGAGAATTCTACCAGTGAATAAGAGCTTAGTTGTGAGGGTGATTAAGAGTTTGTCATCAGTTACTGAATACCCTGAGTTCGACTAATGATAGAGTCTCAGGTGAATACTGCCACATAGAAGTTACATACAAATATAAAAAAAGTGTCTAGTGAACACTAGTTTTCACTTGTTTCCAACCTAAATCATCCTATGACAAATACAAATAGTGAATTATAAAATAAAAGACAATTCTCTACAAAACCATTTCATTACATGATTTTATTTAACTAAGCCAACCTGATGATATTTGGTTCGATCTCATGACTGAATTGAAAGACTTGCACTGTTGATGAGACCGATGCTGATATAAAAGAGCTATCTAGTACTTTCAGGTTTTTAGTGATGCCTAACCAACACCAATCTGTAACAGATGCAAACAATAAATCTAGTCTATTTGTTTCTAAATAACTAGGCTTAACTTACATCATTCTCGGTCATACTTAACTCCTATTCTATTACACCATTACGTAATAACTTAATTTTAGCCTTAAATAATATTCTAAAACTTGTTTCTTTATTCTTCTCAACTCGTTGTTATGACTTAACGGTTAGGATAACAACAAACTTCAATGGAATATCATCAATGATCTGTCGCATATATTAATGAGAGATAACTTTAAAAAGTCTATACACACATGTTAAGTGTCTATATTTTCCTTGTTAATGTTACAAAAAACTTCACTTACTCAGTACCAGTTACATTATGAATGTAGTATTCCATTGTACTTACCACTTAGTAACAAGTTGAAATGAAGTTGAATAGTGAATATTAGAGTAATTGATACGGTAAGTTTTATCTTTCATTGGGACTTGCCAAGTAGATATCCATTTCAGTAGTTCAGTAGATAACGTGATAGAGTTTGAAGTGAAAGGTATTTGCATTTAGGTTTCAGCATAAACATCAACTGTTAGATGTAGATACATGCAGTTACCAAGTCTTAAGATATTACTTCATTTACACTAATATACAAATATTGATCCACTAGAACAATGCTTTTCCTAGAACAGTAATCAAATAGAATCTTTAAACCTGTTATGTAATCATATAATTGATAACATGTAATCACATGTTACTCAATCATTAGGACGCCAATAAATAAAGCATTCTCTATCATTTACAAGCACTACACTTCATTATGGTTCTCATTATCAAGAGTCTATTTGATAATTTTCAATACACTAAACTTTAGTTTTGAATACTTTAAGTTAGATTGTTACTGGCAATCGGAACTCAAGAAGTACATTTTGTCCTATTTGAGATTCGTCAGCTGGATGTACCTACATTTCAGTGTTGATGTTTACACGTGGACTGGAACTTGGTCACTGCACTCATTACAAGGCTGCTGAGTCCAGACAGTTAGCTGATGAACCAAAAATAAAGTGAAACACGCTTACTGGATTTCACTTGTCAGCTATAGTCAAACATAAATCACATTTGTAAACTTCAGTTGTATCAAGAAAATTTGCTTAGAACGCAAATATGGCAACAAAAACTGATCAGTTTAAGAAAATATCAAATCAATTGTATGATTCAACACATTCAAATTGGTTTGAATAGTCTATGACAAATAATATTTTTATGTTCTTCATTCCGGCCTAGAAACTAGTAATTCAGACCAGATATATCAGCATAGAATAAACAGTCTTTGTATCTGGTTGACGTATTGGTTCCTAGAAAGGTTACTAGTTTTTGAAATATTATGATTGCCTGTAGTTCACGACATATCAGTTGCAAACCAGAGATGACAATATGCTTCAGAATCCTGAGGGAATCAGGGGCGTATGGACTATATTCGGTCACCGCTTACCATAAGCGTACCTGCAGTCTTGAAGGTAACTCATAATCACCAACAGATTCTATCCCACGTCACCCTGTTTCACAAACTTGAGTTGAGTATAAAAGCCTTTCAGCACTATTACTTCGATGCATCAATCCCTGATATGATGCTATCTTAACAGAGTTATCCACTATCATTGAAAAGACAATGTAGCATGTCATAAATAATTTATGTAAACAATTCCAATGTGCGATTAAATTCCTCAGGGAAGCATAAGTTCCTTCACTGATTGCAGGTACACTGTTTTTGACTAGTTTCAAGTAACATGAAACCTCAGTGAAAGGTTTCCTGTGGACTACCTCCAAACCACATTACTTCACAACTGAAGTAAAATTTTTGCATCAAATCACTGGTATGCTTTGTGTTAATGTATTTCCTGTAGAACTTTTTATTTTCTGACTTCCTTGATCCAATGTTGGCGATTATAAAAGAAGCAGCTGGATATATTTCCTTTAGATGTAAAGCTCTACTTTTTCTAATCTGAATAGCTATTGTTTCTACTAACGTAGGAAACTGGAGTCTTACCGATCCTCGGTAGGTTGTTATTAAAACAGTATACAATTGATAACAACTGATTACTGCTATTAGTACAACCTGTTTCAACTAAATGAGAGAATAGTCAGGTAATAATCCATCTTTCATAATACTTTAACTGAACCACACAGTAATATCTTCACTGATGACGAAAGCAAAAATTCCTAAAACATCAACCGATGCAACTTTAATAAACAGAAGTAATCGAGTTAATAGACTGTAAAATGGAGATAGCCACCCAAGACATTTAGTCTTTCATTCTAAATATCATCATTTTTAAAACAATAATCTTACCTTTCCTACTTGAATTGAATTCTACATTTATTGTATTTTCCAACTGATAATCCGATAAAGAGGCTACAATCATGTAAAGTTACTTCCAATTTCAATTATTCTGTTTTCCGATTAACAACCAGTGTAAACCAAGTACTGTTAGTCTTCAAGACCCAATTCATCATTTCTCTTTCTTTCTAAAAAAATTTTACATTATTTTATCTTCAGGTCGAATTCAATGAAACATGATTTGAAATCTTGTATGAATGCTACTACTGTTGCTGATGTTGTTGCTGCCGGTGATGATGACGATGATGAATGTCAGTCTTCATTACCGTTAATCATGAATACAAATCCATTAAATGATTACTATACCACTAAAATGTTTGCTACCAACGATGTTAATAAGTTTCAGTATGATAAACTACTGACTAAACAATCTAATAACCATTGGCTTCCTTTACCACATCCATGTGTATTCACTTCTAATTGGTCATCTCTTCAATTCAATCCAGTTAAACATAATTACCAACAATTTTCTTGTTTACACTCAAAACGACAATCGCAGCCGAATTCCTTATCGCCATGGAGACAGTATATGAAGCAATCAAACATGAATAGTTATGAATCAGAATTAAAAGATTCAAAGTTAAAAAATCATCATGATTATCATCATAGAGAGATGAGTGGAATGTGTGAAACAGACTCAACTATTATCCAGGATACGAACACTCCAGTAAGTTAGTTTTAATGCGCTGTTAAATATAGATGACAAAGAATAGTCGTCGTTATATATCACAAATTGATTGAATTCTACCATTTAGACACCAACTAGCACTATGGTACAGATGGTTATGCGTTCGATGTGCGGTCCAAAGCAATTCGTTTGTTTTCCTGACAAATAAAGAGTGAACACTGTTGAGGAGTCTCAAATTAGAACGAAACGGCTCTATGTTGCTCCCACTCTGTGATGAATACAACTTGGTGGTCTAAAGTTGAAGCTGGTTATTTATTCAAACATATAAAGTGTGATACAAATCCGTACCAAAACCGTATATGTGCCATGAGAGTACTGAAGTGATGTTGTGAAGAAAATAAAGAAAATAGGCAATCAAAGTAAATAGGGTAGAATTTAATACTACAATACAACAGTGACAAAACAGGAGATATATGTCGATTAGTAATATAAACATAAAGATTTTACTACTATTAGGAGAAATCATTACACTTCATGAAGGTTTTAACAGGAAGCTACAGTAGGCTTCTATTTTGTGACATATCTGATAGAGTCTAAAGCTCCTGATTTGTACCATCTTTAGAACTGTAAATAAAAAAGTCGAGATGAACCGCTTCCTTCCTGACCACCTCTCAGTTTTATTCAACCAGTCCAAGTTTAGGTAAATAATGGACGATATGGAAGCCTCTAGAATAACATTCGCAAAACCTGACCAAATTACACAAATCATTGTTTCAAGATAGTGACATTAAATTGAGTTGTCATTACTGTATCCAAGCACATGATGCTGAACTTTTAAAATTTAAGTACTAGTCAGTGTTTCTTAATAATTATTCCTCTATCTGTAGGAGATACTAAGTCTCTTAAGGTTTGTAGAATGCAATGGAATATTTAGAATAGGCTTGTATTGTCCCGTTGATTTGTAATGGACTGAAACTGGTCAGCCTCTATTGCCATATGTGCATCCTTAGCGGATTGCACAAGTGTGACTGTCTGGACACAGTAGCCTAGTGGTGAACGCGGTGGCGTTTGACATGAAGCGGACTGATTTCGAATTCCACTGTGAACATCAACAATGGGATGCAGGTACATCCAGCCGATGAGTCCCAAATTGGACGATACGCGCGTCCTGGATTCCACTTGCCAGTCACAATCCAACTTAAATGCAATGGAATATTCTTTAACTCACATTCATTTTACAAATATACAGTTAACTGTTGAAAAATGAAAAAACAAGGAAAGAGATTCGAAAATTGATTGTTTGTTGATTCAGAGTGTTTTTGAGAACCAATATGTTAATTTTATGGCGTAAATTTTGATTACTTCAGTGTAATGAGGCAAAAAAATCATATAAGTAGATATCACTTATTACTTTGTAAATGTTTCTATCACAGAAATTATTTGTTTCTAAGTGATTATATTTAAAACAGTAACTTTTATGTTGGATTGTTTATACCATCATCTACTGAAAATGATCATTAATTGTGCATTTAAAGTCCAGTAAAGATTTGATGGTGAGTTTTACAGACAAACCGATACAGCAACAAAGAGGTAAGGCAGTAACACTTAAGTCATCTCTTAGCCTATCACTTAATTACTTACTTACGCCCGTTAACCCTCACAGAGGAGCATAGGCCACCCACCAGTATTCGCAATTCAACTCTGTCCTCAACAATCCTCTCCAGCTGTTTCTAGTTGAAGTTCATCCTTTTAATGTCTGCTTCCAGCTCTAGACGTAGTGTGTCGTGTGGCCTATATCTTTTCTGTTTCCAAAAGGATACCTAGTTAGTAATTGTTTCGTGAAGCAGTCAGATGAATTCCGCAATGTATGTCCTATCCATTTCCGAAGTCGTTTCCTGATATCCTCTTCAGCTGGGAATTGGTTTGTTCTCTCCACTACTAGGCTGTCGCTGATGGTTTCCGGCCAATCGACATTCAGTATCATGCAAAGACAGTTGTTCATAGATACCTATACCCTCCTGATGATGTTTAAAAGCGGTTCTCCACGTTTCAGCTCCATACAGAAGAACTGTCTTCACGTTCAAATTGAAGAGTCTGGGGTTGAGGTTTGTTGACAGTTGTTTGGAGTCCCATATATTTTTCAACTGTAGGAATACTTCCTTTGCTTTGCCAATCTTTTCTTTCACATCTGCATCGAATCCTCCTTGTTCATCGATGATGCTTTCCAGGTACGTGGAAGTATCCACTTCTTCCACAGTTTCTCCATCAAGTTCAGTTGGGTTGTTGCTCTCTGTGTTGTAATTGAGGATCTTGCTCTTTCCCATATATGTGTTCACGCACACTGATTCTAAGGTTGTTGCTACGTTGGTTGTCTTCATTTGCATTTGTTAGTGTATATGGGCTAGTAGAGCTAGATTATCCGCGAAGTCCAGATCATCGAGTTGCATCCTACTTGTCCATTGAATTCCGTGCTTCCAATCAGATGTGGAGGTATTCATGATTCTATCAACCACTAGAAGAATTAGGAAAGGCGAGAGTAGACAGCCTTGTCTGACACTGGTGCTCACTGGGAATGCATATGTCAGCTGTCCTCCATGCACGATTTTGCATTGTAGTCCATCGTATGAGTTCTGGACGATGTTGACGAGTTTCTTTGGTACGTCGTAGTTTCGGAGAATTTCGCAATGTGATCTCCTGTCTACACTGTCAAACGCCTTCTCATAGTCAATGAAGTAGATGTACAGTGACGAGTTCCATACAAGTGATTGTTTAACTGTGATCCGTGGTGTTGCGATTTAGTCTGTTCACGACTGATCCTTACGGAATCCAGCCTGTTGATCTCGAAGTTAAGCATCCACTGATTCTTTTATTCTGTTAAGCAAGACTCTGTTAAAGACCTGCCGAGGTACTGACACTAATTTGATCTCTCTGTTGCTCTCAGATTGGCTCAAATCTCCTTTCTTTGGTATCTTGATAAGGTATCTTTCTTTTCAGTCTGCCGGCACTAGTTCTCCCTCCTAGATCTTCTTTAAAAAAACGTGGAGCATCCTTGCCGTTATGTCTATGTCTGACTTGAGTGCTTCAGCTAGTATATTGTCAAATCCTGCTGGTTTCCGACATCCGATCTGTCCGATGGCCATTTTAATTTCTTTCATCGTTGGTGGAGTGACATCTATCAGGAGATCTGTAGGTGCTGCTTCTATATCTGGTGGGTTCAGTGGAGCTGGCCTATTCAAGAGTCCCTCAAAATGTTCTACCCATCTGTTCCTCTGATCCTGAATCTCGGTGATTGGCTAACCTTCTTTGTTCCTGACCGGTCGCTCTGATTCAAAATATTTGCCTGCCAGTTTCTTCGTTGTGTCATATATTTTCCTCTCTTGTAACATTGTCCACTGTCGTTGCAAGGCATTTGATGTGCTTCTGTTTTACATCTCTAATGCTCTTTGTTACTTGATTATTGGCTTCTGTAAATTCACTTTGTGCCTTGATTTTCTCTGTTCTAGTTCGGCTGTTGTTGGTTTCTGCCTTCTTGTTCCTCCTTTATTGGATTTTACCCAGGGTCTTAGTGGAAATCTATTCCTTATAATAGTGTTTCTTGCGGCCCAGAGCCTCTTGACACATTGAAGTTAGTTTCTCTTTGATCCTTTTTCAGTTGTCCTTCACAGTGGTTTCTTCTTCTTCCAGCAGATCTTGTAAGGCTTGAAACCTGTTGTTCAGAGTTATTTTGAATTCCTTGAGTTTGTCAGTATTTCGAAGAAAGGCTGTATTGAACCGTTATAATGTTGTTACTCCAGTTATCGATTGATTCCTTAGTTTCAGTTTCGTTTTGGCAACCACTAGGTGGTGATCTGAAGCTATGTCAGCTCCTTTCCTGTTTCTCACATCTTCCATTGATCTTCTGAGTTTTTTATTGGTGCATATATGATTGATTTGATAATCCGATGAGACCCATGTAACCTTGTGTATGCGTTTGTGGGGAATATTGTACCACCTATAACCATTTTGTTGAAAACACATAGATTTGTAAATCATTCACCATTCTCATTTCTTTCTCCCAGTCCCTGTCATCATTTGATTTTTTCATTTCCGGTGTTGTCCTTTTTGACTTTGGTATTTAGGTCGCCTATCAGGATTGTCAGATCCTTTCCTGGACACTTTGCTATAATTGACTGCAGCCTTTCATAAAACTGATCTTTGTCCTCGTCGTTGCCGTTGTTGGTGGGTGTATAACTTTGAATAATATTCATTGTAGTCGCCTTCTTCATTGTTTTGAAAGATGCTTTGATGATCCTGGATCCTTGTGGTTCCCATCCTACCAGTGCATTACATGCTTTTTTAGACAGCATCATACCAACTTCTTGCTCGTATCTTTTCTCTTCGTGGCTGGAGTATGGTAGAAATTTTGCCGTAGCCAATGTTTTCTGTGCAGTTTGAGTCCAATTAGTTTCGCTGATTCCGAGCACTGTTAAGTTGTATTTCTTCATTTCTGCAGCTATTTGATTGGTCTTTCCGCTTTACTACATTATAGGACCAATCCAAGTACCTATAAAAATTTTCGCTCTAGTTGTTAGAAGGAGGGTGGGCGTCGGTCTCATGACATTCGAAGAATCTTGGCTTTCACCATTTTATTATCATTTCTTTCACTCTCAGCACTTGAGACTTTACATCAATACAGAAAATATTTAAACGATACCATTATTTCTAGTGAAAATTCCAACGTAAATAATATCTTGAATAAGTTCAACAGCTCACATCAGCCAGTTAATTTCACTGAAGGGTCGGGAACTAAACACTGAATTCCACCTTTGAATATCTTATTAAAGAAAAAAACAGGTGACTTTGTGTACAGATCAACATACAAGGAGCTAACATTGAATGACTAATGTAGTAATTTTATCAGCTTGTTTCCATTGAGTTGATAAAGAAATTTGATTTACGTCAGCACACCAAAAGGTATATGAGGCGACATTGATGACCCTATTGACGACGAACTGGTGAAACTCGAAAGAATATTTAAGGCTAACAAGTATCCTCTGAGATTCATTGATGAAAAGAAGAAACCAAAACAATCACGTGAAACATCATCAAATGTACCGATTTGCGTGAATGTTCATTTTAAAGATACTACTTCGGAGATGTTGAATAGCCAACTTTACATATCGTTAAAATAGATCTTCTACTCAATTAAATTCCACATTATCTCCAGACTACTTAAGATTTGGAGATTCTTTAAAGATAATCTTTCACTTTGGGCCAGATTAATGTGTATTTACAAATTTACCTGCTCCTGTGACACCAGAAACATTGACCAAACAAAACAGCATCTGTCGGAATGTATCATTGAACATTACCTTGTTTCGTTATCTAAAAAACTGCATAAGTCTCTCAACATACATGAGTTAAGGTTATTTGATTATTTATAGTCATATTGCTTCACCTCAATCCTCCTTAGCAGTCATCTATTCAGTTAAACGAAATAACTCAAAGGAATTACAAATCAATAAGCTATGCACTTCAAAAGCTTTAGTAATTCCCAAATATAGACGTAATCACTGTGTACTAAGTAGTGCATTGAATCACTTATTATACTATAACGTTAAAACTTTTTCATTTCTCACTAACCGATTATTTTCATTTCATTCCTTTTTCGTTCTTTATGACTATTGTTGATTAGCTTCTACTACAACATCTATTTTCATCTGACCAACAGTTAGGTCAAACTTTAGTCTAGTCTGATATAACACATAACAGTGTTAAAGGATGTCTGACAATACTATGACTATTTTAAACAACATACAGATGTAGTTGAATGAATTTGTATATTCCCATTGATTTGTTATAGACTGAAGCTGGTCAGTCACTGTTGCTATATGTGCATTCTGTGCGGATCGCCTCGATATAGCGATTATTCAGAAATATCATTTAATTTGTATTGTGACTGGCAAGGGGAATCCAGGACGCGCGTTTCGTCCTATTTGGGACTCGTCGGCTGGATGTACCTGCATCCCAATGTTGATGTTCACAGTGGGATTCGAACTCAGTCCGGTTCGTGTCATACGCCACCGCGTACACCACTAGACTACTGAGTCCAGACAGTCACGTTTGTGCAATGGGCGAATTGGTGACTGACCAGTTTCAGTCTATAACAAATCAATGGGAATATACAAATTCATTCTACTACCAATTCGCCCATTGCACAAACGTGACTGTCTGGACTCAGTAGTCTAGTGGTGTACGCGGTGGCGTATGACACGAACCGGACTGAGTTCGAATCCCACTGTGAACATCAACATTGGGATGCAGGTACATCCAGCCGACGAGTCCCAAATAGGACGAAACGCGCGTCCTGGATTCCACTTGCCAGTCACAATACAAATTAACTGATACAGATGTAGTTGTTTGTGCTCGTTACAGATTGATATTGGTTGGGTACCATTGGAAACTACGGGAAACTTGCAAGATAGTTGTTTCATCCTAGTATAAAACTCCTCATCAGTGTACTTACTCATTTCCGACAGGGGATCGAACCTAGGGTCTTCACGTCATATTGCAAAGGCTTAACTATCTAGATCATCGGGTCGGATGGTCGTCTGATAGTTAAATTCTTACTTTTATCAACTTTTATACTGTTTCACAGTTATATTTACGTATGGCGCGTTTTCCTCGTTTAAAGTAAAACGGGTAAATAGATTTATGAAAGTTTAACATCTTAACATGTTAGTCAAACAGTTAAAGCGAATATAGCTACACTATGAATTATTTAGAAAACAAAGTTAACTATTAACATCACAATAGAAACAACAAAAATGATTTATTGATGGTAGATTACTGGAGATTACCAACAGGAAAAGTGTTATAACCTGGACTTTGTGCTAGTTTGGTACTTATAATCAATAAGCCGATACGTCCTGATGTTTCACTTTGTTAACAAATACCAACAAGCATGAAACATTTCAATTCATGCTTTTTCTGCCTACAGGCCGGATTTTGTAAGGACTAATCGTGTATTGACCGAATTGCAACCCTACGGTTCATTGTTGAGCAGTCAATTGAATGGAATTCACCCCTTTATATTAACTTCCTCGACGACGAAAAAGCATTTGACAGCGTGGATAGGAAAGTATTATGGAGCCTTCTACGACATTACGGTGTACCCGAGATATTCAACATCATACGGAACCCCTATGACGGACTACATTGTAAAATTGTGCATGAAGGTCAACTCACGAATTTATTCGAAGTGAAAACCGATGTTGGACAAGGCCGCTTACTGTCGCCAATCTTCTTACTGTTGGTAGTTGAGTGTAACATGGAGACCGCATCATCTCAAGGCAGTCTCGGAATACAGTGGACAACATCGATGGAACTAGATGATTTGGACTTTGCATTTGATCTAGCTCTCCTATCCCACACACAGTAACAAATGCAGATAAAGACGGACAAGGTAGCAGCAGCAGTAGGTATCAACATACACGAAGGGAAAAGCAAGATCCTTCGATGCAAAACAACCAACACTAACCCAATTTCACTTGGAGGAGAAATTCTGGAAGATGTAGAATCCTTTACATACTTGGGCAGCATAATCAATAAACAAGGAGGGTCGGATCTGTGTCAGATATGACAGATGGGAAAGGTGAGAGCAGCACTTTTACAACTAGCAAACATCTGGAACTCAAACCAACTGTCAGTCAACATGAAAGCCAAATTTTCAATACAAATGTGAAGACAGTTTAGTTGTATGGAGCTGAAACTTGCACGGAGAACTACGAAATGCATCCGTGAGAAGATGCAAGTATTTATAAACAACTGTCTGCGTAGGATACTTTGGATCCGTTGACCGGATACCATCAACAACAACCTCCTATGGCATAGTACAAATCAACTTTCAGTAGAGGAAGAAATTAGGAAAAGACTCTGGACGTGAATAGGACACACACTGAGGAAACAACCAAATTGTGTCACAAGATAAGCATTATCATGGAACCCTGAAGGTCAAAGGAAAGTGGGGAAACCCAAGAATACACTGCATCGGAAACTGGAGTCAGACATGAAGTGACTGAAGAGCACTTGAGAAGGACTGGTTAGGAAAGCTCAGGGCGGAGTTGGCTCGAGAACACTGGTCAGTGGCCTATGCTCCACATGGGGTAACAGGCATTGATTGATTTTTCTGCCTACTACAACCAACACGATATAATACACATGATATTGAGTCAGTTAATCTAGTTGTCAAATGGTAACTTGATAAACAGAATTAAATGTGAACTTCTGCTTTTCTTTTAGACACAGATTGAACATTCTGATGAGAAATATGAAACTCTGTCTGAAAGTAAGAAAGCGATGTAAGTACAAATGAATAAATTATCTTTTCTATCAATCACTATTGTTACATTATGTGATTTTGTTAACTAAACTATATTGTTGAAACAAAAGATTGTTTGAGTTGAACTGTAAGTGGCAAAAGGATCCAGAGTGAGCGTTTCATCCTATTTGGGAATAGTCAGATGGATGTACTTACATACCAGTGTTGATTACATATAAATTAGTTTGTAGATTATCATTTCAAGATAATATCAACGTTGACTTTTAGTGTATGTCTGAAGGTCGTGAATTCAGTTCCCTCGTACATACTGTTGATGATTCCTATACTGTGACGAAACAATCAACAAGTGAATCCCTATTTAAAGCGTTAGTATGTTAACATATTTGCATGTTTATCACTATTTAAAAGTATATTTGGACAATGGTGCAACAAATCGGGTACCTTCAGCAATGTTATGTAGTAACTACTTTCTAAACATAAGTGACTTCACAAAACGTCTGTATGATTCAATTCACTGAGGCTGGAACAGTAAATAGAGTAGGTTAAGTTACTTGATTGAATAAACAAAAACAAAGTAAATAAATTGCATCTATTGGTGACGTTGCTTTCTTTAAGCTGCATAGTTTCATTGTAAATCACTCAAAGTCATTATCAACAAAGATCATTATACATTAACTTCATATAAAAGTAAATTTTTTTCTGGTTCTCAGGCGTAATTCATTAAAGACAGTTCACCGGAACATAACAACAAACGAGGATAGTAGAGCCATATTATGATAGTCATTGACAGCGATCTTCAGTATTGTTATAGGTATGAGGATGGTTATCACTTCCCGATTATCCACACCGTTAAAGGGTTCCTTTTCTTGATACTTCTGAAAAAGGCTAATTGAAGGTGGTCGTAACGACATTAGAGTGTGGCTTCAGTGCACAAAAGACAATTCCTTGAGGCCGATTACACACGACTATCTTATAAGTAATTTTTAGTGTGCAACCTATATACTTGAGAAGGCCATACAGCCGGAGACGGATATCCAAGGAGTAAGTTAAGGTGGGTGTTTTCACATTCGACCTTTTGTAATTCCTCTCTTACTTTATGAAAAAATAGTATCACTGTCATGCATAGTGTCTGAGGAAAACACGCTACTACCGTCACAACTCTTGACGATTTCCTCATCGGACCATAGGTTTGCTACTTTTAGTCTTGCCACTCTTCAGCCTGGCAAGACTTTTACAAACGATTGCTCCAGGCAGTATTACTCAACTGCTTCATCATAGTATACAAGCCTCTCCTAAATCAAGGTAATGACAAATTATTATACTTGTGGCCACTTTCTGCACTTTATAATTGACTAATTGGTCATGTCAGCACAAAGCTGACTTAGAGTTTTACATTTATCTACCTTCGATATGTATTGTCGAGAAATGATATTTAGCTCAGAAAATAACATACAAACTTAAAAGCCATTGAATTTTACTTTAACTGACAGATGAAGTTTTTCATAACATTTTCAACCTTCTTTAAATGTCAATTTTAATATCATGAATTGGTCTGAATTAGACAACGATTGATCACCTGAAAACACTGGCTAGCTACTTCGTCCTAGTATCGAACTCTTCAGGAGTGCACATCCATTACATCATCAGGGATCGGACTCAAGATCCCTCTGGCTCCACAACGAACGCTTTACCATTAAACCACTAAATTGGCTTCAAAAGGTAGATATTTCTAATTCAGCCAATACATGATACGTTTTCGTGACTTCATTGATTGCCATCGGTGGGTAACTGCCTCACACCTGATACAATTGAACCTTAAATGTGTTGTATCAACTCGTTCTATTCATTCTCATGTACATTTAGTGAATGATTATTGAATATAACAGAGTAATTATCAATGAATGATTGCCTTTTAAGTGCCGTAATTTATATCCAGATGTATGGTATGAGCATATTACTGTAACGCAAATCACTAATTTTAGTAGAATTAAGATATATAACATGCTTGAAACTCAAATTAATAGGAAATAATGAATAAAATACACTATGCAATCAATAGAAACAATACGGTCTACCCACCTACATAGTTTAATTGAATCAAGCTGATCTTGTGAGGTTAGGTATTAAGTTTAGTTATTTGTAGACGTCACAAATTGATGTCAGTTAATTACCATCGAAAACTAGGAAGCACTGCTTTACAGCTGATTTGTCCTCGTAAAGGACTTGTTGGTGACAGATGGTGACATCAATTGTCATAGGATACAACTCAAAGCCTTTAAGGCTCACAGTAAATGATTAACCAACTGCATTACTAAGTCTTCAAGAGTACACTTGTAGGATTTTCACTTCCATTAGTTCAAGATATAGCTTGACAATCATCAGTTGAGGTGGTTAGGGCATGTGTTACATATGCCCAACCACTGCCTACCTCGATAAACAATCCTGTAGGGTATAGAAATAGACTGGAGTAAAGCTAAGGAGCTACCAAACCAAAAGCACGGCACCAATCCATGAAGTCATTGACAATTGGGTTTAGCCATGTTAGTAGGTGCACACTACCTCGTTGGTGTTTGCATGATGATCGTAACCAGTGGTTAGAGACTTTAAGTGACATGGATCGAAATCGTTTACAATGGTCACAGGTACATCCACTCCTTATCCTCCTCCAAGTTCTAAGCTTCTGAATTATATCTTTTAAAATCTTAGCTTTAATTTCTAATCCTTTCCAATAATACTAACTCTGTTACTACCTTCTTCTATTTTGGGATTTAATCTCATAATTTCCTCTTCATCTGCTAATTTAGGCATGGCAACATACATCAATGTACGCACATATCAAGTTCTGTATTATAACTGGCTGACAGATTGTGACGACCATTCTGTGCTATTGGTGATAAGTGCCTTACTGTCGACAAGTCTTAACTCCAACGGTTACTTCTCATTAGAATTTTAAGAAATCATGAATTTAATCACTAGTAATGTAATTATGATAAATACAATCAAGTAAATCCAATACCCAACCACACAAAATCATAACTGATAGATTTCAGAATTATTGGGAATGAATGATATTAAGTAATAACCATGTTATATCATAAATTGGTTAAAGTAGACGTTTAACCAGTACACTCTTGCCTATTGATGTAGATTGTTAACCATTCACCGTATAACCTGAGTTCTGTTTTCTAGCTGAATCAGTGATCCTCATTGTCACCGAAGATATTCATACTTAAGAAGAAATAACTATTTAACAATATTTTTTATTAGAATAAGCTTGTATCTTCCCGTTGATTTGTAATGGACTGAAACTGGTCAGCCTCTGTTGCTATATGTGTATTCTGAGTGGATTGCCTTGATATAATTACAATACACAAGTAATATTCAAGTTGGATTGGTTTGTGACTGGCATGTGGAATCTAGGACACGTGTTTCATCCTATTTAAGACTCATCAGCTGAATGTACCTGCATCCCAACAGAAGCTGACCAATTTCAGTCCATTACAAATCAACTGAAGGATATAAACTTATTCTAATTATATATGTACCTAATGCACAAGTGTAACTGTCTGGACACAGTAGCCTAGTGATGAACACGTTGGAGTTTGTCACAAAGCGGACTAATTTCGAATCCCACTGTAATGATCAACATTGGAATGTAGGTACATCCAGCCAATGAGTCCCAAATAAGAGGAAACGCACGTCCTGAATTCCACTTGTCAGTTACAATCCAACTTAACTATTCTAACAATACTCTTTAGTTTACAATGAGAACTTAATCAATATTATTCTATTATTCTATTTTATAGATTATCAATAAATAAAGAAATCAATAATAATAATAATAATGTAACAATAAAAAAATTTACAACACGTGAAACAACAAATTTTTTAAAATTATGGTTACATCATCATCGTTCGAATCCATATCCAACAAAATGTGAAAAATTAAAATTATCTATCATAACAAAATTAAGTTTAACACAAATTTCTACATGGTTTGCTAATGCTAGAAGACGTTTAAAAAAAGATAATCAAATGACATGGATACCAAAATTACGTCATCATAAAATATCAACAAATTCTATAAATGTAAACAATAATAATAATAATAATGTCAAGAGGTGTCACCAAGACGATTGTCATAGTGACCTGTCATTGAAATCGACGATGAACTCATCGTCATTGAACTCAATGAAACAAACAAATCTATATGAATTACGTAATACTACTAATGATGATGATAATGATAATATGAGTCAATTACTTTTAAATTATTTCCTAAATAATGATACACAACAATACTACTTACAAATAAAAGATAAATTAAAAATATTTTCAGATATTCTAATGAATAGTACTAATTCACTTGAAATTACACCAACAATTGAGAGATTGAATTCATCAAGAATGAATAATAATGATAATAATATGCAATTAATTAAGATCTATGAGAATATGCATCAATCGCCATCATCATCATCATCATCATCATCATCATCATCATCATCATCATCATCATCATCATCATCATCGTCATCATCGTCGTCGTCGTCTTCGACTTCAAATAGAAATGTTATGAAGATAGATTATACATCATCTCAATTGAATATGAATAATACTACTTCAAAGATTTGGTCAGTTGCTGATGTCATTGATAAATGAATAAATGAATTACCATATTGATGAAATCTATGTTTTCTTTTGTATAAAAGTACAATATTATTATGAACTGATTATAAACAATAAACATTAGTAACTGAGTAGAGAAAGGTGAGAAGTAAGAGATAGTGAGAGGGAAAGAAGAAGAAAGTGATTACTATTCACTAATCTTTATTTATTCTTATCAATCGTTATTCGTTTTTGCTTTAATTTCATATTGAAATCTCATTATTCACTATGACAATAAAATATCTTTTCATTCTATTGATACTTAGATACTGTTTCTATGTGAATTAATTCTGTCTTCGTATACTTTAAGTAAATATGATCTTTATTTATTACATAATCTAATATAATGTACTTTATGGTTATGAAGTGAGAAATTTTTCTTTGGGTGACTGAATGCCAATTAGGTGTGTCTAGTTGAGATTTGCACATCTGTCTAATGCCCACTTAGTCCCAAGCCAGAATAAGAAGAATAACACAAGCCGATAGATTAACCAGACAGAATCGAATTGTATTTCAATCATTCCTTTACATATACATAAAATCCGATTACATAGCTAACCAATTTGGAAACTAACATTAATACAGAACTAAGGAGATAGTGGTAGTGAATAAGGACAACTTGTAAAACAACCAAAATAATTGAAATAGTCCTTCGAAATACAGTTCTGAAAGTTTGTTACTCTTCTTTAGTTGTCCAACATAACAGCTGTCATTTTTGAAAAAAAATAGGTTAATTGCATGGTCCCATGCGTTTAGATAAACAACCACAATCTACCACTAATCTCCTCCTCTACGGAGTGTGGTGGGATCTTTGTGTAGTAACAGGAACAACATTTCATCGTATTGAATGTGCATGGTCTTTAAGCAGGTATTGATACAACTCGTTTGAATTGGAGAGTCACGGACTTGATCACATCTGGAGCGTACTTTGTCAACAGTAGTAGTTTTCTTAGGCCTGATGCATCTATTTGCTGAATACTTTGGCTTCTTGAGCTCAATAGACGGTCTGAGCCCGCTTCTCAAAATGACTTTCTGACTAAAACTAGTGGTTATGCTGCGTGCGCGTCTATTAAAACAAGTGGATAACTGTAAGACTACCATTGTCTCATCACTTAGTTGTTCCACATTTGGAATGATTTGGGCAGATGTCTCCAGTGCTTCATCTTGCTTCTCTGGAGCAGTGACACTAGGCACGTGAGACAGAGATACATCTGCTAGACATTCTGTCTGAATTCGGGAGTTGATTCCAGAAGTGGGCTTAAGTAGTTCTTCGTCTACTATCGCCAAGCTGATGCTGCTGACTTGGGTACCTGTTCGCTCCAGCGCTAATCAATTAACCGCTGGTTGGCAATAAGAGGCTCATATATCAACACATTCTTACATTTGCTTAGTGCTGACATGCTAAAAATATTGACTCAGCTAGCTGCAAAAGTGATTCAAGGTCAATGATAAGAGCCCGAGATGCTGACTGGTCCTTGATGAGATGTAATTCTGAACCAATGCATTGTATATAGATTAGTTTACTGTTTTGTCTTGGTAATATTAAGGAACTTCATCTGATCAGTTGTAATTGACACATTGATACATTTAAAGTAGATTACTTTATTTGCAAAGTCATGTAAACTAGACAACTGAGGTTTGAGCAATGGTATCATTATGAATATGAATGTCTGCTGTAAAGTTCTATAATAGTACGAGAAAGCTATCTAGTACTTCTTAGTACACTAAACGAAATCAACAAGTCACGTAATGTAAACCACTAGTTAGCAGCCAATATCATCATATTCAATTATCTTTATGATGCCTATGAATAATACAATGGTGTTATATGATCCAGTAGTTTTAACACTTCATTTTTAACCATTTAGTTTTATCTCTGTTTGTCTGATTAAATTACTGACATCTCAAGAAGGTAATGACTCTGTTGAATGCTCAGTATTCAAGCTAACAACATATGAGCATATGTATATAAGTAAATTGATAAAGCGTAGTTACAACGGTAGCCATGGTGTGTGGGTGTATAGTGAGGGGGGGGGGGGTAAATAACTCGTTCAGTCTAAAATAATTCGGTCACAGCATTTTATTTGATAAACGCAAATGACTGTACCATACTGAAGAGTATTTGTAAAGGGTGATTGTTAGGTAATGACCAGTATAACATTTGATTCCTATTTCTGTAGGTAACACTATCAAGTAACTTATATTTTAATGTTTGAAGGGTCATTAATGAAGTTAAGTGACGTTCGTTTGAATCCTATAGGAAGTACTAATCCATGGTAACTGTGAATATGTCTTACTGACAAACAAGAAATCTTGGTAGTTCAGAAATTTGTACTGCCATCTTAAAGGATGTTTGATTGTTTGCAAGTGAGAGTATACTATTAGTGCAGAAAATCAACTAGTCATTTGTGATTCTGTTATGGATAAACTCTGGATTTGAACTATATTAATGTACTTGGTCTTTGAAGTTGCTCATTTTGTACAGAAACTATTATAACCCTCACCTCCATAATTAGTACTTAGTTATAATTTAGTTTTGTGAAGGTTTCTTAGTTTGAATTTGATATCACCAATTACGCTAAATTAAGCATTAAAAACCCGGGAACTGCGAAAAAACAGATGTTTTGTCCTAGTTTGAGACTTCATTATATTGCGTACACATGACCGCACCGTGAGATGAAACTCATAACCTTCAGGTTTCGAAGTCAATGCTTAACTCTTAGACTCACTAAGTAAGTTAGTATCAAAATATTTATATTTCTAACTTCAGTCAAATTGCAATACATTACATGACTTTATTCATTTCTATCAGTAATTAATTGCTTTACATCTAATATGAGTGAACTCTTTTGAAAAAAATAGCTATCCATTGCCACTTTCTGGTTTCAAATGACTGTCATACTGAGGTCACTAATTTATATCAAATTAAAATGCAACAGTTTCATTTCACCCACCTACAGCTCACTAGAGCATAACTTCAGAAAGTAATTCCTGGAGCTGTATTGATAAGACGTGATTAAAATAGCTTGTTTACATCAGTCACGTAGCAGTTAACCATCGATAAGAATAAAATAAAGTTGATTGAAGTTATGAATAATAACTACCAGTACTACTCAAGTTGAATTATGGCTGGTAAATAGAATCTGATAAGCTCGTTTTTTTCCTTTTGGAAATCTTCGGTTAAATGTACCTGATGAATCTCAGTTTGAATGTATACATTCGGGCTCTAACAGAAATCGTTCATATCAACCGCCACTGCGTTCACCTCTAGGCTACTAAGTAGAAACAAGTACATTTGTGCAATAATTTCTTTTAACACGAAACTAACTGAGTTTTGGTCCAAGTATGAACATTCAGTCTGGAAAGTTGGTACATTCGGCTGAAGAGTCTAAAGTAGAAAGGCACATGCGTCCAGAATTTGACTTACCAGATACAATCCAACTTAATTCATGCCACAGCTACTAATGTATAGAGACAATCCACTAAAGATGAAGTATTAGCAACAAATACTGAACAATATCAGTATATAACACATCAACTGAAAAGTACAAATACCTTCGAATTATAACAACTTTTAGGTTGCATAACCTCGGTCAATTCATAATAAAAGAAGAAACTTCATAACCACCAGTAACAATATTTGTGTATGTCTATGAATTCTTAGCAATTATGAAATGCATGATTTATAACGTGAAGGAATGAAGATGATTGTTTGAACATGTGATTCATTATAGTAGTTAAGATAGTAACTTCATGTTGAAAGAACAGTAAAATACGATTTAACGGTCAAGACGACATTCTTTCTTTACGACATTACTTACTTATGCCTGTTACCCCTTCCAGAGGAGCATAGGTCCGCTCACCAGTATTCTCCATTAAACTCTGCCCTAGGCAATCCTTACCAGCTGTTTCCAGTTGCTGTTCATCCTTCTAGTTTATTTTAGCAAGCTTGTGTTTTACGGGATAGGGATGCTAGCCTTATGCCCAATCCTTCTTCTTTACCCGGACTTGGAACCGGCAATAATCCTAGAAGAGCTTCATGCAGAGTTAATATTGACATTAACAACTCTTGAAAAGAACATGTTATGGTATGTCTCATGTCGAAACGATCATCAAGATTTCTTGCTTCATAGTCTAAATGTTTGTGAATATATTAAAATTTCCTAAGAAGATTTCTTAACCTATAGAGGTAAGGCAGATCATTTTTTCTATTCTAACTGCAACATTATGAAGTCATGTATTAGTTGAAAGGCTGATTGTTGATAAGGCGTCAAGAAACACTTAGCCTAGGTTTCGTGCTAATTCCCACTGAAGTCGATTTATCCCACTATACGACTAATACCCATTGTCACTGATAATTATAGCCTCATAACTATCACCGCCTAATTCAATTTCTTACAGCAGTAATAGAAGTTGTTACAAGTGTTATTGTAACATATGAGAACTTATAGTATCCTTGAGAATTCAATTCTGGATCTGAGGCCATTACCATTAAATTATTCGTGTGTCTAATTGACACTCCTCCTGTAGGACTGAGATGTATTCACTGATCACTGTTTTGTTACCTATTTGATGATTATCAATCTAATTGTCATACGGTCACCAATCTGAGTAACTTAAAATCACTTGGATTACGCAGCTGATGAACGGTTCGTTTGGAGGAGGGGGGGGGAAGAGGAGTAGTTAACATAGAACTCTACGCCAAGATTTCATCCTATTCGGTAATAGAATTGTAGAACTCTATTAGAACCATGACTTTGTCAATATACAATAATCAAACAATTGATATATTGATCATTTTGTTGACAAGCTAGTGGAATCAAGGACGTGCGTTTCGTTCTGTTTGAGACTCGGTAGTTGGATGTACCTGCATTCTAGTGTTGATGTTTTCACTGAGATTTGAATTCAGTTCGTTTTGTGCCAACCACCACCACGTTCATCATCAGGCTACTAAGTTCAAACAGCCACACTTTTGCAACAGGTGTGTAAACATAATAAAAATATGTTTGGATCTTCCCGTTGATTTGTCACGGACTGAAATCGACCAGTCTCTATTGGCATAATTGCCTTCCGAAGGGATTACCTTCATATAGCGGTAGTTCATAAGTAATGCTTGAATGGATATGTGACTAGCAAGCGGAAATTCCATCACTTTGATCCAATACCCTTAGGAATATCGTACACATATGGCAATAGTGACTGATCAATTTCACTCCATTATAAATCAACGGGAACATCCAAACATATTTTAACTATATTCTGTTTATTGTTAGGAATAACACCAACCTAATATTTTTAATTGAACTGTGGTGGCTTAATGGAGTGATATATTAAGTTTAATTGATCGTATCTGTTATAGGTTCATATCAATTGTGTTTCAATCAAAACTATTATGCATTTGAAGGCTGTTTCATCCTAGTATGAAACTCCTCATCATCTTGAAATCATGATTCAGCTAAGAGATCCAAATCAAGTTAAGCACTACTGAGCTAGTCAACAACCATTGACAGTACTTCAACTACTATGAACTTACTTAATAACTTAACGAATAGAAACTCAGAACAAAACATGAATCTTAGTTTCCACTTAACATAATCATTATCCATATTAAATCATACTTTTACTACAAAGAAAATCCATTCAGGAGATACATTTAACAACAAACCCTAATCAATTCTACTTCATATTAAACTGTAACAAACAATCAAAAATACATTTAAATTACAAATATTTTTAGTTTGAAATTTTATATTCTAAATATCATTTAAAGAAAAAATATATCACTTACTTAACCCCCTCCCCCCACCATTTACCCTTCTCCTTTTTATTCCCTCCCTTCACATCACCGACTAGGCGCCCTCCCCTCTCACTTTCCCCAACTCACCAGTTACTTCACAACAACAACAACGAAAAAAACACAAAAAAAAACACTAAGTAACTATTTGTATTCTCATAAATCATTCAATGTTGGATAAATTTTTATTCCCGGAAACTTGATCATAGTTTTTCTGCTTCAAATGAATTACAAGATAAATGTCCACAGGAAATAGTTGCCAAAACAAAAAAAATCAATTTTTTCTGTAAAACCCTAGAAAAAATTTTTCACTAGAAACAAAAAAAAACAAACAAATCACCATGTTTTTACATGAGTATTGTTATACAAATGAAACAATAATAATAATAATAAACAAAAGATTAAATGAAAACTACATTTACTACTTGTTATTCATTTGTCAGTAGTTTACGTTTATGATTTGATTAAATACATTTTGTAGTGATTTTCCGGATTGGATGATTGTTTTTCCTTTTTTTTTTTGAAAAACTTCGAAAAGTTTTCTCTTTTCTTCCTCTTTATTCTCATTTATTTACTGTTACGTTTTAAATGTATGTTCTATGCAGTTGCAGTTGTTGTTGTTGCTGGTGGTGGTGGTGGCGTAGTTGTTGTTATGTTAAAAGTGAAATAATATACCTTAGAGATACAAAAAAACAGAGTATTAAAGAGAATAAATGCGATTGACCAATTGACTAGTAATCAAGTTATATCTGTATGCATTCGATGTAAATGTATGCGTATATATACATCAACTAATCGATCAATCAATGTTGCCTAGACACCCCCCCCCTTACTAGGGTTGGTGCCAGTCTCAAGCCTAGATAAACAAGGAGGGTTAGGTATAGGGTTAGCAACCCCATCCCGTAAAAACCAAACAACTTTGCTAACAAACAAATGACACTAACCAATAAAAACTTGTATAGATACATGCATATATGTGAATTCAATAGATGACAATGAAATATCATTGTCATAGTAACATAATAACAGAAAATATTTTGAAATAAAATTTTCAACTTACCAAATTAATGTAATGCATATTAGTAGTATTAGTAGTATATAGATTAAGTAAACTAGAAACATTGTAATGATTAATTAATTTTAGTTAGTAAATTACTTTTAGTAAAATAAGCCTGAGATGATTGTTACACTATTTGCATTAGAATAATCATTTGAATGAATTGGAAACTACCGATTTCTGACGTTCTTATCTGTTCCCCTTCTCCTTTCTGTCGCTTTTTTACTAACCCCCTCACCCTCATCATCACCATCTCCACTCTCCTGTTTATAAAAACAATAAAAAAGGGATTACGATTAACTGATTGTTGATAACACAGAGTGATTAATGTATGAATATGATAACCATTGTACATTGTATTTTTCTAATGTTTGAAATGAATTTCTTGAGAATGTAGGAGATTGATTGAAGTTGAATCAGTTGATGAATTAGTTAAGTGTCAAATAGATTTCTGTATGATTCGCGTTTTATCGAAATGCTAAATTACATGGATCTAACAGACCATCGATGTACGTCAAGTCAAGCGTGATATACGGTGAACTGTTATGTGTACGAGATATGTATTTCACTGAAACTATGGACATTACTATTCAGTAACAATAGTTTCCACAGATAACTAACATCAACGCTATAAAGCTACATATCTCTGTATACATGGGCTCAATAAGAGTGACAATTGCAGTGATAAACGAATTAGCTACTAAATACTTGATGTATAACATGGATATTAACAAAATGCCTAAACCAAAACAAAATTAACTCTGAATCTAACGTAAATCACCTTGATCATATGATAACTCTTAACACAAATCCATAACTATTTTCATCTACGTGATAGATTCCTAGAATACACATGTTATATAGACAATGTGGAGTACTTAAAATGGGATGGTTCCCCTGTCTGAATTGAAGATGCTCACTACTGTAAGCGAATGAAACAACTGTCTAATCCTTCATGGTTTCAATGCTACCTAGCTAACGTCAATCTTTAGAGAATACAATCAACTATACTTAATACCTATGTTAACAGAATCGCCTCACTTTAATGGCATTAGTTTGTTAACTAACATTTATGCAGAAGCAATTGTTAATGACAACATCTAAAATCAATTCTATTTAGATAATTTGAGACGGATATTATCCATTTTGTTGTGACTTACTGACTTCAATTCATAATTATGTTACATAACTGTCTTATCATATGATTATAATAATAATCTCACAAACTAGTTTACTCATCTAAGCCTTAATCATCATCTTCTTAGATATTACGTAACTACGACTTTTTTCTGTTCGTTCATTTATGAAAGTTTTTGTATCTATAGCCCTTTGAACTTCCACTATAGAATATCTATGTTTTGTCATAGTAATTAGCTCTTATTATGTGACATTTATGCCAAGTTTAAAACACTTCTGATGTAATATAGGAATATAGTTCTTCTAATTGAGATGGTTTTATGAAGAAAGGTATTAGCTTTAGCTATTTGTATTTATTATAAATTAATATCAGTTACAGGTACCATTGACAATCAAGGGAGGACGGCACTGCAAGATATCTGTTTAATCCTAGTATAGAGCTCTCTGATGGCAATGTACACCCTCAATTTTTCTGTAAGAGAACTAACCCAGGGCCTTTATGTCTGATGATAAAAGCTTCCCTATGTGGACTACCGCGTTAACTGAAGTTCAATGTTAGTGTTTTCACTTTCATTCTTCAAGGTATGTCGATGAATATGATGACTGACATTTGTCACATAAAATTAATGACAATACGTCCAATGTAATAAATGATTGATCAGTGACTGTTGTTTATCGTTTTCATGGGTAGTGTAATTGATAATGTACATGATATGGTTGTTAACATCCGAGCTTTTTCGGTAATCAACAGATGGCAAGGTGTAGTCAACTGTATTCAAGTTGTTCGAGTTCGTTCATTGTTGTGATATATGAATCCTAAGTGGATTGTCTCTATAAAACGAGAGTTCACAAGTATGATCTGAGTCGGACATATGGTAACAGAAGCCAATCAATTTCAAAAGCCATTCTAATAATATACACATATCCGTTGTATAAGTTTAGCTAACTTCACTTCCGTAGCCTATTGGTGAACGTGGTAGTGTTTTACACGAAACGAATTGTGCTCAAATCCCAGTGTGGACATCAACACTGGAATGCAAATACACCCGACTGATGAGCCTCGAGCAGGACGGAAGTCAAGTCCTCTATTTCACTTATCAACAATAATGCAACTTAGAATACTAGTTTAAGTAATTTCTGATTTACACTGTATACTACTTACAAACTCTGATTAGTAGTAAGTGAATGATGTTCAATAAAACAATGAATGAATGACAAATACATATAGAGTTGCATCACTAATTGTATTTACAAATTCGCATGTATTTGCGAAGGAAAGTACATTGGAATACGTTACAAAAATAGCCTATATAACATAGAATCAAACAGTTTACATAGTTGAATTTCACATTGCCTGGATACTGAACACGATCAAAGCTACGTCATTGTGCACTAGTTTTCTGTGAAATGTAGTTTGTCTGTAAGAACTTGAAAGAATTGACAAATCAGGAAATACCTAATGTATATTCATCCAAGCTTCTATTGTACTGTCATTATTAGTCGACTAATGAGTGGTTACTCAATCGTTTAATCTGTAAGTGGTAGCCTAACGACCTAAATACTACAATCAGAGATAGTGAACCGCCTATACAGTACCCACTGCTTTCCAGACCTAATGCAAATGACGTCAAACCGTGACACAAATTACTAAGTAAGTGAATAAGCTTATGTATAACCTATCAGTAGTAATTTGAAATGATTCAGATAGAATAGCATAGATATTACCTACTTAGTTTCAATTTTAATAATTTTCCACGTACTGGGTACTCACTGACTAATTTTTGGTTACTGAATTCTATTTAAGTAGTTAATTATTTCAAGTCAAATAGATTTCGATTATTAAAATTAGTACATCAATGGCTTTCTAGTTCATAGGGGTTCTCAATCTGGTGGCAATCTAATGCTACCATGAAGTGAAATCATGTCTTGAAACATTATATTGATTGTTTACAACTAAACTTAACTAAAGTATTTAGATAAGGTGATAATTATTCAAATAAATAGGGAAAAAATTACTGTAACCAAAACGTTTAGATTATCTGAGGTCTATCAATTGATAGTCGCCTGAAATAAACTTCTAGGTGTGAAACTGTTATTAGCAGTGGCATTAAGTGCTCGTATTGCCATATCAAAAAATGAATGAACTGAGAAGTTGAAAGTGATTGCTAACCCAGTTTTCTTGATGCTTAAACATTCGTTTTCTCCTGAAATAGTGTGTGTGTGTGTGTGGTGGGGGGGGGGAAGCAGTTGTACGTGTCTAGTTTAACTAAGAAGTCCCATACTGGGACAAAATAGTTGTTCAATACTCTCTGGTTTTCAGTGGTATCTAATAGAAATATACCGACGACAAATAATGATAACGTTGATGTGAATCCATACTTATTGATCAAACAGTAACGGACTTAATCCGATGTTTGTCTTAATAGCATGATATCGCTTGCGTAGAATTGAAATGCCAGATGGGTAGCATAGTTTATTTTTGAGAGATTGCTGTTTCTGAATTCATTATGATTCTACAAAGCGATCAGCTTTTATATTTGTACACCTTCCTAACTGAAAAATTCTAGTTGATCTATTAACTATCTTTGTACCGCACACTTTTTCCAGGTTATGACCGGTAATCGGAATTCGTACTTGAAGGGAGGTTTATAAATTGAAAGTGCTTTAAGTAACAATCATAGATTAATAAGTTGTTAATTGTAATAAGTACATTACAGTATTTGAGGGATTGAAAGTTACCTTATGCTATGAATAACATACATTAGAAAGAGTACTTAAGATAAATTTCTATATTCCCAATGGTTTGTTATAGGCTAAAGCTAGTCAGTCTCTGTTGCTTTATATGCATCCTGAGCGGATTGCCTCGATATAGCGATTATTCACAAGTGTTATTTAAGTTGGATTGTGACTGGCAAGTGAACATCAACATTGGAATGTTGGTACATCCAGCCGATGAGTCCCAAATAGGATGAAACACACATCATGGATTCCACTTGGCAATTACAATTCAACTTAAATAAGGCACAGTACTTGTTACCAGTATATGATATGAATTCACAATAGTCAATCTTTATATTATAAAGTTTTGTATATGTTCAACTGACTTCAAAAACTATAACTGGTTACAACCTATACAGATTTAGTAGATAAGACAGTAGATCATCTACCATAAAAAAACCATTCTTTAAGGAATTAACAGCTTCTTAACTAAGACAAACTACTGATAATAAACTAGGATGTACACTTAAACTTATGATCTTATTTCGTTTAACACTTTTGTTATTTACACTTTAGCTAAATGAATTTACCGACAGTAAAAAAGGAGATTGTAGCATCTTCTTTCATAGAATCATTTAAACTCTCAGTTTATGTGTAAGTGTGTGTGTGTGGAGGGAGGAGGTGAGGTTCTCTTTTTATTTCACATAGTAACTCATCTTTACTATCTACTATAATTATTTTCTATTTATAGTAAGGTCAGTTATAGTATGTCAATATATCATTATTTTTATTACTAATTTCATTCATCTATTATATGAACTAAGTTGTTAAAGATTAACAAACAATAGAAAGAGTAAAGAAACAAACGAAACATAGTTTGAATGTACTTTTGCATCTTTCTGTTAGTTCAATATAAATTGAAATTGACCAATCTCTGTTGCTATAGATACATCTTGAGTGGATTGCGATAGTTCGCAAGGACTATTTAAATTGAATTACAGCTGTTGCATAAATATAGCAGTCTGAACTCAGTAGCTCGAACTGAGTTCGAGTCCGTAAGTGAACATCAACAGTGAAGTACAAGTAACTTCAGCTGATGAATCATAAACAGTACGGAACGCGCGTTCTGTATCATAGTTGTCGAATTAATAATTGTTATAATAGCATATTCATTTGGTCTATAGGTTATTGTGGTTGAATTAAGGTAGATTTTTAGAGATAGAAACGACATTTAGTTGATTGTATTTGTCATAGATTGATATCGTTTGGCTATCAATAAAAACTAGGGAAAACTGAACAGTTGTTTTATCTTTGTGTATAATTCCTAAGAGCTTCGTACTCTCGATTTCTCGAGAGAATCTAAACAAACGAATTCAGGTTTAACGATAAATGCTTATCAAACTATACCAGTGGATCTGCAGGCATCCAGAGGTAGAATATCTACTTCTATCAATTTGTGATATACAGTAGCTACTATCCATTGTCTAGTCTTAACTGTATTAGTCATGACTTCTTACTAGAATTTCAAGAACATCCTGACATAATCTGATTCGATGACCTTTATCATAATCGGTTGGCTTGTTAGGCCAATTAATAAACAAGAAGCACATCGACAATGATCCTAACCAGTAAACACATTGAGAAGTAGTTAATCATATAATCGAATTTCAACTACATAGGATAGTCAATAGGAATGTAGGGATAATTAAAAACAGGAGAACTGACGGTGTTAACTAATCAAAAACCAGGTCATCTGAACAAACTCGTTCAACATTTAGAAAATGATAAACAGATTGCTAAGATCTTCATAAATTAGACTTTGATGTTATTAATCATATTGAGAATGACAACCAAAGTTTCGAAACTAAAAATGACACCATGGTAACTTTCAACGTCATAAAAGATGATAGGCTTGTCAAAATGTACGAGGATTCCATCAAGGTTCTTTCAAATTATTCGATGAGTTACAGTCAGTAGTTTTGAACGATCAGGTATAAAAGATAAAATATGTTTGGATAACAACACATGTGAAGTATTCACAGTAAAAACATCTGAAATCTTCAATGTCAGAAGTTATTATTATGTATGATCTGAAGCTCATGAGTAGATTTTCTGGGGTATTGTTCTCTTTCAGTAGAGTGATTGGATTACGAATCTTTCATTGACTTAATAGCATGCACTATCGTATAACAAACTGATTATCTTTCCCTTCTTTGCATACATGAACAACAACTAACTGTCAAATGGTATGACATATCTTCGTCTATACCATAGAGACATTAAAACACTGGACAGGAAAAACAAAAGAAACAAACGTTATGCATTGATCAACAGTTATATAGAAATCCGCTATCAAGGAGCAGAAATGACAAATCCAAACCAAGAATCACTGGATAGTCATTTTGTCCAGGTATGTGGGGGGTCCTCATCAATGTCCAACCTCGATCTTATCGAGAAACCTAGCCTGAAAACTACAATCTTCGAGGTGAATTCTTAACCAAATGATTATATTGAAAAAATGAATGATATTTCAAAACATAATTTAAAATTCCAGAAACTAGATAACCAAAAAGATATTACTAGCAAAATAGAGAAGGACATGACAAAATCTCTAAAAAGGCTGAAGGACCAACAACTAATCCCATTTAACTTATATGAAACGATTACACCATTAGGAACACACACACCAAGACTTTATGGTTTACCAAAGGTACATAAACCTGGCGTTCCAGTCAGACCAATCCTAGATATGCTAAATTCGCCTAATCACAGCGTAGCGAAATGGCTGGTACACCTACTTAAACCTCTTTGCAAAAAGATAGTTAAACACAGCGTCAAAGATGTATTTCAATTTGTAGATATGGAACTGAACACCAAAGAGCAATGTATGCTATTTCTGGATGTCACATCCTTATTCACCAATGTTCCACTAATTGAGACGGTTAACTATGTATGCGACCAAGTAATAGAAACCAGGACTAGATATCACCATCAAAATAGACACGCTTAAAGAACTATTACTAAAGTGTACAATGAATGTACATTTCATGTTTAATAATGACATATATAGACAAGTGGATGGAGTAGCAAGTGGGCTCTCCACTGGGTCCCATGTTAGCCAACTTTTTCTTGGCAAAGCTAGAAAACGGACCACTCGTACAACTCATTGGTAAATTGCCATTCTACTGCCGTTACGCAGATGATACATTCATCCTTTGCAAACAGGATATTAGTCGGTCTGATATTCTCAGGCAATTTAACAAGGTTCACCCGGCTATTAAATTCACATGCGAGGAAGAAAGTGATGGCAAAATAGCATTTCTAGATGTTCTACTCACAAAAAGAATAGATGACTCATTAAGAAGAAACATGAACGAGAAAATCACATGGATAGGACAATATACAAACTTCCTTAGCTTTATACCTATACAACATAAAAGGAATCTATTGAAAACCTTACATTATAGAATAATGACGATATGCTCTCCTGACGCGGTTGACGAAGAAATGGAAGCATTGAATAAAACCCTGAAGGGAGAATGGCTACCCTATACAGTTTATAAATAAACATGCCATCTCGAAAACAAATAGGAAGATGATTCAGACCGCAGAAAGAAAGCCGCTTTTTCTGAGGCTAGCATACTGAGGGGACGCGCCCAGCAAAATGCTAACGTTGAGGTTACGCAGCTCCGTTCGGAGAACCTTTTACGCTGGAAAACTGCAACTGGTGTTTTCTACCCGCCCCATGGTGATACCGAGAATAAAAGATAAATTACCTAAGCTTGTCACTTCATTTTGTATCTATCAGCTCAACTGCTCCTGTGGAGCAAGTTACATTAGCAGATGCTCAAGTAATTTACTCCTCCGTACTCAGGAGCACCTTCCGGTCTGGTTAACCAAAGGAGTTGTCAGAAGTATTAACAGTTCAATACTAGCTCGATTAATTCAAATAGGTCATGTGGCTAGCATGATTCAGTCATTCAGAATAATATTTTGTGCAAACAGTTATCTGCCAAGATCAGTTAGACTCAAAGTCCTTAAAACGGCAGAGTTGATAGCTATACGGGTCAAGAAGCCAGACCTGTGCATACAGAAGAAGTACGTTCAACCAATTCTCTTGCCATACCCGACGTAAAATCCAATAAACCAATCACCACCTTAATCATGCGACGATTTAACGTTATTAATGCATATGTATTCTCCGTCTGGATATGCATTTCCATATTATTATTATTATTATTATTATTATTATTATTATATATTATTATTAATCAAAGTACACAGAATGATTTGGAATATTCCATTTTAAGATCAAACAAATGAACTGATTGTAATTATGTCTATCATTGTTATTTGTTACTAATTGATGAATTTTGATTATCGTTCACTCCATTTTACAAACTCTGACTCGTTCAGTTTCACTTTAAGTAGGATTCAGCCTTTGTCTACAAACACTTGATCTGATTGTAATTGACTACCATCCCCCATATCCTATGTCACCCATGTACAGAGAGACCTAGATACAAATATTTGATTAATAATAATCTTGTTTATCACAATTGTCGTTTACGTTTCACAAGTTACATGATAATGATTATTTCAACATTAACATTCGTATTTTATAAATAACTCGATGAGAAAAAACTTCCAATTAACCAATTCTCCTTGATATCTAAATAATGTTTTACCTGCCTCAGAACTGGCTATTTTTGTGACTAATAATTTTGAACTAATAAATGTAGAACCTATGGAGCATTTATCGAAAAGAATATTCTTCGTTCAAACGTCTTTGTTTTTGAATTCTTAACCGTTAGACTGGTGAGCAGAACCTCACCCGTTATCGGAAGTTGTTAACTTTGCTGGTTGATTTCATAGTGGCATCATGGATGCCTGCTGCTGAAGAGTTCTTTACTAGGTCAAAACAGCTTTTTAGTGATTCCTAGTTTTCAACAGTTGTCAAACCTACATTAATTCGTGATATCATATTCAACAATCTGCACAAACACCAACCGCATATTCAAATCTCAGGTCAAATCAAATGAAGATCATAATATATGCACACATTTATGGAAGGCAACTAATCAAAAGTAAATTCAACAGAGCAAGCAATTAATAAGTTTTGGAGATAAACTTAAAACTTCACTTGATTGTACGCACTGATGGTATCAACAAGTAAGCAGAAGTGCATACAGAAAGTATTTTAGTGTAATCCATTCGGTACATAAGAAATTTTGTTAGATGCTTAAACAACAGAGCGAAAATGATCCACTCATAGGATGGCATAAAGCAGGAACTAAATTTCATCAAGTAATACTCTGACTAAACTGACATATCCGAAGGACTTTGTAGGGTAATGAGTGAATATAGCCAATAAAAAGTCATTAACATGAAAAATCAGTAGGAAACCTCTATTTATGAACTGAGAATTTAACGGAGATTTTACTAGTGATATCCTTTATAATAGAGAATAGTGAAGGCAGTAAAACGAGCATTTCAGTAAATCAATTATTGAATTGAGATGGAGTGCACAATGCTGAGAAGTTCTTCACTAGAACTGAAACAACTGTCTAGTGTTCCTTAGCTTCTAATAGTACTCTGCCAACATTAATCAGTGACGTATTCAATTCAATAAAAAGTCAATTATTCTTACGAGTTGGGAGGTTATGAAGGTAGTTAATTTGTCAATCTTGATATTACTATCTCCACAACCCGCCAATTGTAACCAAATATCAGCTCACTAGTGACTAGGTCCTTGAAATGATTCCTGGAGTTCTAGTGTGAAGACATGACAGGTGGAGCTCAATCGTGTTGGGTATGAGGCAGCTACCCACCGATTACAATGGATCAGGTAGCGCAAAATGTATCACGAATTGATTGAGTTAGAAATATCAGCCGTTAGAAGTCGACTCAGTGGTCCAATGGTAAGGCGCTCGTCCGCGGAACCAGAGAGTCCTGGGTTCGATCCCTGATGTAGGTCGTGGATGCAGCACTCCTCAAGTGTCCCATGCTAGGACGAAGCAACTGTCCTAGTGCTTTCAGGTGATCAATAGGTTGTCTGATTTAGATCATTTCGGTATATCAGGACTGTTTCAATTATTGTTGTCGGTTGTGATGCATAATACTTAATGAATGAACAAGGTTGGATACAATCAGTTATTGATTGATTGATTTAGTTTGATTAAGATATAGTTATTTAAAGAATTTAAATAATCTAAACTATTGATCAATATTAATTCAATTAAAATCGATTAATTATTGAGTGTGTGTATGTCACTGTGTGTGTGTGAACTTGTGAAGACATTGTAGTAATTTGTTTATTACTATTAAAGAAAAATCTTCATTTCGGTATCATTTATCTCCAATTTAGCGTCGAAATGATGTATCCATTCATGTGTAATTAGTAGTTATTGTCAGAATGAATATCACTTCGTTGAAGGTGGCGGTGATGGTGGTGTATTCCCTAGTGTTCTAGTATGAAATTGTAAAAGTCAGCTATGTAGTTGAGGTGGGTATGAGGAAGCTATCTACATATGGCAATCGATGTTGTCATCGTAAATCTATCGTAAATTGACTCAAGTTTGCTATATAAACTATTGGATACCAATTAGTTTAACTGTTAAGCACTCATAATGATATCTAGAAGTTTTAGGCTAGATTTCCTGATAAGAGTGGGTAATATGAACTGTTGATGAATCCCTCACTATAACGAAACAGCTTTCGATTGATTCCTCGCTTGTAATGACTGTCATGCTCAGATGTCATACTCATGACGTCACATTCAAATTCAATAATCTTCTCAACACTCAATTAAGATAATTTATTGGTAGATTTACATATCAGTATTATAGTAGTTAATATCTGATTGATTAATTCCACATTTTATGAATCGATATTGATTGTTTCTAAGGTATACTTAAAGAGGGCATTGTGAATTCTATCAGATGATACCAGCCAATCCACTGGTACAGAGGATTAAGTATTCGCCAACTGGAAGTCTCTATGATGAAATCTCAGGTGCCTACTGTTAATGAGTTCAATACTATAACGAAACAATTGTCTAGTGCTTCTCAACTTTCAGTAACACCATACTAATACCAATCTTTGACAAATTCAATTAACTAAAACTAATCACTAATCTTCACAAATCACCTTATTTCAAGGATACTTAAAATGTTGTTAAAACATGACAAGAGGGCTGGCTAATCAGTTATTTCTTGCCTGCTTTATTGTTTTCACCTACTAACTTTAAGACTGTTATGTCGGACTACTAAAAAGTAGTGAAAATGCTTTCAGAACTGTGTTTTAGAGAACTAATTCACTTATTCTGGTCGTGAGTAGTGTAGACATTACATTTCTATGACTTGTTACGTTCCTCTTATTCTATCCTCCCTTTTAGTATATTTGTTATTGTTATATTGTCTCTTATTATGACTATAGTTAATTAGTTGCGCATAAGTTGTCCCTGTTACACTACCACTATTTCCTTAGTTCTGTATTAATGTTAGTTTCCTAATTGATTGACTGCTGTGGTCTGATTTTGTGTATATATAAAGGCATGATTGAAATATAATTCGTTCTTCTGGTTCTGCCTGTCGGCTAATCAATCATTAGTTTTCTCGGCTTGAAGGAATGGTAGTCGCAGGGGCAGACGCGTCTGTACAGTGATTAGTAATCATCAAGGGCACCGTGTATTTTCACATACATAATAAAAACACTTTTAGTTTCAATACATATGAGACTAATTTCCACTTACACTTGTTGTCGTCCATAATTAGATGCTTAATGCAAATGATAAAAAAAGTCTAGTTAGTTAAGACGTTTTACCGATATGGAAGGTGTATTTTCAATAGGATACTGGATGTAATTTCAGGTGTAATCGATTATTAAAGTGTAAGTATGGTGTTAATTAAAGTTTCAAGTTTCTAGTTACAATTATTTTTCACATCATTAGTTTGAAATTAAAGTGAAAATGAAGTTGACAATGAAAAAATTTGTTAACAAACAAGTTATATTTAAGTTGGATTGTGACTTGCAAGCTGAACACAGGACGCACATTTCGTCCTATTTGGGACTCGTCGGCTGGATGTACCTGCATCCCAATATTGATGTTCACAGTGGGATGCACAAGATGCTCAGGATGCACATATGGCAACAGAGGCTGACCAGTTTCAGTCCATTACAAATCAACGGGATGAAACAAGCCTATTCTAAATTGTTAACAACCAAATGTTATTTACCTTATTGTTGCTGTTACCTCAACGTAATGATGGAGGTTTGTTGTCACGATGAAGCAATCGAACTGATTGGAACAACCGTTCTTTAAAATCCTACTATAACAGGTCGGTTAAACAGTGTATAAGAATTAAGGCAGTAGACTTAAGGTCTGGGGGTAAAGTCATACGGCAGAGGTGTGATGGTAATAGAGTATTTCTCGTAGACAACCAGTATGACAGTGATATTGCTTTCCACAAAAGAAGGAGAGGGTTAGAAAAGGTTAACCGTAAATATGTACACCTCACCTTACTAATTTCTGGTGACAGTCCGTAGAGTTTTTATAAGAAAATGTGACCAGTGCAATTCACCTGTGTTTTGTGTTAGGAACTAACCCACCGATGGCAATATATAAGGTCTTTCATATCTGTTACGAAATGACTGGGTTTATGTTATATCTAGCTATCACAATATGTGGGAAATAGTATGACCTCGATAATTATAATCAGTGCTCGAACACGTCTGCTCCACGACTACCTGTCCTCAAGTCGAAATAAAGAACACAAGATAACTAAGCCAATCACCAGACAGACAGTGAGTCAATCACGTTTATATTTTACTTATCCATTTATATAAACACAAAACCTGACCATATAACACCAATAGGGAGAATAACAATAATGACCAATGGACTGAGGGAACAGGTATATGAATATTGACCATAGTTCCTGAATGACATCCTGAATAGCGGGATGACAGTTTATGATTCTAGTAAGAAGATTAAGGCGATGAGAACATGACCATAATATTAAAAAAATATCTATTTACATATACTCAAAATAAATGAAATAGTCACTCTTCATGAATCACCCAGTATAACAGTTAGAAGTACCAACTGTTGAATGCTGATTAGGCCAATGGTTATTTGTTAAGTATCTTTCAAGAAACCTAAACGTTTTATGCTCGATTTTCCTGATGGGGTTGCCAATATGTACTACTGAGGAGTTTCCTATGAAAACATTAGAGTCGTCCAGTGATTTCTAGTTTTCGATGGTTGTCAAAATCAAATCGAAACTCAACAAACTCAGGAATACTTATTTGAAATCATTAATTCCTAATTTGAGTTTAATTTCACGAACTGACATAGTATAAGCTGACAATTCGTGTCATATTGCATCAGGTGAATAATTACCTCGTACAAGACAAGGTTCAAATTCTCTGGTTACATGAACTCAAGATTTGAATAAAGTTAGAAATATCAGCCGTTGGTTACCAATTAGCTGAATTGTCTAACAGGTAGACATTATCAATCCTGATATCACGAATTGATCTAAATCAGACAAACATTAATCAACTGGAAGCACTGGATATTTGTTTCGTTCCAGTGTGAGACTCTTCAGCAGAGCGCATCGACTACCCCACCGGGGATCAAACAAAGAATTCTCTTGTTTCGCGGCGAACGCTTTACCAATAGACCACTGAGTTGACTCCTAACGGTTGATATTTTTAGGCATTAACTGAAAATACCTGAATATCCTCTCATCCCCTAATAACCTGAGTCAATTTTTGCCAACAAATCTAAATCTAGCATTCTCTAAACTACTACTTAATAATCATAATTCAGTAGACATTATACATTTCTATGTAGTTGATTGTAAACGCTATTATTAGACAATATACATTATATGAGTAACCTTCAGTTTGTTGTTTTTCATGCATGGCAACAGAAAAAATATTGATTGATTCATTTTTTATACTTCAAGTACAGATAAACGAATACATGATTTGAACAATGAATATGTGTAGGCTAGACAAACTATCTAGTTGCCAAAACTATAGTAAAAAGATAATCTGGGTTCGAACCCATGAAGTTAGATAGTAAAATAAGTAGTTCTATATTCTTCTATGTATAAACACTAGAAAGAATGCATACATTCAATTGTAAACGAAATGATGCTTCATATGTCAACCAATGTCAAATGTCAACTGAACTCTTCACATTGATTTATCACTTTGTATTGATGTCTGTGTAATGTCTATCGATCATACTTTACTATGTCTATTAGCCTTAGTAACGTTGATATTGAGTTCACTATGTTGTTGATGTATATCATTATAACAAAACAAAAGAGATTGATAGATAACTAACTACTTATTATCAATATTAGCAGTAGTAATAGTAGTAGTGGCACCACTCTGATCTTAGATTACTTTGTTCTACAAAGAACTATAAGTAGAAAAAAAATAGGAATGAGGGGGAGTGAATGAAGACATAAAGTGTGTGTGTGTGTGAATGTGGAAAATTGTTGTCTCGTTATTTTATTTTGTTTATTATTCACTTTTCTATGAAATCATGTTATGCCAATTCATTGTTATTCACATATAGTCACTTCACTAGTACATACACTTTAAACATAAACATAAAAGATGTAAATCTCTTTTAAGAAAGAAAAGAAATTAAAAAAAAACAAAAGAAGAATACTGAAATTTGTCATCATATTCATTATTGATTTTTGTATTTTGTTACTATCCATTATTGATAACTTTATACCGCTTGATTGTTTTGCACTATTAACACTATCATCATTATTGATATAGTTACCATGCTGATGATGATGGCGATGGTGATTATTATTATTATTATTATTATTATTATTATTATTATGACATTACTGAACAGTAAACATGATTGTCGGATTAAGAAGATACCATAACTATGGGTATACATTATACATATTTTTTGAGTTATGTATTACTTATGTGTAAATTGTAACTATGTGTTTATGTATAAAGATTGTATGTACTCATTGTAAGTTAACCAATGTCTGAATATTAACTTTAATCATCTACATGGCAACTAATGTATAAATATGTCTCTATGTCTATTGAATGATCATGAATGAATATCATTGTATAGATTTGACTGATATTCATCATGCAAAATGAGTATTACATTTAAGTAAAACAAGAATTTCACAGAGTTTTTTTGTTTTATAAGAAGATTTGTATTGTTTTTGTTTCTACTTTCAATTTGATTAGATACATTTAAAAGAAAACAAATGATCAATTCTATAGACACGGATTCGAGCTCTAATGGTAAGTTAACTGAGTATTACTTTATTGTATGAGAAATATGCCTACTTGAAGTGAAGAACTAACCTGTGACTGACTTGGTACAAGTAGATCATGATAGGCACTATTTTTGTTTATAATAGTAATTTCTAAGAATAAAATAAGTATTCTTAAACAATAATTTGAAGGTATTTATAACTTCATGTTGATTCATTATGAATACAAGTTAAGTTCTGATGTGAACATCACTACTGGAATATAGATACATCCAGTTGATAAGTCATAAATAGGACATAACACCCTGTCTGAATTCCACAGTCCAACTTAGTTAGATACTCATTAATGTTTTCATCCTTCACTATGTTTATACTCCATCCCACCCCCCCACACACTTCTCGTATTTTTGTTCATTTTTACTGTTGAATTCAGCACTACATTCAATTCAGTTCAGAAGGCAATCCGAAATGCATTCAGCCTAAAAGTTAAACATTGTATCAAAATTCAAGTACACCTTGAGCAAACATACTAAAATCATAATATACACTAAGTAAATTATTGTTATCATGGATAAATGTAGTTTCTATATGGTTAAATTCACTTAGAAACTATTTAATGTACATATTTTGTAATGAAAGAAATCAGTGTTAATGACCTTCGGCTTTAAAGTGGAATGTACTGGAACTATTGATTTAGTGAAAAGGCATACTTTTGGAAATTAGGAGGTATTTAGGTAAATGTTCCATTCTAATATGGGACTGTGTATTAGTGCATGTTGACTGGGTATGTATAATCACTAATTAATCTAAAGGATAAGTGATCTTAGGGAAATCCTGAAGATCATGTATTGAATTCTTTTTATAGAGTTTGTACAACAGCACTACTAACAATTACTACTAACAAAACCACATATCTGTTTAATAGTTTTTGATCATCTACCTACAATCATTTATAATATGAACTGAATAACAATCTAGAAAACCAATAAAGTAATCATGTAGTTACTTGAGAAAAGTCGAGGTAGTCAGATTTATATTAAAAGTGAGACATGATTGACCAAGAACCTTCCATACAGAGAACAAACACTGGTGAATATAACTTATTGAATAGAAACAATAGCCTTTACAATATCATTTACTGGATTAATTTATGAAAGGAAATACAAATCTCGTGAAGGTTGAATTAGGAAATACAAGGATTATAATAAGATTACAATAATTACGCAGGGAAAACACGTATGACAATCGTTAATCAGTCTGTGTTAAGCAATGCAAATAACATAGTTATTGAATTCAGAATAGGCTTGTATCTTCCCGTTGATTTTGTAATGGACTGAAACTGGTCAGTCTCTGTTGCCATATGTGCATCCTGAGCGGATTGACTCCATATAGCGGTAGTACACAAGTTATATTTAAGTTGTATTGTGATTGGCAAGTGGAATCCAGGACGCGCGTTTCGTCCTATTTGGGACTCATCGCCTGGATGTACCTGCATCCCAATGTTGACGCGATGGCATTTGACACGAAGCGGACTGAGTTCGAATTCCAGTGTGAACATCAACATTGGGATGCAGGTACATCCAGCCGATGAGTCCCAAACAGGACGATACGCACGTCCTGGATTCCACTTGCCAGTCACAATCCAACTTCAATATAGTTATTGAATGTTTAACCAGATGAAATTAAGCCTTAAGTTGCCTAATAGAACAAGGAATAGATTGGATAGGTAATACTTTTCTCCCCCATCTCTCCTCATTTAATGACATAACATTTAATTACATAATTTCGATAGGTTTAACACTCATCAAATAGACCAACATGATTATGTAATCGCTTCAATAGTTTACTTAACAGTTTATGCCTTAACCTACCTCCAGATATGCTTTCTTTCTTTATATAGAATAATTTTTTTAAAAAAGAAACTTTAATTAAACAATAAGCTAACGTTAATTAGTTAATAATTTTACTAGAAACAAATAAATATCTGAAGAAGATACAAACTGATAGCTGATTGGTGAATATAATGACCTTGAGTATTGTTTGAATCTTGTGTTACTGTGTCAACTACTACTTATATTAATATTACTAGTAGTAATTAATAAATAGTTGATTAACTAGTTTCATTCACATTGAAATTAATTGTAAATTTCAGTTTAAGTTAATCAGAGTGATTAGTTTAATGTAATTTATTTAGGTAAGTTATCGGTGTTGTATACATTAATGAAGTAATAATTTGAATTACTACTTTACTATTTTAATTTAAGTAGTTTGATGATGTTGCAAATAATAGTTCTTTAATGGATGTATATTGAAGATTGAATATGTCACAGATTGATGTTGGTAGGATACTATTAGAAATTAGGGAGAACTGAACAGCTGTTTCGTTTTCAGTATGGAAATTCTTAGGAGTACCCAACCTAGATTCTGCACCATGGGCTTCAGGTTGGTAAACATCTAACCCCTCTCATCACTAGTTCGGTATCCAATGTTAGAATTCCTAAATTCATTAATTTGTGATATGCGCCGGCGACAACCATTCATTATCATATGTGATAACTGTTTTTACTCTTGATGGATGATTGTTTCTAGTTCATGTTATTAAAGATTCAGAAAATGTTGAAACCTATTGATGATATATGTAATATAACTTGATTCTTGTCAAAAAATGTGCTTTGATTAGTATGAACTTAAGTTCTTAGTGGATAAAGTGTTGTGATCTAAAGTGAATAGTAACTAAGAAGAAATATTTCATAATGAGTTTCATGAAAAAAATTTGATAGTGTGATGATAGGAGAGGGGGTAGCATTTGGGTCCTCTCCTAGTTTATTACTATCAGGATAATCTTGAAAAAGATTGTACTCTGACCAACAACTTAGAATTTCCATCAGTACAGAAGATAGTTGAACGATACTATCATCATTTGTAGTAAACATTCCAAAATAAATAGTATCTTCTAGAAGTTCAGTAGCTACCGTCCGTGAATTAGTCTTACTGTAGAATCGGAATCTGTACACTGAATTCATATTTTTATATATCCTATTGAATGAAGAATGAATAAGCTTTTGGCAAATGTCAGCATACAAGCAGCCGATATTGAATGACCAGTATAGGAATTTTCACAATTGGTTTCATTGATCCGATAAAGAAATTTATTCTACGACGTCTATTCAACAGGCAGAGCAAGTCTACAGTGATAATGTCAGTTGATGATGAATTGGCAGAACTCAAAAGAGGCTAATAAATATCCTCTTATAAAAATCAAAGTGACTACGATAATGAACATAACACCTACCAAAGAAGGCGATTACATGAGTATTCAATTCAAAGGAATGCAGCTGTAGAGATCATCAAAGCACAATCTACAGAACTTTGAAGAAAGCCTCCAAGTAAATCGCACTCTGAATCACCACCACATGGACTGTGATTTGGTCGAACTCAGCATCATCACCAGACAACCTAAATATCGGAAATTCATCAGAGATAATCTTCCACTTTGGCGCCAGATCATTAGGTAATTACAAATTCATCCTACTCCTACGGTACCAAAAACATTGGTCCACAAAATACGGAATCTATCGGAATGCATCATTGCAAAATAACATGTTTGGCTTTCTAAAGGATTGAACAAGTCCTTGAATAGATCAATCCTAGATCACCTGATTAATTATGGTTTCAGTGCATTATCACAATCCTCCTGCATAATCATCTATTCACTCAAAGAAAATAGCTCAAAAGGATTACAAATCAATAAACAATGTACTCCACAAGAATTCGGTAATTCACGAGATATAACTTAATCTCTGTGTAAAATGTACCATTATCCATCCATTATTCTACCATGGTCTAAAAGCTCTTCTATTTCTCAATAATCAATTACTTTCACTACGCTCCTCTTTCCTTCTTCATGATTAGCCTCTACTACAACCTACATTGTTCTTCATACTAAATCATGTATCATCTCACTAAGCAATACTTAATATCATTTTGGTAATTGATAGTTTTATTCGTTATGTAATCATCACTTCGTAATTATTGTTTCCAAGCCGTTTTCGACCAGACACCACTTTATGTCGGTCTGAATAGTGATAATTCAGATTTTACTCATCTCTCTATTTCATAATCAACTATTTTATGTAGAAAGAAACTGACTTACAATTAGGCAACTTTCAGTAAATAGCAACATCCGAAGAGAACATTTCCCTCTCTAAACTCTCCATATTTTCTTTACTCATTCCCATAGTTGGTTTCCTTGACTCCCTGAAGTAATGATTATTTTTCAATCACCTTATGAATGTAGATTCAACTAATGATTCCTACATTCCACTACAAAGTTCATTCTAATCTTATTGAAGTGATTGTGAAGGCTTGTTATGTGAATATGTCACAAGTAGATAAGTCATTCAGATGGATAGAATCATAATGAAATCCAATGTGAAGGCTAAAAGAAAATTATTAAGATGTCAGTTAGGTGTATGACAAATCAATGATCAATTACTACTGATGTTAACAATCTCAATTATAAATAGAATGTATCATTAACTAAACTCATTTCAGGCTATTAACTTGTAGTATTCCAGGTAAACTTTAAGCAAATATGAATACTATCTAACACATACTCGATCACATGCTCTACAATGGAGTTGTGAGTATGATCTACTATGGAATCATATCTGATGACTGAACAATCAGTCTGTTTGCAGTTCGTTGTTTTCAATGGTTGTTGAAAGCCAGATCACGTTGTGATACTATTCTATGTATTATGGATTACAGTTAACGGTCGAAGCCAGAAATTACTAGCTAGACTTAACTATATCTTAAATTTTAAACTAATGTTAAGACACTAATCCATATGGAGAGACCGGTATTCAGTTCTAGTTTTAACAGTAGTATGATGAGTGTGAATGTGCTTGACAAAACTCAAAGAGGATGGAAAATGTGTTCTGAATTCCGTCAACAGTAACCATATATTTATTCTCAAAGTTGGAGGGTGCACCACTAAGAAGTTACATACTAGGACTAAACAGCTATCCAGTACTGTCTGATATTCAATTAATATCATTCATTGACGAATACAATCAACTGAACTTAGAACTTGTCTCCGTAACACCACCTCGATTCACCTACAATATACACCAGACCATTGGCTATCTTTAAAGTGTACCCAAAGTTCTAGTGAGAAGTCATGAATAGTGGAATTTAAGATTTTTCATCATTAAGACAGTCATCACCAGCGACAATGGATTATCGTCGCTATTTATCGCGAATCGCCGAAAGTGGGAATTCAACATTTGGACGCCAGTCAACTCAGTGGCATCAGTCGTCAAGCACCTGTCACGAGACCTGGAGGTCTTGAGTTGAATCTCCAGACGGAATTCAGAGTGTACATGGCTGAGGAGTCCCACACTAAGATGAAACAGTTGTTTGATAATGCCCCGTAGTTTTCATTGGTACTCAGTCAATGATATTAATTGTTGGTTTTTATAAAACTAAATGTTAAGTTTGCCCTTCACCCCTCCGGAACGAAACTTGATGACATTGAATTAGATGCATAATGTAATCATAAACGTAGTTCACCAACCAGATGAAATAGCTATTTATTGCTATTTTATTCTCAATAGTTGTCTATTTAATATTAATCATTATGTAGATTATGTTTGTTTATTGACTGAATTCGTCACAGATTCATGTTGGGAGGGTGCCATCGATAACCATATAGCACTGGACAGCTACTTTATCTTAGTATGGGATTCTCCAGCAGTCTGCACTATTGATTCCTTCAGGAGAAATCGAACCCCAGGTCTACAGAGTCGGTGAACGTCTAACTATCCTCACCACTATGGCAGTGCTGAATTGTTGAATTCTCACTTTTATGAACTTATGCAAGATCACGATGGCTATTCATTATTATCTATGATAACAACTTCACTCCTGACAATTTTGAACTTCACTAGTCACAACTTCTCACTTACATTCCAGGAGCATCCTGAACTTAGTTTGATTGTGTTTATAAATTGATCTAATCATTAGATTTTACTCTTTCCGCAATAATCATAGCGATATTGTGTCTATCAAGATGATTCAAAGTTTATAAGATAGTTACTTGAGTTATTCTCTTGTATTCACCATAAGTCGTTTACTCTTAGTAATACTACACTGTTAGGTGACTGCTATCACTACTTGGTATTAGGGAGGAGAGAGAGAGAGAGAGGTAGTCACACTTCACCCTGCTAATATTACTTCTGTTGTATACATATAGATGTTTTATTCTGTATAACAAATCAATCATATTAAATTCATACAATTTTATATACCTCCTTATATTCTTGTTATTATTACTTTTAATGATGTAGTTACTACTTGTGTGCCAATGTGTGTGTGTGAGTAAATGTGTGTATGAAAACTAGTCGATATACACTTCATTGTGACATTTATGTATTTAAAGGTAACTTTGGTATGTAATGTAAAGTGTTAACGGAATTTGAAAGTACATTTTATAAGTAAATTTACTTCAGATTTAATTGAATAGTGATTATGTCATAGGTACATGTGTTACTAAGTGAAATGTTTCTACTGTATACACGAATAATGTTTATCTGTTTATTAATGCTGATATCACGAATTGATCTGAACCAGACAATCATTGATCACCTGGAAGCACTGGACAGCTGTTTCGTCCTAGTATGGGACTCAGCAGTGCGCGATCCACGACCACATCAGGGAGATCGAACCCAGGACCCTCTGGCTCCGCGACGAGCGCTTTTACCATTGGATCACTGAGCCGGCTCCTAATGGTTGATATTTCTAATTCAGTTTATCTGTTTATTAAATTATACTCTTTACATTCAATTGAATCTATTAGTTATTATACATTAAGATTATCCATAATGTTTACTTTGTTTAATAAGTGTATTGTATTGAATGATGACAATTACTTAATCATTCAATTAATGAAAGAATGTTACTTGTGAATAAGTTATTGTAGTGGAAAAACATACTACTTCCTAGTAGAAATGAGTGAGAGGATTTGTTAAAATGACATTTTTGTAGAGTTACACTCCATATTTCTTAAACATGCTGATCAGCATCATTTTTCTACAAACGATCTGCTTACGTGTACTATGTATACGTTTCTTCATTTCCTATTAGTTTTCATACTATTTGACCATGCTGACCATTGAATAGCATCGTTATTGACGGGGTGTTGTAAACTACTGAACTTACATTTAATATCAAGAATTAATCTGGTTTAGAAAACCACTGACAATTAGGGTATATTCTCGGTGGGTCATGAAGTATGCACTAATGAAAAATGAAAGTTAAGTAAAACAAATTTCAATTTGTTGTATAATCCAGATCAATCCATGAGGTCATTTTTAGCTAACGATCCAACATTCACGCTAGAGTTAGTCGGAACGAGATCGATGATCGGTTACCTGTCATTTAATACTTGTCAGAACTGTACATTGATATCTATGTTCTGTAAACTTACATTTATATAAGATAATATTGAGAACTGTGTTTTACTGAGTAACTGTATCTGTCTAACATACAATTTCTCATTAATCTACCATAATGACCACTCCAGAGTTCCAAACGTAGGCCCTTCAGATTGTAACGAAGGTGAATCAGCATTAGTCTATTAAGATAGGATCCAGTGGTTTGTATTCTAAACATAAATCAATTTCCATTTAAGTACAATAGTTATCTATCGTTATCAATATTCATGACATCACTAGTCATGATTTCCTACTGGAACCTTGAGAATTCGTCTTAAAACAAAACATTCAAGAGGATATAACTAACATCTGATCATGACAGCATAATCAAATTCACCGATCTCCACAACACTGAATCACATATTATGAGTTAACTTTAGTTAGAAATGCAAATCACTAAATCTCTTATCTCAATCAGTATAACAGTTCACTGGTTAATGGCTTATTGTAAGGGCTGTATATTCTCAAAATGTATTTAGAACTTCCCGTTGATTTATCACGGGCTGAAATGGATCAGTCGCTATCACCGTATGTGCATCCTGAGTGAAATACCTCGATACAACGATAGTTCAAAAGTATTGTTTGAGTTGGATTGTAACTGGCAACCGGAATCCAGCATGTGCATTTTGTCTTATTTGTGGGGCTCGTCAGCTGGGAGAACCTGCATCATCGTGTTGATGTTTACACACAGACTTGGACTCAATTCGTATTTCGCCGATCGCCAACACGTTTACCAATAGGCCACTGAACCTAGATAACCACACAGTGGCTGGTCAATTTCAGTCCATGATAAATCAATGAGAGGATCCAAATACATTCTAATTGTATATACATAACTGTTGCACAAGTGTGGCTGTCTGGACTCCGTAGCCTAATGGTTAACGTAATGGCGTTAGGTTAGAAACAAATTGAGTTCCAGTCCCTGTGTGGACATCAACACTGTGATATGTATGCACCCAGCTGATGAGTACTAAATAGAATTGAATGTGCCTTTCGGATTCTGCTTACCAATCATAATTCAATTAAAAGAATACTATATATTCTCAGTTCTATCCTTGATATGATCAGGGATGGATTCTTTTGATGAATCACATATTATCACGTAAAAGTTATCTAACGAAGATTGACTCAACAAAACTAATATTCGGCTATGTGTATTCGTCGCAGACTCATATTGTTTAGGTACCATTGAAAACCACCGAGTACTGCTGGACATCTGTTTTTTCTTAGTAAGTGACTCCTTAGTAGTACATATCAAAGAATCTAACTCAGACAGTTTAATTTTCATGATGAACGCTTAACCTTTTACTTCATTTAATTTATTGAATATATCGCAAATTAATATTGGCAGGGTACCATTGATGAAAGTGGGAATTCTATCATTAAATACTGAATCAGTGGTGTAAAAGGTTAGACACTTACCGTCAACCTGAAGCCCCTAGTGCAGAATCTAAAGTACACACTGCTAAAGAGTTCCACACTAGAACGAAACAGCTATCCAGTGAACCCTAGTTCTCAATGATACCCTGTCAACAACAATCTGCGATGTATTCAATCAATTAAAAATCTAAAAAAAATTCGATGAATATCATTTCATTTTATGTAACGTGACTTGATAGCTTTCTTCTTCTTCTTTTTTTTTTACATTCCTATCAAAATATTAACTTAATGATCTACGGGTTAGCAACAAACATCGATTAATTAATTAATTAATCAATAAGTGCTTAAGAAAGTTTATCTGTTTCCTTTCAATTGAATTTGTGTGTGTATGTGTGTGTTATTCACATTAGTAATAAAATGAAAGTGAGGGGGGAGGTGAGTGTTTGTGTATGTGTATGTGTGGGGGTTCTGTGATGAGGTGTAATAAGAAGGGGGTGGATGGTTAATATTATCTACTAACTGTATATAATAAATTAATAATTTTCAAAATGATTTAATCAATGTCATAATGAAAACCATGGTTACTAATGAATAAAATTTAGGTAACGTTTGTTTTTTCGCTTTACTTAAATAAGTCAAATCTATTGATTTTTCTCTTATGATTGGAAATCAGAAAAAAGATGAATTGATTAGTGTAACAGTTCATGTCTAGTTAGAAGGTACTGGATATTTTGAAGTAATCAGGGTTATATATGTAAGAACATTTGAAAGAAAGAAAAGTAAATGAAGAAGGTAATCTGATGATCTAGAAAGTACATCTGGTTCGCTTACATTTAATACAAAAATTTCGATTAAAATAAATGTCAATCTGAAGACCTTAAGTAATCTTTAATGTCCAGCTTGTTACCAGTGGGTTGTATTGATTCCAAGTATCTTTTCATTTCCTTAGCTATTTGAATAGTTCTCTCTGTCTCCAACATCACACGAACAATCCATGTACCTATATAAATTGTTTCTTAAGGTTTCTGAATAGGGATTGGCCTAGTGACTTCAGAAGAAAGTCGGCTTTCACCATGAGACGTGATAACTCTTCGAAATGAAGACCATTTAACTCCCATGGCAGAGTTCAAGTGGTTTAAATGGGTTTTAATGGTTAGTGTTTTTTCAGTAAGGCTGTTTTTACGGATGATGTTGCTAAACCCATGCCACAACCTCCTCCTTTATCCAAGCTTAGGACTGGCAGTTACCCTAAGGGGATTCTAGGCAGAGTTCTATCCCACACACAGGAATAAATGCAAGTGAGAACAGACAGCGTTGCAGTAGCCTCTGCAGTAATAGATCTTAGCATATACAAAGGAATACGCAAGATCTTTAGATACAATACATTCAGCACCAATCCAGTTACACTTAACATAGAGGCTCTAGAAGATGTGTAAATTTTAGGAACCTGGGCAGCATCATTGATAAACAGGGACGATCTGATGCAGATGCGAAGGCACGGATTGACAATGCAAGTGCAGTATTTCTTTGATTGAAAAACATCTGGAACTCAAGCCAGCTGTCAGCTAACATCAAAATCAGAATTTTCAGTTCGAACGCCAAGACAGTTATTTCTACTATATACAGCTGAAACTTAGTGATATACGAAAAAAAAATCATTTAAAAGATACGGGTATTTATAAATAGCTTTTTGCGCAAGATACTTCGCATTCGTCGGCCAGATACCATTGGCAACAACCAACTATGACACACTAACTTCTAGCTGATGAAGAAATTATGAAAAAATACTGGAAGCTAATAGAACACACATCGAGGAAATCATTAAAATGCATCACAAGATAGGTATAACTTAGAAACTTCAAGTCCAAATGAAAAGATACAGGCCGAAGATGACATGCTCTTTTAACTAGCAGCAGATATGCAAAGAATGAATAGTACTTAGGAACATCTGAAAAAAAGAGCTTAGTACAGATTCTGTTCATGAATACTGGTAAGCCGCCTATACTTCACATTCAGTAACAGACATTGATTAACTAACCAAAGATACCAGGTTCAAGTTCTCGGCGGAATTGAAGGTGGGGGACACGCATTACTAAGGAATATCGTAGTAAAATTTCATATGTAGTATTATCAGCAAGAATTAACACGTCAAGTCATTTGCTGTTTTAATTAGCAAGCTTTAATAAGTTATGTAATAATCTTGAAAATAATAAGAAGATGGGATGAAGATTCCTTTTGAAATCAGTAACGATTCTTATAGGCAATCAAATGGAATAGCAATAGGGTCATCAAGTGGCTCGGTTTTTGGCGATTGTTTCCTGGGAATATTTAGAAAATTTTTATACTTAGACTAATGACTTAATGCTTTCATCTTTACAAGAGACATTTAGATGATACCTTCATAATTTGAGACGAAAATACCAATTACAACGGTATCCTGAATGAGTTTAACAAATGTCTTGATTCAGTCAATTCTACGTTAAAATCAGATTCCAGTAAGAAGTTTTATTTTACTAGATTTATTTCCGAAAGTAAACAAGATGACCTAATACAAACATTACTTACATAGAAAACCAAGCTGTAATAGATAGTATATGAATTTCCATTGTCGAGTCCGTTTAAACAGAGGCAGAACCTGGATTAATTCATTAGCATCAAGGACCAGACAGTGTCTGCACTGATGATACAATTAGCCTGAACTGAATAAACTATGATACATACTTGTCATCATTGGTTACCCTTCAGGGTTTATTTACAGGTACCTGAAGCCAAAAACTGGCTCATGAAAGAACACCAACAGCTTCATAAATATCCAATTCCTAGGTGATACAGTTGCAAAGATTTTGAAGAATAAACTATAGAACGATGAAAAACGTTCTATACTACTCAACTATGTATTGTTGTTTCCAGCGGAACTTTGATTCGTGATTGTATTATTGACAAGCTGATGTTTTTGGTCGTATCAGTTTGAATACATAAGTCTACTTGCTTTCATGAAGCAAGTTACACTGGCCAAACTAAATGAGCTCAGTTGAAACTTATCTCTGGATACAACCCTACTTGATTGTAAATCATTCAACAGGTTTATTCTTAAGCACTACGTTGGCATTTAATTTTATCGCCCCACTAGAATAATCTCTTCAAATTATTGGCAAAGTTGAACAACTTATCTTGAAAGTGGTACAAATCAAAAACCTACGTACAACGGAAACTTCAGCCATTCATCAATTTAAGTCAATACTTCTATCCATCCAGAACAAACATATTTAAACAATGATTTTACTACGGTCATAACCTTCTGTTGTTTTCCATTAATAAATTCTTATGTAATTGAATAGAGGTTCTATTGTGGAGATTAGTATGAAGATTTCACTCATTGGATCTATCATAGATTGTTATTGGTAGGATACTAGTAACACTTGTAACAGTTAACTGGACTATTATGTAATCTACGTCTTCTTTCTTACTATTACATAACTCATGATAAATACATGCAGACTTTTGATTCCATTCGAAATGGTTGTGATAACTTGTCTTATTAACTTTCAAACGTCACTTTAATTATAGATTGTTGTGTATGAAGAATCACTATAAAGCTGATGTTAATGACATCGTTGAACAAAAAATCTTCTTGATGGATATTGTCTATTCTTCTTTCGATAACTCAATGGTATTTTCTTCGTTTGGTTTGAAATCTTTTTTTTAAGACAGTGGAGTACAAACCATTTTAGTTATACAGAATTCTGCCAGCTGAATGATTTCATTATAGAACTTTAATTGTCATTCTGGATGACTTCATCGTCAGAAAGCTTATCAACTGCCTTTATTAATTGTTTTGTAACAAATGACCATTTTCATATGGATTGATGGATTACATCTAACCTAATGTCTTTATTAATAGTGAAATACTTCGAAAATCTTTCTGGTATTACTAGAATTTTCATGATCTATACTTTAGATGTTTTTATTCAGTCGAATTCATAACTCTCAGTATTTTAAGTATATAGTGCTTACTGTAAGAGTCAAATGTTCATGGTTTATCAGTCAATGTGTGTTACTTATCGAGAAGTATAAGCTGTCAACCAACATTCTCCAATCAACTTCATTGTGGACTCTCCCTTCCAGATGTTCCTAAGTACTATTTATTCTTTTCATGTCTGCTACTAATTCTGAAAACAATGTGTTCTTTGGTTTTCTCCTCTTCTATAGGTCTTGAGGACTGTAAGTTATTGTTTGTCTTGTGACGCAGTCTGAAGATTTCCACAATATGAGCCATATTCATCTTCAGCGTTTTTCCCTATTTCTTCCTTGGCTGGAAGCTGGTTGATTTGTTCTCTACCACAGTAGATTGCTATTGTTGGTATCTTGCCAACAGATCCAAAGTTTCTTGTAAGAACAGCTATTTGTAAACATTTATGTCCCTTGAATGAGGCTTATAATTTCTGGGGCAGAAGGAAGTGAACGATTTTAGAGGTATTGTCATCTCTTATATTGATGATTTAATCTTGAAGTATTCATTGTCGCACTCAGTAATATCATCAGCACATACTTCAAAATGGAACGAGATATTATGTCTTTAAAATATTAACAAACCAGCCTGCATCCACGTACATTCAGCTGATGAGTCACAAATAGGATGTAACGAGCGTTCTAGATTCCATTTGCTAATCACAATCCAACTCATACATCAAGAATTGTTTAGCGAAACCAGCTTAAAGTACAAAATCAACAGTGAAATTCAATTAACGAGTAATCTTATTAAACATAAATACTACTTACTTACGCCTGTTACCCCTCCCAGAGGAGCATAGGCCTCTCAACAGTATTCTTCATTCAACTCTGTCCTGAGCAATCCTTTCCAGCTGTCTCCAGTTACTGTTCATCCTTTTAATGTCTACTTCCAGCTCTCGACGCAGTGTGTTCTTTGGCCTTCCTCTTTTCCGTTTTCCAACAGAGTTCCAAGTTAGTGACTGTCTCGTGATGCAGTCTGGTGATTTCCGCAATGTATGTCCTATCCATTTCGAACGTCGTTTCCTGATATCCTCTTCAGCTGGGAGTTGGTTTGTTCTCTTCCATAGTAGGCTGTTGCTGATAGTTTCCGGCCAACGGACATTCAATATTCTACGTAGACAATTGTTAATAAATACCTGTACCCTCCTGAGGATGTTTGAAGTAGTTCTCCACATGTCAGCTCCATAGAGGAGAACTGTCTTGACGTTTGAATCGAAAAGTCTTACTTTGAGGTTGGTAGACAGTTGTTTGGAGTCTCATATATTTTTCAGCTATAGGAATGCTGCTATTACTTTCCGATTCTTACCCTTACATCTGCATCGTATCCTCCTTGTTCATCGATGATGTTGCCCAGGTGCGTAAAGGTATCTACTTCTTCTAGAGTTTCACCATCAAGTTCAATTAGGTCGGTGCTCTCTGTGTTGTATTAGAGGATCTTGCTCTTTTCCTTATTTTTGTTGAGGCCTATTGATGCTGAAGTTGCTGCTACGTTGGCTGTCTTCACTTGCATTAGCTGTTGTGTATGGGATAGAAGTGCTAGATCATCCGCGAAGTCCAGGATCACCGAGTTGCATCCTACTTGTCCATTGTATTCCGTGCTTTCCCTCAGATGTGGAGGTTTTTATGATCCAAGTCAACCACTAGGAGGAAGAGGAAAGGCGAGAGCAAACAGCCTTGTCTGACACCGGTTCTCACTGAGAATGCATCTGTCAACTATCCTCCATGAATGGTTTTGCACAGTAGTCCGTTGTAGGAATTCCGGATGATGTTGACGAGTTTCTCTGGTACATCGTAGTTTCGAAGAAGTTGGCATAGCGATCTCCTGTCAACACTGTCAAACGACTTCTCATAGTCAATGAAGTTGATATACAGTGACGAGTTCCATTCAATTGATTGTTCAGCGATGATCCGTAGTGTTGCGATTCGGTCTGTGCACGACTGATCCTTACAGAAACCAGCCTGTTGATCTCAATGTTGAGCATCCACTGAGTCTTTTATTCTATTCAGCAACACTCTGTTGAAGACTTTTCCTTGTACTGACAACAGTGTGATTCCTCTGTAGTTCTCACATTAGCTCAAATCTCCTTTCTTTGGTATGTTGGTAAGTTATCCTTCTTTCCAGTCTGCTGACACTTGTTCTTTCCTTCCAAATTTTCTTGAATAAAACGTGGAGCATCCTTGCCGTTATGTCTATGTCTGACTTGAGTGTTTCAGCTTGTATATTGTCAGGTCCTGCTGCTTTCCCATTCTAAATTGTCTGATGGCCTAACTTGATTTCTTCCATCGTTAGTGGATTGACATCAATCGGGAGGTCTGTAGATGCTGCTTCGATGTCTAGCGGGTTCAGTGGAGCTGGTCTATTCAAGAGTTCCTCGAAATGTTCTACCCATTTTTCTCTTTGTCCTTGAATCTCGGTGATTGGCTTGCCTTCTTTGTTCTTGACTGGTCGCTCTGGTTTACTATATTTGCCTGCCAGTTTCTTCGTTGTGTCGTATAGCTGTTTCATATTTCCTTCTGTTGCAGCTTTTTCCGCTGTCAGTTGCAAGGCCTTCGATATACTTCCGTTTGTTGGCTCTAATGCTCTTCTTTACTTGCTTATTTGCTTCTGTAAACATAAATAACATTGCGGTAATCATGCTCAGTTTATCAAGAACAGAATGACTAGATGTTTCCAGGACAACTTATGAAATCTGTACTATAAGTATTATGGAAGTTTAGCAACGCAACTATAAAAATATCGAATCTGATATCATTTATAAGGCGGATTATAGTAACTGAGGAAAACACTGTTTGGAACTTTATATTCTTGGTCTTTCTATCTTTGTCTAAGGGATTACCGACTGGCTGTTATATACCACAGCATATCACTGACTAAATCAATGAGTGTGTACATTTTTGGAACATGAATTTGACATGGAAAGTGTTGATGATGAAACATTAATTAAACAGAAATAGCCAGAAAGTGGTTTGGGTGTAGTTGACAGGACATTCTGAGCATAGATATTATGCCCTTTGTGCATTCATCTCTTATGATCTCCTTGCCGCACTGTACTTGGATCGCTAAGTCACACAGTTTGCAACTGTTCCGAATGAGCTATTTGAACTGTGACTCACTCCCTGTAGGACTAAGGATCTGATTAATCACTGTATAATTACTAATTTTATGTTCATCAAGTAAGACAATCTACGGTCAGAGTTCCCGGCCTACTACCCCACCCCCAAAACCACCTTTTACAACTATATAGCGCCAGTTGCCACTTAATTGATGGTTTTTGATAAGCTCTATGAAAAACTTATGAACATAAAAATGATCAATACATAGTGATCAACTAACATAAAATCGAATTGTTCACTCTATTCTAAATTATGATCATAAGATCATTGTCAAAATAGACAATGAAAACTTCAGAACTGAATAGGTTCAGCTCAAACGCAATATATCACCTCCTTATATTGAATTCAATGTTTCATTGTCAAAACTATTGAGTTATAAGTAGATTCTATTGACATATTATGAACTTGAATAAAAACATTGATTCTGATTACTACTGTTAGTTAAAATCTCTTAAATTTATTTTTTCATTTTGATTACATAACTTGATAAATAGTGAAATTGATGAACTTTGATAATCGATGATTGAAGGTATGCAATGAAAATGTCAAGACAATGGCATACACACACACACACGTATACCCATATTAGACAAAGTTATAAATGTACACATAAAGTTGTCATCATAGTAAACTCATTTCATTCATTGTATCCATATGATGAAAACTGTTAAATAATCATCAAACTAGGTCAGAAATAGTTGACTGATCTTAATGAATGTAACATAATTCAGTCGATTTTATTTTAGTTACATTCATATGACTTTATGCTCCATGTTTGGTTGTTTGAATTTGTTACAGACTGATGTTGGCTTGGTTTCACTGAAAACCAGGAGATAGTGGACAGCTGATTCATCATAGTATGAGACTATTAAGATGTGTACTTCTTGTTTTTCATTTGTAATGCCGGCCAAATGATAAAGAGTGTTAAATGTTCACTCTCAGATTTGAAGGCTCTGGGTTCGATTTTATAGTGGAATCGAAGGTTTACACTGCTGATAAATCTCATACTTGGATGAAACAATTGTCCACTATTCCCTGGTTTTTATTCTTATTCGAATAATATCAATATATAGTTTGTAATATCTAGCACGACGATCATTTGTTGCTGTTGGCGATAAATGTCTCACTTCAAATAAGTCTGAACTATGCTATCCACAACTCCTCACTGGCACTTAAAAAACATCCTAAAGGTGGTCACTACTAAGCTAATTATTATAGTTGAATTAAGGTGGTTTTGTAGCTTTAGGTATTAAGTTTCTTTGTCTGAATTCTTCACAGATTTATTTTAGTTGCGTACCAAGAATTATTAGATATCTGTTCCACTCTACTATGGAACCCTTCAAAAGTGTGTCCCTTAGTTTTCAGTGATGCCCAACCAACTTGAATTTGCAACGAATGTAACAGCTAAAACACTAGTAGGATGAGTTTGTATTTTCCCATTGATTTGTTATAGACTGAATTTGGTCAGTCACTGACTAGGCTCAGTAGTCTAGTGGTTAACGTAGTGGCGTTTGACACGAAACTGACTTAGTAAGAATCTCACCGTGAACATCAACATTGGGATGCAGGTACATCCAACCGACGAGTCCCAAATTGGACACAATGCGCGTCGTGGATTCCACTTACCAGTCACAATTCAAACTAAAAGAAGCTAAAAAACTATTTTTTTAAGTTCGATTCTTCACTAACCATATATTTCGATTTAAAGCATGTTAGTATTCAGCTCAAGCTGTTCATATGGAGTTTATTACTCTCTTCAACATCACGAATAAGTTTTGATGATCATCGGTAATTATTAAGAAGTCTATAAAATACACAACTTCCTACTAACTGACATTTACTAAGATAAGTGATTGATTAGTAGACGACAATTATGCTATTTTACAATTTACAACTTCGTCTTAGTATGAGACTCCTAAGCATTGCATAACATCGATTCTGCTACGGAATAAACAGTTCGTTAGTGACTTACTTCATGGTGTCCATGAACTTGTAGTGAGAAGTCGTGATCAGTTATGTTCAAACTTATTAGGAGTTATGCACTTATCATCAATGATAACAGATTATTTTTGCCATTGATCACAAACTGATGGAAGCAGAAATTCTACTATTAAATATCAACGGATTCATTAAGCGTTCACACTGAAACCTGAAAAGTCTAGATTCAGTAATAGAGTATACACACTACTGAGGAGTCTCATTCCGAAGCAAAATAGATATCTAACAGTGCTCATTGTCTTCCACTTTTACACAATCAACATCAATCGTCAACGAATACAAACAACTTAATTTAATACTAATCACTGTAAAACCATTAAAAATTTAATTATTTTATTATTATTTCTTTTATTAACATCTAAACAATAATAGTATAAACTGAATAGATGACACAAATGATTGATTATTTAAGTAGTAAATAATGCATACAAACAGTAGTATGTATTATAAGTCCTGGATACTAGTAGTAGTTTTCTTGATGAAGTAAATACAATGAAGTACCGAAATCAAAAATACTGATTCATAGAATGATATATAGGAATGCTAAAAAACAATATCAATGCTTATGTCAGTCTATATACTTCAAAAGAAGTTACATAGTGACTAAGTGAAAAATCAAAAAACAAATTAGAGGGTGAGAAACAGTGTATGTGTGTGTGTGAGTGTGAGTGTGCATATTTGTCAGAGAAGGACTTGAAGTATCTTTTGTAAATTTTTTTTAGCTTACATTCATTGTGCATCATTATTAAATTATGAAGCTATTGCATACTAATATTGTGTTAAACAAAATCATATTGTAGATGATACTACTCATAAAGTTGTTTATAAGTAGTCTATAGTGAATTGCCGAGTAAAAGTTATCATTGTGAAGAATTGATAAGGTGAGTTTTAAGATGACTGGAGATAAGGCTTGTTCATAATACGTAAGAGATAAGAAACGAAGCTTAAGTTTGATTTCATGAATTAATCTGGGTTGACATACAAATTAAAACTAAGAATTGGCATTAGAAAAGTATTTACTTCTAGTACGGGACATACAACATTGCATAACGACAAGTACACCGATGAACGTTAAGTTATGAATTGACTGAAGCTAGATACTGGTTCGTGTACGGGCTAATCACCCAAGGTCCCTAAGATTTCACAGTAAGTGCTAAACCGTCACACAATAAGCCGAAACAGCTGTCCAGCGTTACTAAATTTTATTATTTATCCAACCCAGAGCATTTAGTTATATCAAATACAAAAATAAAGAATAGGCTCATGAAAGTCATTTGTGTACATACAGATGTGATGTTTTATCAAATGCTACTTGTTCCTTACTGATGACTTTATGAGTATTACGTGATACAAGTAGAACAAGTGTGACGCAATTGACATCAATTATCAAATCTAATCAAATAAATTATCAATGTATCGAATTGTTATTTAGGTAAGCAGACTGTTATGTCCAAACAGTAGATCATTACGTAATAGAAACTTTCACTCTTGATTCATCTTGATAACTTGAATGGCAAAGTGTTATGTAGATTAATGAATTACTAATTTCACATTACAAATTAACTTTGACTGTAAACAACTACACCACAAATTTTCATTTGTGAATGATAAGCAATTGGTAGCATATAGCGCGACGATCATTAATTGACGTTGGTATTACCTGTCACACTCCCAATCAGTCTCAACCCCACCACTCACGACTTCTCACTAATTAATGACTTCAGAAACATCCTCAGGTTATTCATCAGTAACGTAATTATTATAATTCATTTAAAATGGTTGTTTTATGGACATTGGTATTTTTGATTGATCGAATACAACACAGATTGATGGTGGGTGACAGGGTATTATTGAAAACCATGACAAACTGATGAAAGTGAGAATTGTAACATCGTTTACCGGTTGAGTTGTGAATAGGGTTGGATGTTCGTCATGGTTGAGAATGTGTTGTACGAATTGCTAAGGAGTTCCACAATGGAAGGAAACATCTGTCTGATGGATCCTGGTTTTCACTTGTATCCTTCCACGAACAGTAGAACAAGTATGACATAATTAGCATCAATTATTTGACCCAATCGACTGCTTTCAACAAATATCGAAAAATCTTTACTTTAAATAAACAAGCGTTATATTTCAGTATTTTTTTATGTTCTATGTTTATAATAAATTATCAATGCATACTATTGTTATGAAAATAAGCAGTCTGTTATGTCCAAACAGTAGATCATTACGTAATACAAGCTTTCACTCTTGATTCATCTTGATAACTTGAATGGCAAAGTGTTATGTAGATTAATGAACAACTAACTTGATATTACAAACTAACTTTGATTATTCAGAATAGGCTTGTATCTTCCCGTTGATTTTGTAATGGACTGAAACTGGTCAGCCTCTGTTGCCATATGCGCATCCTGAGCGGATTGCCTCTATATAGCGGTAGTACAAAAGTTATATTTAAGTTGGACTGTGACTGGCAAGTGGAATCCAGGACGCGCGTTTCCTTCTATTTGGGACTCATCGCCTGGATGTACCTGCATCCTAATGTTGATATTCACACTAGGATTGATTATGTAACCATCTTAAATAAGTTTATATTGAAGATCATATCAATGGTTGTATCCAAGTTGTTGACTATTATTCAGTATCATGTTATTCACCGTTACTTATCTTTAACTTATTCTTGTTATCAATCTAGAATCATCATTTGATGAATCAACATTAACTTCTAGAACTTACACTTTATTAAGTGAAAATAAATCATCTACACATCAATGTTGTTGTCATTCATGTAAATTGAAATCAACAATTGTCTACAATTCAACTAGTAACTATTTAAGTAACCATTTCAATCGATTACATCATCATTCTTCTAGATCAACTTCAAATATGCATTCAATTACTTCACCACATATTGATCATTCAATACAATCATTAAATGAAAATACTAATAATAATTGTACAAATTATCAAATTCAATTAAAAAATACTAATACAAATAAACAATATACTACTAATAAGAAACTACTAACAAAATTTAATACATTAACTAATTCATCGAATACAAAATCAATAAATGATAATTTAAAGTATTATTCATCTGTAAGATCACAATTGAATGCATTCAATGTTGAATATATTCAACAGAATACACAGAATGAATTACATAAACGTCCATTACTTTCTAATATGACTACTAATCAAATGAATTCTGTACAATGTAATAATGTAATCAATTCTAAACCAATAAGTAATAATGAAAGATATTTATCAACACGTTCATTAAGTTCTGGTTTAAGAATACAGAAATCAATTGAACAAACAACTGAAATAGATTTATATAAAACAGCAATGTTTGTAATACCAGCGCCAACATCAAATTCATTGCCTAATATACAAAATGACAATTCATTGGAACAATTGAATCATTGTCATCATCATCATCATCATCATCATCAACAACATCATGATCGACAACATCATCATCATCATCATCAACGACAACATCGTCAACATCATCGTCATAAAGAAACTAGTGATAGTTGTATCCATACAAAATGTCATAATAATATACGTACTTATATTTGTAAAGGTTGTGGACGTACAACATTAAGACGTAAAAAATTCAAGAATTCATCTCATTCATTTGATTATTCATGTCTATCATTAGATAAGTGTTCAACACCACATTTTATTAATTCATTAGATAATCATAATATTCATTGTCATAATCAATATGAACGTATCCTATTTCAATCACCTGGTGATTATTTAGAAGATAATCAATATTCTACATTATCTACACATAAATCATATACATATCCTAATCATACTACTTATTATCCTAATGATAATTATTGTAATAAACAAAATGAATTATGTGCTAATTTATCAGAAAGTAATAAACTACCACTTAAATTAGATTGTAATAAAATTATTGTTGATATTAAACCAAGACAACTAAATGAAGCAGATAAACAACATCATATAACTCAATGGATTAAACTTGGTACATTAGGTGATACACCTAGTTCACCGACTATTTCACCATTACCACCTGATGAATATCAAGATAAAGATTGTATTATACATCCAACAAGATTTTCTAATGATGATGATGATGATGATGAAGATGATAATGACGATGATGACTGATGATGATGATATTGAAGACTTGAATATAACAACTACTAATAATAAAGAACATAAAGATCATAGTCGATGGATTAATTCACATGAACAACAAGTTAAGCATATTGATACATCCGATGAACAACACATAGAATATCAAAATGTTAATAAAGAAATAAAAAAAATACAAATTATTAAACAACAAGAATCACCTGATACAAATAGCTTAATCATAAGTCGATCAGACTCGAACTATACAAATAATACAAAAAATGATAGAAAATATGAATTTATGAATAATTCCAATCATTATAATCCATCGAATGATAATAGTACTACTAATAATGAAATAAGTAGTACAAAGAATAGAATAATCAAAAAACCATTAAATATCGATACAAATTCACAGTATAATATACCTATTAAAGAAACATCATCATCATTTGAAACAATCAATGAAGTATCACCATCAATTGTTACATCAATTGATGATAATACAACTAGTTCTAATCATAATGTTGTTCATGAACGTATTATTACTATTAAAGATATAGGTAAATTAAATAAACAAAGAAATTTCCTGTCAATAGATAGACATTCACCAACACTTAGTCTTCATATGGATTCTGATATTGCAAGTTGTTCAACATCATCAATGAAAACAGCACCAATTATAGCACCAAAACCTAAATTCATTAATACTACTAATAATAGAATGGATGAAATACATACAGACAAGAAGAAGACTATGATATCGACCATGACGACGACGACGGCGACGACGACAACTTCAACAATGATTACATCAGAAATACGTGCTATGAATAGTAAAATATCAAGTAATTTATCAAATAAAACAATTGTTAATAATCATAATATGTTATTTAATACAGAATTAATTCATCATAATGAATTATTGAAACATTCAACAGAATGTACTACTGATTTATATCCAAATTTAGTGAAAACACGTGATACACCAATACCGAATGTGAAAAATTTAGTTACTTATTTTACTGAATTAATACGGCTACATACAAATGTAAAAGATGTAAATCATTCATATACAATAAATAATAATATAAACAGATTAAAAGATTATGATTATGATGTAACTGATAATCTACATAATGTATTACATAATCTTAATAATAATAGTAATAATACTAATGTTGATGATTATGAATTAGATATACCAGCAAATATATCACCATTTCTATTACATCATGAAACACCAACAGCAAGAGAACGTCGTCTACAAGCTGTTGAAATGTTAAGACGTCGTTCAACAGTGCATATGAAATATGATCCATGTAGAGTATTTCCACCAGGTTATGATAATTCAACGTCATTATCATTGTTAGATAGAGTTAATCATAATCTAAATAATGACAATAATGATAAGAATAATAATAGTAATAATCTATATGAGAGTGATAATGAGAATATTTATAGAATTAAAATTAAGCATACTACTGATGATCCTATACGTCGTCCACTGTCAGCACCAAAATATCAAGTACGAATGCAAGCTAATCTACAAAAAGATTCCCCGCCTATAACAGCTCAATAGAATTGTTGTTATTCTCCTTCTTCTTCTTTTCATTCTTTGCTTTTTCTGTTTTTTTTTCTTTGAAATTACATTTCAAGTATAATAAAACATGAATGAATAGTTGCCAAGGCTACAAAACTTCATCATGATAATCATTTTATATTGACATCATGCAATTAACTTTGTTCTTCCACAGGTTTTTCTTTTTTGATTATAACCATAAATTGATCATTTCTTTCATTCTAACATACATTCTTATTTGAATACATAAAGTTGAATTGAATGTTCTACAATTGTTCTTCAGTTATAAGTTCGAATCAATCAAAGTAAACAAAACAACAACACATTTATGTAATTTCTATGGTTTCAAAATATTCTTTCGAATTGTTTATAGTTTAATAAATTATTGATTATTGAAATTATAATGTTGTTGAATATTACTACTTATTAATAATGATATAATAGTGTATTGTAGAGGCAATTCGCTCAGGATGTACCTATAGTAACAGAGACTGATCAATTCTAGTCCATGATCAATCAATAGGAAGATTCAGATACAATCTAATTATATATGTACATCAGTTGTACAAGTATCACTGTCTCGACTCAGTAGCCTGGTGGTGAATGTGGTGACGTTTAAAACAAAATTGACTATACTGGTGTTAACATCAACACTGAGATGAAGGTATATTTAGCTAACAAATTTTAAATAGGACAATAGTTCATTGAATTCATAATAGAAAGTGTTGGGTAGAGCCACAAAACCCCTTGCAACAAGTTCAGAAAGGCGTAGAAATCAATAGTGAAAATTGTGTCCAATCAGCACGGAGATAGTTTTTACCAGAAAATTCTAGACCAACGAGAAGTCACGTGATATGTCTCTGATTGGACAGTTATACTACTACTACTGTGTCCAGTAGGATATAGAAATCTCTAGAAGCCTGAAGGACATTTATGATAATATAAATATCCTAGTTTTTGTACATAATTGACACCCTTGCAGTAAAGTGTTATTTTGCCGTGTTTCCTGTCTTCTTTCTCGTGTTCACGTTGAAGTGTAGTTTTAGCCTGGGGGTCGAGTCAAAGCTTACGAGTCGAATCAAGCGGTCCACTTAGACGAGATAATGATTGACGACAGAGATTTCGCGGTCGTATAATAATCCAAACCACGCGTCACAACAGAAAGACTGTAATGTTCTTTGATCAGTTGCGTTTATATGATCAATTCATTATTACGAAATACAGATGATGTACAGATAGTTTAGTTAAATACCTGTAATTCTGAGATGACTAATATTGTCTATGGAATTTCGATTTACGTTATTCATCTTCACATGATGCTAATGAGCTATTGGAATCATTCAACTGATATATATGTATACAGATTAACAATAAGAGTATCATTATTGTTATGCATGGTTACTTCATCTTAGGATACAGATCAACATCAGGTTATGTTTATGTATGTTTAATGGAAGAGCGAATCCATTATAAAGTCAAATATGAGATTTTATCTTCTAACTATTTCCCTCTCTCACTGCTATAAGCATGATATCATTGAGAATGTTATTGATCAATTCCCAGTGAAAAATCAATAAATCCCACTGTGAACATCAACATTGGGATGCAGGTACATTAAGCTGATAATTCCCAAATAGGACGAAACGCGCGTCCTGGATTCCACTTGCCAGTCACAATCTAAATTAAACCATAAATTAATCGTATAATCAATGATAAACCCGAAATGACAAATTGAGACAATAGAAAATTATAAAAGTAGGCAATATAAAACAAAGATAAAGTGACTTTTCAAATGACTTGAAAGCCTTTTTCAAGATGAAGAGAAAGCTAATGATGTTGATAATTATGGTAATCTAAGATGAACAATTATATCATCTGGCTCAGTGAACACAACGAAATCACAATTTCTCGTTTGTAAATGATAAGAAAATAAGAATCCATTGGTAATATATAGCGCAACGATCATTAATTGACGTTGGTATTACCTGTCACACTTCCAAGAAACCTGAACTCCACCACTCACGACTTCGCACTAATCAATAACTTCAGAAACATCCTCAGGTTATTCATCAGTAACATAATTATTATAATTCATTTAAAATGGTTGTTTTATGGAGATTGGTATCTTTGATTGATCGAATACACCACAGATTGATGGTAGGGTGACAGTGTATTATTGAAAACCATGTCAAATTGATGAAAGTGAGAATTGTAACATCGTTTACCGGTTCAGTTGTGAATAGGGTTGGATGTTTGTCATGGTTGAGAATGTGTGGAACGAATTGCTGAGTAGTTTCACAACGGAACGAAACATCTGTCTGATCGATCCTGGTTTTTAGTTGTATTTTGCCAACATAAATCTATAACATATTCAATCAATTAAAAATACCAATTTCCTCAAAAATAACCATCTCAATTCAAATATGAATCAGTTTGATCAATCTGCGTCCACGAAAATCTGTATAAGCAATTATTAGTTACTTATAAGTAATATAATTACAATGAAGACATTAGTTCTCGGAGCTGTAAACGAGCTACACGCACAGTTATATTCTCAGATACTCCTAACTTAAATATTCAAGTCAGCGATTAATGTGATAAAACAAAGTGTTTGGTTTAAGTAGAACATAATCCAGTTTCCACAATCAAATCTGATCAATCTGTATTCAATGTTTATGTACACTTCATTGTAATTAAATAATTTCGAAGTGATAGTGGAAATTTCATTTGGATTCATTAATATGGTTTTCGATATGTATGTTGATGGCTTCCTGTGCATCAAATTAACGTAAATCATCAGCTACTCTAATTGGAACATGATAGATCACATAGAAGGCATCGTCGGTGTTTACTTTATGCCCAGTATTTATTACATGACTAAATATGCAACTCTTTGTAATGACATTATGGACTGCTGATGTGAAGGCTGTTATACCATGAGATTCAAGAAGAGTAACTAACTTCTTGAACTGTTTTCCCAAAAACGATTTCATCCATTTGGAGTATAAGTAAATCGATTATTTTATTTCTATTATTACCATGTTTTTAACACCTTAACCTCACATTAGACTCATGAACTGTTGTTATATCACTTTTTATTCAGAAACTATGTTCAATTAAACATGTATCTGTATCCACAGTCTTTAGTCAATATTCTTCCGGTTTTGTATGGAGGTTATCCTCCTTATTGGTATGTTGTGCGCTCAGGTTTTGCGTATATATAAAGGAATGTTCGGAGTACAATATAACTCTATTTGATTGGTTTATCCATCTTGTATTAATCACTGGACAGACGTGTACGGGCTCTGACTGATAATCATGGAGGTCACATACTGTATTTGCTATACTATTGTAATTCAGCTGGACATATCAAAATATAACAAAGGCAAAATGTGAGACGATCGAGAAAGGTGTGATAATAATAATAATAGCTTTATTCAATAGTATGTTTAGCACAGTATAAATTTTCAGCATACAGTGTCTCAACAAGTCACTCTCTTTCTGTGTACACATACTAGTTTGTGTTAGCGAAAACTGTAAGACTACAACCACCACCACCACCATCACACTTCTTTGATAATAGAACGATACTGATGAAAAATCTGAAGACTTTTTAGTGATACCGAATTGTAATCTCGCAGGTCATGCAGCCAAGTTTTTTGAATTGGGATTAGACCACAGTTTAGGCATGTGTTTAGACTAAGAAGAATTGTAGGTAGTCCACTTTTCCGAATAAGAGATGTATACGTTAAGACTAATAATTTCAGTAACAGACGTTTGATGAATATTGATCCTTCTTAAAGCGTATTGTCCACACATTACAATGTCTTTGCTTAGATCTCACTGCATTACCCTCAACAGGTTAAACATTTTATAGTAGACGCATAAGTAACACAACGCGATATTGGGGGGGAGTGGCAGTTAAAATAAAACAAAAGACAAAATGTAACTTATTGAGACATCTGGAAAAATTTTAGCCCAAGATTTTAAAAACGTCGCAGATTAGAAAGAACCAATGAGATCTGCTGCGATAGTCTACACTATCTGACTAAGTAGACGCTGATTAGTTTGATCAGGAGCCAATATGACCAGGCTCACTTAAAGTTAGAGTGGGATAAAATAAAGCATCAAGAAATAGGAGACTGTACCAAATCGTTTATTCATTACAAACAAAGGCCTTTATATAATACATTCTAAACTAACCATTAATAAGAAATACTAAAGTAAACTAAACATTGAACTGGTGCATGGAGAAGAGATGGAGTTATGTGCAGGTAATGAGATAATAAGATCATAGTAAAGTTACAATAACTTTGGAAGGAAACTAGTTATGACAGTTAATAATAATTCAATGAAAAGCCTACAACTCAAATATCATAGTTATTAATTAATTAACAGACGTAGCTTAACAAGAAGCGTCCTGATAACCTGGAGACTGAAACTTCAACGGTTATGATTACTTACCTGTTCTTCTGCCTACCAGTTATAACACTTTTAATCTTCTTTAATTGTTCCACTGATAAATAGGCATAATGATTATTAAAATTCATTAATGAACTTATCATATTGGGCTTTCTATATAACGTAATAATGAATTGATTATATAACAGGTTGATTTTGGCAGGGTACAAGTTGAAAATCAGGATGCATTGGACAGCTAGTTTCAGTCCTAGTGTGAAACTCCTCAGAAGTGTACATCCCATGATTCCTCACCAGATATGGTTACAGAACACACAACCCTATTTATCTCTAAGTCGGCATCCAATGGTATAATTACCGCTTATATCAATATGTGATGGTTCACAATGGTACCCTGCCAACATTAATCTTTGACGTATTCAATCATTTTAAAATATCAATCTTCATGAAAATCCTTCTCAATTCATTTACAATAATGAGCTCACTAGTGACTAACTCTGGGATGTTCCTGAAGCTCTGATGAGAATCGTGACTGGCGGAGTTAATACCTTTGATAGCCATGCCCAGACTGTATGCTGAGTACGGAAAGCAACAGTATTTAGCGAAGAGAAGCATTAAGTTAAGTCAATATATTACAGTCATCAATGAATACTCTAAATGTGTTCTCATCATTGGCCGTCGTATTCATTAGTGCGGCAGGTCAAAACGTAAACGGGTTGCATCGGAAACAACGGATGTCCAACGTAGTGCAGTGTTGTTTCTGTTACCACATAAAGATCCCATTACATTCCGTGGAGGAGGAGCCTAGTTGTAGATTGCAATTCCTTAGTATTTGATGTAGTTTCTACCTAACCACACCCATAGCTGAACTGGACTCGAGAAACGTATCATCATTTTCCAAAAGTGGAGGTGATGGGCCGGTCACTTAAAAAAGATTGATTGCCTTCAAGAGCTATTTATATGTAGACTATTTCAGTATTTTTGGTTATATTCAAGGTGAACAATTTATTTCTTTTATGATTCAGTTCCTTTTGCACTATCCTTCTATTTGATACATTAACTGTTATTATGTCATTTCTCATTAATGAATTATGGTTAATTAATCGTGTATACGTAATTCTGTTCACATTCACTATTGGCTAGTTACCTAATTGATTGACTGCGTGGTTAGGTTTTATGTATATAAAAAAGGATGTGTGAAATATAATATGATTCTATCCTGTTGGTCTGTCGTCTTGTGTTGTTCTATCTCCAGTTTGGGGACGAGTGGGGATCGGTCAAACGCGCATTTATCGACTAGGCACACCTAGTTGGCGTTCAATAAATTAATCATTTTCTTACGTCATAACAATATCACATATGTAGGGGATTCTAACATTGGATACCAAACCAGTGGTGGAGAAGGTTAGGTGTTCACCAAACTGAAGCCTCTGTTGAAAAATCTGGCTTGCGCACTGCTAAGAATTTTCACACTAGAACAAATCAGTTATTCAGTTCTTCCTGGTTTTCAATGGTGCCTAGCCAACATCAATCTGTGACATATTCAATCAATTATTATAAGATAGTGTTCAGTGAATTTCTTTATCAAATGAAAACTTATATATTCACTGACATTGTAATTAATTAAAAGAATTCATGTATATAATTGACCTAGAATGATGATGTAATAGAAAATTAACTAGAAAGTTATGTAATAATCCCTTCATATGATAAATTTATCATGTGTACCTTCTTACAGTTAGAATATAAATACACTAACGACAAAACGTCTATTACTAGTTCAGTTTCTTTTATGCATAACTGAAGTAAACAAATCTATATTCACATCATTCTATCATGTCAGTGAATGAAGAAAAAGTTAATGCAATTGTAATTGATAATGGATCTGGTATGTGTAAAGCTGGATTTGAAGGTGATGATTCACCTAGAGCTGTATTCCCATCTATTGTTGGTCGTCCTAAACATCAAGGTATAATGATTGGTACAAGAGAAAAAGATACTTATGTCGGTGATGAAGCACAATCACAAAGAGGTTTATTAACATTGAAATATCCAATTGAACATGGTATTGTTATTAATTGGGATGATATTGAGAAAATATGGCATCATATATTTTATAATGAATTGCGTGTAGCTCCAGAAGAACATCCTGTCCTACTTACTGAAGCACCAATGAATCCTAAAGCTAATCGTGAGAAAATGACACAAATTATGTTTGAAACATTCCGTAGTCCTGCTATGTATGTTTCTATTCAACCAGTCTTATCTTCACATGCATCTGGTCGTACTACAGGTATTGTCATATTGTACCAATTCATGAAGGTAATGCTCTATCACAGGCTATTCTTCGTCTTAATTTAGCAGGTCGTGATTTAACTAACTATCTAATAAAATTATTAGCTGAACGTGGTTATTCACTTACTACTATTGCTGAACGTGATACTATTCGTGATATTAAATAGAAACTTTGTTATGTTGCATTAGACTATGATCATGAATTAAACACCACTGTCAATAATTCATCATATGAAAAAAAAACTATGAATTACCCGATGGTCAAGTAATTACACTTGGTAATGAACGATTTCGATGTCCTGAAGTATTGTTTAAACCACATTCAATAGGTTCAGAATGTTCTAGTCTACATGATCTAACATATAATTCAATTATGAAATGTGATGTTGATATACATAAAGATTTATATGAAAATATTGTATTATCTGGTGGTTCTACAATGTTTCCAGGTATATCAGATCGTATAGAAAAAGAATTATGTAATCATGCATTGACAACAATGAAAACAATTAATATTATTGCACCACCTGAACGTAAATATTCTGTATGGAAAGGTGGATGTATTTTAGCTTCATTATTAACAAACAAACAAATGTGGATAACAAGACATGAATATGATGAAATTGGTCCAAGCATTGTACATTGTAAATGTTAGTTATGTCATATTTCGATTCCATGCTAAATGATAGTTTATGCTTTATATTAACATTGAACAATATGACAAGTTTGTAGTTTAAATGGTAGTGTTATGTTTCACTGCAGACAGTATTTCACATTGACAATCTTTCTTCAATCTTTTTTTTTTGTGCATGATCCGCATGTTCATTTGTGGGAAAGTGTTGATTTTAATCTAAGAACATACAACATTATGTAGTTTAGTCTTAACAGAAAACTGTGTTTATCATTGGGTAGTTTTTGTTGTATTAAACTAATTTAAAGAAAAATTAAGTACTATAATACCTACTTACATATGCCCGTTACTCCTCACAGAGAAGCATAGGCCGATCACAAGTATTTTCCATTCAACTCTGTCCTGAGCAATCCTTTCCAGCTGTCTCCAGTTACTGTTCATCCTTTTAGTGTCTGCTTCCGATTCTCAAAGTAGTGTGTTCTTCGGCCTTCCTCTTTTCTGTTTCCCAACAAGGTTACAAGTAAATGCTTGACTCGTGATGCATTCTCATGATTTCTGTAATGTATGTCCTATCCATCTCCAACGCCGTTTCCTGATTTCCTCTTCAGCTGGAAGTTGGTTCGTTCTCTCCACTACTAGGCTGTTGCTGATAGTTTCCGTCCAACAGACATTCAATATCTTGCGTACACAGTTGTTTATAAATACCTGTACCCTCCTGAGGATGTTTAAAGCAGTTCTACACGTATCAGCTCCATACAGAAGAAATGTCTTCACGTTCAAATTGAAGAGTTTAACTTTGAGGTTGGTAGACAGTTGTTTGGAGTCCCATATATTTTTCAGCTGTAGGGATGCTGCTCTTGCTTTACCAATCCATGCCCTTACATCTGCATCGGATCCTCCTTGTTCATCGATGATGCTCCCCAGGTAATTTGAAGGTATCCACTTCTTCCAGAGTTTCACCATCAAGTTCGATTGGGTCGGTGCTCTCTGTGTTGAATTTGAGGATCTTGCTCTTTCTCTTATTATTTGCTCAGTCCTACTGATGCTGAGGTTGCTTCTACATTGGTTGTCTTCATTTGCATTTGTTGGTGTGTATGGGCTAGAAGAGCTATAATAATAATGACATAATTCTGCTTAGTGAAGATACTTTGAGAAACAAAAGTCATACTTCTTCTAACATATTGTATCACGATTAATTTACTAGGAGAAGACACTGAAGTAATTCACTGCATTGATTATTTTATTTATCATAGAGGTGGTGGGAGGGGAGAGAGGTTAACCAACTCTTACAAGATGATTTCTAACAAAATCTCAGTATAGATTCAAAGAGGTTGATCAATTCATGAGAAAAATATAACAAAACCAGCAGTGTAGATGAAGTGTTCTGTTTCGGAACCTGTCAGGCGAGTGTACTTTGTAAGTTTTATTACGTGAATACAAAACGTTGCTTTAAAAGGTAGGAGATATTAATAGGGAAAACTGTAACATTCGGACAACTTAATGATCAACTCTATGGTTAGAATCAAGATATTTAGTCAGAATGGTACTTCTATTGATAGAAATTCCACCTCTTATTGTAGAGGACTTAATTTCACCAAACTGTTTCAATTGCAACCAATATCTGACAATTATACACTAGTATAATGCAACTGTGATACTCAGACTGTATTCAAAAATTAAGTACCCTACTATTTCATTCGGGTTAGGGACTAGCAGTAACCCTTGGAAGGATTTCAGATTGATTGTTATGCAGTAGAGATAAAACAGCACGGCTAATGATTGAACTGTTAAGCTAAAAGTTTCAAAGTCACAAATATGTGTATAAAATCAAGTGAATTTAATACAGCATTCATCGAAAAAGGAGTAGGTTATTTGAAACGGAAGTCTATTCATAAGAACTAACAACGCATTATACAGGCAATATTATGATGTCGATTATGTTACTGCATTACTGTATTCCTCAGAAACACATAAGAACTCAAAACTGATACTTATAGGTTTAAATGATAGTAAGTCACTTAATGAAATAATTCATTACACTGATATTTAAAATGTTTGGTTTCTAGTCAATGAATACAATTGATTGTTCTAGAATGTTCTACTACTTTTATCTAAATAGACTAAAATCAATAATGTTCAAGAATACATCAGAATGAAATCAAGTATGAATATAAATGATCTACATAATCAAAGAGAAGTAGACTGAATTAAGATATAGTTGATTTATTAATGATGCTACATTTCAATATAATACAGAATGACAAACATTATGAATAGGAATGTACTCACCACTCAATTGTTAGCTTAGTTACATGTTTAGTATATTTCAATGAATTCTCAACAATCACAATGATATCAATACGTTAGTTAGTATGTCAGCAATTCAACTATACGAATACAGTTTATCAGAGGAACTTAGTCGAGCTTACAAGAAATTTCTGAAATACTGAAAGTATTCATAGAGTTGATATACAATGAAAATGTATTCATTATGGAAATCATTTGTTTATTTTTATATAAGAATATAACTAACGTAGCAGCAACCTCAGCATCAATAGGCCTGAACATACATAAGGGAAAGAGCAGGATCCTCAAATTCAACACAGAGAGCACCGACCCAATTGAACTTGATGGTGAAACTCTGGGAGAAGTGGATACTTTTACATACCTGGGGAGCATCATCAATGAACAAGGAGGATCCAATGCAGATGTAAGGGCATGGATCGGAAAAGCAAGGACAGCATTCCTGCAGTTGAAAAATATATTAGACTCCAAACAACTGTCAACCAACCTCAAAGTTAAACTCATCAATTCGAACGTGAAGACATTTCTTCTGTATGGAGCTGATACGTGTAGAACTGCTTCAAACATCCTCAGGAGGGTACAGGTTTCTATAAACAACTATTCGCAAGATATTGAATATTTTGTTGGTCGGAAACTATTAGCAACAGCCTAGTTGGAGAAAGAACAAATCAACTTTAAGCTGAAGAGGAAATCAGGAAACGACGTTGGAGATATATAGGACATACATTGTGGAAATCATCAGACTGTATCACGAGACAAGCACTAACTTGGAATCCTGTTGGACAACGAAAAAGAGGAGGGCCAAAGAACACACTGCGTCAAGAGCTTGAAGCAGACACTAAAAGGATCAACAGTAACTGAAGACAGCTGGAAAGGATTGTTGAGGAGAGAGTTCAATGGAGAATACTGGTGAGCGCCCTTTGCTCCTCCGAGAGGCGTAACAGGCGAAAGTAAATAAGTAATATAAGAACATGAACACTACCAAGATTATTTATTCTGATAACTAACTTTGTTAATACGAACATTGAAACGTGTTCAATCAAGTGTTTCATGTTATCAACAGTTAGTTATTGTGATGATTGTTGATAAAATTGATGCATGAGTACCATTTTTGTAAACAACGCAATTCGAGAAAAACATGCATGGATGAATGCTGACGTGGTAGGGAAGTGAATTAGAGAGGTTGAAGTAATTGAATACTTTCATTATTCGAGATGTTTCTAGTACAGAGAATTGAATTGGTAAGAATGAGTTGTCTTATATTCGATGCATTTTGAATAGCATTAGATAGTTGAAAGGTAAACAATGAATGATATGTTAACTAGAATAAGTTGGCTGATATATGGTATAAGTTTGTCAAAACTGAAACTATTTAGGTTGGATTGTAACAAACAAGTGGAATCCAGGACGTGCGTTTCGTCCTATTTGGGACTCGTCGGCTGGATGTACTTGCATTCCAATGTTGATGTTCGTAGTGGGATTCAACTAACTAGTCACAATCCAACTTAAATAATACTTGTCTACTATAGCTATATCGGAGACGATCCGCTCAGGATGCACTTATAGGAACAGAGACTGACCAGTTTCAGTCAATAACAAATTCAATAGGAATATAAAAAATTCATCCTAAAGATGGTACTGTTGTTAAAATAAGAGAATCGTTTATTTTTATTATGAAAGCTAGTGAATTTGGATGTTAAAGTGGTATTGTAGCTTTTATATCTGTTTTAAAGAACCTACCTCTAAACTAATAACCTGGATGTCAATTACAGCATTAATTCTAAAGAAAGAATCCTGTAGTTGACCGAAATATCTGTCCAGTGATTACTGACTTTTAGTGTTGCTCAGCCAATATCAATTTGTGACAAATACAATCAACCTATTTCCCCAAGACCACGTTAATTCAATTACAAATATAGGTCACTTTGCTTCCCCCTTTGTTCAAGATTCATCCTTCAGCTGTATCACCTCTAAGGCTTTGACAATCCAGCAGTTCAATCATAATCTTTGTATGAAGAAACATAACATTTTACCCTGACACATTTACCCTGACCCTAATACTTTATTACCTACCTCACTTATGACTATTTTTCGATTTGTTGGGATATATATTCTCATTAATTTCTTGTACATTTGATAAGCCTCTTCTACTACTACTAATGTCATCAGCAGGTGTAGCTTCTTCATCTCGGTCAAGTGGATAATTATCAAGTATTCATTCAATGTGTAAATTAATTTCACCTTTAAAAGAATTGCACATTTAGATCATTTCTGTTAACATTCATATTGTCGTGGATACCACTTATAAGGTCGTCCATAAGTAGCAGGCAGCAGAACGTCGCGTGTATGTGGAAACAGTAAACAGTATACAAAATGAGTTGTGAGGTGACAAGGAGTAAAGCCTGATCATAATACATAGAAGAAATGAAGATAACCAAGAGAATTAACTCTACACAATATGATTCTTTGTAATACATTTCTCAATATCATACAACCCATTGCCTTCAAAAGTTTTGAATAATGTAAGAATGACAGTATTTACAGCATACTTTGTATTCAGAAGGCATTTCGTCGCGTTTAGTCTCATCAGCTACATACATCAAATTGGTTTTAGATAACTCAAATTATTAATACACATATTGATCATGTTAATTGAAATGTTTAACGGATAATATTAGTTTGTTTAGATAGGGAATGTATAACACCTCCAGTTTCATAACTTTCGTCCTTATTAACTATAAACCTGGTCTGGTGAAATCACTCTACTATGCAAGTAGACGACCGTGAACTACTGATAAACTTGAAAAATGTAATTACCATCATAAAAGACTGTCTTCAACAAAATGGATACTTAGAAATACCTGTTACAGTTGTAATGGAAAATTTTACGCCGAGAAACCCATAAAAAATGGTATTCATTCAGTTAGTGTTCAAAGAAGACTGAACAGCCAGGCACGTCAATCAAAGACTTATAATGATTGTCAAATAGACAGTTTCTGCTACCTGAACTGCTTAGGATTAGCGAGTTATGGTGACACCTCGATACCTGCTAACGAAAATAAGACCAGCGGCACAATAACAAGATGCTAAGCTATTCCACAACACCGCAGCCCAGCTAACTATAGTAAGAAGTCCAAAGATAGCAAGAAGCGTTTCATTCCACAGGCAGCCTGTCAGACGACATCAACAAACACAACTCATGCGTATATATACAAAAACAGAGAGCATCCTAGGAATGTCATAAATAGCGTACTAAAATAAACAATGAACCAATAAGATTTAGCGTCTTACCAAGTGGGAAACACGAACTGAAGGTGAGAAGGGAACTTTTAGGAGCTAAAACAGGAAATTTAAATTTACACAACAAAACCACAAAAGTAACAGGTTTGCCAAGTGAGTTTTAGAGATCTTACATCCCCAACACAAACGATTAACATTATGCACAATACGATGTTTAATAAATTCAACAAAAATCGACAAATATCCATTTCATGTCACCTTTCAATTGTATTTACCAGTTCACATGTACTTAGAAAAGCAGGTACATGAAAAGAGCAGAAAGACAGACGTTCACACGATTTACTGAACATATCCCGAAGAACTTATACTTGATAGGAGTAAAAAATACTGTTAGTAGTTTAATTACACGTCATTCGATAGACATGCAGCATGTGGTCACTGAAATAAATGATGTTAAAATCATCAGTACACAACATACATTGATTCTAACAAAATTTTCTGGGGCTATTAGAATAAAAAGATTAAAACGTAACCTTTGTATTCAAAAAGAATCAGTAGTTAACCTTCAGTTGCCCTGACAACAGTTGACCGATGACCCAGTTTCCTCTCCCAACCATGGATAACTGTCTAAACAATCGGATATTATCTGTTAAACACTTCAATTAATATTAATCAACATTGTGTATTAGTAATTTGAATTATCAAAAATCAATAGGATACGTGTAGTTGACGAGGCAATTGATGCGACGAAATACTTGCTGAATACAAAGTATGCTGCAAATATTGTCATTCTTACAGTATTCAGTTGACAAATATCTTGATAATAATCAATAAATCTACAATTGTACAACTTCTTTAATGGATTTTGTTGAAAGACTAGAAAACAGTTCCATGACTAGATCCTTCTGAATGACTGTATAGACTAATTCACTATTACAACATAACATCATTAAGTGAAAGATTCTATTCAGTGAACTATAAGTAATTTTTTTGGTTTCATTTCATACATTGGTTTACGGTTAAATTGAACACATGAGAACTATTATTCACATTGTAATGGATTGATTGTATGTTGTGTATCTGCTGACATTGTACATTATGTGAATCGATGTATTCTGATTAAGGTGAATATGATAATGATCTCTGTTGAAACTACTTAATTAATAAACAGTACTATTGATCATTCATTTATCTCATTGAATACAATAAATCATATGGTTAACTTACTCAACAATGAATGATATACAATTACTCTTATGATGTTATTCAAATAGATAATTTAAAAATAAGTAGTAAAATAAGTAGTATCAACAATGAACAAATAATTTCTTCTTTACATAAACTACTATTCATTTTATTCACTTTTAATTTATGCATTAAGAAAGTTGTCCTATCTAGAAATAATACAAAAGTAAGTAAATTAACAAAAAGAAGTAAAGTAGAAAGTGATATATGAGTAGGGAACAGTTCGAATACTGTACTCATTGTAATAGTTTGTATCTTCAGTTTCACTCTTTTTCTTATTTAAGGTTAACTATGTATCATATGACAAAGTATGAACAAATAAAAACAAAGAAGAGATAGAGAAAGAAAACAGAATGAGAACGAAGCAATAATTAAAAGAAGTAGAAAAGAACAACAGTAGATCATTCATTATTAACTAGAAGAATAGATGGAACTATACAAAGAGAGTGATCTATCGTAAACTGACATCATCAAACTAGTCTATTCATCTCCTACGGTTTGGTACTGTTACAGTATAAAAGAAACTTAGTTAAATGTATTTTTCACTTGATTAAAACTATCTGACCTAAAGATGAAGTTTAGATGGAAGTTGTTAGGTCGGACCACAAAGAAGCGTAACAAACTTTCAAAACTGTGTTCGCGAACATTATTTCATTCATTCGAACTGTCTGTGATGTAAACATTTTGTCTCTATTATTGTTACGCTCCGCTTGCCCTATTCTCCCGTTTAGCATAATTACTGTTATTATATTGTCTGTTGTTATGGGCTACAGTCAATTAGTTGTGTACAAGTTGTTCCTATTCACTACCACTATTTCCGTCGTTCTGTATTCATGTTAATTTTCTAATTGGTTTGTTGTGTGGTCTGATTTTATGTATATATAAGAGAATGCTTGAGATATAGATTCGATTCTGTCTGGCTGACCTATTGGCTCGCATTCTTCTTATTTCGGCTTGGGACACAGTGGGCTTCGGGCAGAGGCACTAGCGATTGGCACTCGGCCATCCAATCCCCCAATTTCTTACGACATAACAGAAGTGAAAGCCAACCATGAACTATTTAACTGAAAATGGATGTTCATCTAGGTTTCTATCAAAAAGTATGTCTAAGAGTAAGCCAAAATTGAAATCATCAATTGTATTACAGAAGTATTTGTTTCTAAAATTGTATTTACATGGAGATATAGCCAGGTGAACTAGTGACACGTTGGTTACACAATGCGTTTAATTAGCCTTCTATTTTTAACGTTTCAATATAAGAATAAATTGTCTTTGTAATCCATTTCACTGGGTATTTATCACTTTAACTACTCATGCTGAACCACTTACACTGTACGAACGAATAAGTAAATCCATCATCGTATTTCTAAGTATCATTCTATATGGCTTGCCAAAGGATAACGAACGATGATAAGAAGTTCAGTCTTTGAACATCTAGTAGATACAGAATATCAAAATGACGTATGCACAGCCTACAAAATAATGCACAGAATCTAAACCAACTCATCTTTTACTCAAAGATGTAGATTCTTACAGACTTTCGAATCCGAAAGAAGCTTGTATGCCCTCTTTTTCTCTCTTCCTTAACCTATCAAACTTAATTTCATACGTGTAGATCTATCGATTAATCTACATTCTGATTCTATTATATAATCACTTCTTATAATGAATTGTTCACTACAAACTTAGTCTACGTTTCTACTTCTTCAATACTTGATCTAATCTCCAAATCTAATTTCATATGTTTTCCACTCTTCAGTATTACATAATGATTACAAAAAATTACGTGAAAAAGGAATCCTAACATTAGTCAGTCAGTCAGTTACAACGTAGGACTTGGTACATGCGTACATCAGTTCAAGTAGCCATGCTATATTAGCAGATAGAGATTAGATTGTTGGATCGAATCGCAGAATAGAGGAGGTAGTAACAGAGTAAGTACTAATGGAAGGCATAGAAATCAGAGATGTAGATTTAAATTAAAAGTGATTCAGTAAAGATAAAATTATGAGATGCTCAAAAACTAGAATTTGGAGAAAAGACAAGGAGTGGATGCACCTGCGCTATTGCAACGATTTTGCATCCATATCACCTAAAGTCTCTAACGATTTGTTACGATCATCGAGTGGCCTCAACCATGTAGTCTGCATCTGTTAACATGGCACAGGCCTTACCATTAGGTGCCTGGTTCATTGGTGCAGACGGTTAGGTGTTTGTCAACCTGAAGAGCTTAAGGCGAAATCTAGAACGCGCTCTGCTGACGAGCCCCATACAAGGACAAAACAGCTGTCTAGTTCATTCTGGTTTTCATTGGTACCCAGCCAACATCAATCTGTTGCATATTTATAATAATCAATTAAGTGTTATAACTAATACATTAAATATTCCCATAAAGTCATCAAGAACACAAGTACATGCTATGAATAGTTACTTTCAATTAGCTTGACATCATGGCTTGACACTAATATGTATAGTTTGACATTGGAATACATAATCACTAGCTTTTAACTGATTGATGGTGAAAAGGTCAGATAACATGAAGATGAAATAAAACGATAAGGATTAGTTAGTTACCGCAATGATTTATGAAAGTAGCAGAATTCAAAAAATGTAAGATTCAATTTAGAAATCAGTTGGTTACTCGATTCAATTACCTGGAAACAAGAATGACGAATAAGCTTAGTAATATACTTATGAGTACTGTGTTGTGAAATTTATAAACTAGAAAATTCTTCTAATCGTATTTGAGGTCATTTCAGTCCAGTGGAAAAGTACTTCATGATAATTCATCTTATCAGTTTGACTGCTCATTGACTGTGCTTATAAAATGGAGATACTTCAAACAAGTGATCACTTCTCTAGCATTATAAACTTAGACGTACATTCTTTAAGAATCTCCTACTAAGGATAACGTTGGTTTGTCGGCAAAGCTTAGTACCATAACCTACCGAAAAAATTAATTCTAGACTATGCTGTTCTTAGTTGCATTTCCATCACTAAATGCACTTAAAAATACAGTAAGAAAATTAGATAAACTGATATTTTGTCAATTTACGATTTTCAGTCAGTGACTATATATCAAGTTTCAGTACTTGAGAAGGAAAAAGTCAACAACCCCTGATTACAACCAATATCAACTTACTAGCGACTAACTCATTGATGTAATTTCTGAAGTTCTAGTAAGAAGATGTAACCATTGGAGTTCAGTAGTGTCAAGTGTGAGACAATTACCCCCCGATGGAGATGGATAACGTCCCATAAAACATATCGCGAATTGACTGAATTGAAAATATCAACCGTTAGTTGCCAACTTAGTGATTTAATGGTAAAACACTCACCGCGGTGACAAAGGGTATTAGGTGCCATCGCTGATGGGGACGTGAATGAGCACTGCTGAAGAGTCCCATAGTAGGACGAGGCAACTGTCCAGTGTTTCCAAGTGATCAAAGGTTGTCTAATTCAGACTAATTCGTGATATCAAATCGAAAGTAATAATACTTTTCAAATGTATAAAAATGATAAATGAATGGATAGGCATATTGTTTTACTACTTAATATCTAGTAAGTAATAAGTGGAGGCAACACATTTTCTGAAGTTACGTAAAGCATTCTATGCAGTGATAATAATAATAAGAGTAATAATAATAATAATAGGAGAATTAAGTGTAATAAGTCACTTGTAAGCGATCCAAGCATTGGCTAATATGATGGCCAAGACAAAGTTGGCTGAACGCTATGCTTGACAATCTCTCTGTTTAATTGTTTAAAGGATTTTCATAAGCCATATAGCCGTAGCGTGATAAACAGAATTAGTCATGTGGTATTAGCCATAAAACATTGAAATTCTGTCCTCGATTCCATGGTTGGTTTAAGGGTGCGCATTAGTGAAGAGTCCCATACAATGACAAGACAGCTACCAAGTAACAATTCCTGGTTGTCTAACTCAGATCAATACCTAATGTCAAATTAATATTTAACAACCTTCCCATTATACAATTATATTATTATTTTGTTATAATTAAGGGGGTTGTTATGATGATAGTTAATTTGTTAATGCTGATATCAGCTCACTAGGTGACTAGCTCCTTGAGGGTAATTCCTGAAGTTCTAGTATGAAGACGTGACTGGTAAAGTTCAATGGTGTCGCGTGTGAGGCAGTTACCCACCGATGACAATGGATAAGGTCGCGCAAACGTATCACGAATTGACTGAATTAGAAATATCAACCGTTAGGAGCCGACTCAGTGGTCCTATGGTGAAGTTATCGTCGCTGAGCCAGAGCATCCTGGTTTCGATCCCCGATAGGGTCTTGGATGCGCACTGCTGAAGAGTTCCGTACTAGGACAAAACAGCTATCCAATGATTCCACTTGATCGGTGGTTGTCTGGTTTAGATCGATTCATGATATCAGCATTGCCATTACTATTTAATTAAAGATGATTTGTAGAGAAAATAGAATACTATGTAATGCAAACAGTATCTATGCGTTATCTGGTTTACTTCAGCATATTGACGTTGTATCGAAACAAGAAATATGCAATAAGAATTTTATATACTAAAGGGAATATCATGAATTCGGAGGTCATTTCATAGAACCAGTTGAACTTACTTCATATTTTAATGGTTTAGTTTAAGGTCATGTTTCTTTGTTTTATGTTTTTCTTCTTCATGCCATACTCTACAATTTATCATAATCATCTAATGACAGTTTTCGTGGTAGATGGATCGTAGCTCATACACTTATCACCAACTTAGTGAAGATCATGGAATTCAGGATGGAAATGAAATGTTTTTACAAGTACACTGGTGGTCTTATTCTATTGTAGTGTAATGAATATCCTGTTTTCTGTAGACTGGATTGACAGATCGTCCAAAGATATATACCATCAGTTGAATGGGATGCTGATTATCTGGTCTCTATACGATCAGTATCTGTGATTACAAAATGAAGAAATTACCGATGTTCAAGAATGAGATACCATTTAGTTAATGGTCAGATATAAGAATCTTATGTAGTGTATTATTGTATGGCTGTTATATTCAGGCTAAAGGAGTAAGATGAAAACGGTTTACAGTTGACTAACTTTCTTCTAACTTGATTAATCTACAAATCAGTTTGTTCTAAGATACACACCTTAAACAGGACTTTAGGTTTCTTTGCAAGTACATGAAAAAAATAAGTGGAAAAGACAAAATCAGATATAAGGAATCTCTCCCAAAAGAATAAAGGTATATTTGTGATACATTAACTCCGCATGAAGCTCTTCTAGGGTTACTGCCGGTCCCAAGCCCAGGTAAAGGAGGAGGGTTGAGACATAGAGGCTAGCATCCCTATTCCGTAAAACACAATCTTGTTTAAAAAAACGCTAATCAGATTAAACAAACTAAATCATTTAAACTTTGCCCTGCGAGTGAAGGGAAACTTTATGACGCTTCATGATGAAAGCTGAGATTCTTCGAAAGTCTTGAGGCCGATGCTCCCCCTTCTAACGACCGGAGCGAAAATTTTATAGATACATGGAATGTTTGAACAATGTGGAAGACCGGAAAGATCAATCAGATAGAAGCAGAAATGAAGAGATACAACCTGACAGTGCTCGGAACCAGCGGAACGCATTGGACTCAAACACGACAAAAAACATTAGCTACGGCAGAGGTACTACTATACTCCGAGCTCGAAGAGGAAAATGCCCTACCTACCCGATTTAGTTGAAGGATGGAAACCATATTGGCCCAGGATCTTCAAAGCATCTTTTTCAAGACAATTAATAAGGGGATTACAATGATCATTATCCAATGTTATGCTGCTGCTTAGATAGTGAATATTTCATAGGCTTATTACCGACTGCTATTTCTGATTTCCTTCCCGAGTAATGGTAAATTTTTCTATATGACTATTATTCTGTTTCCTATTATCACTGAAATAACCATGGTGTTTTATTGTAAGGGAAAAAAACGAAATGACCGATTCAAACGAATACTGACCTCGGGTTTAGTCGAATCCATGAGGTTCGTGCCATAACAACAACCGAACTACGTGAACACTTATTGGCTCGTAGGATGCCTAAGGTATAAATAGAAAGAACAAACACCAACGAACGAAAGTCAAAGCCAAAACATCTACTTAATGATATAATTCATCATACATTGGGCTAATTCGTAATAAGAAATATAAAATACAATTAAGGTTGAATTAGAGAAGTTGTGTAAAGGGTTCAGAATGCAACGATCATAATAAGGTTACAATAATTTGAGAAGGAAAACACTTATGACAATTTTTAATGAGTCGGAGAAGAGTTAACAATTTAAGCGATTCAAAGATCATAGTTACTGTCAATAATGGTTCTAATACCATGGAGAATAGATTAAATCGATTGTGATTTCTTATCCCTTGTCAAGTTATAAAGATTTGTCGCAAAGTGAGAGTTCTTCAATGACTATTACTCTTTTAAATAGTTACTGTATATACCTCAACTGAGATGTCATTATTGTAATTTAGTATTGTTGCTGTATAATTTGAATAGCTGTTGACTTGTGTATTTTAGCTACCAATGTTTATGAGAATGAATTTTCATCTACTTGTGGATTTGTTATAGACTAAAGATGGTCAACCTCTGTTGTTATACGTGAATCGTGGGCGAATTCCCATGATATAGCGATAAATCCCAAGTAATGTTTATATTTGATTGTGAATGTTAAACGAAATCGAGGACGCGCGCTTCGTTCTATTTGGCATAATTAGCAACATTGGCTGATCAGTTACAGTTCATGACTAATCAAGGGGAAGATACAGTCTTATTCTATTCAATATATACCTGTTGCATAAGCATGACGGTCTGAAATCAGTAGCCTTATAGTGAAAGCCGTGAGGATTGACATGAAGTAGACTGGGTTCGAATCTCAATGTGAACATCAACATTAGGATATAGGTACATACATCCGATAAGTCACAAACAGGACGAGACGCCCGTCCTATATTGCAATTGCTGGTAATACTACAGATTTAAGTAAATGGTATTGTTCGAAATATATCTTTTAGTTTCGAGTAATGTGCAAACAGTGACGTCCACCATATATCAGGAAACATCTCAAACTTCATACTTCCGATTATGCCTATCTGTAGTTATAAACATCCAAATTACTTGGCTAATGAAGAATCATTCAATACAAAGATTTTTCATGACTTAAAGTAACACTTATATTATGAAAACTGGGTGTTATTTTGATGGCTAACGAATTGTAAATAACAGATTAACAAATGATATGGATTAGATAAAGATTATCACCTAGTAACTGGCATTTAATTTCTGTTTCCACCTAATCTTGGTTTTATCAGCAACGCGCAATATAAGCTACATAAACAACTCAATATCGAAGAACAACAACAACAAACTCCAGGATGAAGTTGCTATAATTCCTAAAGTGAAAACATGTGACTGGTGGAGTTAACCAAGTTATGTATGAGACAATTTCTAACCGTTGAGTTTCTAGGAGTTGACACAAATACATCACGAGATTGTTTAAGTTAGAAATATCAGCATACAAATGACGACCACCACAATGCTTAGGACCAATTTATTCACTTTGAAAACGTATGTTCTTAAGCTTCATTTTCTTGTTCGTTCAAAAATGGGTACCACTATGAAGTCACATAATAAGACAAACAGTCCATCCAGCATCTGGCACCTCACATATGTCAATCTGTTTAAAATTATCATGTAAGTGAAAAGTAACCCTACCAAATAAGTTACGAATTATTCAAACTAAACATTCTCATAAGTCAATGAACCACATCAACGTCAATAGCTAATCTTAATAGCACAACACTGAGATGACAATATCTCTGTTCAGCACTAAGTATTATTGCATTGATACAGAGGGGAGAGTAACGAACAATTAAACAGAGTTCATCGTAGTTATGAATGTGTAGATGCTGTGTACTATTCACTAACTTTGTAAAAAGATATTCACAACATTATTCTTTAGAAAAACATTCAATTCATACTACTAATTAACTTCAGCTTTGTTTCTCTTCAAACATTGAGTAGATTCTTCATTCTTCTCTTTATCACACCAGACATTCATTCATTCATTCATTCATTACTCGAATGTCATGACCTCAATATTCCAATGTTTAATTCACATGATTATTTCACCATTATCTTCATCTTATCTTGTGTTTCGTATTGTCACATAATATCTCAAACCATTCACCATCTTTTCTATTGTTTCAAGCATTATAATGAACTATTGTATTAGAATAACAGTGGTTATATTTGAATAGATTGAATAGGAGTTATATGATACATTTTCAATGTTTATAAGTGAATATAGAAGTAATGAGAAGCTCTAGTTACATTCAGCTTCATTCAATGGATACATGATACAGATTATAGAGTATTTCTGACGAACGATTCAATTTCACGAAAATGGAATTCTTGTTGATAGTCTACAATGAGTGTCACTGCTGAACAATATAATGCACTCAATATGAATCGTATGTATGAGTGTGTTGAGAGTCACAACATGAGGTGACGAATTTGATAGAAATAACATTCTGTTAAGTGTCAGTTTTTTTTACGAAGTGAATGAAGTACTGACTACAATGCCTGTCAACAACAAAATTATTTGGAGATGAATGAGTTATGGATTCCATTTTTTAATCAGTATGAACATCACAGAATATTCGGAGATAAGTAACAGTAGGAACATTGACAGACGCTTTATGATGTTTGAGTAAACATGGAAGGTACAGATTATAGAGCAATTCTGACGAACGATTCAATTACACGAAGATGGAGTTGTTGTAAATAATCAACTAAGAATATAACAATGTTGTACAGTCTATATTTTCTAACTAAAATTACTAGTTTGATTACATCGTCACTTAAAACATGAACTTATTGAAAGTTTTCGAAAATTCATACTTTTGCAAAGCAATCAAGTCAAGATATCTGCAATAAATTAAGGAATTTATGTCCAATTTTATTCAGATTATGGTTAGTGAAGATAATCATTACCACACGGACATAATTACCAACTAACAACACTCAACTACAATCACATAACATCATGAATTAATGAATGTTGGAGATGTAGATCACTGAATGTCAACTCATTATTGTCTACACGAGACTTCATCATACTAGTCAATATAATAGATGAGAGTGTTGGGAAGAGGGATGGAATCATAGTCGGAATACACTGATTATTAATTCGACACTACAACCAAACAATCATCTAACACTTCCCGATTTTCTAAGCATTTCGGGACACAATTGATCCACAATATATACTACAATTGTACAACAAAAGTTGAATTACGCTTCAAATGTACAGACAATCAAGCTGACAATACAAACAACAAGCATATTTGAATAATACATCATTTAATGTTTTTGATGTATCATAATAATTGTCAACGTAATTGAATGAGCAGTGAAGCATTTAAAGTATTACTTCCATGACGCCATCTTACTTAAATATCTTCTATCATCTGAAATAACAGAACGAATAAAGCAGTAAGGTAGAGAGAGAGGTAGGAAGTGAGGAAATGAGAGTAAATGTGTGTGTGTATGTGATTGTGTGTAAAAGCAGAATGTAATTATCACTAAATAGAGAATTATCTAACTAAGAAAATTTAGAAAGAGAATGAATATCTCAAATGTGTAATCGAGTGAAATGAAGTGTAAATCGACGTTGAAATTTATGTTATCAATTCATTCACACACAGAGTTAAATACATAAATTGTGAAGAAATATATTTTACTCGATGAAAGTTGATTTTGGCCCAGTACCACCGAAAACCAGGGAGAATTAGACAGCTGTTTTGTTTTAATTACAATTAAGAGGGTTGTTGTGGAGTTAGTTAATTTGTCAATGGTGATATCACGAATTGATCTGAACTAGACAACCATTGATCACGTTGGAGCACTGGACAGCTGTTTCGTCCTAGTATGGGACTCCTCAGCAGTGCGCATTTTCGACCCTGTTGGGGATCGAATCCAGGACCCTCTGGTTCTGCGACGAGCGCCTTACCATTGGACCACTGAGTTGGATCCTAACGGTTGATATTTCTAATTCAGTCAATTCGTGATACGTTTACGCGACCTCATCGATTGTCATCGGTGGGTAACTGCCTCACACTCGACGCGATTGAACTCCATTGTCCAGTGCTTCCAGGTGATCAATAGGTTGTCTAGTTCAGATCAATTCAGTGATATCAGCATTGACAAATTAACTATCTCCGCAACAAACCCCCTTAATTGTAACTAAATTAAATTATTATTCAATAATTTCATAAAATTAAATGACCAACTATACTAAATGGAATAATGCATAACACCTTTTATAAACAATTAATAAAACCAGCATAATATACCTACTAATCTTGCTCACAACTATGTAAGTATACTCAACATGACAACCATCCAAATATCTCAATATAAAAAAAACAGTGAACCAACAACAAAACTGACGACCTAAATTTACTAGTAGGCGATGATAAAATCAATAAATATGATACAATTAATACTAATCTAACAATTTCAGAATCAATACAACCAAGCATAGTATAAATCAATAAACAATACTATTCAAGTTTTATTGATTCTAGAGTAACTAGTGGATTGGCAACAACAAAAAGCCTCTACATCCAATGTTACTTTAGGATGAAATCTAATTTTAAATTTTACGATAACAACCACTATGATAAAAAATAAACAAATTCTTAACAGTTTGATAACTATGAGGATCAACTTAATCAATATAACGTTTATAACTAAATAATGAACTCCTAGAAACATTTAATCTCAGCAGCAACCTCAGCATCAATAGGTCTGAACATACATAAGGGAAAGAGCAAGATCCTCAAATTCAACACAGACAGCACCGACCCAATTGAACTTGATGGTGAAACTCTGGAAGAAGTAGATACCTTTACATTACCTGGGAAGCATCATCGATGAACAAGGAGGACCGGATGCCGATGTAAGGGCAAGGATCGGCAAAGCAAGAACGGCATTCCTACAGTTGAAAAATATATGGGACTCCAAACAACTGTCTACCAACCTCAAAGTAAGACTCTTCAACTTGAACGTCGAGACAGTTCTTCTGTATGGAGCTGCTACGTGGAGAACTACTTCAAACATCCTCAGGAGGGTATAGGTATTTATTAACAATGTTCTACAAAAGATATTGAATGTCCGATGATCGGAAACTATCAGCCACAGCCTACTATGGAAGAGAACAAATCAACTTCCAGCTAAAGAGGAATTCAGGAAACGACGTTGAAAATGGATAGGATATACATTGAGGAAATCATCAGACTGCATCACGAGATAAGCATTAACTTGGAATCCTGTTGGAAAACGCAAAAGTGGAAGGCGAAAGAACACCCTGCGTAGAGAGCTGGAAGCAGACATTAAAAGGATGAGCAGTAACTGGAGACAGCTGAAAAGGATTGTTGAGGACAGAGTTGAATGGAGAATACTGTTGAGAGGCCTATGCTCCTCCGAGAGGGGTAACAGGCGTAAGTAAGTGAGTAAGAATCATTTACATGTAAATAAAACAAATACAAAACAATTAATCTTAATAAAATATACCTCATAGCTTATATAGACAGGAAATACAGCGAACTAATGTATCAATCAATGTTACAGAGAAGCCTCTAACAATAGAACTATACAAATTACTATCAATAATCACTCAATACACTCAATATTATCGAAATTTATAATGTAGTAGTCTAATAAGACATCTGATGCGAAGGTAATACATATTCTAAGAAAGCGTCAATTATGACAAGAATATAAATTGAAGACCCAACTTTTCACACATCAAGCAAATGATAACTACCATAATATTGTTATGTTGGACCACTAAAGAAGAGTGAAAATCTTCCAGAACTGTGTTTTAGAAAACTAATTCATTTATTCTGGTCGTGAGTAGTGTAAACAATACAATTCTATTATTGTTACGTTCCACTAACTCTATCCTCTCGTTTAACATATTTACTGTTATTATATTGTCTCTTCTTATGGACTACAGTTAATTAGTTGTGTACAAGTTGTTCCTATTCACTACCACTATTTCCTTTGTTTTGTATTCATGTTGATTTCCTACTTGGTTTGCTGTGCGGTCCAGTTTGATCTATTGGCTCGTATTCTTCCTATTCTGGCTTGGGACTAAGTGGTCATAGGGCAGAGGCACAATTACTGACTAGGCACTAGTGATTGGCACTCGGTTAACCAACCAACCACCAAATTTCTCGCATCATAACACTATCCAACAATAGATTCTTTCTAAAATAGAAACCTACAAAATGAAAAACTAGATAAACCAATTAACAACCCTAAACAAATAAATTAAATTAAGCACACTTTGGCATCAATCTGATACTTATCCTGATCACCACAACTAGGACTTAGATAATCACCAACGAAAGTAAACAAAAAAAAACACTTTCTAAAACAGTATGAAGTAATAATGAACAACACATAATCACCAACTGATTTAAAAGAACAACCCAAGAAATATGTTTTTCTAGTAGATAAATCAACTAACTACTTAACATCAGAATAATACAATGAATAAATAAACGTTATTAGAATAGTCAAAAAACAATAACATTATAAAAAATAAACAAAATATCTACTATATTCCAACCAAATACTACCCACTAATCATCCATACACCCGAAGCAACAAAAGTAGAAGAATGAACTAACTAACTAACTAACTAACTAACTAACTAACTAACTTACTTACTTACTTACTTACTTACTTACTTACTTACTTACTTACTAACTAACTAACTAACTAACTTACTTACTTACTTACTTATTTATTTATTTATTTATTTATTTATTTATTTATTTACTTACTTAATTACTTACTTACTAACTAACTAACTAACTAACTTACTAACAGGAGTTGGAGTATACATAACCTGCAATAATCAAGAAATAAAAGCAAAAACAAAGCACCCTTAGTTGACACAATCATAAACACTATTAATCTAAACAACCTACCATAACTATAATCACTAACATAATACAAAGAAACTAAAACATAAATAAATAAAAAAAAACAATAATCAAACATCACCAAAACGAGAAGAAACTAATGTTGTTATAGCACTAGGCAAAGAAGAACTAGTATCATAGAGACAAATAAGAATGTAAGTCACTAAGCCAAGATACTCCCAGTTAATGAAAGTAGTTAAGAAAGAAAAAAAACGAACTACTAATCTTCATTATCCTTAACATAACTAAAGAAAAACTTATCATTCTAGAAGAGAGTCAAGAGTCAAGAAACACCACTTACAGAAAACTGGTGAAAACCATAACTAACAGACAAAAATACCTACAAATCATTAATATAAGAAACAATTAACGGACTATAAACACAACTATAAGAACAACCAAAAACATCCCACACACACACATACACACACTAAATAACCATCAAGATTAAAATCCATTCAACTATCCAAATCTATACTACTTAAAACAAACAATCAAAAAACCACGTAGCTTCATAACATCAAACACTCGTAGTAGATATAATAAACTTTAGATAATCACGGCTAAATACACGGCCTCTACCAAAGATTACTACAAATAATCAAACAACAAGAGACAGAAGTCTATATTTCATGCTTTAAACCAATCCCATAGTATTCTAGGACTTAACAACTTGATAGAATTTCATTCTTCGAATGATTAATTTAATATAAAACTAATATAACTAAACATTTGTCTTATAAAACATAACTATCTTAATATCTACACAATTTTATTTTACTCTAAACAGCTCTAATCAGTACTACCTGATCACTTCATTATTCTATTGAATCTTCAACTGACCAATTTTCCCTCATCTACTCATTTATCTGATATCAATAAGTCTAAATCTACAAATTTTACAATACTACTCTTCTAAAAAAATATATACCATAACCAACAAAACACACGTTACTTTTTTTAAATCTCCAAAAATACTGCAACATTTTAACACTTTTAACAACAACACAAAAGGTAGTAAATAGTTGTCGGATTCAGATCAATTCGTGATTGCAGCATTCTTTAATTGTAGTCTGAAACTCTTCAGTAATGCGCAATCAGATCCTGCCACACGGGCTGCACATTACAAAACACATAACACCCAGTAACACTTCGTCACCATCCAAAGGTATCACTCAATTTCCATCAATTTGTAATATACGGTGCAACGATCATTCATATTCATCCAATTAAAATAATATTCTTCATACAAATATCCATCTAAAGTGAACTATAATAATCAGTTAATTAATGACAAGATACAGAATATTCTTCGTGGTACAGTGATAACGTCGTAACTGGTGGAATTTCGAAGTGTCACGAATGAGACAGTTATCACTAATGACAATCGATGATAGTCACGTTATACATCATAAAATAATGGAAATTCAAATACGACTAATTAATGTCAAACTAGTGGTGTAGAGGACTAATTGCTCACCAAACTAAACTTACTGAAATGAATTCTGGGGTGCACACACAAAAGACATACAACACTTGTGCAAAACAGCTGTTCGACGTTTGTCAAATTTGTCAATTCTACCCTAACGACAACATTCTGTGATTTATTCAATCAACATGATGAATACCTTCATTAGGGATTAATCAAGTGTAATAAGTAAATGACGAAATCTTCGAAACTAATTTTTAACTCTGTTAATCCTTACATTTTCTCCATAATCTTCCTTGTATTCGTTGACACATAAGTCATAACATTTCATTCATGCATAATAATGTTATCTACTTTATTTACTTTATGTTGGGGAAGAGTTTACTATCGCATATTTCAACAGAATGTTTTCTATACCTCCGTCAATCATTAACCTGTCACATTCAATCAGAGATCACAGGTCAAAACGAAAGAAGTATATTTTAAGTAAATAAAACTATTTCATAAGAGATTTACTTCACTTGAATACTTATTTATTTCTCATTCTTCAATTACACAATTGATTCAGTTTTTTATTTATGGCAACGAGAAGATGACGACATACTTCGCAATTTTTAACTTAAAAACCCTATTAAATTGATTCATTCTTTCAAAATAGAACCGATTGTTTTAGATACATTCATGTTAAAAGTTTATTATAACGGGATAAAGAATCAGCAAGTCACAACCTATGGACTATAGTCTCCACGGTATCGCGTCACTTGAATGATAATCTGCATTTCTTAGACATTCAGAAACCTTGATGCTTGTATTGCTTAATTTGTAAGCCTTTCATGGATTCATAACCGATTGTTAGATTCCTTTTGCTTCCCAAACTATTGTAATTTTACCAAGGACTTATGATCATGATTTCTCTATGCAACACCCCAAGTTTAATCTTTTTAATTTTCTTTTCTTATTCATAATTGGTCCAGTTTTTAATAAATGCATATAAACGTTGTCTTTTATTTAATAAACGACTTGGCGTTGTCTTCTATTTTCTAGTTATGTTTCGTCGCTCTTTACCTCTTGGAGAAGTTTGGTCACTCTGGTATAGCGTTAACTTAGTTGGGGAGTAGTTACAGATCAAGTCCTATTGGTCACTCAGATAAAAGGTCAGTATTCAATTTTCTCAGTCATTTTGTATGTAAAACCTTCACGCTAGCATATCCAAGATCATCTCAGTGTTTATCGCCTACACTGACCTGAATGTACTTATATGTAACTACATTCAAATTATTAGAATCAGCTTATATCTTCCCGTTTATTTGTAATGGACTGAAACTGGTCAGCCTTTGTTGTCAAATGCTGCATCCTGAGCAGTTCTGCCTCGATATAGCAATAGTACACAAGTAGTATTTAATTTGAATTGAATTGTGACTGGCAAGTTAAATCTCACTGTGAACATCAACATTAAGATGCATGTTCATCCAGCCAATGAGTCCTAAATAGGATAAAACTCGCGTCCTGAATTCCACTTGCTAGTCACAATCCAACTTATATGTTTAAATTATGTTGTACAGATAGATATTCAGCCAATTAACTGCTATACATATTACACCATTCCTTTCATCTTATTGCACATACTTTTCCATTCACATCTAACGAACATTTGTGCAACATCAGACTGGATTGTGGAAAGATTACATAATAGAACAACATTTAGTTTACTTCAGTCAATCTGACGAACTGAGTGTTGTGAAGATTATTGAGCATTAATTTTCATAACATCCATTGTTCTAAATTAAACAATTACAAAAAATAAGAAGATACTTGATCTCTGTTTCGTCCTAGTATGGAAATCTCCAGCGATGCATATTCACAAACCACCATGGGATCTACTAGTAGTGTTTAAACATTTAGGGTGTAAGGAGGTTATCTACTGATAACAATATATGAAGTCATACAAATGTATCATAAATTGATGGACTTAGAAAAGTCAGCCGTCAATTGCTTGACAACTCAGTCGTCTAATAGTCAAGCATCCTCCACGAAGTCTTAAAATCTTTGACTTCATTACGTAGTAGAACCGTGAATGTGCACTACTGAAATGTATTATAGTATTATTATTTTTCTTTTTCAATGGTTGTCTAACCCAGACCAATTCATCATATCATAGACAAATTCTTTATATTTACTTTTAGATTAATTAGATCAACCATTCAATTGGACATAGACAGTATATAACATTTAGTAAGTAACATTCTGTTTGGTCAAATGGCATACTAAATAACAGTAAATAAATACATACGCTTATTGAATACCTTTTTCAGTCATTCTAACAAAATGAGATTCTACATTGCGATACCAGTTCTTCTTCTCTCAATGATGTTTATCACATCAAATGGTAAGTACTGTATTATTGAACTTGCCATTTACACTAACAATAAGACAAGCGAAACACCTCACTCAAATACAACTTGTAATTCAGTGTATATTGATATAGAGTTACCCTATCAATTAAGTAGACACAATTCCTTTTCAATATATTGCTTGTTTCATTTTGTCTTTATCATGTGTTAATAATCTAGCGTAGTAAGAAGTTTTGAATTTAATATCACGAATTTTTCTCCAGTAGACAACCATTACAAATTAAGAATTATCATATAACGGTTGTTTTGTCCTAGTATGGGACATTTTTATAGTGGACATCCACTACCGCATCAGGGAATCAGGTTCACAGGCTTTACAGTGAACGTCTAACCATTAGATCATTGAGCTGACAAGTATTCAAAGTTACAAATTGATGTTGCAATATACACTATACACTTGTTAAAATTCTTATGATTTTCATCTCTGATGAATATCAACTTACTATTGATCATTTAAAGATTATGACCTTTGATTGTTGAAACAGTGTTGTATTCTTTCCTCGGTCATGTTTTAAGTGCGTATTTATATGTGATTCATTGATTTTTAACTTCTAAGATTATCAATCCTGATATCATGTATCGATCTGAATCAAACGACGATTGATCACCTGGAAGCACTGAACAGTTGTTTCGTATAAGTGTCGGACTCTTCAGAAGTGCACATCCATGACCCCATCATGGATCGACCCCAGGATACTCTGGCTCCAATTTACCATTGGACCACTGAGTCAGATCCTAACGGTTAGTGTTTCTAATTCAGTCATTTAGTGATACATTCGCGCGACTTCATCCATTGTCATCGGTGGGTAACTGCCATACACCCGACACGAATGAACTCCACCAGTCACGTCCGTTGAATAAGTGCATCGAAATCACAATTTCAAACAAGAATAATTACAGCAATTAAATAACATATCTACCATATACTAAACCACCTAAATCTATTGAAGCAAGTTTCAACATCAAGTGATTTGTTTCAATGCTTATTTACAAAAGCTGTATGCATTTATGCGATGTATTGATACAATAGTCAATGATTCCCAAGGCATATTAACTTAAACATCAAATTCATTTCATCCACATATGCATATCTTACCTGTTTGAGTTGATAGAATACTATACAAATGATAGAAAGGAATGGTTAGTATTGTTTATATGATATGATATTTTCGTTTGTTTAGGTAATGAAAATCAATTTGGAGAAAGTAAATGCATAACTATGATTGATCATTTGAGTAGTATAGTTTAAATGATATCAATTACAATCTTATTAAAAGTATAATGTTGAATGATATGGTTTCACATATAATGAATGGTGTGATTTACATCTCCATTCATTAGTTTCATATAGATGAGATCTCTATTTTATGTTTAATACATTACTTATACACTTGGAATGCGTTTAGATACTCAGGCATATTATGGGCATAACTCACTTACAATTTAAAGTTAGTAATGAAGATTAAGATTCATGATGTATCTTGAAATAAGTAGATTCTACAAATGAATAGGAATGAAGTAAACATTTCAATGTATCATATTGTGTACAGTCATACACTGGAAATACATTGCCAACATACAAGTGTACTATAGGAAAGTTGTTAAGCTGATGGATAATTACAGTTTCGACATATTGTTCATATAATGAGGATCTATTAGTAAGACTTATAATTCAGATATCATTTGAAGACAATTAAATGTTTAATCATGATAGAAAGATGAAGATATTCAGCTACTATATCGATGTGTGTTGATTATATCATAGATCATTTTTGTTTAGCACACAATAGATATCATATTTTCAACTACTTACAGATCCTTTCGATATCGGGGTTGTAGAAGATACATCAGGTAAGTGACTGACCTTCATTATTTGACAGCATTCATTCTTCAAGCTTCCTCCTCTAATATAAAGCAAACTTTGTTGGTTTATTTCGGCTGGTTGATTAAGTGAAGTGTCTCTTAGATATTCTATCTAAAAGCCAAGTATATTCTGTAATCTCGTCAACAGTTGCAACTCCATTTATTTTAGCTATATTGTCAATAGATTCCAGTACACTGTAACAGTACATAGTGCAGAAAACATTTCACAGTCTGTACTAATGTTCTCACATAGTTCGTGTCTGCAGTATAATTTGTTCTTATAGCTGGTTGTGATAGTGCTCGTAGGCTGTCGTAAGTCAACATGAATTCCCACTATTACACTGCCTAACAGATCAGAGTCAGCTACGTGTAGTTAATCAATAAAGCAATTACGATGTTCCCTAGCCAGTAAGTAACTATACACACTAATCGACATCTGTTTCAAACTGACAAATAAATATTCAGTGAAGTAAATCTCCTTTAAAACTGTTTGTTTACTTAAGATATCCTTCGTTCTTTTCAACTTGTGACCACTTTTTAATGTGACAGGTTAATGATTGACGGAGGTATAGAAAACATTCTGTTGAAATATGCGATGTACACTCGTTCCCCAACATAAAGTAAATAAAGTAGATAACATTATTATGCATGAATGAAATGTTATGACGTATGTGTCAACGAATACAAGGAAGATTATGGAGAAAATGTAAAGATTAACAGAGTTGAGAATTATTTTCAAAGATTTCGTTATTAACTTATTCGTGTGCTCTTATAATATTATCGCCTGTAAACTGAATGATTATGAAAAGTCAGTTTATAATTGAAAGACTAGTCAGATTGAAGGTTTGAAATACATTGGCTGTATATGAACAGTGATGGATAACCGTTCTGAAATCGGTCATGTGTTTAATTCTAAAGATCAGGGTACTTTGGAGTTCCTCTTGAAACAATGTCTTGTTGAACATGGTAATCCACAAAATCAGTATCTGAGTAGTCCTTACTTTAATGTGATGAATTAATAGGTGTATTGATGATCGAATCATCATCCTGACAAATACACATATAATCCACATGAAATCCTACGAATGTTTCTCTTCCTCGCCTGTAACATTAAATGCCTGTCAACGTCTAAATCAATCTCATATGTGTAGGATGAATGAAGCTATCACTTCAACACATCTCATTATTATAGTTCAATTTAGATAGATATTTGTGTGTAGTATAATTATTTTAATTGATTGAATATAGATGATCGTTGCACCGTATATTACAAATTGATGAAAATTGAGTGCTACATCTGAATGGTGACGAAGTGTTACTGGGTGTTATGTGTTTTGTAATGTGAAGCCCTGTGTGGCAGTATGTGACTGCGCATTACTGAAACACTTCATATTAGAATGATACAGCTGTTCACTGATTTCTGGTTTCCGGTTGTACCATGCCAATATCAGTATATGATATTTTTGATCAATTGAATTGCTAATAAATAATCATTCTCTGCTGAATTTTCAAAGTTAAAGTATCTCATAGAAGTCATAATTCGACCTTCCTTCATACATACTGACTTTTCCTCCCTACCTTACTCCATATCTTTTTATATTCATTTTAGAAAACAGAAGATATTTAATAAGATGGCCTCATGGAAGTAATACTTTAAATGCTTCACTGCTCATTTAATTACGTTTACAATTATTATGATACATCAAAAACATTAAATGATGTATCATTCAAATATGCTTGTTGTTTGTATTGTCAGCTTGATTATCTGTTCATTTGAAGCGTAATTCAACTTTCGTTGTACAATTGTAGTGTATATTGTGGATCAATTGTGTCTCGAAATGCTTAGAAAATCGGGCAGTGTTAGATGATTGTTTGGTTGTAGTGTTTAATTACTAATCAGTGTATTCCGACTATGATTTCATTCCTTTTCCCAACACTCTCATCTATTATATTGACTAGTATGTTGAAGTCTTGTGAAGAGGATAATGAGTCGACATTCAGTGATGTACATCTCCAACATTGATCAATTCATGATGTTATGTGATTGTAGTTGAGTGTTGTTAGTTGTTAATTATCTCAGTGTCGTGATGAATAACTTTATTTTCAATCATCTGGATATAGTTTGACATGCTACTAATTTTCATTGTAAGTGATTAAACATGGATGCTTTCAAATTCATCGAATTATCGAACATCTGATGGTTTCTAAATATGAATCACTATGATAGGAAGCATCGATCTCTTTGATATAATCAGTTAGGGTGTTAGAATTGGTGATATGTGTTTATGTTATCCATGAATCCCTGTTGAAATAGGCGTCATCTTACAGACATATTGAAGTGAATTATTATCCTTTTACTTTTCTTTAGGGGTTGTATTCTGTTATTTGATTCCCATACAATTTGTTGTTTGAATGTTTCAAACATATGACCGACTAAACGTTTTATATTACTAATGAGTTTGAATTAAACAACCCTTGATCACCTGGAAGCAATGGATAGCTGTTTCATCCTAATATGCATCTATTCAACAGTGCGTGTGTCGTGTATGGGACAGTTACTCACCAATGGCAATCGATGACGTCGCGCAAACCTATAACGAATCAACTGAATTAAAAATATCAAATCGTTAAATGCTGACTTAGTGGTCTAATGGTAAAGCGTTCGCTGCTGAGCCAGAGGGTCCTGGGTTCCTTTTTTGACGAAGTCATAGATGCGTACTGCTAAAGAGTCGTATACTAGGACGATGCAGCTGTTCAATGCTTCCAAGTGATCAATAAGTAACTAATTCAAACCAATTAGTGATATCACATTGACAGATAACAAGTCTCCACAACACCGAATTACGACTAGACTTTGTTGTTCAATGTTTGTTAATGATAAACAGAATGTAATTTGAACTTCAGTAATATTGACATAAATTAACTATTCAAATGATTTTGCGTTTATTTCAATGTATTAGGGAAAAGAATAAACAATATAAAGTAAGTTTGTTGATTTTGAGATGTTGATGATGATGATGATGATGACTACGAAGTTTAATTAGTGAGTAGACATATTTCAGTGTGAGATATCATGTTCTTTTAGCTGGATGAAATGATTGTAAGGCTTTCAATCACATCAGATTCAACCTTATTAATATTCAGTTTATAGTGAAGTCAATTAAATTTACTCTGAATATCTGGAAGTGGATGTTATCTTGGAAGTGGATGAAAATTCTACATCCAAATTATGTAACACACAGTGCGCCTAAATTGCTTTGTCTATTGCAAACACTGTTTTTCATATACCTAATCAAATGCATTTAATGATTTAGCGAGTTGTCACAATAAAATGCTTATAATTGTGAAACTGAGATTTAATTACGACTTCATTTGTCTTATGTCAAACAGTCACCTGAAGAGAACAGAGTGGATTAAGCTTTCCGGAGATGAAAATTTGTTGTAATCATTTCATTTTAATTAAATTTCGACTGAATTGATTTACTCTCACTACTTTACTCTACTCTACTTCATTTTATTTTGAATATCATTAACAGAAGTTACAGATATCGTCCGTGATAATCTGATTGAAATTGTTATCAGAAAAGGTATGATTGAATAAACTGTTTGATTGTATTCTGTGAACGCAATGATTATACAATGTAACTTATTAGTTAGTTCTTAGTAACAATGTTCATTGGCGTGTTTTGTAATTGACTGAAGTTACATCATCGAAACCTACAATCAGTAATCACTACTATGGATTGAATTCGAATGACAAAGTAACAATTTCACTCTTAGTGTATTCATTTATCGTAAATTGTGTCATCCTTCAACAGTTAAGTACGTTTTGATTATTTCATTACTATCAATACTCCACATCAATGGAAGTCGATTCTCATGACAAAAGTCTCTCATACAATACATCTGAGAATGTATAGCTCACTCGTACTATCTCATTGTACATAATTGCATAAATCTACTTATGTTGTCAGAATATGTAGTTTCGGTAACAAGCCATTGCATTTGTATTTTATGTTACCATTTGTAATAATAAAAAGGCGTATTTATACAGTTGGTTAGCAGTTGCTTAACATACTTATTTAGTGTTGATTGATTTAGTCACAGACTGATGTTGGTAGTTTATCGGTGAGAACCAGAGGGCATTAGACAGCTGAATTGTCTTTGTATGGGACTCCTCAGCAGTGCTATAGTTAACACCAGTCACATTAGATGATTGTCGCTTTATATTACAAATTGATGGAATTGAGAATTCTACGAGTGGATACTAGCCATGTTATGAGGAATGTTGGTAGTTTGCAAAACCAAAAGCCAGTGAAGTGGAATCTACTGTGTATGATACTGAGAAGACTCTCTTTAGAATGAGACGTTTGTCCAGTACTCCTCGGTATTCAGTGGCACCCTACCAACATCAATCTACGACTAATTCAATCAATATGACTGAATAACAATCTCTACAATCAACTTTAAATTCACATTCATTTTTAGTCACTTTGTTATAAAGATGAGTTGTTTATAACTCAATTCATGTATTGTGTTTACTTTTCATTTGTTTCTTTAGAATAATCTTCAATGACTTCGCTTGTTTAGTTTAGTTTAAAATGAAATTGATTTTGCTTAAATATACAATGTTACTTTTATATACTCTTGTTGTGTGATGCATAGCAACAATCGAATCGGCATGTTCGTGATACCTGTGAGCATTAAAATAGTTGTAGATCTAGTTGGCAGATTGTACACTTACAGAAATAGTCTTGATGACAATACATCTAATCATATATAAATAGTATAATGTTTGATTAGTGAATAATTACACTTCCAGTGTTTACAATTCATTTATGTCGTAAATTTGGTATGAATTTGAAGAGTTGGCTTATAATTTACTGTTTATAGTGGACTATCAATATTTGATAGTGCTAGACGACCAATGAATGTGTGACTTACGAGTATCTTCTCCCAGATCTTTCAAAATTGTATTAAGAAGTTGTGACTAATGATGTTCATATGAGCTGGAATCGATGCAGTTATCATCAGTGACATTGAATGATTATTACGCTATATTATAGATTGGTTGAAATGACTATCGTATGATTGAACGTTGGCCAGCGATATAGTGTTTAAAGTGAAGTATAGACAGCGCGATATAGGTTTCATTCATGGTTAAGTGGTGTGCGTTTAGTACCACCTTGAAGTCCGGTACTGACAATTCAACTGTATTCACAACGTCTAATTACAACCATGAGATCTAGTTATATGATAATTGAAATGAAGACAGGATGTTATTTGACGTGTCATAATAAATAAACTGTAAGTAATGTGCGTACTGACAATGGAGGTGGTCAACGAATTTCCATAGGGTAAATTAGTGTAATGCATTAGAACGGGGTGTATTTCTCATTTAAATTACTTAAGGTCACTACATTCTCTAACATTCACTATCCTCACTTCGAACAAACTTTCAACTATATAGAATTTTGTTGAATGAAGCATAGTGAAGCTGGATGAGTCCTACATAAAACTATGTAAAAATACATAGTGCATCACAGAGAATCTTTTGTAATGAATCCGTAATCAGAATGTATAATCATTCTCATTCTATCCCGTGTTGTACTTAGAAGTTGATTACGTGAGGAAATATCACCAACGAATAAATAGGATGGTGTAATCGAAACTTGGTAATAAATTTGTTGGTACGTCATACTTTCCATGAATTTAGTGCTAAGTAATGTTTCTGTAGACATTAGGAATTCATTGAATAGTTACTGATGAATCCGAAATTGATTCTCGTCTTAATGTATGATTGAAAGTATGTAAATAATACTTGTGATATGAAGCTGTTATGTCGAACCACTAAAGAAGAGTGAAAAACTTCCAGAACTGTGTTTTAGGGAACTAATTCATTTATTCTGATCTTCAGTAACGTAAACATTACATTTCTATTACTGTAACGTTCTTCTTACCATACCCTCCCATTTAGAATATTTGCTGCTATTATATTGTCTCTTATAATGAACTACAGTTAATTAGTTGTGTAAATGTTATCCCCCGCTCCCATTCACTGCCACAATCTCTTCTGTTTCGTATTAGTGTAAAATCCCTAATTGGTTTGTTGTGTCGTCTGATTTTGTATATATATAAAGACATGAGTGAAATACATAATAATTCTGTCTGTTGGCTCCTCAATCGTTTTTTTCTCTCCATTCCGATTCGGAGACTTGTAGTCGCAGAGCAGACATGTCCAGACACTGATTGGTAACTATCAAGGGCACTGTGTATTTTCACAATACATAACAATTGGCAGTCGGAGCTTAAAGTGAATCCAAAGTACGCAGTTATTAGTTATAAAGTCTAGTATATTTTATTATCCAATAAACACAAAGAATCGCATTCAGTGACATAAATCGTAAAATATAACATAGGCATTCAAACGAACTTAGTATGGTGTAGATTCGGATTTACATTATTCTCGAAGCATTTCACACTCACAATAAAAAAGCCACTTATAATTTTGTGAGAACTAGTGCTACCTTCAAGGTTCACTCAAATATCATAAAGCGTCAGTTCATGTTCCTACTGTTATTTATCTCCGAATATTCTGTGTTGTTCATACTGATTAAAAAATGGAATCCATAACTCATTCATCTCCAAATAATTTTGTTGTTGACAGGCATTGTAGTCTGTTCTTCATTCATTTAGTAAATAATTGACACTTAACAGAATGGAATTTCGTCACCTCATGTTGTGACTTTCAACACATTCATACATACGACTTTTATCGAGTGCATTATACCGTGAAGCAGTGACACTCATTGTAGACTATCAACAAGAATTCCATTTTCGTGAAATTGAATCGTTTGTCAGAAATGCTCTATAATCTGTATCATGTATCCATTGAATGAAGCTGAATGTAACTAGAGCTTCTCATTACTTCAATATTTATTTATGAACATTGAAAATGTATCATATAACTCCTATTCAATCTATTCAAATATAACTATTGTTATTCTAATACAATAGTTCATTATAAAGCTTTAAACAATAGAAAAGATGGTGAATGGTTTGAGATATTATGTGACAATACGAAACACAAGATAAGATGAAGATAATGGTGAAATAATAATGTGAATTAGACATTGGAATATTGAGGTCATGACATTCGAGTAATGAATGAATGAATGAATGAATGTCTGGTGTGATAAAGAGAAGAATGAAGAATCTACTCAATGTTTGAAGAGAAACAAAGCTGAAGTTAATTAGTAGTATGAATTGAATGTTTTTCTAAAGAATAATGTTGTGAATATCTTTTTACAAAGTTAGTGAATAGTACACAGCATCTACACATTCATAACTACGATGAACTCTGTTTAATTGTTCGTTTCTCTCACCTCTGTATCAATGCAATAATACTTAGTGCTGAACAGAGATATTGTCATCTCAGTGTTGTGCTATCAAGATTAGCTATTGACGTTGATGTGGTTCATTGACTTATGAGAATGTTTAGTTTGAATAATTCGTAACTTATTTGGTAGGGTTACTTTTCACTTACATGATAATTTTAAACAGATTGACATATGTGAGGTGCCAGATGCTGGATGGACTGTTTGTCTTATTATGTGACTTCATAGTGGTACCCATTCTTGGACGAACAAGAAAATGAAGCTTATGAAGTTACGTTTTCAAAGTGAACTAATGGGACTTAATAATTGTGGTGGTCGTCATTTGTATGCTGATATTTTTAACATAAATAAATATGTTGCGTATTTGTGTCAACTTCATGATACTCAACGGTGAGTAATTGTCTTACACATAATTTGGATGACTCTACCAGTCACATGTTTTCACTTTAGGAATTATAGCAACTATATCCTGAAGTTTGTAGTTGTTGTTCGATAATATTGAGTTTCTGATGTAGCTTTAATTGAGTATTTCTGGAAAGTTCCAGGTTGGGTGTAAACAGCAATTAAATGCCAGTTGCTAGGTGATAATCTTTATCTAATCCATATCATTTGTTAATCTGTTATTTACAATTCGTTAGCCATCAAGATAACACCCAGTTTTCATAATATAAGTGTTACTTTAAGTTATGAAAAATCTTTGTATTGAATGATTCTTCATTAGCCAAGTAATTTGGATGTTTATAACTACAAATAGGCTTAAAAGGAAGAAGAATGTGTAAAATGATTACTGATATATGGTGAACGTCTATATATTCACTGTTTGCACATTACTCGAAGGAAGAATATATATTTCGAACAATACCGTATACTTAAATCTGTAGTATTACCAGCAATTGCAATATAGGATGGGCGTCTAGTCCTATTTGTGACTCATCGGATGTTTGTACCTGTATCTTAATGCTGATGTTCACACTGACATTGGAACCCAGTCTATATCATGTCAAACTACACGGCGCTTAACATAAAACTACTGAGTTCAGACAGTCATGCTTGTGGGACGGATATATATTGAATGGTATAGGATTGTATCTTTCACTTGATTAGTTAAGAACTGTAACTGGTTAGCCTCATTTGCTATATATACCAAATAGGAAGAAAAGCGCGTCCCGGATTCCGCTTGACAATCACAATCAAACATGGAACATTACTTGTGATTTATCGCTTTATCGTAAGATTCTCCCACGATTCAGATATAACAACAGAGGCTGACCAACAATTATCATTAGTGCTTATTTTAATTCATTGTAACTTTACTATGATCCTTGCATTCTGAATCCCTAACAACTCTCCATATTAACAATTGTCATCATTAGTGTAATAACCATGGTGTTCTATTGTAAGGGTAAGAAACAAATGACTGATTCAAAAGAATACTGACCTCAGGTTTAGTCGAATCTATGAGGTTCGTACTATAACTACTGCTAAAGTACGTGAACACTTATTGGTTGGTAGGATACCTAAGGTATGAATAGAAAGAACAAACACCAGCGAACGAAAGTCAAAGCCAGAACATCTACTCAGTGAAACAACTCATCATTCATAGGACGAATTCAAAACAAGAAATACAAAATACAATAAGGATTGAATTAGAGAACTTGTGTAAAGGGTTCAGAATGCAAGGATCATAATAAAGGTTACAATAATTTGAGAAGGAAAACACTTATGACAATTGGTAATTAGTCGGTGAAGAGTTTACAATTTAAGCGATTCAAAGATCATAGTTACTGTCAATAATGGTTCTAATACCATGGAGAATAGATTAAATCGATTGTGATTTCTTATCCCTTGTCAAGTTATAAAGATTTGTCGCAAAGTGAGAGTTCTTCAATGACTATTACTCTTTTAAATAGTTACTGTATATACCTCAACTGAGATGTCATTATTGTAATTTAGTATTGTTGCTGTATAATTTAAATAGCTGTTGACTTGTGTATTATATATATCAATGTTTATGAGAATGAATTTTCATCTACTTGTGGATTTGTTATAGACTAAAGTTGGTCAACCTCTGTTGTTATACGTGAATCGTGGGCGAATTTCCACGATATAGCGATAAATCCCAAGTAATGTTTATATTTGATTGTGAATGTTAAACGAAATCGAGGACGCGCGCTTCGTTCTATTTGGCATAATTAGCAACATTGGCTGACCAGTTACAGTTCATCGACTAATCAAGGGAAGATACAATCTTATCCCATTCAAAATATACCCGTAGCACAAGCATGACTGTCTGGACTCAGTAGCATTAGCTTGCCCCACTCCAGATTTAAGTATGAATCTAACGAAATACAGCATTAATTCCTTAAAAGTTATAGATACAGCATATTGATGGTGTGAGAAGTAGAAAATAAAGAACGTCATAAATAATACATACATTACTTTGAATTATCTATTTGTACTTCCATAGCGTTCCTCGATCAATATTGGCTGCAGGCCTGATTCCTTTGGTTGTCTCTATTCTTCGTGTGTTTTGTGATTAGTCCTTGCTCCTTCTCATTTTGCAACTCACATTGTATACTGTTTATTGTTTCTACTGTCACGTGACTTCCAGTTACCTACAACTTATGGGCGACCTTATGAGTAGTATCCATCACATTACAACATACCAATAGTAAATCTTCATTTAAAATTAATTAGTAGATAATACTGTTTACAAAATGTATTTCATTCTCACCATCTGTTCATTGTTTACTATTATTTATGAAAGAGATTTCAAGTTCTTTACATGATTGAATAGATGAGAATCAACATAATATTATTGTTATTAATAAGTAGTATGATATGTTTACTCTAAAATAACTTCAATATATACTTATGTTGAAAAGATTATTTTGACTAAACATTGTGTATAACGTTCTAAGTACTTAATTTCTTTACATAAATCATAAGCTTGAATAATTTTCATTTTCTTTATGATGATGAAGTTATTGTTCAATAAATGAATACGTTGTTCAATATATGTGATTACATGACGAATGGATTGATGCTACATGGAAATACTGAACTGATCTCGATTGACAGTCCAACTCTATTCACTTTGATTAGAATGATGTAACTGATCAACTTATGGAAATTTTTACAAAAACCTTACTATTCAATGAGTCCGTAATCTGACCCTACTTTATCATACACAACATACTTTCTTGTTCTTCAAATATTTGCAGTATAAGAGACAGTTTTATCAGATATGAATATTTGAGGAGGCAGAAAGAAAGTTACAACACACAGTGTCCACTTTATGTCTAGATTGTTTATGTGAATAATACTGTATTTAACAAGTTGGAATAATTCATTCAACTACCACTAACCAGTGTGTACATTAAAATCCGTTTGATGGAATTCGATCAGCACTATATAGTATTTGATGAAAATAAAATTGGTCACTTCATAGTGATCAACCAATGTATACTTCCTAGTCATACAAGAGATCAGTTATAGCCGGAATATCTCAGTAGAAATGATGACACACTGTGAAACTGCATGAAAGCACAAGTTTCCTCGATGATTATGGATGCGCTTTGCTGACAGGTGCTAAATTATAGCACGAAATCAAGGCCCAGAGTTTCATGACGACTACCCTCACTCTCCTTCTTTAAGAAAAATACTGCCTTCCATCTCACTACAGCGTCAATAATATCGAGTTAAAATAGACTAGTGGTCTTATTACAACCCAATCTATGGAGTTTGATTAGCACTTGATGAGCATCTAACTAGTCAATACACAGTGATCAATTAATAAACAGTGAAACGTTATTAGGATTAAGTGTATTCACATTAATCCTATGCATTTTTACACTCTTCTAAATAATACTAAGCTTTACTTAAAGGATCGTAAAGTGAGGTCAACTTTTAGACATTGTGTTAAATCCTTAGGTGTACATAATTTTCAACTGTTGATATTCACGGGTAAAATAATTTAATCCTTATTGGGATATGATCATCATAAAAGGATTACTTTAATACAGATTTGAGTTAGTAACTAGTACAAGTATATTTAGTATATGATTAGTAGTAGAATACATGATATATGTTTAGACATGTTAACAGCTATCTGAAAATCAATCAACTAATCAATGCCTGTTACTCCATGTGAGTATAGGCCGCCGACCAGCCTTCTCCAACCAAATCTGTCTTGAACTTTTCTTTCCAGCTCTTCTCAAGTGCTCTTCATTCTCTTCATGTCTGTCTCCAATTCCCAAAGTGATGTGTTCTTGAGTCTTACTCTTTTCCTTTGGCCTTCAGATTCCATGTTAATGCTTGTTTTGTGGCACAGCTTGATGATTTCCTCAATATGAAGTCCTATTCACTTCTAGTGTCATTTCCTGATTTCTTCATCGACTGGATGTACAAGGTTATTGTTGATGATATGTGGCCAACAGATTCAAAATATTTTACGCAGACAGTTATTTATAAGTACTTGTATCCTTGAGATGATGCTTTTCGTAGTTCTCCGTGCAAGTTTTAGCTCCATACAAATAGAACTCTCTTCACATTTTTATTGAAAATTTTGATTTTAACGTTAGCTGACAGTTGTCGTGAGCTACAGATGTCTTATAGTTGTAGAAATGCTGCCGTTGTCTTTCCAATCTGCGCCTTCAGATCTACATCAGACCCTTCTTGTTGCTAATCAAGTATGCGAAGGTTTCTACATTCTCCAGGATTTCTCCGTCAAGTGAAATTGAATTAGTGTTTGTTGTTTTGTATGGAAGTATCTTTCTTTTTTCGTTGTGTATGTTGAGGCCTGCTGCTGGCTACAGACGCTGCTGCTACACTGTCTATCTTCATCTTCATTTGTTGCTGTGTGGCATAGAAGAGCTGGGTTGGTTATCTGCAAAGTCCAAGTCATCTAGTTGCATCAATGTTTTTCAGTGTATACTGAGAGTGCCTAAAGATGTTGCAGTCTTCATGGTTCAGTCAACCAGCTGCAGGAAGAGAAAGGGTGACTCTAAGCAACCTTGTTTAACACCGGTCTTCACTTCGAATTAATATGTGTGCTGACCTCCATTTACAAGTTTACAATAAAGTCTGTCATAAGAATTTCGAATGATGTTAACGGCCCAAATAACCAATTAATTAGGGACGTGGAGTTAAAACTCCGACTGGAGCCTCTTTGGATTTACTGCCGAACCCAAGCTGGAATGAAGGAGAAGTGTTTGGTATGGGTTAGCAACTCCATCTCGTAAAACAACAATTTCGCTAAAAAGACGCTAACTAATAAAAACCTTAACAGCTATCTGAACTCAACAAATAAATGACCAACACCTTATCTATTCAAATCTGATGCTTAATGTAAATATAAACACAAATGTAGTTAATGAATCTTAAAATTGAAGTAAAACTCTAGACCTACATGATAATATTGAACTAGATGGCATCAGATTTACATTTGCCAACATAAACTAAGATAATTGCATCAACGAAAGTATCATATGCATATATATAACTCCATAAGTCATTTAACCAACGATCTTGAAGTCTAATAGATGATCACCTGATCATTAGAACACTGATGCATATTCTTATGTTTTGCATCTTGTAGAAGGTAGATTTCTTGTCAAGGTAATTATATGTTCCCAGTAAAATAACAGTAATAGAATTTAACTTCACTATAAAAGTTTTTCTAACCAACTTGTGTAAATAACGTAGACAGTGTGGTGAGTAAATAATTGTTGGATGTACCCATTCATTATTGTACAACTATTATGTTCATTGTTGGTAACATATGAAAGTAATGAGTGAGGCGTTATGTTGAACGACTAAAGAAGAGTAACAAACTTTCAGAACTGCGTTTTAGAAGACTATCTCAATTATTTTAGTTGTGGGTAATGTACACAATGTATTCTTATCATTGTTACGTGCCTCTTATCCATACTCTCCCGCTTCGTGTATTTACTTTCAGTATATTGTCCCTTATTATAAACTACCGTTAATTAGGTTGTGTATAAGTTACTTCTATTCACTGCTACTATCTCTTTTGTTGCGTACTAATGTTAAATTCCTAACTGATTCATTGTATTGTTTGATTTTATGTTTAAATAAAGTAATGCTTCAAATACAATACGATTTTGTCTAGTTGATACATTGTATTGTGTTCTTCCTACTCTGACCTGGGATACAGTGGGGATTGGGAAGACGTACAGGGACTAGATAGGTACTCATTGGCATTGTTATTGTAATCACATGCTCACAAGACCATATCCATCAATTGGTCTCATACATAGTATTTTTCATTTACGTCTTTCTAAAGGACTAAGTTTTCGAGATGATAAAGAAGGTAAGAAGCTCATAATCTGAATTTTATTGATTTGATGTTTTCTGAAATAGATGGCTTTCATCACTTTCTCTATATATGACATCATCGGAATGAGCTATGATAATTTCTTCATGCCTAACTAACAGTTTCTTTGTTGTATGAGTAATTATGAATGGTTATCAGGTCGGAGGAGACGATCCTTAAGAAAGAAGCTTCCAAACAGCTTCAACACATTTGTAAACAACAGTAAGTCAAGCCTGAAGACGATAGAAAATAATTTTAGTCAGTTATTTGAAAATGTAAATAGCTTGCTTCTATAAAGTATGTCCTGATAATGTTGTTTGGAAAGATATTGAAAGTTTCGCAATCAAAAGATCCTATTCCAAGAACATAACATTTTCAGAAAAAAATGGTTAAATTAAACAGATCAATAATGAATCAGTAGTTTAAGGTCATATTTAACTAAACTGTGTTTTGTTCATTAATCAATGTGTACCATTTCTTTTCCAACTATACCCCATCTCCTATGTCACCCATATACAGAGATACCTATATACATTTGACTAATAATCTTGTTTATCTCAATTGTCTTTTACGTTTCACAAGTTACATAATGATGGTTATTATTTCAACATTAACATTCGTATTTTATAAATAACTCGATGAGAAAAAACTTCCATTTAACCAATTCTCCTTGATATCTAAATAATGTTTTACCTGCCTCAAAACTGGCTATTTTTGTGACTAATAATTTTGAACTAATAAATGTAGAACCTATGGAGCATTTATCGAAAAGAAGAATATTCTTTGTTTAAACTATACCTTCATGGAAAACTAGAAATTACCAGGTTTCATAATGTAAACAACTTACTTCATAATGAGATTCTTCCATAAAGCAGAACTCTGGACGATATCAGTTAGTGATTATCTTACGAGTTTGTTAAACATATCAACAATTCATTTATGTTAATCTCAAGGAGATTAGATTGCATAACGCATAACAGCAATATGAGGTCAAGACAATCACTTATTGATTATTTGCTTAAATTAGAGAGGTTGCAGTAGAAAGGGTGATGTTGCTTTTAATAGGTTCTGTAAATCATTATCATCCGCATCATCAACAACAACGTAGAACCGGGCAAATATGCCCATAGATTTAAGTAGGGATACCACATTAGCACTACGAGATAACAGACATAACATGATAACAGAATACAAGAGAGGAATTTGAAGTAAAGTTGTGTAGAAATTAATAAAAGGATACAACATTTAGATGAAGTTAAGGAGGGAATACACTTGTGCCACTGTGACAGATTCTGAGCCATGTCACCAAGTGTTTCCAGTCATTTATTAAGACTAACAAGCCGACCCCAACTAGGTAATTTCCATCTACCGACATGACTTAGATCAACAGTCAAAGACTGATGCCATGTTTTGGCTTAGCCGCCTCCTACTTCAACCCTAGCCAACATCGCGCGACAAGGCAGTACCTTTTGTTTAACCTCAATATTACTTATTCGATTGTTCCATGATATACGAGAGATGCTACGAAAATTTCTATGGTCAAACACCTAAAGTCGACGCATATCTTTAGTTTTCATGGCCCACGTTTCGCATCTATACGTTAGGACGGCGCGGACTGCTGCGCAGTACAACCGGCCCTTCATTGAGAGACAGATATCTCGCTTGCGCTACAAGTGGCGTGAATTGGCGTATTTCAGTTGGGCTTTCTGAATACGTGCTGAAACATCATCCGACACCGACTCACCAGTAGTGATAAGACTTCTGAGATAAGTGAAGTGGTCAACGCATCCAATTACTTCACTTCCTATCATTAATCTAGGTGGAGGAGCAGGGCTAATCCTGGAGTAACATTTTGCGTTTAGAAGGGGAGAAGTGCATTTTGAATATGCTTGCATTCTTACTCAAGGTGATCAGGAGACTCTGCATATTATCAGTGTCTTCACCAAATAGAACTATATCGTCTGTGTATTCTAAGTCGTCGAGAAGATCTCTTGGAAGGAGATTAATTCCTAATATGTTAGAAGTGAGTGAGACTGCTAAGAGCATATCTATGACGAAATTAAATAAAAATGGGGAATTAGGGTTCTGTAAAAGTACCAATCACTTACTTTCTATGCAATCACATCCCTTTAAGAAATTTGAATAACTTGAAGAAGAATACGATTGTATTTGTTTATTTCAAGGTTTCTTGTGAAATGCAAACAGTCTACAATATACAAGGAGTTATACAAAATTAATCATCTGACATACTTGATTTGTTTAGATCGAAATGAATGCTTTTAATGAAGGTAGATGTCATAATAATTAGACTAGAGATATAAGATATGTAAATAATTGTAGTTCAGGTTAACGGGTATTTATATGCTGCGAATTAGAGTAGAAAAAAGGATTGAGGAGATGACGTAATCATTGATGATCTCCGCGCTATACCGCAAATTGATGGACGTAAGAATCCAACCATCCCAATCTATTTGTTGCTAATCGATTGGAATGACCATAGATGTTGTTGATGTGAAGTCAAGATATTCGACGGCTGAGTTAGGTGTAATACTAATCATGTGCTTAGAATGAACCGATCAGATCTACTTCTATGATCTATACCATCTGACTACGTAGGATACGAGAAGGGCCATAATAGGTGTAATAATAACCTTGCATTTAGAACAGACCCATGTAATTCCACTCAAATAATGTATATTATCTGACTGCCTAGATGTTGATTGGTTGGATTGAAGCCAATGTGACTAAGCCTGTTCGAAGGCAGTGAGTGAGAGAATAAAACACTACCAAATAGGAAATAAGGCCAAGTCATTTACTCAGTATGAATAAAGGCCTATGTATAACATTCTGGACCAATCTGTGTTAAGAAATACAAAATGCACTTAAGATTAGATTAGGTGATGGTGGTGGTGGCGGCGGGATTGTAGGTCCACAATACAGTCACAGAAAGAAAAATCGATATGATAATCAATAATGACTCTATGAAAAGCCTACAACTCTAACATCATAAACATCATAGTTACTAATTGATTAACAAACGCGGCTTAACGATAATAGTTCCGATAACATTAGAGAATGAAGTTTTTAAGGTTGTGATTCGTGATTCTTTGTCTCGTTATATCATGAAAGTTTTTCAAAGTTAATAATAAATAAAAGAATCAAAAAGTAACTTTAAGTGTTGCTTACTTATAATAAAAATACACAAATGTTTTGTAAGAATGCAAAATGTTGAATAGACCATATATATAAAGTGGCTTAAGTGATACTTTCCTTACTCTTGACAAGTTTGAAATCAATCAGTTGCTACTTTTTTTCATGAACATCCAGAGATTAACCCTACTTACTCCCCGTTACCTCTCACAGAGGAGCATAGGCCACTAGCCAGTATTCTCCATTCAACTCTGTCTTGAGCAATCCTTTCCAGCTGTCTTCAGTTTCTGTTCATCTTTTTAATGTTTGCTTCCAGCTCTTGAAGCAGTGTGCTCTTTGGCCTTCCTCTTTTCCGTTGTCCAACAGGATTCCAAGTTAGTGCTTATCTCGTGATACAGTCTGATGATTTCCGCAATGTATGTCCTATCCATCTCCAACGTCGTTTCCTAATTTTCTCTTTGGCTGGAAGTTGGTTTGTTCTCTTCCATAGTAGGCTGTTGCTGATAGTTTCCGGCTAACGGACATTCAATATGTTGCGTAGACAGTTGTGTAGTTAATCATTAGTGAATTAATCATTGTAATTGAACTGAAATGATTTTATTGGAGACAATTATTAAGTTTAATTGATTGTATTTGTCACAGATTGATGTTAGTTGAGTATCACTGAAAGTCAAGGAAAAGTAAACAGCTCCATTGTAGTCCCCCCCCTTCGATTTTCCCCAGGCAAATGTTTTCACAAAAGTGATAACAGACAACGGATTATATTGATTTAGGGAATATGAAGATATTCAATAAATGAAAAGAGAAGAAACAACAAGCTATTACACTTCTAAGGGTCATCAAACAGTAGTATCGTACTAAAAATATCACTAAACTGACGGTATTAGCTTACTTGATAGCATTCTTTATTTAGTTTCGTTTAATAAAGTTCGTTGGATATATAAAGCTGACAATACTTAGAGATGAAAGCAAATTTAAAGGTTGATCTTAAATTTGAAATTCGTCTCAAACACTACACTGAACACCAACCTATCAGGGCTGATCATCTCTCCAAGATAATATGAAGTGATTCAAATACTTTATCCCATATCTTGAAATCACGTGTCAATGTAAATCAGTCCTGAAGTAACAAATTTATTTCATGGTAGGGAAACAAATTCGAAACATCTTTATGTTGTTCTTGGAGGTAGTCTTGAAACAGTTGTAGTCAGCAAGTAGCTGAAGGCCAATGGTATTGCCATTCGGAAGGGGGTTCGGTCCATAGTTCTTAACGTCTAGGTTTATAGCAGATAAATTTTGAATTTTTTCCAGAAAATATCTCACTAACACTACATTTTAATCCCGATTCCTTTTATTTATCTGAAAATTTGCTTAGTTTTAACCATCACCGTTACCTTTCCTATCTCTGTTGCTTTCGCTACCTACCACTGCTCACAATCATTCCGCAGACTTTTCGCTAGCTTATATCTGATTTATCTTTGCTACTATTCGTTTTCAGAGTCTATCAAATCAACAGACATAGTTAATATCAAATGATTTTTTTCCACCTCTTGATTCAAGTCACTGATCAATGTTACTACTCTTTTCACAGCTGATTGGACAACTTGTAAAGAAGCATCTAGCTGAGTTTCGTCTTTATGATTGCCTAAGTTTTTTCTTAAAATTTACTTTCAGCATCCTCATTACTGAACTGAATCCTAATGTGTCTTCCTTTTAGGTCAAAAGAAGCTAGCAAATGTTGGCTCATGTTAGAGCTAGCACTATGAACTATATCATTATAAACAAATGAATTAAATACGAGTTCGTATATAAGCATAAATACCAGTAGGTAAATTCACCCAAACACAGATTAATCCCAAATCCACTAATCAATTATCATTTAACTTTAATAATATCAACAAAATGAATCTCACAGATACGATACCTATATATTGTAACCCTTAAACACTTCACATGAATAGAACCTAGTTGTAAATAATCTCAGTGGATGAAATTAGAAAAAAATTTCAACGATTCACTCGGCAACCTGATCCGAGCTTCTTCAAATTAATAACCAAGATCAAATATCATCGAATATATAAATGTAAATAAAGGATTAAACTGATTACGAATATCCACTTACATACAGGGTATGAAATTGTCATATGAGTAATTGTAGGTGAACTAAAGTTGAAATTGTTGTGGATGAAGGAAGGTGTGCACTTCATATGTTGTTTCATGTTACAATCATTTGTACACTGATACTGTTCTGATCTATGATCATGGAAAAGAATAGACAATCTGAACATTGTCTTGCTATCAAATCACACTTGGAGAAAATCGAATGTAATGATGATTATAGGTTGTAGGATGGGTGTATATTTGCAAATGGTAACACGTTGAACTGTGTAATTTGAATAAATAATTCTACACAGAATTAATCAATGAATGAATAAATGGAATGCGTTAAAATTGGAGTAGTAAAAGTTTAAATTCATTTTTTAATCATTAGTTGCCATAGTGCAGCTAACAGTACACCAGCTCGTAGGTTTGTATTGTTCCGATTTGTTCATATGTGTAGGGCTTCAGATGTTAGCCTTTCTTTGTAGGAATTAAAACATTTTCAGAGGATTTTAATTCCATCAAATCTGATACTGTGCCCTGATTCTATTGAATGTTATGCTATTGTCGATTTATTTTCGAGTTTCAGTACATTATTAGAGGATTTGGGAATATGCTTCGAACAAAGTTTATGTTTCTACACCCTTACATTCAACTGCCGTGATGTTTCACCTACGTATTTTGCATTGCATTAATTACATTTGATCTCATAGACACAGTTCGTTTGTTTTTCATTTGGTACTCTATCCTTGATATTTACAAGTATAGAGCCCAGTGTATTGTTTGTTTGGAAGAAAACACCTACGTCATGTTTATTTGAAATTATTCTAATCTCTCCAGATGTTCCATTCCTGTATGGCACAACTACAGTATCAATCCACTCTCACTGTTGGACCTTTGGTTTACCTTTCCTATTACGTTCCTTTCTGAGTATCTTTTCGATAAAGTTCTTGGGATAGTTGTTCATCATTAGTGTAGACATCAATAGGTTTAATTCAGTTACGTGGTCTTTATTATCTGTCACTAGTTGATGGATTCTGTTTATCAGGTTTCCAACAACTGTCACCTATGTTGATTTAGCATGAGGTGATTTATAGTCTAGGTATTTTTCAGAATACGTTGGTTTTCGGAAAATGTTAATCTTAAGATAGTTATCTTGTTTCCTATTGATAAGACAGTCGACGAATGATAATTTATGATCGATAGTATCAATATCCTTAGTGAATTTGATGTTGCTGGAAATACTGTTGAATTTTTCAAACCTTCATCTAATGCCTTTCGTTTCGTAATATGAATGTGTCATCTACGTACCTTAACCAGAGTTAGGGCAGGTCGATACATATTCAGAGTGCACTTGTTTCCAGTGAATGCATAAATAAGTTAGCAACTATCGAGTACACTGTAGATCCCATCGATACACCTTCTGTTTGCTTATAGAGATCTCCTCGAAACTTAAACAATGTAGAATTTAAGCATAAATTCAAGCATTTATTAATTTCAGAAGGATCTAAATTACAGCGTAGAGTTAAGTCATTGTCTGCAAGTAAACAATCACTTATAATGTCTAACGAAATATTAATGGGGATATAAGTGAATGAAGAGCAAGCATCATAACTTGCCATTACTTCATCTTCTCCTAAGCATAATCATGTTTTTAAAGTCAAATACATTTTTAATTCCATATTTTGACTCTTTGTCATATGGTTTATGTATTCCAGCCAGATCCTTTGTTAGATTATATGTCGGCGAGTTTGTGTAGTCTACCACTGGTTTTGATGGAACATTCCTCTTGTGAATTTTTGGTAGTCCGTAAAATTTACAAGGGCTACAACTTTTTGGAGCAAGTGAGAATCATAAGAATCGTCTTCGTTTCTTCTTAATAGATTGTAATACTGTACTTGTCTCCGCAGTCAGGTTGTTAAGAGTGGCACGATATTTTGTTAACTTAATTTCTTTTCATATGGACCCTCATTTAGGTGTTCATTTGCTTTATTGTTGTGGTCGGAGGTGTTCAATACCACCGTAGTATTCCTATTATTCTCTTAAACACTACAGTTTGTAAAAAACAATACAGGTTATAAACACTGTACTGAATCAACTAGTAGTTTGCATGCACACAACAATATAGATGTTTCAATTATTTATAACGTAATAAACAATAATGAATAACCAGTGAAGTGATACAAATGCAAACAATTCTATAAACCATCTTCATACATGAGAATAATTAAATGATGGCGCTGATGAATGTATTTACGAAGTGTTGTCTCTGCTGACTGATTAACTCAGCTATTTTTTTGTACTGAATCCAGGTTCCTTTTGTGTAAGTCGATTATCAAATGACTTATATATTACTCTAGTCATCAATTAGACATGTTTTCAGGTTAGTCTTATGTTGAAAGAGTCTTTTCTAATCATCGGCTTCAAGGTTTAACATTGTGATGACTTATATTTCAGAAAGATACAACTCAGCAAGCATTGATAGATGCATGTAAGGTATTCATGTAAGTGTTTTGCAATATAATTGTCCTACTAATCATGAATCAGAAATAGATCACTGATATGTCAAGCACCTAAAAAAGAATGATTGTTTCCGAGAACCTGCTTTCGATAGACTATTTCAATTATATTAATTGTTTGCAAATTAAACATTTCTATGATTAATTTGATATTACGAGTTAGCGTGAATTAGACAACGACGGACAGATACTGGATAGTTGTTTTGTATTATTATGGGAATCTTCAACAATCCCGATTCACGACTGCATCAGGAATCCATTTAAGGGCCTTTTGACCCAGTGTAGAACGCCTCACTATTAAACCACTGAACTGACTCTCAAAGGTTGATATTTTTAGCTCAATCAATTCGCCATATGTCTGTGTGATCTCATCCATTGCAAGCGGTAAGCGACTGCTCCTTACGTGACATGCCTATCGGGAATTGACTGAGCTTTAAATATCATTAATTGAAAGTCTGGTCTAATGGTAATGTGATTGCAGAGGAGCTAGGACGTTCTAGGTTCTATTCCTGATGGGGTCGTGTGTGCGCACTGGTTTAGAATTTTATGTTAGGGCTTAACACTTGTCCAGTGCTTCGTTGTAGTCAATTGTTGTTCATTACATACTAATTCGTGATGTCAAATTAATATTCAGCAAATTCCACAACACTCAGTTGCAGTTTCTATTTTTCTTACGTTCCCCTTGCCCTATACTTCCGTTAAAACATTTAACTATTGGTATGTCATTTCCCAATTATGAACTACAGTTAAATAATTGTATCCATGCTACCCTAGTTCCTTACCATTGCCACTTATCATATATCGATATTCATTTTCTTAGTAGGTTGACTGTATGGTCGTGTTTTACATCCATATAAATGTGTGCATGAGACATAATTCGATTTGTTCGTTGGTTCATTATTCGCCCGTGCTGCTACTTTAACGTTGTGGTTGGGCATGTCTTCAAGGTTCTGCCATGTCAGGCAGGTCAGTTAAAGAGCAGTGAAAACAGAAGAAGCAAATATAAGGTCCGAAGGCTAAGTTGTATTACTGGCTGTACAGACAACCAGCATAACAGCGATGCTGCCTTCCCACAAAGGAATATTGGTGTTTGAAAAGGTCCACCGTAAAAATGCACACCTCCCCTTACTCCACAGATTTCCATCTCCGGTAGTAAGGCCCCAATAAGTACAGAGCTACAATAACAAAAACCTCTCTCAAAAAGACCGTTTGACCGGTTTCAAGTAGTTGTTCATTCGGTACTGCTGTCACGCTCCTAAATCTTTAAGACCAATCCTAACCCGATTCGCTTTTTAGGTACATCAAGAAGAACCATTCCACAGTGTGGGCAACTTGAAAGAGATAGCCACCCTCATACCTCTAACAACACCCTAGATAACCACTATTTTAATCAAACTCCTTCTAATCCTAATATTTATCATGCCGTTACCTTCAAGCCTAAATCCCTATCTTCAACTTCCTCTTTTATCATCAGTGCCAAAGATTATGGTCCACAAAATAATATCCCGATTATACTAAGACCATGCTCCAAACTTCACACTAGTGCACTCATTGTACGAACCCTGTGTCGAATAGAGCAACAAGCCTTCCTAGCTAAGACATTAGAATCCCGATCTGTTGATGTATGTTGTGTAGTCGAAATACACATACAGGATCCTAGTGTGGTCATTTAATTGACCTCACCTAGTCAATATGAAGAACCTACGCAACACACTCCCCGTTTATCTGGCTACGCAACAGCAACTTTTCGTGTGCTAACCAGTGTATTGGGTTAAGTTTGAGGGCGGAACAGGCACTTGTTGGATGAATTCCTGTCGACAGTCGCCTATATGCCATTCAATCAAATGGTTCAGCAAGAACTCGGAACGATTGGAACTCAGGCCGTTGTCTTTACGTCGTTTTAACCTACGCTCCCAATGAATGCGGCCCGGATGAAGTGAAAGATGAATTTTACAGAAAACTTTGTGAACTTCTTCATACAGCTAAACACTTGGATTTGGTACCCATGGCTGGTGATTTTGTTCTGACTGACTTAATATTTTGTAAAAGTTTAACAGTGTTGCTAGTGTAATAGGTTTTGCCTTATTACGTAACAAATACATAATGTGCCAACATTGCTTAAATGTATGATTAATATGAGTGTGCACTCACTTTTTCTTGGTGCCTTGTACCTTCTGCTGTCTAAAGCGTAAGTATACTGTTGCTGCACTAATCTTCGTTTTAAACTGAGTCTCGTCCGTTGATTGCTTAGATCAATATTTTTTCCCTTTTATAGCATCAGAACTGAATACTCAGTGTCACTGTCGTTTCTCTCAGCTAAACTCACTAGAACGAACCTACACTGGACAATTGAATTAATGCATACGTGTGGTGGTCATCTGGAAAACTAATCATTCCCTTCATGCATTGCTTTTAATTCAAGTAGACTAAATTCTAATAAACGTTGTTTTTATTATATGCACTAGTATTGACTTTCAATATAGTATTTATTGTTATTTTTGACTGTTAAGAAAGCGTTACTAACTCGATAGTGTTGCGCGGCCACTAAAAGCAAATAGGTAACTTGAATCAGTCTGAAAGACATTTTGAAGGATGCTTCAGCGTTCAGGCTCAGAAAACGGATAATGGCGACCGTATGCTACAATGGTGCTCAGATAATCGTTCATTTCTAGCAACACAAACTTTAAGCATAAGGAGCGACATTGTCTAACATAACGCCCTCCTGGACCTACTCAACGGTCGACAGATATCGGTCAGTATGGCGACTTGAACCAATGCACACATGTGCCAGGTTCTGTGTTGATCATACAAGTTTGTTCATTGATCTTGTGTCCCTCTTACGTCTGCCTGGCACTGAGTAAGCATCACATAAGACGTTGTAGCATTGACTAAGCTGTAACATTTTTATTGGTTGGCTGTAGCCGGCACATATATGGTCATTTTAAGTAAATGATTAAAGTTCATGTTATAACATTCATCAAAACACGTTTTCTAGGTACTAAGATGACAAGAACTAATTGATACTTGAGTAAACACTTTCTCAGCATAATATTTCAGTAATCTTTAAGTGAAGAACAATAAAAATCAAAAGTAACCAGTTCATTTCTACAAGTTTTCAATGAATGAATATACTACTTAATTAATTTTATTGTATACACACAAGAAATTGTTAAAAACAGTAAAGAAATTACAAGATAAACCTGATCTATTCCTGTCAGTTTCTAAACATAATGATTGATTGATTTCTATTGGATTGACATTTTGCACACTTAAACTTCTGTAATGAAATGAACTACAGCCCCATCACGATATACAGTAACATTCATATGAACCATTACCAAAATATTCAGAAACTAAGGTGATTGTTCTATGATCTGATGTCTACCGTGTGAGTCCTACTCCCCAAATCTCATAGAAGGAAACATAATAGGTAATTCAGTAACTAATTAATCAAATTATATTTCACTGATTCACGTATTATGCACACAACATCTGATCAGATCAATAAAATGCATAACATTTTTACAAATGAAGAATAATAATGACTAGGAACTAAAGGAACAGATACATTTTTGCTAAATGATAGCTAACATGACAACTACTTATAGATCAAATAAGAGGTAAGATTGTAGACAACATAACAATAATACAAATACATGAATGGATCTACATGTTACTCAAAATAAATGACAATTCTAAAAGTTAGGTAGTACTCTTGAATACCTATTGAATAGAAATGTTAACCAGAATAATGTACACAATTGTAATGATGATCTACATTATAATGTACTGTTGAGCATTTCCTTCCCTTCCTCTCTTCTCCTCTTGCACACACACACACACACACCCGAACACTTCATCGAATGTAGCACCTATTCATGTCCATTCCGTAGTAACATTGATTAATCGATTAGCATTCAATAAACATTTCCACAATGATAACCACAATAACAACATGTTACATAATTCTCTTTACAATGAATTAATCTATTAAAACAATATAAATGTTTACATTGATACTTCACTATTGAACTGAATAGAAATGTTAACCAGAATAATGTACACAATTGTAATGATGACCAACATTGTAATAGATATTCAAATAGATGCCATAATTTAATGATTTCATAAAATTGTTTAATATTTTTACATTTCATAATACAATCTTTTAAATATTGAACATAATACCATTGAATATCTATTGGAATATTGAATACAATTTGATAAATAGCTAAAATTAAACCTAAATATTTATTAGTTGATAATACTGTTAATAATGTAAATGTAGATTTGTTTTGATTATGATTATAATGATAATTTATAGGTTGATGTAAATGTAATTGTGAAATGAATGAGTATTTAAGTAGTATAAAATTATGTTTAATATTTAATAAATTCATTAAACGATTTATTTTTGACTTATTGTCATATTCATTAACATACTGATGATGAGGATGATGATGATGATGATCAGCATTGGTTAATTTTATTTTATAGTAATTGAATTGATTGCATAACACAGAATTGTTGATTACATCATTTGTATTACGTAATTCGTTAGGTTGTAATTCATTTAAATGAATTGAATTGAATTCATTGAATTGTGATTGTGATATAGTAGTTTGTTTACGATTAATATAATTGATTATTAAGAAAACAATTATGCCAATAAAACAGCCAAAATTTGGTATTGTACATTGAATTATCTGTGAAATTCAATGATTACGTAATAATAATAATAATAACAATATTAAGTAGTTTAATAATTTAAGAATACTTGCATAGTAACAAAAAATTTCAAATTATTGCATTATTGTTTTCAACTAGTTCCTCTTTAGGTTCATGATTATTTACATTGTTCTTTTTAGAGTTTGATTATGTAATAGGTTTAGTATTGTGATAGAGTATATCAAAGGTAGTGAATTGAAATTTGCAAACTACATGTTGATCAGATCTGTAAATACTCAAAATATTTACTTAGACAAAAGTGAACGACTATGTAACAATGCACTAGGGAAGTTATTTGATAAAGGTGATTGTCTCGTATTGAAAGGTGATGATGATGATGATGATGATGATGATGATGATGATCATGATCATGATCATGATCATGATACGTAATCAACAAGGTCAATGTGGTGGCGGAAAATTAATAGTAATGGTAGTAACGACAGTACGATTAGCAATAAGTCGGAGTTTTTGAAACGACTTGACGAATAGAACATGAATAAAATTGAAATATCTTATTGATAAGGAAAAAGTATGCATATCTCGTAAGTAGAAAGATAAAGGAGGAAAATAAACTGCAAGGATGAAAAGTAACTATAAATATACCATAGGGATAACAGACTGTTATAAATCAAAGTAAACAGAGTGGTGTGTAAACAGAAGTTCAGTTTCTTTTAGTTGATACCTATGTAATGAAGGCGGGATCAAACACCATTTGGCAAGTTATTTAGTACTTTGTATGCAATCTATAAGGATACATCAATCTTGACTAAGTCACATGTAACACATCAAATCAAGAATAAGATGTCAACAATGGTCTAATCTATGTGAATTCATGAAAATAACTTTTTCTGTAGAGCCACTTACATAGCCCTTACTCAGAAATCATTATCCAAGGGAGCAAGCAAACATGTTTCATCTTGGCTATCTAGGGGTCTAACGAAATCGACTAACTAAGAGATTTTTGACCACCTAATGGTCTATGACCACAAAATTGATGAAGCCCTCTCAATTGTAAACAAAGTACTGAAAAATTCAACTAAATATGCTAGAAAACTTCTCTATATATCGGAAGCTTCAGGCATCAATTCAAAGTGATCAAACTTTTGTAAACAGACGAAATATATTTAACCTCTCTGTTTGCCTTGACCCACAACAGGATACCAACCCCATGTTCCAAAAAGTTTTTTGTCAGTTATCTTCAAGTCTATTGTTTCTCTTGATGACATAGCCATATTCTTTATTATCAATAAGTCATTTCAGCTTAATTTTAGTTTCTTTTCATCATTACATTACAATAACTTAACTCCGCCCACAGCTCTTTTAGGGTTGTTGCCGGTCCCAAGACCGGGTAAAGGAGGAGGGTTAGGCATAGGGCTAGCACCCCTATCCCGTAAAACTCAAGTTTACTAAAAAAAACGCTAACCAGAATAAACAAACCTAACCATTTAAACTCTGCCCTGGAAGTGGAAGGAACCTATATGACGCTTCATGATGAAAGCCGAGATTCTTCGGAAGTCATGAGGCCGATGCCACCCCTTCTAACGACCAGAGCAAAAATTTTTATAGGTACATGGAATGTTCGGACAATGTGGGAGACAGGGAAGATCAGCCAGATAGCAGCAGAAATGAAGAGATACAATTTAACTTTGCTCGGGATCAGTGAAACGCATTGGACTCAAACTGGACAGAAAACATTAGCCACGGGAGAGGTGATACTATATTCCGGGAACGAAGAGGAAAATGCCCCACACACCCAAGGAGTTGCTCTGATGCTGTCTAAGAAAGCGCACAATGCACTTGTAGGATGGGAACCACATGGACCCAGGATCATCAAAGCGTCTTTTAAGACAATGAAGAAGGGGATTACAATGAACATCATCCAGTGTTATGCACCCACCAACGACGGCAACGACGAGGACAAAGATCAGTTTTATGATAGGCTGCAGTCAATTATAGAGAAGTGTCCAGGAAAGGATCTGACAATCCTGATGGGGGACCTAAATGCCAAAGTCGGAATGGACAACACTGGTTACGAAGACATCATGGGACGACAAGGACTGGGAGAAAGAAATGAAAATGGTGAAAGATTTACAAATCTTTGCGCTTTCAAGAAAATGGTTATAGGTGGTACAATATTCTCCCACAAACGCATACACAAGGCTACATGGATCTCACCGGATCATACTACAGAGAATCAAATTGATCATATATGCATCAATAAAAAATTCAGAAGATCAATGGAAGATGTGAGAACCAGGTGAGGAGCCGATGTAGCTTCAGACCACCACCTAGTGGTTGCCAAAATGAAGCTTAAGCTAAAGAAGCAATGGATAACTGGAGCAATAGCATTAAAACGGTTCAATACAGCCTCTCTTCGGGATACTGACAAACTCAAGGAATTCAAAATAATTCTCAACAACAGGTTTCAAGCCTTACAAGATCTGCTGAACGAGGAAGAAACCACTATGGAGGACAACTGGAAAGGAATCAAAGAGGCACTAACTTCAACTTGTCAAGAGGCTCTGGGCTGCACAAACTACCATCATAAGAAATGGATTTCCACAGAGACCCTGAGCAAAATTCAACAAAGGAGGAACAAGAAAGCAGAAATCAACAACAGCCGAACTAGAGCAGAAAAAATCAAGGCACAAAATGAATACACAGAAGCAAATAAACAAGTAAAGAAGAGTATTCGAGCCGACAAACGTAAGTATATCGAAGGCCTTGCAACGACAGTGGAGAAAGCTGCAAGAGAAGGAAATATGGAACAGCTATACGACACAACGAAGAAACTGGCAGGGAAATATAGTAAACCAGAGCGACCTGTCAGGAACAAAGAAGGCAAGTTAATCACCGAGATTCAAGAACAAAGAGACAGATGGGTAGAACATTTCGAGGAACTCTTGAATAGACCAGCTCCACCGAACCCACCAGACATCAAAGCAGCGCCTACAGACCTCCCGATAGATGCCAATCCACCAACGATGGAAGAAATCAAGATAGCTATCAGACAGATCAAAAGTGGGAAAGCAGCAGGACCTGACAATATACCAGCCGAAGCACTCAAGTCAGATATAGACATAACGGCGAGGATGCTTCACGTTTTATTCAAGAGGATCTGGGAGGAAGAACAAGTGCCGCCAGACTGGAAAGAAGGATACCTTATCAAGATACCAAAGAAAGGGGATTTGAGCAAATGCGAGAACTACAGAGGGATCACACTATTGTCAGTACCAGGGAAAGTCTTCAACAGAGTGTTGTTGAACAGAATGAAAGATTCAGTGGATGCTCAACTTCGAGATCAACAGGCTGGTTTCCGTAAGGATCGGTCATGCACAGACCAAATTGCAACACTACGCATCATCGTTGAACAATCAATTGAATGGAACTCGTCATTGTACATCAACTTCATCGACTATGAGAAGGCGTTTGACAGCGTAGACAGGAGATCACTACGGAAACTTCTTTGACACTACGGTATACCAAAGAAACTCGTCAATATCATCCAGAATTCTTACGACGGACTACAGTGCAAAGTTGTGCATGGAGGACAGCTGACAAATGCATTCTCAGTAAGAACCGGTGTCAGACAAGGCTGTTTGCTCTTGCCCTTCCTCTTCTTCCTAGTGGTCGATTGGATCATGAAAACCTCTACATCTGAGGGGAAGCACGGGATTCAATGGACAAGTAGGATGCAACTTAATGATCTGGACTTCGCGGATAATCTAGCACTTCTATCCCATACACAACAGCAAATGCAAGTGAAGACAACCAACGTAGCAGCAACCTCAGCATCAATAGGCCTGAACATACATAAGGGAAAGAGCAAGATCCTCAAATTCAACACCGAGAGCACCGACCCAATTGAACTTGATGGTGAAACTCTGGAAGAAGTGGACACCTTTACATACCTGGGGATCATCATCGATGAACAAGGAGGATCCGATGCAGATGTAAAGGCAAAGATCGGCAAAACCAGGGCAGCATTCCTACAGTTGAAAAATGTATGGGACTCCAAACAACTGTCTACCAATCTCAAAGTTAGACTCTTCAACTCGAACGTCAAGTCAATTCTTCTGTATGGAGCTGAAACGTGGAGAACTACTGCAAACATCCGAAGGAAAGTACAGGTATTTATCAACAAATGTCTATGCAGAATATTGAATGTCCGTTGGCCGGTAACCATCAGCAACAGCCTACTTTGGAAAAGAACAAATCAGCTTCTAGCTGAAGAGGAAATCAGGAAACGACGTTGGGAATGGATAGGACATACACTGCGCAAATCATCAGACTGTATCACGAGACAAGCACTAACTTAGAATCCTGTTGGAAAACGGAAAAGAGGAAGACCAAAGAACACCCTGCGTCGAGAACTGGAAGCAGACATAAAAAGAATGAACAGTAACTGGAGACAGCTGGCAAGGATTGCTCAGGACAGAGTTGAATGGAGAATACTGGTGAGCGGCCTATGCTTCTCCGAGAGGGGTAACAGGCGTAAGTGAGTAAGTAATTACAATAACTTTGACTAATCGCTAATTATACTGTCGTTACAACTATTACCATTAATCTACCACCACCACTTTAACATTGTGGATTGCATATGACTAATATCATCTTTTAGCACAACATACTTACTTGATCTTGCTAATATTAACTCGGCCTGAAACCTTCCTAGGGTTACTTCTGGTCCAAATCCCGGATAAAGGAGGATTGTTGGGCATGGTATTAACAACCCCATCCCGTAAAAAAACAACCTTGTAAGAAAAAACCCTAATACAACATATTCACTTAATCTTCCTAATATTAAATGACCTTATCGGTACATCATTACATAATCATTTGTCTTTGTCTAAGCACATTCATTAAATACTTTAAGATGAGAACTACATGTAATTTGTTAATTTCAATCCATTACGTTTAATATACTCAATCATAATACTAACCCTATTACATAACCAAAGTGTAAAAAAGGACAATGTAAGAATTAATGCATGTGGAGTCTGAAGAAGAATTTGCCCGAAACATTATTTACTGTATTATTCATAAATGTCGATAATAAGTATTATTAATGAAATGAAACCATTTCAATGAAGCTAACATTTATGTCTAATTTTACTGTTTATATTCGTCATTGATAGGTCTCTACCCGGTAACACCAGTCACCATGGATTACGTCTAGACAGCTGTTTTGACCCAATATGAAACGACTTACTCATTGTAGATATTTAGGTTTCATTTTGAACCATCAGCTTGATCATCAGCAAAATTGAATAGGACGGTGTCCAATAATACAAATTCCAACTTTTATAAACTTATGATAAAGCTCGATGATAATTCGTTGTGATTCTTGATAAATGTCTCACAGTCGAATGTTTGAATTCTACCAGTCATATACTCTTACCAGGACTTTAGGCACATCTTGTAGACAATCACTAGTGATTTGATTATTATAATTGATTTGTGGTAGTTAACTTCAAGAAGTTCCCTAATCCATAGTAAATGTCATCACTGACGTTCAAGAATATCAAGAGTAACAGAATTACTGCCAGTAAAAATGGATGATCGTTGTAATACAATGTAAATTGATTGAAGTAGAAATTCTACTAACAGACGTTGGTTCAGTGATGCTGATGGCTAAACATTCATCCCAGTACCAAAAAGTCGTGGGTCCAGTTACCTTGCGGAATCAGGGAGGGGGGTATGTGTTGCTTAAAAGTTCTATACTGAGACGACACAGCTATCTAGTTTTCCTCGGTCTTAATGCTACCTTACCAACGTCAATCTGTAACGAATACAAACAACGAAATTAAATTAGAAATAGTTATGAGTCAGTACATGTTTATTGTTATTTCACTAAAAAATGACTATAAAACAGAAACGAAATCAGGTTTTCTTTTGATGTTGGTTCGTCTTTGTAATAACAGCAAATGAATATTAAGAAACAATCCTTAGTAATAATGCTTCAGTGTACATTCATCAGAGTTCGAAACCCATACATCTAATATAAATAAACATACAGACTGAAATTCAAATGCAGCTAATTGTTGATGCATTAATTAATTAGTCGATTTGTAGTTGGGTTGTGGGTAGTCACACCTGAATAAGTTTCATACCAGAATGTAAAGTTAATAACATCCTTATAGCTTTTAATAGTTACCTATCTACAGTAATTAGCATTCTACATAGAAGCCTCTGTACAAACTGTTGTGTACTGTGATTTTGATTTTGTGCATAAACTAATAGCTTTACATTCAGGTCTCTCATAGATTGTTGTAGGACTGAACTAAGTTGAACAACTTTCAAGAATCATATACTTATATTAAACAGATGCTTGGTTTTAGTATCAGATTTATCAGAAGTGAAGGAGTTCTATTATATCCGTCGATGCCAATCAATGAGACTGGGTAAATATACTGTAAATTGAATAAAATTTAAAATATCTTTTTGTTGGATGCCTAATGGCTTAGTGGTCTAACGGTTAACCATTCGCTGAGAAACCTGAAGGTCCTTAGCTCTATTTCTTGGTGATAACATGGATAAGTATCGATGAGTTGTATGCTGTAATGAAAGAGCTGTCCTGTGTTAGTTCTTGTTTTTTAATGATTGTCCATTCCAAATAAGTTCATGTCATGAGTTTCATACAGAAAATTTTGTCTAATACCACAAACTATTCATTTGTCTGTTACTCCTCTCCCACAGCGCCTAGACCGCTGATTATCATTCTCCAATCAACTCTGTCCTAGGCTTTCCTTCTCTTTTTCTTTTAAGTGTTATTCATTCTCTTAATGTATGCCTCTATTTATCGAACAATCTGTTTTTTTCCTCTTCGTCTCTTTCTTTGTGCATGAGCATTTCAATTCAGTGTTTATCTTGTGATTTAGTTTGATTATTTTCGGAATGTATGTCCTATTCACGCCCAGTGGTGTTTTCTAATTTCTCCATCAAATGTCGCTTAGTTTGTTCTCTGTTACAGGAGGCTGTGCCATAAACTATACACCACGTATAATTAGCAGATTATTGATTTAATAGACTTAGATCTTGATCGGTAAACTATAGATAGCATGATTGTGTCGCTATAAGATTCTATCATATCTTACTTCTTTTTAATCAGATTAGAAGTTGGCCTTCTGAAAATTGTGATAAATGAAGTAATATTTTATTATTGTCATAGGAATGATACCTTTACAGTGTTAAGCAACAAGGTTGAAGACTAAAACACATTAGGAACAATCAATAAAGCTCACTATGCTACCATCTTCACAATGAAGTAGGAATGTTTAGATAACATTCCAGTTCTTGATATGTTACTAACATGACTGTCTCCAATTATCGACGCAAATTATTCTTTCGTCCTACTATTTTCCTTTGGCCTTAAGAATTCCATGTTAATGCTTCACTTGTGATACATTTCGATTATTTCCTCAAAATGTGTCCTATCCACCCCCAGCGTCATTTACTAATTTCTTCCTCGGCTGGAAGCTGGTTGATTTATTTTCTTCCATAGAAGGTTGTTTTTGATAGTATCTGGCCAACGGATCCAAAGTATCGTACGCAGACAAATATACATATAAAAACTTGTATCTTCTGAACGATGCTTTTCGTAGTTCTCAATACAAGTTTTAGCTCCATACAATAGAACTGTCTTCATGTTTCTATTGAAAATTCTGACTTTAATGTTGACTGACAGTTGTTCAGAGTTCCATGATAGATCATTACGACATCTGACCGGTTGATCTCAAAGTTAGGCGTTGAATGGATCTCTCATTCGGTTCAATATCACTTCGTTAAAGACTATTCCTGGTACTGAAAGTAGAGTGATGCCTCTGTAGTTCTCGTAATCGTCAAGACCTCGTTTCATTGGCATCTTGATAAGTTGCTCTTTTTTACACACTGTTTACACTTGTTCTTTTCACCAAATCTTTTTAAAGAGAATGTAGAGTACCTTTGCAGTTACTACAATATTTGACTTCAGTACCTCCGCTGGTATGTTGTCTGGTTCTTCTGACTTGTCACTCTTGATTTGTCGGAAGGGCTATTTTGATTTCTTTGACTGTTGTTGGGTCGGTGTTTATAGAGAGATCTATTGATGCTGACTGTATATAGTAATAATAACGTAAAAGAAAATTCACTAAGAAAACTTCCTATCCAGCGTTTTCATATCCTTCCTTTTTATAGTTAACCATTAGTAAGTCAACAAAAAACCATGGATAAACTGCCTCCACGAGTATTTACCTGTTTATTCTACTTATGAAGACAGTTATTTTGAGCACATCGCTGGGCAAATACATCACCGTATTTTTCAAACATTACACTTCACAGGTTACAAAAGGATAAACTAAGACTATAAGAAGTTCTACCTTTGCACATTCAGTTGACGTTAGTCATCGTATGGATATAGTGCAGGCGTTCGAAATCATGTACAGAAATCTATCTGTCATACCTTATGGATCTAGAATATGTCTTTTTCAAACAACAGAACCCATATGAATGAATTTGCATAAACTAAGTATTTGCACAAAGAAATGATCTGTTCATCTTATCAATTTAGCCTCGTGTTCTATACGATTACCTACGTTCTAGTAAATTTTGTTCTCACATAATCTTAAATTTGTTTCAATTGTAATTTTGGCGTTACGTAATCCGTTACATAATTTTACTTTATCTTCAGTTCATGATCTTCAACTATTGCGCAATTATTTTTTCCTTTTACTCCTTGTTAATTTTACATTCTATGGAGTTATTAAGTTATCATTATGTAATCATGTGTAAATTCATTCAGATACTGAATTGAAATGGTTTTGTAGAAATAGATATTTTTTGAAAAAATTGAAAGCAAAACAGCTGTACAATACTCCCTAGTATTGAGCAGTAACCAATCATCATCAATCTGTAACAAAGACATACATCTAAACTTGATACCTTTTTTCCACAACGATACTAGTCATTTCACTAGTGATTAACTTCATAATATTCTTGGAGTTCTAGTAAGAAGTTGTCAGTGGTGGAGTTCAAATGTATTTGAAGTGAGACAGTTATCATCGGAGAAAATGGATGATGATCGAACTGTATCATAAATTGATGAAAGTGGTAATTCTGTTATTAGATGTCGGCTGGCCTACTATTGCAGATGGTTAACTGTTCTCTGTGAGATTTGAAGATCGTGGGTAAGAGTCGCTGTAGGGTTTGAGCATGGGTACTGTTGATGTGTAGCATAATCGGACAAAATAGCTGTATAGTTTTACTCATTGGTTTTCAGTGGTACCCAATCAACATTAATCTGTGATGAGTATAAACAACTAAACTCAACCAGCTACGTTATTAACTGACTTGTCATCATCGACATTAATTATGTATTCGTTTGAGAAAGTCAGCATTAGTTTCGAGTCTTGATGTATAACTTATTTGAAAGAAATGCTTCCGTATACATTACTTGTTTTCTTAGTTATTGTTTAAGTTGGATTGTGACTGGTAAGTGGAGTTCAGGACGCGCCTTCAGTTCTATTTGGGACTTGTCGGCTGGATACACCTGCATCTTAGCATTGATTTTCCCAATAGGATTCGAAAACAGCCCGTTTCGCATCAAACGCCACCGAGTTTACTACTAGGCTATTGATTCCAGTCCGCAACACATGTGCTGAGTCCCAAGTAAGATGAAGTGCGCCACCTGGATTTCACTTACCAGTCACAATCTAACTTAAACTCTACTTGTGACCTATCGCTATATAGAAGTAATCCGCTAATGAATAAACATATTGGGACAAAGAGAGATCAATTTCAGTCCATAACAAATCAACGGGAGGATTCAATGACATTCTAATTATTTTCTTATTGTTTTTTTTTTAGGGGGAGGGGATAATTCCATACTTTGAAGGTATAAACTGTTGATAGATTTCAAGTCCATGTACCTACATTATCTAATATTTACATTGTATATTCTTAATGGACTAATTATTCTGTTATCTGTTACATATTACTGAAATAGGTTAATGAGTAGACATTAAATTAATGTGATTACATAATAATCACTTACTTGTAATAAATATGGATAATAATGAGTAAATATAGATGAATGTTTCTCTACATCTATTTCACATTTACCATTTGAATAGTTATGTAACCAAATTAAATGAACATTTAAAAATGTTTGCAATACAATAATTGTAATTGTAATTAATTTAGCGCCAAATAATGTTAATCCACCATCTGTATATACAAGAATAATAATAATATTAATAATAATAATAATAATAATAAATAATATAATAATAATAATATATAATAATAATAGAAGATAATTTGCAGCGTCAAAGAATTAGACAACAATTTTTCCTATAGGGATTTAGATGAAACTTATATCCACTGGTTTTCGAACTCAGGATCTCACAAACGATCAAGTCATATCACTAAACAATGTCATGAATTAATTCATAATGTGTTATACACCTACTAGGTGAATAATAGTGTCTTCATTTAGGTTCGATTACATATACAGACTTAAGACTATTTTAACTTGTACATCGATACTTAGAAGTCATTTATGTTACAACTTCATTATAAAACGCTTGTGACTACATAAAGAATTTTGAATGTCACCCTTCCGTCATCCTCTCCCATTTTAGATCTGAGAATGTGTATAATCAATCGTTTACCCATTAAAACTAGTTACTTATTTTGTTAGATCGGTCTACAAGAAGTGTAACAATTTAGAACTGTGTGAACACCTTTCATTTATTCTAATGTTGTACCTACATTGTTCATTAACCCTATTGCCCATCCTCGTTTAGCATATTACATGTATTAATTGTTTCTGTTATGGCCACAATTAGTTGTGTACAGTTGTTCCATCATACCACTATTTCCCTCGTTCGTATCATGTTAATTTCAATTGGTTGTTGTGTGGTCTGATTTTATGTATATATAAGAAGAATGCTTGAACTAAGATTCGTTCTGTCTGGCTGACCTATTGGCTCGCATTCTTCCTTCTTTCCGGTTGGGACTAATGGGGCCTACAGGGCAGACGCGCAATAACTAACTAGGCACCAGTCCTTGGCACTTGGCCATCCAACCCCGCATCACCCCCCCCAAATCTCTCTCGTCATAACAAATTTACAATTAAATATGAATGTATATCACTGGTAAAAGACATTTCTTCTTCACCGTTGAAATTGAATCTGTAAATATTCATTTTACTTCATTCATTTAAACCATGAAGAAGTAATCAATCATCTTTCAATATAACAATCTAATTCTACTTACCTATCAATTTTTCATTATTTATATTATTTGGCTTATTTAATTCTATTAAAGATTTTGTATTCATTGTATTATTATTATTGTTAATTCATTTAGATTATCAACTATGAAGTTGTTTTGTCGTCAATGTCCAATGTTGTTTACTTTTAGGTTGTTCAATATTCAATTGATTTGTATACTTTTCATTTAATTGATTATTTATTATATTAAAACAATGTTGATATTTATGTATGAGATAATGAACAATTAAAATCTGTTAAAAGAATATGAGTAGTATATGATCTATGTAAAATGTAACGTATAATTTGTTCCCATACAATAATTAACATAATCCAATTCGGTGTATAATTAAGTAAATATTCTAAAAATGTAAATAATGAACATGATATCATGCTTAAATTTTGTAAATTATAAACATGTTTGAATTGACTACTTATATTATAATGTTGATTATAAGTAGTAGTATAGTTATAAGTAGTATAGTTTATTGATTTAGTATATAATGTTAATAATGTTATAATTAATTTTGGTAAATATGATATGAAAATATATAATGTTTTTAAGATAGGAATATATTGCTAATAGAAACCATATAGAAATTTTATTATTATTACAACTTAATAAGTAATAAATTGGACAATTCAAAAAGATCATTGTTATCATATTCAATACATACAGAATAGGTAGAATGATCTCTTTCAATATGATCTTTGTTAAGTACCTCTCTGTTGAATTATACCATTGTTTATAATAATAATATTGTTCAATGTATTGATTACTTTCATGATAGCATAATTCAATAAGATGTTTCATTAATGTATCATTGTTAGGTAGAGTTTCATTGAATAATCTTGTTAATTCTATGAATCTTCTTGAATTAGTACTATTATTATTACTATTATTACTGTTATTATTATTATTATTGATTAATTCTTGTAAAACATTTTGACAAATTAATTCATGATTGATTATTGATGTGAAATTATGATATAATTTATTGATATTTTGTTCATTAATCAATAATTGATTAATTTCATTTATTGATTTTGTAAATGATAATAATGTCATAGTAGTGAAATGAAATTCTTCATTAAGTAATTTATTATTTTCAATATTGTAACATTCAATGTGTACAATTAAGAATAGAATATTTAATAGATTCATTGATTAGAATGTTAATATATTTGTATGTATAAGATAATGCTATTTATATACTGCTAATGATCGGGTTCGAGCCCCAATGAGATCGTGAATACACACTACTGATGAGTTTCATACTAGAATGAAATAGCTGTCTAGTGCTTCCAGATGATCAGTTGTTGTCTAATTCAGACTAATTCGTAATATCAAATCGGTAAATAATTTTATATGTTAATGTATATTTAGTTCTCTTTAATTTGATTGGTTAAATTGAACGTTTTAGTTTCCCACGTATTGAATATTTCCTCCAATTAAATTAATTACGATTACTTCTTTTCTGTAAATCTGATTTATGCATTATGAAAGTATGGAAGAATGTGATATGCCAGGCGTTTAAAGAAGATTGATTGTCATCAAGAGCTATTTACCTATAGACTATTTCATTATGTATGGTTACCGCTGCCCTATCTTCCCATTTGACACGTTAACTGTCATTATGTCGTTTCTCATTGATGAACTATGGTTAGTCAATTGCATATACGTTACTTCAGTTCACATCCACTATTACTCCTATTTTGCGTTAATGTTAACTTCTTGATTGGTTGACTGTGTGGTCAGGCTTTATGTACATATGAAGGAATGAAAGAAATGTAATATGCTTTTATACGGCTGGTCTATCGTCCTATGTTTTTCTATCTCCGGCTGGGGACCTGGGTGAGAATAGAGCAGATGCACAGTAATTGACTAAGCAGCACATTAGCATTTGATAATCTAACCAGAATTTTTTGTCAGAATGTTATGATATTATTTAGTCAGTTTGATCTGATTCGTTTACTTTATTGTTGTTATGGACAGTGTTATTGGAGATTACATTAGGCAGACATGTATGTACAATAATACAGAACGTGTTACATGTATGCATCGGTACAAGTTGTCGCACTTCAGGAGAACACTAAGACTAATACCAAATTACTAGAAATACAAATTACTTTATTGATGATAATAATAAAGATCAATTTTAGCCAATGTCACACAGACTCTACAATCAGTGGTTGCAATTTTCACGCTGATCTCAACCAACTAGTCTGCATCTACTTACTCGGCACATAAGTCAATGACCTCATAAATGATGTCACGTTTTGTTAAGGTTTCTTTTACCTTTCTTTCATCGAATTCCAATAATAGCATTGAGAATAGAGGTGGGTAGTGGTTATGGAAACATAACACGTTCAAACCACCTCAGTAGAGGAAACTTTCCAACCTTATCAAACCATCTATCACATTTTACTATACCTGGAGACTACCTCATTACTGGTTATCCAGTAACCCAGAAAACGCTATTGATATCATGAAAATATAGATGGTCAAATACCAGTAACCCTTGACTATTATCTCCTCTTAACTGCATTTCTTTGCATCCATACAGAAAATAAAATAGATTTTTGTGCAGTATATTCGTTTATTTGATAAGAGACAGACACTTCACGTGTACCATTGGTGATATGGTTTGTAAAAAGCCAAACAGGTATTCAGAATCCATATCGAGTCCAAAGATAATAAATCAGTAGACTCTAATTACATCCCTTCTGATGAGGTGTTCTCTTGGAATACAACATTTGCTTTCCAATTCACATTCATTATCTATTTGCTTATGTGGTCGTAGTATCATTGTTTGTATATTTTAATTCTTTGTGATAGTATCAAATATCAAATTAACTATTTTCAGTATATCAGTAGTAAACCGTTGTCAGAACATTAAAGATTGTTTAGTTATTGTATTTTGTACATACATTGAACACTTTGACATTCCTTGTAACAATTCTTAACTTTTTATCTCACGTTTGATAATTTGTTACATTAATAAATATTCTATCAACTCTTCGTTCTGACTTGTAATATACATTGATAGTGTTTGTGCTTTGTAGATGTTAGTTAATGGAATAACAAAGAATATAATTACTGGAATATTGTACTTGGATCACAGCTCTCTCCCGATAGCCTCATTCGTATGAACTTGCCAGCACACAATGGAATGCATAAGTTGGACTAGCGAGAAATAGTGCATAGACTAACAGTAAATATTTTTCAGACAGAATGATAACTTTTTCAGTTAACTAAGCTTTTAGAAAAACAAAATCTGCACTTTTACAATTCATTTTATATTTTGTAAAACATAAAATGTGTATTCATGAATTTTGACATTAGGTTTCTAATATGATGCCAAAAAGCCTTGACAATATTGAAAGTGATGATATAAGTCTCTAGAAGAGGTTTGTAGAGGAAAGTACCCAAGTATTGGTTTGCGAAATAATTAATGTAAATTGTAATTTATTTCTAATCTGTGTAAAACGCTTAATTAACTCTTATTTTGAACGGGTAGTTGACAATAAGACAACGAATGTATGTTATGTATTTAACCACCAATGTTGTACATCACACCACGACTACAGGACAACCTGTATTTTTGAAGCTCATTGACTTACATCTGAGGGACTCGCTGAACCTGGTAATCATCTGTTCGTCAACTGTTGTTTGGAATAACTACATTGAATTTATTTTCCTTAGAAAAATTAAGTAGTGACACGCATCTTACCAGTGTAGCAGCTAATGTAACTGTAGGCATAATATTTTATTTATTACACTTTTCACATTTACGGTAGTCAGTATACTTCAGTAAATCAGCGATCATTGAAAGCCTGATTTCAGGACTACACCTGGCTAGTAACATTTCGCTTACATCCACGGCTACCTAGAAAGGTTTGATAGCATTTCTAAAATTTGAATTCGTAAAGACATAAGACTAAATTCCAATCGCTGAAATAATGTTTATAACACAACTACCATAACACTTTGCTTAGGAATTATCGCTGTAATGTTTTTAACGCAGCTCACAACATAAGGGATTCTGGATTTAATGCAACAATTAAACAAACTGCTCGAAAATTCTGCAAGTTCATGATAAACTAAGTTTTCTGTGGAACGCTATGCCCTAGTAAGGCTAGCAGGAGAAGTAAGGTAGCTAGTTTAAAAGGGGCCTCTCTGGATCTTCTTCAATTCAAAGTGTACCATTCGGCCACATTTATTTCTAATTAATAAAGCCATTATTAAAGATAGGAAGGATTATTTTTATCCACAAATACAAGCAGATCGATTGGAAACTGCACAAAGAAAGCCTAAATCAAAGACACTGTGACTGGAATCCATCCATACGACGTCGGACGTTAGATAGAGGACCCTGGCTGATAATCTGCATTAACATAATACCAGTTTGGATCTGAAGGTTCCAACTCTATGACCAAGCATCTTCTTCTTAAGCTCTTCTGGGTTACTCTTTTAATTAGTTGTGGACGGAATGGAAAGGTCCTCCGCTTTATGGGCTTTCCTGTCTAGTGGTAGTGGATCACTGATTCCACCAAGTATGAACCTAAGCATATAAAAATTTATAAATGAAAGAAGTATTTACAGGTTAGCAAAGAAATTAAGTCTAAGTTTCTAAGAGTAAACCTCGTTTTCTCTTAAAGGCCTCAGTAGAGTTATCATTGACAAATTCAGTTGGTAAGAAATTGTAGAATTTGACGGTTTTCAATGGAAAGGTGTTGTGCCTATTATTGAATGTACTGCATAGCTACCTCTAGTTTCCGGTGTTTGAATTCAATGTAAATAGCTGTTTTAATTAGTACACAGGAACGTTTAGGATTTGATTAGTCATTTTAAGGTTTTCTCAATAGCCGCCTGTATTCTAAATGATATCAGGCGTTCTTCATGTAATTCAAAAGTGTAGCATTTTTATCCCAGTTAGCCGTCGATGTGGGGCAGTAGAGGATTAAAATACTAAAATATTTTCTTACTGTTGACCCCCTTTAATGGGGAATATTTATCATATAAGGGATCTTTTTGGGACAGCCTTTTACTTTTTATAGTAGAGAGTAAACCCAATTTTGTCTACCCATCTTTGAAGTCAAAGTTGATCGTATTGCAGTACAAGCCTATGCTTTTGGTTGATGACATCCATCAGAAGTTTAACTTCGGGCATAAATATCAGTAGTTTGGAAGATACTTTTTGAGGTTGGTCATTTATATAGATTAGGAATAAAAGTGCTCTTAGTACAGTAACACCCTACAGTCTGTATAAGTGTGTGATTTACTACTTATTTTGAATTATCTATTATAAAGCTGAAACTCAAAACTAATTAGTAACCAAGGTTTATTGTCTGTGCCAGTTTGCAGATGAGAGAAAACATGACTAACATGGCCAAACGCGCTTCAGAAATTGACATTCATGACACTGACGATACAGCTTTCGTCGAAGATGCTAATTCATTTGTCCGTTTCAGACAGAAGTTTTGTACTGCGAGTGTTCTATCTTTAAACCATGCTGTTTAGGTGGCGGTTAGTTTTCTGAGTCATTGCGTCAACGTCTATCGAAGATATGAGTGATATGAGCTAAATTTCTAATTTATTCAGAACCACACCCTGCTCATTTTATCTATGGACAGTTCACTGAGTGATGCCAAGAACTTTATCTCTCCTTTTAGGTCAAAAGAATAGATTTTGTCCAGGACAGAGAAAGTATGTTTATTTAGCTGCTTTTGTCCTTGTAAAACTCTCTGATAGCTAGATTACCTTTGGAAATCCCTCTAGCTCCTGAATTAAAACTCTAATGCGTGTGACTAAATGACACCAGTATGAACGTCAGAGGCTAAATTAGGTGATGAGAGACTGCATTATCGATATCACTCTAAGTAGGTCTATCGACACAACAACTGAGAGGCTCCGACTCTGGCCTGACAGAGAGAGGCAGAATGAGCCTTTGGCTTAGAGACACAGTAGTGCTTCTGGTACTTCTAATTTGTTTAGAAAGCATGTATGAGTTAACAATGTTCAGACTTTAGTAATTCGAATAGTGGTACCTTATTAATTTCAGTAGTTTTAGGTACCTATTGGATACCTGTTGTGGAACAAACTGTTCGTCAACCAAGGATCTTTTGTGGTAAATACATGACGGTACCTGACATTCCTTTCATTCAATTTCAGACTTTGTGTGTTAAAAAAATCCCGAATCTTCGACAAGTTGAAACAATCGGGCATCACCAGAATCATTACCGGAACTTGATATGTTGTCAACAAAGTTGATTTTTGGGAAATTAAAGTTCCCTAGGTTTAAAATACGAGTATGTCACAATATGAGAGGGCGATTTATTGTTTCCATCATTTTGTTATTAAAGCGGATATCAGCAGCAAGTGTATTGAGAAATTTGATAGTCTCACGAAGCACCAGACAGCTTTCTTTAGACAATAGAGTTCAGGAGTAATAACTGGATGTATCACTAAGCAGAAACGTATATATAAAACAGCCTCAACGTTCATGTATGTCTTTCTGGCTTTTCGAAATGGCAATATTTTTGGTGTTGCTATTTTATTGTATAATATCTTAGAGCGTAGTGGAATTAAATAATTGTTTACACATATCACTAACATTCCCAGGCTGATCCCCCTGAGAGAAAAACTACCCATGGTGCATCGCAGCTAAACAGTTGTGCTGGCCGTTTTTTTATTTTCTAAAGTGTTGTTGCTAACCATAGCTTTCCAAGACATAACTGTGGTGTCACTAAAGGCTAGTGTTTAAACTGCATGGTGACAACGTTTGGCATAAGGTGACAGTATCAACATTATTAAAAATTCAAATGCAGAAACCACCCATTAGGTTTGAGTAGTCAATCAAAAAAACCGTCTCCAGACAACATTTGACTTGTAAATACTCTAAAATATAAAACCGTTGTCCATAATTAATATCAACGTTGTTTCCAGTTCAAGCTGAATAATAATTTTTGAAATAAACTCAATTATACATACCACGACCCGGAAACTCCAACATCTGTATAAAATTAAATATAATGATAAAGACAACCTTAATCTTGATGTTTTGAGAGGTGGTGATATACTATAGACTTTATTAACAGGATTTGCTAATTATTTCAAGCATGTCTTTATCGAGAAACTTTTGCGGTATTTATAGAACGTAGTCTGCTTAATTATGAAACGATGTTAAAAAGTATCATTGCGGAGTAAATTATTATAACATCCAATTTGTACACTTTGTTTCATATATTATGATCCATCCTCAAAAACATCTGTGATATAAACTTAAAGATTAGTTATGATAGCCTGATATTTTAGATTTACACAAGAAAGCCCGAGCACCATGAAGAAAAATAGAAAACAGCTGATTCAAAATCCTCAACTTTCTTGGCTACAAAATTATCCGGAAGACCAAGTATAATGTACCAAGGCCAGCTGGTCTCAAGGAAACTAGGTAGCCATGACATACGGAGTAACACAGGGAACTATTCTCTGGCCTCTTCTATTCTCACCCGTTAGACAAAATAAACTCATCAGTCTTAGTGAATGCCAACGATGTTAAAATAAGCAGAGCTGTAAGAGGCGACAATAAAAAGCTAGTGGTGGAAAGTGGTTCATTTTCGAGAGAACAATAAGCTGTTGCGAACGGTGCCGAACTTATCATTTCAAAATGTTACATCCTGTTTCGAAACTCTTACAGAATTCAGTGCATCTTGTACTATAGCCCATTTATACACAACCAGATAGCATAAGACTTAGGTCTGGTATTTGGAAGCTCCACAGACACTGGATTGAATCATATGGGTAGTGCAATTAATGTTAACACTTCTCTACACTTCATCTACAGAAAACTTGGTGCTCTCACTGCCAACATATTCCATATTCAGCCTAAAGCTTACGCCAAGCTTTGCCTAAATGATGGTAGCTAGCCACAGTAAAAACAATTACCTTCTAGGGAAGGTTCAGTATTAGGAAATCGGTTGGGGACAAGGTATTACAAAAACCTTCTTCAAATACTAAAAACTGATAAGCAACCTAATTTTTACGTGCATAACACTCAAGGACCCCTACTGTCTTGATAGATGAATTATCTCGCGAAGAAACATGGCTTAACTGCAAAGAGACAATACCTACTTAAATACGCTGAAAATACCCAATATAGAGTACCATATCAGCCCCCATAAAAACAACCTTATCTGTGAGATAAATTGAAATACGACTAGATTTATATGCCAAAAAGCAAGGAATACCATCTCGTTGGTGGAAAATAAAGTAAGCCCGATAATCTAATCTCCTCACCTCCACCCACTTGTCATAATTACCTACTCAGTAAATTCCTGTCATCTTTTAATAACTGCCTTATAGGTAGAATTGCTTCGCCTGTCTTGCATTATATGCATAAAGGCAAAATATTATATTCATTTGAAAAATAGACAAATGAAGGAATATTATTAATAAAATAATTGTTCTCACCAGCTTACGTGATAATTTGAGCTACAATGACCCACTGAATAGATTATGGTTGTTAACCGACAAATCAGTTAGTTTGTGCTAGATCGTCTTACAAATATCAGGTATATTAAACCCACAACTAGTAAGAGCATTGGGATATATTGATCCTTGAACGACTTTGATCAAGTCTTGTGCTTGGAGGGCAGTTGTTGTGGTATTTTGAATGCTGTTTACTATCAAGTATTTATACCATCCTACCTTCCTATGGGAATGGGCACCGAAACTGTCTTGGAACTTATAAACTCTGGAATTGAGAATATTGACGGCCTTAGTTTATCTCCAAAAATAACAGTGTTGAATCTCCATCACAATCTCATTTCGAAGATAAACGGACTTACAAATGCGACAGTGTTGCGCTACTTAGATTTATCCTCGAATTATATAAGTAAAATATGTGGACTCGATAGTCTCCACAACCTCCGAATTCTAAACTTATCATCTAATAAGATACAGACAATTGACTCGCTAGACAAGTTAAAGTAAGTTTTAATGCTTATATTCTAGTAATTAACATTTCATACTAATTCGAATGCATTTTTTTTGTTTTAAAAAGTTTGTAACTTAGTTTTTGGTTGATAAGTATACGTGTGTAAGTGGTGAAGAAAATTATTACAGTTTGTTTCTTCCCAACGCTATTTAATCTAATCTCATAATAGTGTTTGCTCAGCCAACAGTTATCTGTATGGTTTGCTTGTAGAATGAGATTGTATTAACTAAAACTCTGTAATTACGCATCTTTTTCACCTGTCAAATAACTTAATTTTTAGGAAGCTCACGAGCAAATAGCTAGATTTCCGTTATTTGTACACTTCATAATGACTGATTACTTCTTTAACACCTTTTACATTAATAATTGTAAACAATCTTAGTTGTGGTCGTGTTTAGATCTAGTTTTTCTCTATACTTTATCTGTTTAGTTTGTTGAACCTGACTTATACTTCTTATTTTTGCCCAGAGATATTTATTAAACCTTACTTAGCATCTAAGTTGTATGTTTTTTGCTCACATTCTATTTAAACTATCCTGGCCAAGGTAATACAAACTTTCATCGACCATTTTTAGAGTTTTGGTATTAAGTAGAGCAGGATTCTTTGTTAATCTAAGCTCATAATTATTTTATCGTACCTCATCTCGCTGTTAGTCGCCTCTCAATTTTTTTATTAGAGTTCGTTTAATATTTTTTTACGTGCCATTTTTACAATTTTAAGTTTCCATGCACGAAGCGAAATTCAAATTGTAAAATTAATAGATTGTCGTGTTACCTAGAACAAATATATATTTTGTTTTATTAGCTGTTGAAACACGTCACGCTTGTTAATTTCTACATTAGCCGACTATCGTTTCATAGTTGGTTCTAAATGATTTTTTTTCTATCGAATGCAAAGGTAATACTTATTAATGGTTAGTCATTTTGTACGCTTGATAGTAAGCTTTTCGTCGTTTACAGATACCTTTACGATTTTCGTTTTAATTGTTTCAACAGTTGTTTAGTCCGTCTAGACATTTCTTTCAATGAGATAACTAACCTAGATGGCTTAAAAAAATTATTTGGACCAAATTACAGTTTGACTGCTATTATTTTACATGGAAATCAAATCAAATCGAAACAACATCTCTTGGAATGTCTAAAGAATTTAGTAAATTTGCGTCAATTAATTCTGTTCAGTCCACATACAGGCGATAGTAATCCTGTTTGCAACGATCCAGGTAAATTTAAACGTTTGTTCTAAATGTGTGTATGAATTCATGTCGGTTGGTTTCTGTATTCGGCAATACAAACAAGTGGTGGTTTATTAAGTGTCTGTCATAGCATAATCTATATTTGAATTCAGGTGATTTTATGAAGATAGGTGTGAAGCTTAGTTGGTTGTATTCTTCGCGGACTAATATCGGTTGAGTACTACTAAATACCAAGGTGCACTGGACGATTGCTTTGTCTTAGTGTGGGACTCTAGTAATGCACATCCTCGACACTGTTAGTAATTCGAACCCAGGACTTCAAGGTTGACAGATGCTTAGCCTTTTGTACCACTTACCCGACGTCCAGTGCTATAGTTTCTATTTCCACTAGTTTGTAATATAGCACGATGATCATTCATTATCATCTATGGTAACTCTCTAAATGTTTGGATTCTACCAGTTACAACTTTTCACGAGAACTTCAGGATGTTCCCAGGGCGTTCATCATCATCAACGTAGAACCGGGCAAATACGCCCATAGGTTCAAGTTGCCATACCACATTAGCACTACGAGATAACAGGGGTAACAAAATAACAGAATATAAGAGAGGGGAGTGAAGTAAAAGTGTGCAGAAACTAATAATAGGATTCAAGATTTAGATGAAGTTCAAAAGCGAAATAATTATTAATGATGATAATGGGTAGTCACAAATTTATGGAAGTGGAAACTCTACTATTCGATGTTGAGTAAGTGGTATGGAGTGTTAAGTGTTTACCAATCTGAATGTCTTGGGTTCAATTTCATGAGAAAGTTGAGGGTGCGTACTACTGAGTAGTCTCATACTAGGATGGATCATCTGTTCGATAGTCCCTGGTTTTCAGTGGTATCCAGCCAACAATAATCTGTATTGTTATATTTCTGGTCTCATAATTAACAGCAATCAGATATCGTTTCATGATCAGGTTTTTTTTCCTCCTTCAATCACTCCATTGTCCTTCGTGCACTTTTAAAAGACATTCAGTTATTATGTTCATTGTTTCTCTCGTTGTTGTATACAAGGATAAAACATCTTTTGATTTATCACAATATTTTCTAATCTGTTTACTGGCTTTAAAGATTTTGTAACATTCTGTTTTGACTAAAATTATGGAAATATGGAAATTTAAGATAATTTGAATTTTTAATAATAAAAATGACTGAAATTACTAATCAACATTTGTGCATTCATATAATGTTTCATTGAGATCATTAACAAGAATTCTTAGAATATCATAAACACTAGTAAATCGCATAAACAACAATTAGATACTCAGAAATTTATAAGACAATTGTTCCGTTTATGTCTTTTCTAAATTTCTGTAATATGAAAACTAACTTGATTCAAAATCATCGTAAACCATTCAAACATATTTTAAGAATGCTTTAATTAGAACTGTATTCTATTACCAGTAACAGAACTAGATTTTCATTAGAATTGGGTTTCAATCGTCCGTACATTTACTGGGATTGTTGATTAGATATTCACATAACTATGACGGATAATCGCTCATTTATCCATGGTAATCAAACCAATTAAGTGGTTATATCTTAGGTGTAATCTCAGCTATCATTAAGAAATTGACAGTTTATTCACGCATGCTGTTTCTTCATAGGTTGAGCATTTGTCGACTTCACATTTGTAAGTAGTCATAAACAATGTAAAAATAAAATATTAAAGCAAACGTTTCAAACTAGCATTAAAATATAATACTTGGGGTAGAATGGAGGGTATACCGATGAACATTTTCACAACCTACGTAAATTTTAAGGTTCACGGATGGATTGACCATCTTTTAATTTTTAATTGATATCATATGTTTATCTTCACTGCTACTCGAGTTTAGTTTCGGTATATAAAAGTACCTTAAAAACATCTATTATCAAATTCTAGCAACTTATCAAATTTCTGTTTCACAGTTGCAAAGTAAAAACATGATTCCAAACACATGTTTATGTCATTAGTTTATGCTCGCAGTTAAGTACTAGAACTACTTTAGCACTGATATTATCTAATTAAATTGAAAAGAGTCAATTGATCACTTGGTTCTCATCGATATCCCGTCAGTCAGTTCTTTAATGCTGATTAAATGCTATCGAATATGTTAAATGACACTCCTACTGTAAGTAAGTGATCATCGCGTACCCTATCTTTTGTTAGCGAATAGTTTTCTAATCAGTTTACAGGAAACCCAGCTTGACTTGGCTTTTTGCTAGTTGAAGCTTATTAGTTTGGTGTATGATAGGATGCAGTATCCTGTGGGACTAGATTCCGTTTCAACTAGCTTCAGTCTAAGACGTATCTTTCCTTTAGTAGATTGTTTATAAATTAGTTCATAGTATGGTTAAATATAGGACTACAATACAAATTATTCCTACAATTTATTGATCTATTTACTCCACTCTGCTTTTTTTCGATAGGACATCGAAGTACAAAACGTTTTGTGTCTACTTATTGCAAGTATTTTAAAAATAGTATGTATCTTCAATTTACTTTATATTTTTTCCTCTAGATTATCGTATGGATTTACTTCAGGGACTTCCTCAGTTAGAAATATTAGATCATACTGACAGAATGGGTCGACCTATTCAAGTAGATATTTTGGCTGATTTACCAGGTGGGTTAAATAACAGTTTACATTACCTACACCTGAACTTCTCAGTGATAGTTGACTTTGGTATGTTGTAGCTTAATTTTTAAGTCGCTTGGCCCTCAATTCCAGGGTCATATATTGGGGTTTCACTGCTCCTACATTAATTAGGATACTATTATTGGTTCTCACTAAGGAAATATGCCTTGAAATCGATTTCATTGACTTATAGTTGATAAGTGATTTACAGTTTTTTAGGGTATTTCATAGTTAAATAGCTAAATATAAGTTATAGCTTTAAAAAATTTTAACATCACTTCAAATCACTTATCGGTTCAAACTACTACATAAATTACTTAAACTAAAATGATGTAAAGCGATATATTTTTAGCCAATTAGTAGTAGTAGTCGTTCAAATGAAGAAAGTGTAACCTAGCTCTCTACTTCATTGTATGTTTACTAATTAAATTCTAAGCATCAAGTGTACTTTCAAATAGCATAACCAAGTAACAAAACGAGCATCACCTCTTAAGGTTTGAAAATAATCAGTTAAAGTCCATTTGATCGACAGTGGTCATGCAGGAGGTAAACATTAAGCATTTAATATACTTTATTGTGTACATTCTTTCTTATATGGTGTTTGAATCCATCTGTAACCTGTAGTAGAATTTACTGAGGTATTATTGTATATCACAGTTAATTAAAGTTTTATGATCTTGTTGAAAACGATGTCCATTTATATGTCTTCTCTTCACTTGATCCGGGAAGTTGTGCAATAACTCTAGGAGATGTTCAAGCCTACAGATAACCTTTCAAACGATTTTCGCAAGACTTGAGATTCAGAGTCTGGGCTTAACTACAGTCAAAACAGGAAGAACTAGGCATTTATATCTGTTTCTAAAACGTAAATTAACACAATCAGTACAATGACATAATCAATGCATCCAGTCAAAAATGGAATAAAAATACACATACAGAACAGTGATGGGAAATGCGTCAAAATGAACAATTGTGATTATTAGTCATGTTTATAAAGATAATGCAGTTCTATGATTGGTTGTCAAGCCAAGATAATCTATGCCATCAGACCGAATACAGGTGGTGGGCGTTTAAGTAGATGTCAATGGCCAGGTTAATTATCAACACAATTAACAATAACAACTGAAATTTTTTTAGATGAACTAACTTTAATATTTATTACAAATCTTCAAAACTAATATCACAGTTGTGTTGTCAATGAAATATGAATTTTAATTGGGCGTTTTGGTAATTGTTGAGTTTGATATTACGAGTTGGCCTAGGTTAGACAACTATAAAAATGCTGTATGTACTGGAAAGCTATATCGTTCGAGTATGAAGTACTTAATTACAATGAATATCATTTCACTAAAAACTAACTTCAGAGGTAATCCCTGGAGTTCTAGTGAGCTGTGACCAGTGAAATTCAACCATATCGACTGTGCTGCAGTTACCCGCCAATGACAATGTATGGTTAGACAAATATATTTCACGATTTGAATGAAGTAAGGAAAATCAACCATTGAATCGTGGTCTGCTTAGTAGTCTATTGGTTATGAGTTGACCGTAAAACCTGGAAGTTCTCGGCTGGATTCTATGGCGGAATCTTTTGATATGCCCTTCCGAGAAGTCGTATACTTAGATGAAAGTGCTGTTCAATACCAGTTCTTGGTTTTCATTGGCTGTTTAACCCAAGTCAGTTCACAATATAAAATTCATGATCTGAATTACTTGTAGCCGGAAATGTAGTTATTATTAGTTAGCACATTGTAACTTCTTGTACTAACGTTTGTTAAACATCGATGTAAATATTTCGACAAGTAAGAAGCATCCATTAAAGTTCCCTAACATTGATGGTAAGTGACAATAGTGGTTTATATAGAATCGTCAACTAACAATTTGAATAAAAACTACTTATTTCAAGTTTTTTTTTTGCTTCTATTTTTCTGCTTCGTTTTCAAGAACTTAACGATTTTTTGGACTTGGTTCCTACAGCCTGTTTATCCGTAAGTTATTTATTTATTTGTGACTATCGACTTAATTTCCTCAGATTCATAAGAAATTGTATGTATACACTGTAAGCTCTAATGCAATAAATAGGACATAGCAATTCATTTAAATGAATAATTATTCTTAACAAAAGGATGATGTTGAAAACAATTATTTATTGAAAGATGATCTGCATGATGAATTAACTTTGATTAGACAACTATTGTAAAACCACTGAAGCAATATACAGTTCTGTCGCTATAATGTAGGGATTTCACAAGAATACACGTCCACAATCTCAATCAAACATTGAACTTAAGATTTTTGAATCTCTCCGTAAGTGCTCAACTCTTCCATAGTTGAGTTAGTATTCATTTGTTTATCTTCCTAACATCAGCCGATTAGCGGTGACTTAATGACTATCCTCCATTAGCATTGGTAATACTTCTCTCATTCCTGACATGATTGAGCACTACTGGTCTTTTCTTTACACTAGAACTCTAATAATTTTCTTTTGAAGTTAGTCAATTAAGTGAAAACAATTTAAAACAATGTGTCCCTTTGATAAATTTTGATATGAGCATTGACAAATTAACTATCTCCACAACAACCCTTTTAATTGTAACTAAATATCAGCTCACTAGTGACTAGCTCCTTGAGGTAATTCTTGTAGTTCTAGTGTGAAGACGTGACCGGTGGAGTTCAATCGTGTCGGGTGTGAGACAGTAACTCACCGATTACAATGGATGAGGTCGCGCAAACGTTACACGAATTGACTGAATTAGAAATATCAATCATTAGGAGCTGACTCAGTGGTCCAATGGTAAAGCGCCCGTCGCGGAGCCAGAGTGTCCTGGGTTTGATCCCTAAAAGGGTCGTGAATGCGCACTGCTGAGGAGTCTCATACTAGGACGAAACAGCTATCCAGTGCTTCCAGGGGATCGATGGTTGTCTTGTTCAGATCAATTCGTTATATCAGCATTGACAAATTAACTATCTCCACAACAACCCCCTTAATTCAATAAGAAGGTGAAATTTATCAGAGCTATGTGATGTGCGTATTTGCGTAATACATTTTGAACAATCCGATCACACATACACACCAAACATTTACATATGTAAAAATAAAAGGTCACTAGACAAATTAGAATATAAGCTAAGTATCCAAGGCTAATAAAGCCAACAATGTGAATCACACTCTACCAAGGTAGGTTGAGTGAAAGTACAAATTGTTTTTGAACTTCCACACTTTACATCTAACCCCCCACCCCCTCTTGGAGTTGGTAAATATCAGTTGATTATTAGTTCATCATCATTGTGCTTAAACATTTATTCTTAGACCTCTGCAGTACTAACGTTGTTATTATTAATTGTAAGCAATTTAACTATTACTTAGAAGCTCATCACTAAGAGTTACCATGAATGCAGGATTCCTAAAGTTATAAAGAATTATGTTATGTTATGAGTTTTAGAATTATTTCTTTCAGATACAGACGCTAATCACCAATTAGTTATAGATAATCTAGGTAACCTTGTATCATTAAACAATTAGTCAATATCATCATCTACGACGATATGCTTGAGATTCCTTATGTACTGTTATACACTTGGACTTTATCTTAGTCACATCATCATTTTGCTTAAAATAGATACTGTAAAATAGACATTTCAGATTCGAATTCACATGAATTGTATATTTTTTATATTATTTTGAAAGGAATAGCATGAATCAATATATGTATTGTAACAAATATCCAAATGTATTCCACACACCAGAATAGTGACTGTAGTTACTGAACCTAAAGATTTATTCAATCTGAGCCTAGCACGAATGTTTGTTAACTCAAGTTAACATACCATATCAACACAACACGATGAAATTATTAAAATGATTAACAAAAGAAGTCACTAGTTTCTAGTAGCAATGATAATACTGATACACTTAGATTCACTTTTTGTCAACCTATCTCTGGTATAGTTATATAAACTCTGTCTCATTACATCATACAACATTTTTGTAAATGTTTATCTTATTTAATCATACTTTAAACCTATTCATATATGAACTCATGATCTTAACTCTTAGCTGAAACTGTAAATAAATTAAGTACACCTAAGGCACTAATTGTATTCAGAAAGACGAATTGTATGCAGCTTTATAAACTAGTTTACATATCTTTATTCTTTCTATTCTGAAAGACTTTGAAAAATTTCATTAGTCACATAAAATCTGTATACCGATAATGTAGTTATTTACAATCGCCATCTCCGAGTTGGGCACTTGATTGTCTGTTTTGTATACTTGGAGTTCGTAGATCTAAGTTGATTGTTTTATAATGACTACTTATCGTTCAAGCTCGTTTTAACATTGTAGTTCATCATTTTAAGTAATAAATAAAAGCGAAATTGAAAGTCATTCATGATAAGATTTTTATAAATCGTTTATTAATGTTTGGCTTTTATTTCAGTTCTTGATGTTTGTGTGTTTATTGTCTAATTCATGTATACAGGAGGATAATCGATTGCAAGTAGAGAAGGATACGAAACTACATTACAATGAGGATCAAATAAATTCTCCAAAGAAGATTGACAAGGATGATGTTCAAAATGTCAGTAGTATCAAAATTATGTGATTGTTGCTTGATTTCTATGTTAGTCTAAACAAATCTAATTAGATTTAAAACTTGTGTTCATTTCAAATTTATTCTACTTTAGATGATTGTTATTTAAAAATTATATGAAGGTTTATTTTAACACTTTTGATGAAGCTTTTACTATGTTTAGTTTACAAATTAAACGAGGCTTCCTCATACACGGTCAGAAGTTATTGTTATGACGCAAGATATTGGGTGATTGGATGGCCTAGTGCCAATTGACTGGTGCCTAGTTTGTTATTTGCGCGTCTGCCCTGAGCCCACTTAGTCCCAATCCGAAATAAGAAGAATGCGAGCCAATAGATCAGCCAGACAAAATCATATTATATTCCAAGCATTCTTTTATATATACACAAATTCAGACCACACAACAAACCAATTAGAAAATTAACATGAATACAAAACGAGGGAAATAGTGGTAGTGAATAGAAACAACTTGTACACAACTAATTAACTATAGTCCATAATAAGAGACAATATAATAACAGTAATCATGCTAAACAGGAGGATAGGGCAAGCGGAGCGTAACAATAATAGAAACAAAATGTTTACATTACAGAAAGTTCGAATAAATGAAATAGTGTTCGCAACCACAGTTCTGAAAGTTTGTTACACTTCTTTGTGGTCCGACCTAACAGTTATTCTGTATATATGATGTGTCCTTGTGTAGGATGATTTCTGGTTGTTGAATATCGGCTGACCAATTGGTGCGCAACCTTCAAAATGTTGTAGTACGACTAAGGGTGGGTAAAGTTCTCTGTTCCACTCGAAATACCTTCATATAGCCACACGTGCAGCCTCTTCCATAGAAGTCCTACTCACTGTCTTCCCACAGCGGTGGGGGTGAGGGTGTTGTTTACTAAAGCAGAACATACTACGCTTAAACTAGGCCAGCTGACATGGTAGGGGTTCATTTAGGAGAGTCGGAAAACCCTGCTTTCAAACCAATGATGATGCACATGGGCTTCATGATCCTAAACGAAGGAATTCAGTTGTTTATACTCTTGGCTTTAATGATCTCAAAAAGTGTAATGCAAAGAATTTTTTAAAACTGAATTGGTCAAATTTGACTAGATACACGTTTTTATTACCTAGAACTATTCGTCTGTATATGTGTAGACTTAGTTTAATGATTAAGCGCTCACCATAATACATAAAATTCCTGGATTCAATCCTTAATGCGGTTATCGTATTACACTGATGAACTGTTTCATACTAGAATGAGAAAGTTTTTCAGTATTTCTTCATGTGAAATGACTTTTCAAATGTGATAAATTTCGTAAATTCCCCTGTAAATGTTTTTTTTTAAGTAACATTATATGTTTGAGCTCATTTTCATTTATTTATAACAGATCATACATTGGTTCGTACAGATGCTATGCAAATTTAACTAAATATTTAGCTGAACAATGTTTGTAGTTGAAGATGGGCTGTTAGAACTAACCGCACTGTTGTCATTCATCTAAATGAATGCAAGCCTTGATTACATTATATCATATAGAGATAAACTTAAGCGATCTTTATACTGTCCACCAAGAATAAGTGATCAATGACCATCTAGACAACCTAAAGTTTTGTTATCACGAATCATTTAGAATACATTTGTATAGAAGTAATAGGAAAAACTGATATTTGACAGTATAGACTATTACGTTATAGAGTTAAAGTTGTTAAATAATCGGTTCTGGCTAATTAAATGATATTCAACCTACAAATCATCATTATTCTCAAAGCAGAACCTATTCACTACTTAACCTTATCTAATACAAACCTAATCTTAAACACTATAGTATCTCTCTAAACTAGCACTGAGCTCCAACTGGAAGCAATGTAGTGAATAGCCAAATACTAATTGTGTCTGTATGACAAATAAATTCTGAATGTTTGATGGTTATAAAGGTGAGTTTAAATATTGTTACTTTCTTACTTGCTAGCAGTAAAGCCTATACAAGCCCCGATCAATCTTCATACCCTTCTTAATGTTACCTTATTTTACAGGTTGTATATTCTTGACGCTGGTTGTTTCGTTTCTATACTCATATCTCTAAGATCCATTATGATTGGTTAGGACGATTATTCAGTGTGGTCATTTTAAGAATCGCCCAATCACCTCTTTATACATTAAACTCCTGCCACTGCCTAATTCTTTGATCTCTCCAAGCGTGACTAACTAATAATTCTTTTGCTTTTCTGAAGCTATGTGTTGTTTATTTCAGATCTTACGTTAAACAAGATTAACTACTTCGCCTGCACTATTTTTCTCTCAAGTTCTCACCACAGTATACACATCTACTTCATTCAGTAAACTTCATCTTACTAATATAGTTTTGTAGTCAGTATTAAGTTGTGTTATTTCTATTAGTCCCGGTAATATTGTATATTAATCCAGCTTAGTATTCTACGGTTCGACAACGACAGCGACTTGATCCCAACTCAGAGCAAGAGTACTAGCAAATAGCAAGGTGTATTGAGAAAATAACAGCACGCGGCAATAGGCAAAAGCAAAGCAAATAATTACACTATGAGTTTATATAAACATCGTTATAAAGTATTCCAGGAACTTCCGATTAGGTCGTTTGCTCTGGTTAGCTATGAATGGACCAATCACAACACAGCTTTCGTGAGCATGTTCTGAACAGTGCTTTAATCAGGCTCGTTTTGTGCTAACAGTCAGTATGAAGAATTATGTCCCTGTTTTGTTGGTTTTTTCTATCATAGAAACATTCCATGGCATGTAAAGAGACTGAACAACATAATGTTTCATTATCTTCGACAACTGAACTTCGTTTATTGAATTTAGAAAGTCAATTGAATTCATTGATTATTTCTCACTTAATGAAATTCTATGAAACAGAATGTGATCATTCCAAGCATCATAGTAACCTACATCAATCATTAATTGATGAATCTAATCAAAATAGATCAAATTTTATACCGATGAATAATGAAATCCACATGTCTAAAGTGAATAATACTCTTGAAAATGTGCGCATTGATTTGTGTCAGCATATTCCAGAAAAGGAAGTAAGTGTTTAACTTCATTAAATGAATTTTATTTCCTTACAATATCCTAGTCACTAGAGTAAACAATATACAAATAAGTAGAGTCTAGTTGCTAACCCTATCTCTTTTGAATTAAACATTATAAACTGACCCTAGTTAGACAACTATTGAAAAGCAGACAAAATTATAGTAGTGTAAACTGGACTGAATTGGTGTTATTCGTATATATTCAGGTCAGCAATTGAAGTAAGTGATCTTGTGACTAGAGGTGAATAGTCTACAAGGATACAAAAAGGAACAAAATAACTATGAGCAAAGCCCACTAAGATCATTTAGAATAACTCACATGCAATATCTAAATTGGGGCCTAAGTACGTCGTGCAAGTTTTACAGTATAACTATTTCTTGTAAATATTGTACTTTCCATTAGTGTGCATCTACAACCCTAACGAAGGTCGAACTCAGAACCACTGGATTCAACGTGGTGACCTAAAAGTTAACCACTTAATGTGAATCTTGATGATTCGTAATTTGACTACATGTAGAGCTGTGAATGTACGCTTCTAAATAGTTCCATACTAGAATATAATAGTTGTTCAGTACTTCTTCATTCTAACTAATTGATTAACTATTGAGAGTTGGTGTGCAGCACATATCCACTAAATGAACAGAGATTTGGATGGAAGTACTCTGTACAAAACACTTCATCAACAGTATACACATTACGAATCAACTTCAGCTTTGAATTGGATTAACTTATTTCAAATGTATTTCTAAATAAACCCAGTGGATGAAATTAGAAAAAAATTTCAACATTTCACTTGTCAACTTTGTCCAAACTACTTCATAGAAATAACCAAGATCAAATATCATCGAATACATAAATGTAAATAAGGGATTAAATTGATTACGAATATCCACCCACATAAAGGGTATGAAGTTGTTATATGAGTAATTGTAGGTGGACTAAAGCTGAAATTGTTGTGGATGAAGAAAGGTGTGCACTTCGTGTGTTGTTTCATGTTTCAATCATTTGTACACTGATACTGTTCTGATCTATGATCATGGAAAAGAATAGACAATCTAAAGATTGGCTTGCCATCAAACCATAGTTGGAGTAAATCAATGTAATGATGATTATGGGTCAAATGATAGGTGTATATTTGTATATGGTAACACGTTGAACTGTATAATTTGAATAAATAATTCTACACAGAATTAATCAATGAATGAATAAATGAAATGCGTTGAAATTGGAGTAGTAGAAATTAAATTTTTTTAATCATTAGTTGCCATGGTACAGATAACAGTACTCCATCCCGTCGGTTTATATTGTTCCGATTTGCCCATATGTGTAGGGCTTCAGATGTTAGCATTTCTTTGTAGGAATTGAAACATTTTTGGAGGATTTTTAAAAAGGTCAACAGTATTTCCAACAACGTCAAATACACTAAGGAGATTGAGACTATAGATCATAAATTATCCTTCTTCGACTGTCTTATCGAAAGGAAACAAGATAACTATCTTAAGAATAACATTTTTCAGAAACCAACGTATTCTGGAAAATACCTAGACTATAAATCACTTCATTTTAAATCAACAAAGTGACACTTATTGGGAACCTGATAAACAGAATCCATCAACTAGTGACAGATAATAAAGACCAAGAAACTGAATTAAGCCTATTGATGTCTACACTAATGATGAACAACTGCCTCAAGAACTTTATCGAAAAGATACTTAGGGAGGAACGTAAGAGGAAAGATAAACCAAAGATCTAACAGCGAAAGTGGATTGACATTATGGTTGTGCCATACAGGAATGGAACATCTGGAGAGATTCGAATAATTTCAAATAAACATGACGTAGGTGTTGTTTTCCGAACAAACAATACACTGGGCTCTGTAATTGTAAATATCAAGGATAGAGTACCAAATGAAGAACAAACGAACTGTGTCTATGAGATCAAATGTAATGAATGCAATGCGAAATACGTAGGTGAAACATCACGGCAGTTGAATGTCAGGGTGTAGAAACATAAACTTTGTTCGAAGCATATTCCCAAATCCTCTAATGATATACTGAAAGTCGAAAATAAATCAGCAATAGCATTACGTTCAATAGAATCAGGGCACAGTATCAATTTTGATAGAATTAAAATCCTCTGAAAATGTTTTAATTCCTACAAAGAAATGCTAACATCTGAAGCCCTACACATATGGGCGAATCGGAACAATATAAACCGACGAGATGGAGTACTGTTAGCTGCACCATGGCAACTAATGATTAAAAAATGAATTCAAACTTCTACTACTTCAACTTCTAACGCATTTCATTTATTGATTGATTCTGTGTAGAATTATTTATTCAAATTACGCAGTTCAACTGAGTGACATGGCTCAGAATTGATCAAATTTGCGCAGATGTATCCACTTATTGTCCTCCCTTAAATCGTAAGCTTAAAATTACTTCATCATTTTCTTCCTACGCTCCCTGAATCATATTCTGTATGATCACATTTCTTGTTATGATTATTATTTTCATTGAAGTAACTCATACTTCTACTAATGTGGTGCTAATCTTGCTGTGCGTTAGAGATATGGCAACTTGGACTAATGCACAGATGTGCCAGGTTCTATGTTGATCTTACATACATACATACCTACATTTTGTCTTACTTAGGATTCGTCATCTGGATGTACCTGCATCCCAGTGTTGATGTCCACATAGGTACTCGAAGTCAGTTCATTTCGTGCCAAACGCCACCGCTTTCACTACTAGTCCACTGAGTTGCAGTCCAACTCAAACAATACTTGTGAACTATCGTAATATCGAGGTAATCCGCTTAGTATGCACATACGGCAATAGAGATTGATCAATTTCAGTCAATGACAAATCAATGGGAAGATCCGAACACATGCTAAATGTTATTTAGTATTTGATCATTTTATATTTCAAAAGTACCGTTGTCAGTTATGTTTCTTAATTTTATAATCTAACCGTCTTATAATATGTACAAAACTTTGAAGTCAGTCAATCATTTATCTACCAAGATAAAATATCACTGGTTATTGTTGATGCTATTTTAGTGACTTACAATTATCACACTCCATCCAAGATGAATTACACTAGATTCATCTCTGTGTATGAGTATCTGTGTGAACTGACTACAGAAGATGCTTCGTCATCGCATGTAGATAAATGTAATTGCTTTAAGGTATTGTTTACCGGATTAAACAAACAAATGTTTATTAGTTAGGAAAGTGATGTATATACAAATGCTGAAGGCAGTTAACAAACTAGATTATGAGCCTCAGTCATATAAACCAATATCACAGGGCAGTAGTAACTCATATGATGTTAAAGAATGTGTATTATGGATAGATACTATTTAAAAGTATTAGTTTCTTTCGTCTTTAATTGCTGAAAGTGTCATTCTATCTCAAACAGTATCGTGTCTAATAACTTTAAGTCCATATTTCCCATCATTCCATATTAATCAATAATTATGTTTATTTGAAGTATGTTACAATGAAACAGAGTTTTACTAACATCAGTATTACAATTTTAGGTACTTGATGGAGAACTTCACAATGAAGCTAATATACAACCGAATAATTTAACATTACAATCAGCAAATAGTATGTTATTAAATTGTTACTAAGTCATTTCTTTGTGTTTTGATTTAGTGCTGTGAAAACTGACAGATATACACATTACCTTTCTGAAATTTACAGAATATCATAAAGTCATTGTTTGTTGTCGGTTTCGTATTAGCTACATACAAACTACTAAGTTTAGTCCAAGGCATCTTTTATAGGAATCTAGGGTGGTAAAGGAGAAAATTATGTTTAAATGTATAAATAATAATTATCACTGTAATTGAGTATTGTGAGGAATCCCATATTGGTCCATTTGTTAGTAACTCGAGAAGATAATTCTTTGACATGTTTTCTGATGTGAAGATATGATTAGTAGAGTTCAACTATGAGACAGTTACCCACTAATAGAAATGGATAACTAAAGTGAGGAATATCAGTTGCCGGATGCCTGTCAACTCAGCGGCTTAGCCGTTAAGTGTTCTTCGTGAAACCTGAAAATCCAGGGCCCGTTTATTCTGATGGTTCTGTAAATATGCACTTTTCATAAATCCTTTACTAGGATGAAGCATCTGCCAAGCACCAGTTCTTGATTTTTAATATTCGTCAAATTCTAATCTTGATTTAGTATAGAATGAAAGTTCGGTTTTGGACCCTATTCTTTATGTTATCAAGGCAGTTTGATGTTAACTAAAATCTTGAGTAGAACGGTTTGGTTTCAACCTCTTATTCAATAAAACGATGAGTATCTTAACAAAATGGAGTTGAAGTGTTTACTAATTATCTTAGATGTATGTATTGTGCCCACTGCTTGTTTTTTCTCCAATAAATTCTGCATAATTGAACTGTGAAGATTACTCCCTCCTCTTCACAGTTAAAGAAACATAAATTACCACAAAACTAGATAACAAAATAACTTGGAATAAACAGTACAGAAGTTCTTTTCCAAAGAAGTTTATTTTCATTAATTTAGATATTAAGAAGGACAAGCTCCAGTTATGTTTAAGATCTGTTTGTCTACAGCAATCGGGATAACCTTTTACTCTTCTAAATCTCACCAACAAAACTTAATTTTCATATCTGTAACAGATGAGCTACCATGTTTGGCGGCTTCTTTGCGAATCTATAAGTTCATTTCTCCAATCGGGACAAAGTGCATGAGTCATAGCCAGTGTTGGCTTTCAATGAAAATGCTAGAAAGTATATCAGCCTGGTTGTAAATGGGCGAGAGAAAAGCAGTTAAAAATTCTATCTTTAAACACTTAAGTAACTTAAGAATCTGTTCTTATTTAACAGTAACTTTATATATTCAGCTTCTTAAAAGTGCAAAAGTGATAGGTATTCATGAAATGCAGCCGACACATTTTCTATACAAACAAGTCTATTCCATCTTGACCTTACACCGCAGTTTTTATCCATGTACTTCCCTTAAAAAGATTCATAACCATTCCCATAAGTTATTCTATTACGTCATAATGTTCACTAATCTTCATATGTTCCTCATGTAATCGTTTTTCCAAAAGAATATTTCATATATTTATACGACTAAATTGATAAGAGATCCTTAAGCTGAATTCTTTGTTTGTAAATGCTTTCATGGGATTTATAAATATATGACTGATTGTTTGTTTGAGTTGGATTGTGACTGGTAAGCGGAATTCAGGACGCGCATTTCGTCCTGACCAGTTTCAATCTATGACAAATCACCGGGAAGTTCCAAATACATTTGTGCTTAAGTAGTTTAGTCTTTTCTTTAACAGAAAGTTTAATCAAAATAGGTCCAATGATTGTAATATTCAGACTGTCTCCTTTAATCTAATTATATATATATATATATCCTCTCCCTACGTTCACCGTTCCATGGACTCTGCTCAACAGATTGCATAGATAAGGGCTAATCTTGTTGAGATCCATTTTCTTGAAAAACGGATACTCTACACACTTTGTCAAAAAGAATATAAACGAGGAGTAATCTTCACTGATGAAGCACATTGTCCACAAGAAGCATTATAAATAAATGTAAGGGGAGGGGAGTGTTGCAACCCATATAGTTAAAATTCGTTTAGAGAGGTCAATTAAAATTACGTTTCCTTCAGCAAATCTTCTTATAACTTTCAGCAACCACTCACTAATATGCTACTGGTTTAAAAGACAAGTTTCCACGACTGACCGATTTCATATGCACTTAAAAGTGTACCTGGTCATATAGGACTCTATACTTAGGTCATTTTTTGAGGCCGCTCCCTCGGCGTATCGATGTATATCTTCCAGTATGGATGTGAAGGATAGGTCAAATTAGTCAAATCTTCTATTCTGCAACATATAGCAGATTCAGGGCATTTAGCCTCAGATTCATCATTTTACATAGTATATAAAATGCAGTTGAATATACCAAGAGGCTCACATTTGAATCTACTTTGTACTACAAAAGCTTTAGCTGTCTACAATCGGAAACCTGAATTGTACATACTAAACATTTTGTATGGTCATTGTTTTCGTCATAGCTTTAGTTTAGAGTTCACTTCTATGCGATTTGTTCATTTATTTGTACTTTCCTGTTTTCCCCATTTCTCATTCTTGCCTTTCTAATATTACCATTTATGTTTACTGTAATAACACTTATCATTATTGCATTAAGATGGTTGTTTTTGTGAAGATTGGTATTTTTATTTGATTGAATATGTCACAGATTGATTTTGGCAGGGTACCATTCAAAACTAGGGAGCACTGGACAGCTGTTTTGTTCTTGAGTGCACCTACCTCTCCAGATTCCACCCCAGGTGCTGCAGGTTGGCAAACGCCTGACTCTGTGTACCACTGGGCCGGAATCCAATAGTAGAATTCCCACTTCCATCAATTTGCGAGATATAACGCGATGACCATTCATCGTCATTATTGATAACTGTCCCACTCCTGACAAGTCTGAACTCCACGAGTCACAACTTCTCACTAGAGCTTCAGGAACATCCTGAAGTTAGTCTATAGTGAGGTCATTATTGTAATTAAATTGAGATGGTTATTTTCATGGAGATAGATATTTTTATTATTGCAATTATTATAATCATTGTAGTATCACAAGGACTGTTACCAACCTAATTGCTTCGATATTCATTTACACATCTTCACCCTAAAGTAACAATAGATACAATCACTGTGTCTTTATCCTTATTGATCACATATTCGTCATGTTTCACAGATCCCCTCCATCTACTAATTGATTATTTAAAATACTAAGTACTCATAAATTTTACATGACAACTAACCATATTCTTACCATTTTTCATTGATTTCTAATTTATCTCTTATGTTTATACACGATTGTACAGGTTGATGATGAACTTTTTTAAAAGAGATCCCTTCGGTGATTATATATATATATATATATATATATATATATATATATATATATATATATATATATATAACAATTCGAATCAAGTACTATACTAAGATAAGTGACACTATTATTGTAACTATCTTGGTGATGTTGGATTCTCTGAGTCAGTTATTTCGTTAGCGGAGCTTTCTCTGTCATTCCGGACAACTTATTCATTGTTAACTTTATGATTACAATTATACATATATGTAACGCTGCGTATTTTCTTTACTTTTCTTTATAGATCGTGAAATATGCTCCACTCATCCTTCACAACAATTGTCTACACAAAGTCATCCAAATTTAATTCCTAATAATCCATCGAATAAAACGAAGCGATCAATTGTAGACAAGAAGCCATCAAATGCTATCACGAAACCTAAATCAATTTCTGGTAGATTATCTCATAAAACTTCAAATGAAAAGAAAGCGTAAATATTCTTTTTCTTACTGATATTTTGTATTGTTAACTTTTAGTGAGTATCTGAATGTAGCCTTCATTTATAACTTCGTTTAAGTTTGAGGTTAAGATCGTATGAGGCTTTCTGACATTGTTACATATTTATAAAATATTCAAACTAATGTGCTCATATAACATAATACGGTGAATAAAGTCATCGATAATTGAACCGAAATGTATTAATAGGTGTAAACAACCTGTGAAGGGGGAGATCTTCATGATAATAATGACGAATAGTTGAAGAACTTAAATGACGTAACTATAAATATCTGTCTCAGTGACCCAGAGACTGCAGGATAGTATATGACCTAGCCTGAGAGATTTCTTAACAGCCTGTGCATAGTAATCATTACAGCCAATCACCGACGATCTAGAAATAAGTAATTACAATAATCGTGTTGCGATTAGACAGTATCAAATAACTTAGAAAAACCAACTTTTTTTGAAATCACGGCTTTAAATTTGTAGTACTAAACGTATCAACTACCATGATCCCTCTAAGAAATCGGTATATGATAAACAAATCAATCTTATTGTTAAATTTAAAACTCTATATTGAACCTTATCTCTAACCTGAACTTTAAATGCCAGATAGAAACAATTCAAGGATATCTGAATGACTTTTGCGTCTTTATCATTGATTCTAACATACAGCTATTGCACAGCTATGTGAAAGAGTTGGGATGCCATCTATGTCTTTGATATTTGTGAATAGAAAAACCAACAGAAAACTTTGGTAAATACGTTTATCATGTAAAACCGATATATCCTTTCTAATATTGCTCTTTTTTGCTTATTAAATATGCATTTACGGTTACTGTTTTGTGACTGCTCATAACTTCGTATGCCAATCAGTTCATCTGTATACAGTGATTTCGAAGACCTGTACTGATGAGCTGAAATTATTATTCATTTTGGACACCAAGAATTCTTCACGCTCATCTGTATACTATACTGTAGTTATGTGTCAGTGTAAATTGGTACACATTATATGTCAGATTCTATGTTGGCTATAATTGGTTGCCTGAATGTGCTTAGTACTCTATGAGTCCTATATTAATACATGTAATTTTCATAGCTTATGTATTCATATTGACTTTCTCAAATTAATGTGACTTTGTGTACGCCTAATGGCCGCCTTACCTGTAGAATAACTGCATTCGATGAATAAGGAGCACATGTCACAGTTAATTTAATAAACTCGGTTACTGTAGAATATAATTGGAACTCATCATCTACTCATTCAACGACTACGGTTATTCACGTTTCGTTTCAGCTTGAATGACTTTCCATCTAATAAATCAAGCGGCAAGAAAATATTAGCGTAGGTTTTACTCTATTATACTAATATTTACCTTTACGATAAAGATCGATTGCAACTTGCAGTAAAATTCAGAAGGGGCGTTTCGGTTTATTTACTATTCATCAACTAAATGCACTTCCATTGCAATGTTGTGTTTCACACACAGTATCTTTCAATTCAGTCTTAAGAGATTTACTACGTTAACGTCTTTAGATTGACGTTTTAGTAAAGTCGAATTGTATCTAACAATAGTATTCAGTAGAATGCTTTTCGTTCTATCTTGGATTCATCAGTTAGATATATGCCTTCATTGCAGTATTGATGTTCACATATAGCAGTTCAATTACCGACCTCAATGGAACATGTATCATATTTATTTGATCAAGTGATTAATATGTACTTTATTCATGTTTCTTGTGTGTTCATAATGCCAAATAGAATGCGAATCAACACTATTCTACCATCTTAATTATGTTTTGACTGATCTGTTAAAATAATTAAGCTAGAATATTTTTTATGAGAAATAAATATACTACTAAGAATGATTAAATTGGTTTTGTAAAATATTTTCAGTAAAGAAGAAATTTCAAGAAGATCAACTTCCGTTAAATTGGTCAATTTAAATTGTGAAACAATTGGTCACGGTAATTACTTCATTCCATTAATTTTGTACATTTATCTTCAGATGAACAAGTTCAAGATGTTTCTACATCTACGGAATTTATTTCTTCTCTGATGACAAAACAAAATGACCCTGGCAAGGAAGATATTACATTAAGCGTATGTCTTCTGTCTTCTTTATAAATATAAATTATACGCAATTATATTTTACCATTTACGTTATTATTATATTAGGCATCATAAGAGTCCTTGGTTTGATGTTAGTTAACTACAGTTGTGATGGATACTACTCATAAGGTCATCCATTAGTAGTAGGTAGCGAGAAGTAGCGTGAAAGTGGAAACGGCAAACAGTATATGAAGTGAGTTGCGAAGTCTGATCACAATACGTAGGAGAGATGAAGACATCCAAAGTAAGCAGGCCTACAGCCAACATTGATCGAGGAACGCAAAGGACGTACAAAATAATGTATATATTATTTATGACGTTCTCTATTTTCACCAAATAAGCAATTTTCCTTAGCTAAGTCGACTTTTCACACTGTCAATATGCTGTATCTGCAATTTTTAGGGAATTAATTTTTTGTATTCTGTCGGATTCATACACTCCACTACTGAATGTTTTGGGTAGTAACCTCCTGACCTCCTGTAATCTACACTGATTGATGTCAAAATGGTAACCAGTTTAAAATTTATCCATTCAAGACTTCATCAAGGGTCCAATAGAGGGACATCAGGTTTCATTGTGAGCGCCTAACAATTTAAACGCTTTTAACCTCGATAATTTTGTTATATTTCACGATGTCAACTTACGTTATCTTACTGAATCTGGTTGAAACCTCTTAGTCTTGACTTTGAGCTAGTTCATCCAGGTTAGCACATGATTGTTTTTCACTAGGTACTGTGGATATTGTAGAATTTTAAGTTTTACATTATAAGCTAAACTTTTTAAGATGATCACTGGAAACCAATCAATCTCGATAAAAAATTCCTGAATTGTCTTACTATGAATACTGTAAAGTAACCTTTGATCAATAAATTTTCCTTTTAACCTTAATGTTCGTATTATTTGAACTGTCAATTCTTCTTGTTTATACCTCCAGCTAAAATGCTTATTGCACCCATTAATCTGTCGTCTCGCTTTTAAAAGTACTATGTGCTGATAAATTTCTCTTATTTCAAATAAAAACCGCAACTCTATGAATATGATCCGCTACTACATACAACATTACTTCAAAGAGTATGACAATCAATCAATAAGTGCCTGTTACCCCATGTGCAGCACACGCCACCGATCACCATTCGACAACCAACTGTATCCTAGGCTTTCCAGCCCTTACCAAGTTCTCTTCATTCTCTTCATGTCTGTTTCCAATTCTTGACGCAAAGTATTCTTGGGTCTTACTCTTTTCCTTTGACCTTCAGAATTTCAAGTTAGTGTTTGAATTGTGATACAGATTGATGATTCCCTCAATGTGTCCTATCCACCTCCAGCGTCATTTACTAATTTCTTCCTCGGCTCGAACCTGCTTGATTTGTTCTCTGCCTTGAAAGGTTGTTGTTGATGGTATCTGGCAAATGGATCCGAAGTGTTTTACGCAGACAGATGTTTATAAATACTTGTATTTTTTTATATGATGCTTTTCGTAGTTCTCCGTACAAGTTTCAGCTCCATAAAATAGAACTGTATTTGTATTGAAAATTTTGACATGAATGTTGACTAACAGTTGGTTTGGGTTTCAGATATCCTTCAGTTGTAGAAATGCTGCTCTTGCCTTGCTAATCTGTGCCTTCATATATCTGTCAGATCCTTCTTGTTTATCAATGACTCTGCCTAAGTATGTAAAAATATTTACATTTTCCAGAGTTTCTCCTTCAAGTTAAATCGGGTTAATGTTTTCCGTTTTCTATCGAAAGATCTTGCTTTTTCCGTTGTGTATGTTGAGGTCTATTGCTGCTGAGGCTGCTACTACCTTGTCCGTCTTCATCTGCATTTGTTGCTGTGTGAGATAGAAGAGCTAGGTTGATCATCTGTAAAGTTCAAGTCATCTAGTCGCATCCATGTTGTTCACTGTAGCTTGTGCTTGTCTTGAGATGTAGCAATTTTTATAATCTAGTCAATCACCAACAGAATGAGGAATGGCGAGGGTAAACAGCCTTATCTGACACCGGTCTCCACTTAGAATGAATCCATGAGCTGACCTCCGTTGTTAGATTTCTGTATAATGTTGACTGTATTTTCAAGTTCGCCATAATGTGGAAGAAGGTTCCATAATGTTTCCCTGTCGACGCTGTCGAACGCTTTCTAGTAATCGAGGAAGTTATTGTGAAATGGTGAATTCCATTCAATTGATTGTTCAACAATGAACCGTTAAGTCGCGATTCGGTCGCTACATGATTGGTCTCTACGGAATCGTAAGGTTGTATCTTTTCATTTCTTTAGCTATTTGCATGCTTCTCCCTGTCTCCCACATCGTACGAACATTTCATGTACCTATATTAATTGTTACTTTGGTTGTCAGAAGGAGCATTGTCCTTGTGACTTTCGATGAAACTCGGCTTTTATCATTAGGTTTCATAATTCTTCGAATTGAAGACCTTCCAACTTCAAGCGCGGAGCTAAAATGATTAAAATGGTCTTTACTGGTTAGAGTCTTTTAGCAAAGTTGTTGTTTTTACGGGATGGGAATGCTAACCCTATGCTCAACCCTCCTCCTTCATCCGGGCTTGGGACCAGCAGCAAACCTAGTGGTACTCCTGACGGATTTAAAGAGTATGACACCACACGATCAAATAAAGTGTTCATTCTGTCACATAATATAAATACTTTATTAGGTGGCAGTCTATTCCATTATCATGAACTAATCAACACCAACTATACAACAACTTTTTAATTATAATTTAATAAATATTCCCATATCTCCTTAATTCTCCTAACAGCTCTACTGAAATCGAATTCAGTAGTATGCTTACGCTTCTTTTTTGGATTAACACACTTTCACGCATCATAGATAGTCATTTTTCTAAAAATTTCTCTTTACTTAGAAAATACTCAAAGAACTTGATCAAGAAAAGGTACTACGGAAACAATCTGAACAAATGTGTCAAGATTTAGTCAACCGAATACGTGAATTAGAGTTAGCTGGTAAAGTGACAATATTGTTAATTTAGTATAAACATGATTTGGTAGTCAAGAGATCGTTTGTGACTGCTACCATTTATATACATATGTATAAGCATTACATACAGCCCCCTTCCTTGGTGATTGACAAATAGATCTATGTTGTATATTGTAAGATATTTCGTTAGGGTATTCCCAGCGATCTACTTATGACGTTTCATTAATATAAAGATCAGTGATGACTATCATTAAAAAAGCTGTTACTAATTTGAGTAGTGGACGATGATAAGTAATTTAAGAACTTAAGGATAATTCATTATGGTGTGTAACTGATCATTTTTTTGACCAAGTAATTGCAGTTTACGTATACGATTAACAGTTTCAGTCTATGAAAGCTTGGTATGGCTTTTGCCAACTTGTGCTATTTGTAGTGTAAGTGAAATATCCATCTACCAGCTAAAGTACTAGTATATTACAGATCACTCCCCTCTGTATTATTCTGTCAATCAGAAATTATCTATGAAAGTAGAAGATAAGGATAGGTTAAAAGTCTTTGATCATAGATATCTTGGAAGCATTGTCCAAATTTTGCGTAGAGGCTAGATGAACAGTGCTGAAATAAGTTATAAGTAATCGGTTGGTGAGATTGTAAACATTAACTAACTGGGGTATTTCAGATATATATAGCGCATCACCATCTTTTGCGAACCTCGACAGGCGATGCCAAACGTAGGCTGGAAGAAAACTAGGGGCACTCAAACAGAATTCTGACTTCAGTTGTTGTAATTATTAACTTTTGGTCCGAATTATATCCAAAGATGGAGACTACCTGATCATGGTCTGCGCGATAGCTGTGACCTGTGGTTGGAAACACTGGATGATATATCTCAGAATCTGTCATAGCTGTGCGGTAGCAATATAAGTCATTTTCTTTCTCAAAACCTTAAGTCCCAGTGATCTTTTATATATATACCTTTGGATTCTGTCTTATTGAATTACACTATCATTGTTTACTTTGTCTCATTATCATCGCTGCCACATTACTTCGAGTTCTTTGTAATTCATCGTGCGAGTTTAATCACGTCGTGATAATCTTTGTAACTAGTTAACTGATCTCAGTTGTGACTAGCTCTTTAGCTATAAGTTAGTATTAGTGATGTTACTGAATACTGCTTACCACTTTAGGCTATTCACATAACAATCACTCACAGTCAATTTGTCGTCTTTAGATGTTTACTCGTTCTGTAGCAATTTTTCTGACTATGGTAATCTACTATAATTAGGCTACATTTTCTTTCTTTTTACTTAAAGTACACTTAATAATAGGGCATGCTTTTAGTACTCAGTAGTATAAACATAACCTTTTCAGAAAACATTTTCATATTATTATATTAGCTGTAATAAATTGTAATATATACCGTATTTGTCATTTACCATAAAGCAATTGATCAACATGAAGCTATAAAAGTCACAGAAGAATTGAAACATGCCTTCACTACTGAACATCAAGAGAAATTATTAGTACACTCTCAATTAAAGCTAATCGAAGTAAGTCTTCATATGTTTTTTTTCTTTTACTTTTATCGCTTACAGTTCAACGATACTCACTATTTGTAATCTGAGAGTGTTTATACCTTTTCATTGATGTTGTTATGGACTGCAGCTAGTCAGTCTCTATTACTATGATGTGCATCATGAGCGCTTTACCTGGATACAACACTTGTTTACTTGTATGATTAAAGTTAAATTTTAATTGGCACTCGTAAGAAACGTTTAATCCTATTTGGAATTTATCAGCTGCATGTATCCGTATCCAACGGAAAACCTCTTACAAACACAAATTATATATACATACAAGCTGCACAATAGCCCTCTTGATTCAGCAGCCTGTTGGTGAATGTAGTAACATTTGACACATACAAACTGTGTTCGAGTTTTTTGTATTGACATTAACATTAGAATAATGGAAAAGAATCTTTTATAATAGAGTTTCTTAAGTCTTACAATGTGTGACATGACAGCGAAGGATTTCTTAGTATTTAATTCATTGTTGTTAAACATAATATCATTGAAATATTTCGCTGGTTGTCTATCACCATAAGATAATTTGCAGTATTTATTTTCATTCAAAACATAAATCTTCATTATAGAATTTTGTTATCATGAATGCACTAGAAAATATTTGTAAGAATGATCATAACAATCGTCCTGTCAGCTTTTCTTTATGATATCAACGGATTCGAATAATTGGAATTGTATAACCTCTTCCTTAGATTTATTGTTAATAACAATAAATACATGACTATTAGGACCATAATCTCTTAATACCCTAAATTATGCTGAGAGATGACTATTAGATTATAACTACAGTGAAGTAAGATCCGATAAATTCACTGGATAGCTAGTGTTCAGAAGAACTAAAGCATACTGGAATTCGGTTACTTTACTAATGTAATGTCTGTTTCATAGAAAAGTGACTAAGTCTTACAATATCAGCATGAATATATTTCAAATCGACCTACCATTGTAGATCATTATGCCATTTCATGAAAATAAGACAACACGATATCATTTAACTGATCAATTGGATCAATTTCGAAAAACACTTGTAACGTCTATGCATGTTTGTTTCTAAGTACAAATTACCAACTTGGTGAAATGATTTGTTGTCAGCTTATATCCAACGTATGTAGACAATTACTGATGATAATTCGATTTTGACATTGTCGGATTACTAAATCAGGACATATCTCTAAGAATAATAGAATATTTTTAAAAACCTGTAATTAATAAGTCTGTCGATATTCACTGAATCGATTGATCCACAAAACAAATATTCATTCATTTATATGATCAGAAACAAATACGTTGGAATTTGAAGCCAAGATAACGAATCTTGTCAAAGGTAATCAGTCACAAACAAACCTAGCAGTAGGTTATGGTTTTATCGGTTCAGTAAAACATAACTAGATTCAATGATTATTTTTTACTGATAACATATTCGTTTACCAATAACTACGTTTTGATTAGTAAAAATGCTTGACGTAGCTTACTTTTACATCTGGATTTCGTAAATGTGCTGATTACATAAAATAATTATTCATCGTGGATATTTTATTAACTGCCTAAGCTCTTCTTTTTACCATACATTTGCCTATGACTTATTAGCTTGTAGTTTCATTGTAGAAGCCTCTTATCAATTAAGGAGTTCAAACAATATAGATTACCTCCTTTCCTAGTGACAAACATTGATTACTGTATAATTCTAAAGTGTTTTTTTACACTTTCAGAATTATACATGATTATAAATCTTGATTAGCTCATGTGGTTGGGATATGTGTCACGTATACTCAACCACTGCCCACCTCGACGAGCAATGCTGCCTGGTGTAGATGTAGGCTGGAAGAAAGCTGGGTGGGGCGAACAAAACAAAACATGGCACCAGTCCAATGACAGTCATTAACAATTGGACTGAGCCATGTTAATAGGTGCAAACTACTTGGTTGGGGTCTGCGTGATGATCTCAAACAATGGTTAGAGACTTTTAGTGATATATCTCGAAATCCTCCTCAATTGCGCAGGTGCATCCTTGTCTTCCTACAAATCCTAAACTTCTGAATTCATCAAAGTTTCCCCTTACTGAATTCTATTTTCTTAAATTTCATCTCTGATCTATAATCGTCTATGTTTCTTCCTACATTGTTTTGAAATTTGATACGACAATTTAATCTCTATCTTCTAATGGAGCATGACAACTTGAACTGATATACGGACGTACCAAGTTTTACGTTGTTACTGACTGATTGTCTGTTCGCATTTTCCCAGAAATGTTGTTGTCTGAAATTGATGAGTTCCCGTTATCATAAGCGCATTCTGAGAGTATTAACACCGATACAATTGTAGTTGATTATTATGACTAAAGTTGGATTATGGCCGGCAGGTGAAACCTAGGCTTTTAGTGATGAACACAGTGATGTGATTGACACAAATGAATTGTATTGAAATCCTAGTGTGAACATTAACACTTGGATACAGGTACATCTGACTGACTAGTCCCATATAAACGAAACACGCATCATGGATTCCAGTTGTCATTTCAATCATATTTGATTGTTTTATGTCGTAGTGTTTGCTAATCATCCTTATTTTTGTTGTTCACTTACAAAATGCAGGAGAAATACAAAGAAATGTGTCAAATTGCTGATAATCTACATGTTAAAGAAGATGCAGATAAAAGTCGATATGAACAAGAGGTAAAGTAGACAACTGAATGTTATGAGTAAATATTAGTGAATTGTGTAAACATCTCAAGATACAATAACATATGAATTAAAGGTATGATAAAGTAGAGAAACAAAATTGATATGCCGTGAACTACGTCAATTACAATATACAGATAACAATAATCTTGCTACGAAACTAAACCGCAACCACACACAAACACCCCTTGTTCTATACTCATATGTCCGCCTCGATATTACTGGTTCTTAAATTGTGTTAAAGAACATAGGATAATTGATCAACCAGTCTAAATCATGCATCTGCTTATATACATACATAACTCGACCACTCAACTGACCAATGATGGCCAACCATAATCTCTAAATCACATTCAAATACTTCATGATCACTGTCAATTACGTGCTGTAGAATAGATGATCTTATATTTTTTGTTTACTTTTTTTCTACTGAAATATGTTAGCAGGTGACTATCTATGTTTGTTGTTAACTGTCTCTCATTTAACATACCTTTAATTGACGTGTTATCTGATCTCTAAGTAAGTGACTTTCAAGTATTTATACAATTGTTCAACAAGTGTGGTGCATTCAACACTTTCTGTTCCTTTTTCATTCATTTATTGATGGTGTTTCGTATATTGTAGTATCGTTTTCATCAAAGATTTCATTTCACTTGTTTCCAGTTATCCGTATGTGTATGCAGGATGACACAACGTTTAGCTGAGCCCGATATTCCTGGTAAAGAACAACGAATGTAACAAATATCAAAGCTTAAAATGAAACATTTAATGCGAATTTCACTTATATGTAGCACGCTTACACTAAATGAACTTGTGAACAAAAAATTCCCTGGTTATTATTATTATCATCGAAGTATCTACTGCTTTTGCTGATTTAGTGTTACTCTTGATATACTAGTGAGGTGTTGGAACTTGAACGAATGCACATATGTGCGTGGTTCTATGCTATACATGCCTTCATATATACATCCACACATATATACGTATATACTAGTTTTGAATGGTACTCAACTGAGATTAATCTTTGACAAACAACGAGGTTAAATTTCCAGTCTTCACTAAATCTCAATTCAGCTACATTAATTTTATGACGAGAGGATATGGGGGGTGATGGGGGTGGATGGCCGAGTGCCAGATTACTTGTGCCTAGTTGGTTATTGTGCGCCTGCCCTGTGCCCACTTAGTCCCAAGCCGAAATAAGAAGAATGCGAGCCAATAGGTCAGCCAGACAGAATCATATTATATTCCAAGCATTCTTTTATATATACATAAAATCAGACCACACAACAAACCAATTAGAAAATTAACATGATTACAGAACGAAGGAAATAGTGGTAGTGAATAATAGCAACTTGTACACAACTAATTGACTGTAGTCCATAAGAAGAGACAATATAATAACAGTAATTATGCTAAACAGGAGGATAGGGCAAACGGAGCGTAACAATAATAGAAACAAATTATTTACATTACAGAAAGTTCGAATAAATGAAATAGTGTTCGCAACCACAGTTCTGAAAGTTTGTTACACTTCTTTGTGGTCCGGCATAACAATTAATCAGTTCAGTAGTGACTCATTTCAAGACATTCTTGTAGTTTTAATGAAAGGTTGTTACCTACAATTAATCACCTGCTCAACGGTATTGATTGTTAAACGTTTGCCTCAAGTGTAAGTAGTTTTGGGTTTTATTCTCTGAAAGAATCGTAGGTATTTACATCTAAAGAGTCTGTATCAAGATGAAACAACTATCCAGTTTTTCGTAATTTTCAGTAGTATTCAACCAAGATCAATCAATGACAAACAACATAATTGACTTAAAGTATTGAATATTGAAACTATTGCAAATGATTGTAACTTTAAACATTAGTTTATAAATATTTGTTTTAGTAGATTGAAAATTTAAACAAACAATTATGTGAGATACGAACAGATTATAATAATGTACTTTCAAGAGCAGAAAAACTTGAACAAAAATTAAACAAAACAAAAATGTTATTACATAATCGTGAAATAATTTATGAGTAAGTATGATACTTAATTCTATTGTTTATTATATAACTTTATCAATTGAATATATTTGATTGAGATTGAATTTGGCACTTTCCTGCATCCATCCAAGTTGACATATTTAGATTAAAACAAGAAATGAATATCCATGTAGTTGTAATAGCATAAAGAAAAATAAACATACAGAATATTAGGATGAATATGTATATTCCCATTGATTTGTTATAGATGGAAGCTGGTCAGTCTCTGTTGCTATATGTGCATCCTGAGTGGATTGCCTCAATATAGCGAATTATTCACAAGTATTATTTAAGTTGAATTGTGACTGGCAAGTCGAATCCAGGACTCGCGTTTCGTCCTATTTGGGACTCATCGGCTGGATGTACCTGCATCCCAATGTTGATGTTCACAGTGGGATTCGAACTCAGTCCGGTTAGTGTCATACGCCACCGCGTACACCACTAGACTACTGATTGCAGACAGTCATGTTTGTGCAATGGACGAATTGGTAGTAGGATGAATTTGTATATTCCCATTGATTTGTTATAGATGGAAGCTGGTCAGTCTCTGTCGCTATATGTGCATCCTGAGTGGATTGCTTCAATATAGCAATTGTTTACAAGTATTATTTAAGTTGAATTGTGACTGGCAAGTGGAATCTAGTCGAATCCCACTGTGAACATCAACATTAGGATGCAGGTAAATTCAGCCGACAAGTCCCAAATAGAACAAAATGTGAGTTATGGATTCCACTTGCCAGTCACAATCCGACTTAGATAATGTAGAATATTGTTCGTGATGTAAGAACTACTTTATGGAAACAAAAGTATGAAATCGAAGGCATAGACTGAATGCACATGTGCTGCTGCGGCCGATTTTAAGCCATATCATTAAAAGTTTTCAATCATTTGTCATGATTATCACCTGAACTCTACGAAGCCATAATCTGATGATTCGATTAACCATCTTTTCCCAGTATATTGAATTATTTACTAGATGGTACTAACAAACACACGTAATACTTCCAATGTTGTCTACTTATAAAGACCGATTTTTATGTCCATATGGTAAAATAGATCAGATAACTGTGTAGTATTGTTGTCTTTTGATTGACCGACGTTTATCTTGTCTAAGCTATGGCGACGTATGCTGACAAAAAACAATTGAACTTCCTGAATCCTTGTCCAGATGAGACTTGAAGGCTAACCACAGCATTTTGTAACAAAATATAAAAAAGTGGAGTCCCTCTTAAAACTCAGTCTTCTGTTTGTGCAAATTAGCTGGATTAGTTACTCGCATTATCTGATCTTAGCCACAAGAATAGTCTCTCTTCAGTTATTGTTTGAGTTGGATTGCAACTGGCAAGTGAAATCTAGGATTAGCGTTTCGTCCTATTTGAGACTCGTCAACTGGATGTACCTACATCCCTATGTTGGTGTTCACATGGAGGCTCGAACCCAGTTCTTCTCGTGCCAAACATCACTGCGTTCATCACTAGGCTACTGTACAACGGGTATATATATATATATCTTTATCAACACTGGGATATAAGTACATTCAGTTGACCAATTCCAATTAAGACTAAACACACGTCATGAGTTCCAATTGCTAATCACAACCCAACTCAAACAATATTTATGAACTATGGCTATATCTAGTCAATCCGCTCAGGATTTACATATGACAGCAGAAAATAATCAATTTTAGTGAATAATAAATCATCGGAAGATCCAGATACCTTCTATTTATACATACAGTATTAATTGGTCAAACTTGGAAGTTCAAGTTAGTATGATAACCACGAGTAATCGAACATGATAACAAAATCCAAAAAAAATATCTAAAGTGTCCTAGTGATATCGAATCTTTGAAATTCATGTTACGTAAATATCAGTGTACAAAGTTCAGATCGAGACAACGTACATAAGAAGAAATGATTACAGACTTATGTAATAACATAAGTTAGAAAATGGAACGTATATGTTAAGTCGATGAAGATGACAGTAAACTGTGTTATTTTTATCAGCGAAAGATAGTAATTGATATGAAAAAAAAGTGATAACATGTAGAAATTTGATGCAATATACAACGTTGACTGAAAAAATAGAATAAACTCATGAATAATATTTAGAAAATTCTGGCTAAAACCATGGTAGGACCAAAGGCTAAACCAGCTTCTTTTGTATAAATAGTTTTGTTTCCTTTTTTACATAATAACTGCTTCAGTATTACATAGAAGATGGAGGCTTGATGATTATTGTAGATTATTATTAACTATTTAGCTAACTCGGAAAGAGGAATCTGAGTTGATTAGGTGGTCTTTAGTCATAAGATGTCCTATAATGACACCTCTAATGCTACCTCTGTTGCCTTTCTTTAACCACTCAGGATATTGAACCCGAACTCACTTCGACACAGTACACATCAAATGATAAATATACGTTACTTCACATGAGCAAGTGTATTAATTGACATATCTAAAATAGGTCGAAATCAATAAGATAACTTAATTTCAGAAATTCCCCTCTTCAATGAAACTTCTCAGCAGTGCGCACTCTAGATTCCACCCCAGAAGCTTCAGGTTGACAAACGCCTTACTCTGTTGCATCACTAGGGTCGATATCTAATGGTAGAATTCCTACTTCTAGTCAATTCGTGATATAGCGCGATTATTATCCATTGTCGTCAGATGATAACTGTTTCTACCAGTCACGACATCTCACTAGAGCTTCACTAACATTCCTGATGTTAGTCACTAGTGATGTGATTATTGTTATTGAATGAAGATGAATTGTAGAGATTGGTAGTGAGATTTCTACCAATAGATGCCTGCATAGTGATGTGGAGGGTTTGTTGTTCTCCAACCTGGAGCCTCTGGTGCGGGATCTGAAGTGGGCACTACTAAAAAGTCTCATACTAGGAGGAAACTGCTGCCCTATACTCCCTGGATTTCAGTGGTACCGTAACAGCATCATTCTGTAACGAATTCTAAAATGCAAGTTAAGTTTGTAGCGATAACTTTAGTGCCTGTTCATTTTGATCCCGATTATCTCTTACCTTGTAGATGATTTTAAATACTAATTCTAATTGAGGTATATGTTTATCGTTAATCGAATATTTAAGGAATAGAAGCTAGTGTTCTTTCTACAGTCATTTTTACATTGTTCTACCGCGAATGAACTAGAATTCATTTAACAAGAATACACTCTATGTCATTAATATAACATGGAGGGGGAAGGGTATCAAATTTGTACGTTAATCACTTAACCAATAATTAGTTGTTATGACGAGAGAATGGGGGGTGTGATTGGGGATTGGATGGCCGAATGCGAATTGACTGGTGCCTAGTTGGTTATTGCGCATCTGCCCTGTGCCCACTTAGTCCCAAACCGAAATAAGAAGAACGCGAGCCAACAGATCAGCCAGACAGAATCGAATCTATATTTCAAGCATTCTTTTATATATACATAAAGTCAAACCACACAGCAAACCAATTAGAAAATTAACATGAATACAAAACGAGGGAAATAGTGGTAGTGAATAGGAACAACTTGTACACAATTAATTGACTGTAGACCATAATAAGAAACAGTTTAATAACAGCGATCATGCTGAACGGGAGGATAGGGCAAACGGAGCGTAACAATAATAGAAACAAAATGTTTACATTACAGATAGTTCAAATGAATGAAATAATGTTCGCAAACACTGTTCTGAAAGTTCGTTACGCTTCTTTGTATTCCGGCATAACATTAGTAACCTAACTATAATCAAACTACATTTCTGTTCATCCTATCAATTCTCTTTCTTTCATTATTTCATAGACAAGAATTAAATAGTCGTTATAAATTAGATAGTCCAGAAGTAACTAAGTTGATATCAGCAAAAATTGATTTGGTACAAATACGTTATCAAAAAGATATTGATTTATTGCAAGAAAAGTAAGTACTGTTTCTAGTGGATCAATCTAGAAATTTCATATTGTTGTTATAATCTGAAGGAGGTTTGCAGCCAATTGCTGATTTATGAGTTTTTTCTCGCTAGTCATTTTTGATACATAATCTGGTTGATCGAAATACATATATCCAGGTAATTACTCAGTCTATGATCAATCTATCCTGAGTCTTAGCTTCAAACTCGTATAAGGAGAAACACTTGTAGGCTGAGCCAGCAATACTGAACAACCCTTAATTTAGCACACTTATTATCTCAATTTTACTACAGTGATTGTGAATCGTCAACTAAGTATAACCGGTGTTCACAGTGGGGAACACTTTATTCATACAATTTAAGTCATGGCAATTACTCTGGTGTATGACTTACATTGAATGAAAATTATTGTAATGAAGGTTCACAAATCAAGTTTACAAAACTCAATAGATATTTTACGTTTGATTTCTGAACCGTTGTATTCTTAAGGAATTGAATTCCCCAACATTATTGATCAACGACATGTAAATATCCTAGTTTCTATTTGATATTAGTCATAGATTAGAATCCTGTAAAGAAGCATGAGTTCCGTTAACGTTGAATGTATGCCTTATTAACTAGTACTAACTAATGCGACCACCACTATTTATTAATTTACACCACGAATCGACTATTATTCAACATCCGTTGAAAACCAGAAAGTATTGAACAAGCATTTTGTACTAGTAATATATAACTGTATATCGATGTTCGTCGACGATTTTATTAGAGATTGAACCAAGAACCTTTAAGCTTCTCAACGGGCACTTATCCTAGTTGGTAAGTTTTAATTTAATTAACTAACTACTTCTGTCGCTTTCATTCTTATGACATGGTGGTTATTTACGTGATTACACCCAAATAATGTCCTCACAGTCTTCATGTTATAATGATCATTTTTGAAATGTTTGTATGATATAATTAAGTTAGTGTCTTCCCCGTTTAGGATAAGTCAGGTAATATTTTATACTAAAAGTTACTCGAACAAATATAAATATGGTATGCGCCAACCTGAAGCCCTTGGGGAGGAATTCAGAGTGCTCACTGTTGAGAAGTCCCATTCTAGGAAGAAACAGCTATCTAGTGCTTCGTGCTTTTCAATGGTACTCTACCAACATCAATCTGTGATAAATTCAATCAAATAAACTCAATAACAATCTTCACAAACCACTTCAATTCAAATATGAATAACTGTAGTGTAAACTGCTCTTGTGCTTTTCTTCTTTCACTGTGGAATATTGCATTACTCCACGACAATTCTTTTTTCATCACCACATAATTTAACCTGCTTTATGATGATAAGTGTATTAAATATGACACTTGGTAAAGTAGCATCAACTCAATTGGTCGACAAGAAATCACTCAGCTACTAAATCAAGTTCAATTGTTCACTTTCTTTTACTACAATCATGATCATTTCCCACTCATCATTAACGTAGAATCGGGCAAATACGTCCATAGGTTCAAGTTACCATACCGCATTAGCACTACGAGATAATAGATGTAACATGATAACAGAATACAAGAGCGGAGGGTGAAGTAAAGGTGTGCAGAAACTAATAATAGGATTCAAGATTTAAGTGAAGCTAAAGAGTGAATACACTTACAGCACTGTGACCGATTCTGAGCCATGTCGTTAAGTGTCTCCAGCCATTCATTGTTACTATCACGCGGACCCCAACCAGGTAATCTCCATCTATCGACATGGCTTAGATCAACAGTCAAAGAGTTCATAGACTGATGCCATCTTTTGGTTTGGCTGCCCCCACCCTACTTCAACCCTGACCAACATCGCTCGACGAGGCAGGCAGTGGTCTGGCATGCACAACACATATCCTAGCCATCCCAGTCGATGAAGGTTAATGACCTCTTCGACTGATTTTACATATTTCCCAAGAACCTTTTGTCTAACCTCAATATTATTTATTCTACTATTCCATGAGATACATTCATGAAAATCTGCCATAGTTGTTGTTGACTTCTTATTGGGATTTGAATGGAAATTTGTCATGAAGCATAGTATTATCATATAATGAAACGATTTCTTAAAGTTTGCATAAATGAAACATTGTTCAGTTTATAGAATGACTTTAGTTTCATAACTACTAACAATAAGAAAACTCTAGACAGATGGTTTACCCTAGAGTTGAGATCCTCGATTATGTACGTCCACAGCCTCACTAGGGACCTAATATTTAATCGTCAAACTATCTACGGAGCTCATTATTATGAGAACTTTAATCAATTTTTGTTATGACACAACATTTATCATGTGCTATCGATGTTACCTATCTCACGCAGTATATGATAATGAACAGACTTATGATCACTTATGACTAACTTCAAAGAAATTTCCTGAGATTCGAGTTAAATGCCTTGATCTATCGAATTGAATCGCACTGACTTTACAGTACTCCATGGTTTTCTAAGACTGTTTTAGTTAAAGCCAGTCTGTGATGCAAACTAGAAACCATTGTACAATTAACCAACCAAATAACCTTTTTATTTAATTTGAAAGTGTATATGCGTTCTTCCTGATGCTGCTATGGGCTGAAATTGATTATGCTCCGTTGCTATATATGCTTTCAAGGCGCATTGTATTGATTTATTTGTGGTTTACAAGTATTGTCTAACTTGCATTGTCGTTAGTAAGTAGGACCCAGGATACTAGTATCATCCTACTTAGGACTTGTCAGGCGCAAGTATGGCTGTTCTGGACTCAATAGGTCAGTGGAGAAAAGCGGTTTTATTTGGCACAAATGAACTGTACTGAAGTCGCAGTGTGAATATCAACACTAGAATGCATGTACATCCAGTTGACGAGTCTTACATAAAATAAAATGTGCATTGTGGATTTCACCTGTCAGTAACAATTCAACATTAACTTTATTATCTTATCCGATAACAGCTATCGACGTTGTATACTGCATATCTTCATACAGATTTCAGTGTTTATTTATTTCATTTAGGTTGGTTGAAAGCAGTAAACGTTACTCAGCTCTTGAAGATGAATTTAGAATGGCATTGAGAATTGAAGCGGAACGATATGAAACAGTATGGATAATTGTTAATAATTTAACTTACATATCTTATTCAATAATGAATTTAGTGATTATTTGTTTGGTTAAAAGATTATGAAATACTTAACAGCAGTACTATAGAGTCAAGAGATTAAGTAATTTTTAAAATATCCTGAGTGAATGATTTCTATGACTAGAAAACCTCAGTCTATAATCGAGTCAATCCTGTGTGAAAGCATTACAATCCGTTATCAGCCAGTCAGAGGAATGTAACCGTAAGCGAATGCTTTATCAGTAATGCACGATAATCCTGTAAAGTGTACACAGATTTTAATCGAATAATCAATTTATCGAAGTTTTTGTTAGATGTCTCTGTAAGGAACTGAAAATTACAATAATTTATGGACTCTTCCATATGGCTTTATGACACCTGTATTCTCACTTCCGTGGTTGCCGCTAATCTAAATTAATAACCCACACTATAGGCAGTATACCACTACTAGGATTGGTATTTAATCTAGAGATTAGACATTTTAGGTAATTTGATCGTTTCAGTGTAAGAATTGAATGTTATATTAAGAATTGAATGTTAACTTTGAATTGATCCATGATACCTCAAGACTATTATCCGATGTAGTAGGTGATGATTGTCTCATTGTTAGAATATCTGAACTCCACTATCAATCGTACAACTTTTCAGTCACATTCATATCATTTGATAATATGTTGATTGTTTGGTTATATTGCATTCTTTGAACATAGGGTTGCTTAATTGTGAATGTTTTACCTTTATTCTTCACGACGTCATGGATTCAGCAATTAAACCATTCAGCTCACAGAACGTAATATAACATAAACTATTCTTTCCCCCCCCCGAGCTGCAAATCTTCTCTACCATATTGATCATCGTTTTTCTACTGCCCTCTTTTTTAATCTAATTACAGTTGCATAAAACATTAGATGTATGCAAAGAAGAATTAGTCAATACACAGTTACAATTAAAAGAAATGATTGAACGTGAAGAATCATCACGTTGTTTAATTCAGGAGTTGAATTCGGTAATTTTATTTGTTTTGTTAACTAGAAAATTGGGGTTATTGAGTGAAAATAATTCAGGTTTGAACTAGTAGTTTGCTACTGAAATTCATTATCACATCTAACAATTTCAGTTGATCGAATTCATCACAGGTTGATATTGATAGGAAAACATTGGAAACCATGGAGCACTGGACAGCTGTTTTGTCCTAGTATGTGAAGCCTCAGGAACATGGACCCTGAATTTCACCCCAGGAACATCATTTAGCGAACGTCTAACCTCTGTGTACCAATGGGCTGGCATCGATTGGTAGAATCCTCACTGTCATCAATTTATAGCTCAATAATCAACCATCGCCATCGGTGATAAATGTCTTACTCAATACCACTGAAATGGTACCTTACCAACATCAACCTGTGACGTATTCAGTCAATTAAAATTGAATACCAATCTCCACAAACACCTCATTTCAATTACATCCATCAATTCATCATTTTGCCTTTGTACTTTTAATCCGACTTAGGCATTACTGATTAGGTAGCTACATTATTCATTAACAATACTGTAAAGGCACCTACGGTCAAATGATTTTTACTTTTACATATGTCCTAGTTTTATAGAATACATTCCACAGCCAATGATCAATAGAACTCATCCCACTGTATATTTTATTTATCTTTTAATAGATGTATGTTTTGCTAACACTATAATTAACATACTTTTTTGTATGAGTCAAATTAGTATTCGTTTGTATGTCGATACTTTACTGACCAACAATTCACCAGCGTTGTTGTGACCTCTATGATACATTTATTGGTAAAATATACTTTCCTGAATTCACTTTTCATTAGTTATTCAAAATGTCAACTTAGTTCAATCTTAGGTAAAAATGACTTTGGTAAATGAATGATTCGTCCATTGATTACCTAAACCAAACTATTATGGTCAACATTGAACAAATGAATTAATCAATTGAAGTCAGTTTATTATTATTCACTTGTCGATTGAAATATGTTGAGGACATAGCAATGAAGACGAAATAAAGCTGCAATCGAAGGCAACATGATGGCACCTTATATGACACAGCGAAGAAAATAACCGGGAAATTCAGTAAGCCAGAACTGGCCAATTAAGACAAAGGTTGGCAAACCAATCACTGAAGTGAATGAACAATGAAACAGGTGGGTATAACACTTCGAAGTACTCTTGAATAGACCAGCCCCACTGGACCCACATGGTCTTGGAAGCAGCAGCTCCCATAAACACCGACCCTATCAACAGTCAAAGAAATCAGTGTGGCCATCCTGATAAATCAAGAGTGGCAAGTCAGAAGAATCAGACAACATACCAGCTGAGTCACTGAAGTCAAATATTGTGGCAACATTCAAAGACACTCCACATTCTCTTTAGGAAGATTTGGGAGGAAGAACAAGTGCCAATCAGACATGAAAAGAAGGATACCTCATCAAGATATCTAAAGAAAGGAGATCTTAGCAATGGCGAGAACTACAGAGGCATCACTCTTCTTTCGATACCAAGGAAAAGTTTGCAACAGAGTGTTATTAAACCGAATGAAAGACCCAACTTTGAGATGAACAGGCTGGATTCCGTAAGGACAGATCGTGTATCGACCAAATCGCTACTCTACGGCCCATTGTTGAACAGTCAATAGAATGGAATTCACCCCTTTACATTAACTTCCTCGACTATGAATAAGCATTCGACAGCGTGGATAGGAGAGTATTATGGAGCTTTCTACGGCATTATGGCGTATCCAAAAAATAGGTCAACATAATACGGAATTCTCATGACTGACCACATTGTAAAATCGTGCATGGAGGTCAGCTCACAAATTGATTCGTAGAAAAGACCGGTGTAAGACAAGGCTGTTTACTGTCGCCCTTCCTCTTCCAGCTGGTGGTTAACTGGATCATGAAGACTGCTACATCTCAAGACATTCTCGGAATATAGTGGATAGCATCGATAGAACTAGATGACTTTGGCTTTGCAGATAACCCAACTGGCTCTTCTATATCACACACAGCAGCAAATGCAAATGAAGACGAACAAGGTAGCAGCAGCCTTGGCAGCCATCAGTAAGCCTCAACATACACAAAAGGAAAAGCAAAATCCTTCGATACAAAATAATGAACACTAATCAAATTAGTCTTGACAGAGAAATTCTGGAAGATATAGAATCCTTCACATACTTACTCAGCATCATCGATAAACAAAGAGGTTGTGATGCAGATGTGAAGACGCAGATTGGAAAATCATGGGCAGCATTTCTACAACTGAAAAACATTATGAACTCAAACTAACTAGCAGTCAACATTCAAGTCAAAATTTTCAATACAAATGTGAAGACAGTTCTGTTGTATGGAGCTGAAACTTGTACGGAGAACTACGAAAAGCATCATATAAAAGATACAAGTATTTATAAACATCTGTCTGCGTAAAATACTTCGGATCCATTGGCCAGATACCATCAACAACAACCTTTCATGGCAGACAACAAATCAACCAGGTTTGAGCCGAGAAAGAAATTAGTAAATGACGCTGGAGGTGGATATGACACATATTGAGGGAATCATCAATCTGTATCACAAGACAAGCACTAACTTGGAATTCTGAAGGTCAAAGGAAAATAGTAAGACACAGAACACATTAGTTTGGGAACTGGAGACAGACATGAAGAGAATGAATAGATCATGGGATAAGATGGAAAGGTAAGCTCAGGACAGAGTTAGTTGTAGAATGCTGATAGGCAGCGTATGCTTCATATCGAGTAACAGGCATTAATTGATTGTTAATTGATGTATATCACTTAATTTTGTCTAGGAGTTTTATCCTCATGATGCAACCATTACATTTGATTTATATTCGCTCAACTTAAACTCTCATGATTTTTCTTTTTTGTGATCGTGCCACGATTAAACAGGAGATGTATATTAAGATATCTAAAAGAAAAGAAAGCCTGCTTAAAGAACTTGATTTCTGAAGATAATACTTAGAATGATAGAATACATGTGTTACTACAAGTGTGAAATATTGTGCTTAAAATTCAGTCGAAAATAATGTTCACTATGATCAGTTCAATTGTTTAGTTGTTGGATGATCCTAAAGAGTATTACAAGACATAAAGTATATGCATTCAGTTTCGATACAAAAACAATACTTTTATGCTGGATGTATGAGACCAATTAATAGATATGGTCCTTGTGCGTATGAGGTCCCGATAACAACGGCTAATGAGTACTTAGCTAGTCCATATACGTCTACCCGATGCTCACTTGCTCCCAGTCGAGAATAGGGAAGAACACATGCCGATGAGTTAACCAGATAGAATCATATTGTATTTCATATAATCCCTTATATATACATAAAACCTGACCACCCAGTCAACCAATTAGATAAGCTAACATTAATACGGAAATAGGAGTGACAGTGACAGTGAACTGAGGCAACGTATACACAATCGATTGACTGTAGCTAATAAATGAGAAATTATACACTGACAGGTAATGTGTTAATGGGAGGATAGAAGAAGGAGAGCTGAATAATAATAGGAATAATATGTTCACTTTGTATACAACCAAAATAAATGAAATAGACTACTGAAAAAACAGTTCTCGAAGATAATCAATCTTCTTTAGATATTCAGTAACATCAATCTCTGATTTTTCTCCCTTCCTTTTTTTATTATAGGTAGTAAAAGAACAGAACGCTAAGTGTACAAGTCAACAAAAAGCTAATCTACTGTTACAACATAATTTGAAGGTAGCATTAATTTATTTCTTAATCACTATAAATATTTAGATAACTGTAACAACTACTGATTATGAATACGTTGTTTAAGTGTTTAAGCATACAATGTAGCATTTCCTTCACAATAGTTGATCACTAAGTAGTAATCAATGTCATGTCTGTCTAGTTCGATCGAGTTGCACTATCAGCGGTCATCTTAAGTGGTTGAACTATTGGTAACAAAATAGCAATAGCAAGTTGAAATAGTTGACAATATTGAAGCAACGTCTGTCAGTCATGAAAAGTGAAGGATTTATGCTACTGTGACGGATTCTGAGTCATCTTAGTAAGTGTCTTCAATCACTGATCGCCATTATCATCCTGATCCCTGCTAACAATCAACAATTTCATGAACTGATCACAAGTTTTTGATTAGCTACCTTAAGTTTTCTTTCATTCTTTTCTTGCATTGGCTAGCATCGTGCTTCAAGGTAGACGGTAGTTGATCATACATAATACGTCGTAAAGATTTACAATCTTATCAACCGATTTTACATCTTTACCTAATGCTTTATACCTAACTTCATCAATGACTACTCCATCGTTCCACGATTCGTTAGCAATACTTCGAAGGCAGTTATGAGTGGCTTGCACTTATATTCCACCTTTATGCTACTTTTTTGTAGCCATATGTTAATACAGAACGGGCTACATTTCACTCCTCTTAAGGGTTGGCAGGCAGGTATCTCGTCTACATAAGTGATGGAGGTTGACAAACTCAAACAATTTTTCTCAATCTTTTCAAAGACTTCGTCAAACACCAATCCACTAAGGGCGATGTAACTTTTTAAATGTAAGTGAATTGGTCAACTCACTCAACTACTCTATTTCCTATAATCAATGTAAATGATGATGAAAACCAGTCTTAAAATAAAAGTTTGCATTCGAAGTAAAAGAAATAAATGCTAAACATATTTGCATTGTTACTCAAGGCATTAATAAGACTATGCATGTTATCTGCATTTTTTTACTGAATTGAATTATATCATTTGTATATTCTATGTTGATAAGTGTACCTCATTGTAAAGTCATGAGCTGAAACTGGCCAGCGTCTGTTGCTATATGTGCTACCTGAACGAATTACTTCGATATAGCGGTAGTTCACAAGTAATGCTTAAGTCGAATTGTGACTGGAAAGCAAATCCAGAACTCTCGTTTTGTTCTATTTGAGACTCATCGGATGAATGTACCTGAATCCCAGTGTTGATATTCACACTGGGATTCAAACTCAGTCCACTTCGTGTCAAACACCATCGCGTTCACCACTAGGCTATTGTGTCTAGTGTGAACATCAACATTGGGATGCAAGTATACCAGGGTGATGTGTCCTAAATAGGACGAAACAGGCAACCGGGATTCTGCTTGCCAGTCTCAATTCAACTTAAACACTTTTTGTAAAGAATATCATTCTCTGAAAAGTAAATAAAGGAATTGTAATATTTTGTTAGATGCAAATCGCACATAGTTAACATGTTATTTCTGTCTGGAATACGTCTGTTTCCTATCCATTACGAAATTGTATCTTGACAAATTAGTGATTATCCTAAGTGTATATTTAGTCAATACTCTCAGAAATTTATCGTTTTTAGCCCCACTTTAACTCGAGTAATAGTTGTTTTCACTATTGAAGTAATCATCATTATGATTCTCTTCCACTATCTATGTTTATTTGACAGGAACGTATTGTAACATTAGAAGCTCATCTAGAAGAAGCACAAACACGTATTAGAAATCATGAAAATTTACGAAAGGTTATTAGTTTTGTACATTTTTTTAACAGTCATCAGAATGATTCTGATGTAACTAATGTTTGTTTGTTGTTTGTATTTGATATAGAATGATCTCTATTAGGTACTATTGAAAGTCAAATCTCCCTAGACAGCTGTCTATTTAATCATTCATAACCAATATAAAACTTGACACGTATACGTACACATGTCCAAATCGCCATACCACATTAGCACAATGAGATCAAATTCACATGATTAACATAACAGTGTAATTCAACAGGAAGGAACTTGGAATCTCTGAAAACATAAAGGGTGAATATATTTGCTCCACTGTGACTAATTTTAGCCTTACTAGGCAGTGTCTCCAACGGGTGATTACGATTATCACGCGGACTCCAACTGGGTAGACTGCGTCTACTAACATGGTTTAGACCGAAAGTCAAAGACTTCATCGACCGATATCATGTTTTGGTTTGGCCATCCTTACCTTCTTCCCATCCTACTTGTATCCCAGCCAACATCGTGAGACGATTCAGGCGGTAGTCAGGAAAACACAGCGTATGTCTTAGCAGTCTCATTCGATGAAGGTTTACAACCTCTTCAACTAATTTTTCATGTTTTCCATGTAATCTATGTTTAACATCAATATCACTTATTTGGTCATTTTTTATGGTATGCTGGCGATACTACGGAGATTTCGATGATCAAAAATCTGAAGCCTTTGCACGTCTTTTTTTTTTCCTGGACCATGTTTTACATCCATATGTCATGACAGAGTAGACTGCTGCTCAGTACACTCGGCCTTTCGTTGAGAAACGGATATCTCGTCTACACCACAAGTGACGTAGGTTGGTAAATGTTAAACAAGCTTTCTGAATCTGGGCTGGGATTTTTTAAGACACCAACCTACCAGGACTGATGATACTTCTAAGATAAGCTAACTGATTTACACACTTAACCACTTCACTTCCTATGACTAACGTCTACCACTTTCCGGCTTTTATTAGTTCTCTAACTTGGATCACTTCATGATGTCAAAATACAGTCATGATAGTCAGATCAATCAACCTTTTTCCTAGTTTACTTAATATAAATTATAATAAGTCAAATGTTTATTTGTGGCGATTACTTCTTAATCAGTATGCTTATTTACAGGAATTAAAACAACAGAAAGCTGAGTTAACAGCTCGAGAATCACTTATTGCAGGGCTAAGAGCTGAAAGACTTAACTGGAGTGAAGAATTAGCGAAACAAGGTTTATTATATTTTTACTATTTGTGTTTTATTTCAGAACATAAATCTATGCATAGTTGGCATCATATTGTTTTGCTAGTTTCTAATTACTGAAAATAAAGTTAATAGATATTTGACTGTTATTTCAATGATCAAATCAATGTACTCAAAGATTTTAAAGGTTAAAACTTTTCAATGGAAAGATCTTCTTATTGAGATGGTAGTTTTGTACTGATGAAGTTATCCAGAATGACGATGAAAACTCTGCAGTTAAACTATCCAGCTTAGAGATAGAAATTAAAGTAAAGATTTTTTTTCGATTTTTTTTAAATAAGAAAAGGTTAAGTTCTGATTACCAAGTTTCCAAGATCCTGGTTTCGATCCAACATAGAGGATGTGGATATACATCTATTACAGAGTCATCATAATAGTACGAAATAACTATTGACCAGTTCTTTATGTGTCTGTTGTTGTCGAACTCGTATCGATTCATGATATGGAACTTTAAATTCAGTACTTTCTGCAATATTGATTAACAACAATTACTGATAATATAGACCAAAACAATTATGAAATAACAAATAGATCTGATATCTACATTGGTTGGTTACCTTGTAGTGACCAATTTGACTTTTTTCAAGTCCTTTTATATTTCTGATCGAATTCTATCAATCTCTCTGTAGTGTGTCCATTAGTCCAAGTGACTTTATATCACTGGAACTGTATAGAAATGAAAAGTTGTTTTGGAGAATTTAATTTATTGGAAAGCCTTGACCTATTAAAGGACTTGCGAAACATCAAATCGGTCACTCCACAGTGATCAACCAATGCATACATCTTAGTCTTGCAGAGGGTCAGTCGCAGCCTGTATATATCCGTGGTAACGGTAGCAGGCTGTGGAGCTTGGTCACCCTGATCTGAATCCGTTCAGGGGTCATAAGTTTCTCTAAAAACTGCGGGTGAGCCTTGTTGACGAGTGCCAGGCAACAGGGAATCTAGGTTCAGGATTCCTACTGCCAATTACCTCAGAACAACTTTATATCTGTCCAGATATAATGGAAATCGCAACAGATCTGTTGATTTTATTAAAGTTATTATTAAATCTCTTTGAGAAAATAGTGATGAGAAAAATTAGGTTATAAAAGTGTAACTGAATGTTTACTGTATAGTAGGGTAATGCTGAGTTTACAGTAACCAAGAAACAAAAAAAAAATGTAACAGTATTAGGATGAATTTGTATATTCCCATTGATTTGCTATAGATGGAAGATGGTCAGTCTCTGTTGCTATATGTGCATCCTCAGTGGATTGCCTCGATATAGCAGTTATTCGCAAGTATTATTTAAGTTGGATTGTGACTGGCAAGTGAAATCTAGGACGCACGTTTCAGTCCTATTTGGGACTTAGTCGGCTGGATGTACCTGCATCCCAATGTTGATGCTCACAGTGGGATTCGAACTCAGTCGGTTTAGTGTCAAACGCCACTGTGTTCATCACTAGAGACTGACCAGCTTCAGTCTATAACAAATCAATTGTAATATACAAATTCATCCTAATACCAATGCGCCCACTGCATAAGTGTAACTGTCTGGACTCAGTAGTCTAGTGGTGAATGCAGTGGCGTTTGACACGAAACGGACTAGGTCCGAATCCCATTGTGAACATCGACACTGGGATTCAGGTACACTTAGCCGACGAGTCCCAAATAGGACGAAACGCACGTCCTAGATTCTGCTTGCCAGTCACAATCCAACTTAGATGTAACAGTAGTTAATGAGTTGACAAGAAGCTCATATAAACTAGGTGTTTAATAAAAAACAGTTGAAGGTTATTGTTTGATACCCTGATTTTCTCGTCACGACACTATTTTACTGATGTTTTACTATAAATGTTTACATCAAAGACACGTTATTCATCGCGCTATGTGGTATCATATTTGTGAATTAAGTTACTATTGACAAAACTGACTTCCATTTTAAAACATTTACATGATTACAGATTGTTTATAAATGTATCAATCTATTGTTGGTATTCATAGTTGAATTTTTATTAGTGATTTTGTCATACGTGCATCGTTATCTGCTAAGGATTTGCAAAGTAAGATAACACCTCGATACCTGCTAACAAACGTAAGACCAGCGACACAACAACAGGAAGCTAAGTGCCACAGCCTAGCTAAATAGAGGAAGAAGTCCAAAGTCAGCAAGAAGCATTTAATTCCATAGGCAGCCTGGCAGACGTATCACAACACACACATCTCATGCGTATATATACAATAAGAGAGAGCGTTTTTAGAATGTCACAAATAGCATACTAAAATGAACAATGGACCAATAAGATTTAGCGTCTTGCTAAGTGGGAAACATAAACTGAAGGTGGAAAGGGAACTATTCGGCGCGAAAACGAGAAATTTAAATTTACACAATCAAATCACAAAAATAATAGGTTTGCCAAAAGAACTCTGGGGACAAATCCCAAGTAGAACGAAACAATCATCCTGAATTCCACCTCTAACTATGATCCATTCTATGATTTCAGTGTTAGATGATGAAAAAGGTTTAGGTTGAAAATTAGAGGCTATTTCATACTACAGTAGCTTTTTCTTTACATGAATTTTAAAATACAGTTTCTCATTGTCATTTATTTATTATTACTTTTCATATTTTTATTATCTGTTAGGATCAGCCTTGGCTCAGGATCGTGGAAGATTAGAGGCTAAAATTGAAGCACAAGAATTAGAAATAACAAGTCTCAAAAAATCTCTCGAAGTATGTAACTTCTCTTTATATTTGTATGTTATTGAATATTGTCAATATCACATTACACAACTGACTTTACAAATTCCTGGAACTCTTGTTAGACGACTTAACCATCGAAGTTCAACAATGTGTGTGTGACAGTTATTCATCGATGACATTTGACGAAGACTTATAATTGTTATGACTGTCAATAAAAGGCTGTATGATTTATGCTTATGATCAAGTAGTTACTACGACCTTGTGAGTGCGAAGTTACAATTTCATGCGCAAATGAGTGTCTACCTATTCGCTATACATTTTCCCTGATGTTCACTGAGTCCCAAGTCAGAAATGAAAGAACACGAAATTGATGAACCAACTAGACACAATCAAATTGGATTTCAAACAATCCTTTATTTATACATTAAACCTGACCAACCAGTCAACCAATTAGATAACTAACATTAATACGAAATAGGAGTGACAGTGACAGTGAACTGAAGCAACGTATACACAATCAATTGACTGTAGCTAATAAATGAGGAATTATACACTGACAGGTAATGTGTTAAATGGGAAGATAGAAGTAAGAGAGCTGAATAATAATAGGAATAACATGTTCACTTTGTATACAACCAAAATAAATGAGATTGTCATATCTCATGCGTGATAGCTTGACTAGCCGCAAACATCTATAGCACTTGAATGCCTTGAACCCTCCTATTTGCAAATGCAGAGGACAGAAGACGAATTAACAGCAGACTTTATTCCAGTAAGATAGAGACAGAGATTGAGTTATATACAAAATATTCGTATATTTATAGTTTTCTGAAACAACAAAATCAGTATTTGAATTCACCTAATCCAAATTAAGAAGTTTCAACTATTAACCAATCAGAACGCGTCACGTCGAGACTCTGGAAGTTTCTGTTGATCAGTGGTTGGATCGCATGTCTTCGACTCCTTCAAGGGATCTGAAGGCTTCGTTGAAGTTTTGGGAACCGTCACAACAGAAATGGTCGACAAAAAGACAGTTCTAAAAGATAATTAATCTCCTTTATATGTCCAGCATATCAATAATATATCGTGAATCGAATCAAGTTAGAAACATCTACTATTGGGTTCTAACTCAATGGTTTTATGTTAGAATCTCCTCTCAAAGCTTTAAGGTCTTGTGCTGGATCCCTCTCAGGATCATGTACTGTCACTTTTAAAGGGTCTGGCGCAATTAATTCTTTCTGATTTGACTAAGCGCTGTCACTTCGATGAATATCAAGTGATTTTGTTTCATCGCATTTCTTTATTTCAATGATTTCTTGTACCAAAGATTTTTATAACAAAACATAGATTTGAGTTATTCAGTTATTATCTAAGCTGGAAATAAGTGTACTCCATATAACATAAACTATTGTAGCTATTCGACTGTAATTATATAATGAGCATGACTTTACAACTCTATATCAGCTTCTCCCTTATACTCTCGGTTGTTATAAAGATAAACCATTGCTTATTATAAATTGTAATCATTTGTTTTCATTCTTATCACTATTCTACACGTCGTGAATATTCTATGTAATGAACAGTTTAATATGTTACTTATGTCAACTATCGTTAAGGAATATAGTACCAGTCATTATTACATAATCTATTCATATTCTTAGCATGAAAGTGATTCGGTCAAAATCAAAAATAAAGTAATTGATGATCAAACTGAAACAATACTAAGTTTGAAAAAGGTATGTTTCTACATTATTTGAAGAATATGACTTATTTTCTTAATCATTGATTAACATATTCTGTATATTTAAACCATAGTAGTTTTATAGAGATTAGTTCTAATTTGTTTTTTCCATTCTTCACAGATTGATCTCAGGTGAATACCATTGAAACACAGGGAGAACTAGATAGTTGTAGGGTTCAAACAAGTTAATCACATTGGATGATTGCGTCATTATATTGCCAATTGGGTGAAGCGGTTATTCTACCATTGGATAGTAGCACAGTGGTACCGATAGTTAGGTGTTTATCGTTGAACCCAAGTTCAATCTATAGAGAGTTCATGGATGTGGATTGCTTGAAGGTTCCATACTAGAATTAAGACAGCTGTCCTGTACCCCTTAGTTTTTAGTGACACACAACCGAAATCAACCCATGACTAGAAAAAATAACTAATAATTGATCCAGTGAAGAAAGTAAAGCTACACTCCTCTTCGACTTATCTGTGGAAGATTTATGGACAAATTGCCTACAGATAATGTCCTCATCGTTTAATGCTTCATTAATCAGTTCCTACAAGGTTAAAATCCAAGTAAAAGATTTAGGTACTGTGTTAATTGGGATTATTAAAGTTCATTTCCACTACATACTTGTTTTGTTTATTGTTTAAAAAAAAATACTCATTGGAAAATTAGCTATATATCTCTCTTTAAATTTTAACAAATAGTAAATCACTTGCTAGTTTTGATGTTTATTAAAAGGAATCCACGGCATTTATTTCGTCTTATTTTTGAGCACGTCGACTAATGTTCATACCAGGACTCGGTATTTCCCCCCCCCTCGATTCAATTGTGTTATTCACTTACCTGTTTAGTTTAGACTGTCATAGTTATCCAATAGATTGTTGACATTAAGGATTGCAATTGTACAACCTGTGTTAATATGCATACATTCTAAGCTACATTCCTCGATATGATATTAAGCCACAACCATTAAATTTGAACTTCAGCGGTCGAAGATAACTTTTATCATCGTATTAAATACTCGTTTATTAGATGTACTCCTGTTACAGCATTGATATTCACAATGAAACTTTAAACTCTGATATACCCAGAATATCAATATCGACAACCAAAGTTACACATCCTTACAATTTAATTAGAATGTATTTGGATCTTTCCGTCCTGTATTTCGCTTACCAGTCACAATCTAACTGAAACACTGCTATTCGATAGTTTTAGTTTGTTGCAATGAATTAATAGAATTATGTTTCACACTAGTTGACACTCATCAGCAAATCGTATTTAAAATCTTATGTAAATAAACTTTTCTTGTTGAATTTCTATTGGCATCACCTAGTAACAAAAGAATCGATACAATTTTATTCTATGTGAAATTATTACTGCACATGTGTTATGACATAAAAAAAAACTGGTTGATATATCGAACGCCAATGGGGTGTGCCTAGTCAATAATTGAGCATTAGCCCTATGCCCAACTGTGTCCCAAGCCGTAGGTAAAAGAAAGCAAGCCGATAGACCAGCCAGACAAAATCATACTTTATTTCACACATTCTTTATTTATACATAAAACCAGACCACACAGCGAACCAATTAAGAATCTAACATTAATACAGAACAAAGGAGATAGTGGCAGTGAATTGGGACAACTTGTACACAACCAATTAACTGTAGTTCATAGTAAGAAACAATATACTAAGAGTAAATATACTGAATGGGAGGGTAGGGTTAGAGGAACGTAAAAATCATGGAAATGAAATGTTTACACTACACTCATAACCAAATAATTGAAATGGTCCTTTAAAATAAAGTTCGTTACTCTTCATTAATCACCAAACATAAAACACTACAACTCGAATCAGGTACATCCAGCCGATGAGTTCCGAATAGATCGAAACGCGCGTCCTGGATTCCTTTTACCAGTCACTAATCCAACTTAAACATTTTTTTTATTTAATTTAGTGTATTCAAGAGAATCAAATGGAGATAAAACGACTTCAAAATGAATCTTTACAAAATCATCATAGTTTAGAAAGTCAATTAAAGCAGAAAGTTCAAGAGAACACAGAAATGAATGTAGGTTTAATAAACTTGTTCATTTGTATTACCTCTATTTACATTGTTAATTATATTATGTATTGAAAATAACCTGTATAAGATAATACTTTGAAATTGGTGGTTGAAAAAGTAACTCAGCAAAGTAACTCTATGTTTCATACTATTTAACATTTGTCACTAAAAACATATCGGGAAATGGAAATGAATCTTTTAGTTGTCGGAAGAGGGTTGGGTGGAATGAAACGAGCCAATTAGACTTGTGTTATGACTACGACCTGATAAACTTGAAAAAAATGGTAATTAGCTAGCACGATATCTGAGGTATGGATAGACAGAACAAACACCGGCTGACAAGAATCAAGTCCAAGTCATTTATCGAGTAAGAGTAATGGCTTTTATACATCATATACTGAGTCAATTAGTAGCAGGAAATACAAAATACCATCAAGGTTGAATCAATAGGAAGCTGTGTACAGGGTTCGAGACAATATGATCATAATAAGATTACAATAATTTGGATAGGAAAACACATAAGACAATTGTCAGAGCCTGTGAAAACTTTGCAATTTGAGCAGTGTAAATAGCATAGATAGTGATTATTCAATCAGATTCAGCTAAGCCCTAATGATTCGAACAATGAGTAAAATAGACTCGAAAGATTGGGATTCTTGTTTCTTTCCCCCCGATATAAGAGGAATTCCTAGGAAGCTGATGCTGCTTGATGGGTTCGAACCCAGAGTACTCAGTATCAGTCTCTAGTTATTATCACACCATGTTCAATCGCTTAAACGAATGATCACATTAGAACTTGATCGATCGAATCCGATCATTACTAAAAGAAAAGACAAACAAATTGATAGTGATCAAGTGACACAAATAGATTAAGTATATGGAAAAATTTGTTTATTTAAGGAGTTGAGGAAAATACTTGCTACTCCACTCAACCATGTTGGGTGCGCGTCAATTACTCACCGATGGCAATGGATGCGGAATTGATTTAGTTGGAAATATCAACTGTTGGATGCCAGTCACCTTAGTGGTCTGATGATTTAGCGTTTGTTGCAAATCCGTAAAGTCTTGGGGCAGGTTACCTGTAGAGATCATAGATGTGCAATGCTGAAAAGTTTTATACTAGGACGGTGTAGCTGCTCTGTGTTCCCCGATTTTTAATCGTTCTCTATTTCAGACCCTTTCGTGATATCAAATTATTATTAGTTATTCAGAATATCAAGGCAGTGGAACAGATAATCAGTAGATTATGATTTTTCAAATCATTTTTGTATGCCACTTTTGAAGATTAGGTTGTTCTTTTAAGATTACATTTAATTATAGCATTATTGAAAACCAGAGAACAATCTCTCATCACAGCTCTATACTCCTCAACAGTGTACATTCATTCAACTATCCTTTAGATTAAACTCAAACTTAGTAGTGAATAAACTACCATAAGGTGGTCGACTTGAAGGTGAAGTATATTTCCAATAGGATTCAGTTACTTGTTGAATAGAGTATGAGTTACCTATTGATTGGGACGATATGTAGATGATAACATGTAAAACGAAAAGGAAGCACTTAACGAGACTGAATTCTAAGGATTTTCAAAGGTGTCTTAACTAATGAAAACAATGTAACGACAATTGTATTACCACGAATGGAGAGTATTTTAAAGGGGACAAACTACGTTTATGTAATTACTCTCTTATGGAATTTCTATCTTCTATTAATGTTAGGATGAAATAAAACAACTTGTGAAACGTAAGGAAGATTTGAAACTATTGGTAATTGACTTACAATCGAAAATAGATGAATTACAAGAACAAAATGAGTGAGTTTTCACACTAGTTGATCACCGAGTAATAATGACCAATATGATATTTGCCTAATTCATAATGAAACTGGTCAAATTCTGTCAGTCAAGTTGTAATGTGACCACTAGTTCGAGTAACCCAGCATTACGTCTACTATTCTAAGATGTAGGGTTGTTTGAAGGTAGTCATCACGAAATCCTTCATGAACTAGATTGCATGCTATTTAGCACTCATTAGCAAGTATTACCTGCAATCTTGGTGAACTGATGCTCTCTGGAGGATTCGATCTCAGATTAACCAGCTTCATAGTCTGTAACCATTATCAATTAGCCATTCAAGCCACGATAAACGCTATATTGTTTAAATTAAAGTGAGAATAGGACTTAAAGTATACAGGATTGATTATCTTCTAAAATGTTTATAGTTATCAAGTGTAGATAGAAGGTGGCAACTTGTAATCATGCAACTGATACCTGTAAAAATTAGTTTTATTCTGAAAGCTTGAACTTATACTTTTTATTCTCCACATGTGATTTATAATAAATCACTATACGGACGCATCCTAGAATAAATATGCTGGAGAAGCTTGCAGATATCCTTTAGAAGCTTTGAAAGGCCTAATATATTACATCTAGTCAGTATCCAGTAGAATTTAATGTAGCGCTATCATAACAATCAATTACGTAATTCTTTACCTTCAGAATGGATGAATTACTATGATGATGATTCCTAGTTACGTTAGAACAATAAATACCCATGAGTTTCCGACTAATTTGACACTTACTTCGATTTAAGTTTTCATTCTTTTCTATAGTATTTAACGGTTTCAGAGGTTGTAGTTCATGAAACCACTATGCTGATCCCAAGACGGTGGCTTAAACTTAAATACCTATTAACTATATACACCGGCAGTTAAAACAAACTATTCCATCTTGTGTACTTTGAGCAATCTCTTCTCAAGCATATTATTTTGAAGCGCATATTTCATCGTTAGACTGTGTTTGGTCTAAAAGTTGTTCATTGCAGAATCTCTTAAATGCCGTGGGTAATAATCTGTTGTGATGCGTAGTTTTGATTATTTTATCGATCGCGAAATCTCTGTCGTCAACTATTATCTCGTCTAGGTTGACCGTTTGATTCGACTCCTAAGCTTGGATTTGACCCCCATGCTAAAACTACACTTCAACGCGAACACGAAAGAGAAGGCAGGAAATACGGCTAAATAACACTTTACTGCAAGGTTCAATTGTGTGTGGAAACCAGGGTATTTATAGTATCGTAAATGTCCTTTAGGCTTCTAGAGATGTCTATATCCTACTAAACACAGTAGTAGTAAGATAACTGTCCAGAGATATATCACGTGACTTCTCATAGTCTAGAATTTTCTGGTAAAAAACTATCTGCGTGCTGATTGAATACAATGTTCTCTATTGGTTTCTACGCCTTTCTGAACTTGTTTCAAGGGATTTTCTGGCCCTACCTAACATAATCTAAGCATGTTTGTGATGAGTTTCTCTCCCTTCGAATGTAATAATACTACTTCAGGGCTGCTCCACATTATTGCTGTGATTGATCATAACGAATGATGTAGGTAAGTTTATGTCATCTAAATTTGAGAAAGCAATGCTCATCCTTCTCTGAAACATCGAATTTATGCCGAATTCTATGAATCAACCAATTACTTCATTAAAAATTGACGCCTTGTAGGACCAAGTGATAGTTTAGCACTCGTTCTTCACTCAACAGATTACAAGTTCGAATCCTGTCTCCGTTATATCGACTTAAGAAGTTGTATGTCATTAGCTCTTAACACAGAAACATTATAGCTCCAAGACAAGCACATAAATCTAAGCAAATGGTAAGTAGATACCTTCAATGACACTTTCATGTTATCATTACTATGATTGTTTCGTGCTAAGTTATGTTTAACATTGTCACCTTTCGAAATCCTTTGAGAATAGAATATTTTTTCTCCATCTTTCCTTTGAAATTATAGCTCCATGTCAAATCGTTGGCGTGATCGTGCTTGTTTAATAGATAAATTAGAAAAACAAGTTGAACAAATGCGTCATAATTGGGATGAAGAACAAAAGCGCCTAGTTGATGAACGAGATACAGCACGAAAAGAGATTAGGTGAGTTTACTTTGCAGAAATACAAATGAACTGTCCATGTTAGTTCTAATTCGGAATTAATAAGTGTTTTATCAATAATACAATAAATTGAATCATAAAAGTGAATCCAGTTGATTGATAGTCAATAACTTTATGAATTAATGTCATATTTTAGTTTGGCTGCTCGTAACTTTTTTCCCATCCTACTCCTAGTCATTCAGTATCATACATCGAAGTAGGCAGCGTTTAATCATACATAATACATGTTCTAAATCACTTCAGTTGGTAAAAACTCATAAAGTGACCATGTTTCTCTGGCACCCTGAGTTTATCCTCAGCATTGCCTACTCGATGATCGAAGCGAACGCGAGGTATATTTCGAAGACACTATTATGAATTACTAATAACTGACGACTGTTATCTACCCTTTAAAGTTCAGGTCTCAAATTTCACATAGTATATTAGGGTGGACTGTTAAGCACTATACTTCCCTTCTTCGGTTGCCTAGATGTACATCTTGACTACATCGTAGATGACGTAAGTTGCTGGGAGCTTAACGAGTATTTTTAAGTTGTGTCGAAATGTCATCAGATACCAACTCATCAGAACTAGTGAGACTTCCAAGATAAATGAATTAGTCGATTTATTTAGTACTATTTGTTACCTACCATATTCATATGTACTAAAGTTAAATACGTAAAATATTCGATGTCAATTGATTGTTTATAAAACCAAACTGCCGGGTTACGTCGTTGGTGCACACTGCAAATAAGTCCCATACCAGGATAAAACAGCCTTTCAATGATTCTTGAATTTCAGTGGGGCTTAGCAAAATATGAAATGCTTCAGTCACACGCCTATCTGTGTAGTGTGAAAAACCTTTTTGAATGATTTAGATATGATTTTCGGAGATTTTGTGGTTGTTATAAATACCATGCATTGCAATTGCTTAATTTGATTTACAGCCTTTCAAGCTCTACAGGATTATCATAAGATCGTTTTGTGTAGCTATCATATTCTTTGGCACAAGTCATAATTTCTCGAGAAGACTCACCAATGTAGAAGGTATCACAATTGACACAACGTAATCTGTAGACGTAGTTTTCTGTGGAGATGATGAGGATTATTCCTCTTTTGTCTTTGTTTATTTTGATCCAAAACACCTCGAATCATGTTAGCTGTTTTGTAGAACGATTGAATTCGATGTTGCTTAGAGAATTCTTTGCAATTCTTCTGTCGTATCTTATCGATATAAGTTAGAACGACAATATCAATCCATAACATTCCGTTTAATTTATTATTATTACTATTAGTTAATAATAGGTCGCTTCTGTTTTCGTATATTTTTTTTAATGATATTCATAGAAAGACTGTAAGATGTTGATAAAATTTTTAATCCCCGTTGTTTATCTTCTTCTGACGTAATCATTTTACCAGTTCTTCTAAAAAGATTTAAACCTAATGAAATCATTCCACTGAATGAATGTACTAAAATGAAGTCAATATAATGGTTAGAATAAGAACATAACAATCAGTTAAATGACAAAAGAAAATATCACATCTCTCCTTAAACCTTCATAATAGATTACGTAATTCACTCCAGATATTCTGTTTAACGAATTTCATAAATGAATAATAACACATAGTCAGATAATCTCGTGTGCTGTTAGAGGTATGAGGGCGGTTTTCACTTCCTGGCTGCCCACACCATGGAAGGGTGTTTCTTGAGGAACCTGAAAAAAAAGGTAGATTAGTGTCGGTCTAAAAGACCTGAGAGCGTGACCGCAGAGCTCAAGGGACAACTGCTTGAGGCCTGTCACGCATGGCCTTTTTATGAAGGGTATTTTGAGTGTTAGCTCTGCACTTAAAAGCCCTTAGTGGGCACCCATACCACCGGAGACGGAAATCCGTGAGGTAGGGTGAGGTGTGACATTTTTAGGGCCGACCTTTCCTAACCCCTCCTTCCTTGTGAGAAGGCAGCATCGCTGCAGATGCTGGTTGTTCGAGGGAAACACCTTACTGCTGTCACACCCCTCTGCAGTCAGCAGTACGACTTCGCCCTCAGACCTTGAGTAGCTGGCTTTAGTCTCATCGTTCTCCAATCGACCTGCCTGGCATGGTAGAACCTACGGGAACATATGTTCCAGCCAATATAGCTCGGTTGGGTCATCACGATAGGGCAAAGCCCGACCACCACGTCAAGGTAGCAGCTACGGTCGGGATAATAACACATAAGTATACAACAATATTTAAATTTCACTTTAGACTACTACTTATTAGTCGACTAGAATTAAACAACAGCAGTTTTTGTTATGATCACCTTTTAAATAGGTGAAAGAAGTGATGAGAACAAATGGTTACTGAACTATATGTATATATAAGTAGTAAGAGACTACTACTCATCTATAGTTCTGTCTACTTATAAGTAGTGTAGAAAATAACATTGTCATTATTATTGTCAGTCAGCAAGATAACAGCATTCTGTGTCAATGTGTCATTTAAGTTATATTCTTTTCATTTTCAATATAGTACATTACAATCACAAATAGAAACAATGAATGAGGGCTTTCGTCAACAATTATTAGGCTATCGGAAGAAATGAAAGATTTAGCGGTGAATAATTTAAGAAATGAAGCTGAACAATTACGTATAGCCTGCTGAAACACGTGTAGCTGAAGTAAGTTGGGATACTTTTCATCACTATAGTCAAGTTCTTTGGATTATTTAAGTTGGATTGTGACTGGCAGGTTGGATCTGGGGAGTGCGTTTCGTTGTATTTGGGACTTGTTGGCTAGATGTGCCTGCATCCCAGTGTTAATCTTCACACCGGGGCTCGAACTCGGTTTGCTTAATGCCAGACGCCACCGCGTTCACCGGTAGACTACTGAGTTTAGACAGCCACACTCTGATTCGATTGTATTAATTGGGCAATTGGAAAGTATGTCAGTGTTAAGATGTATGTATGAACCTCTTTACTAAGCTATGAAATATACGTTAGATGATGTGTGAAGCATGTTAGTAATACTCCTTCGCCCAAACCGAATTAATGCCTTCTACATGAATCATTGCCCCAATGAACTCACCAGTCATCGAAGCAGCATCCTGGTCATTCCGAAAAAACAAGAGTGACTAAAGCAGAACAGCCAGACAATATACTTGTCGAGGCACCGAAATCAGATATGGAGGTAAGTACAAAGATGCTACATATTCTCTTCGGGAAAAATTTAGAGGAAGAATAAGCACCAACAGGCTGGAAAAAAGGATATTTTATCAAGATACCATAGGAAGGAGATCTTAGCAACTGTAAGAACTACAGAGACATTACTACTGAATTAATGAGAGGCCTCGCATCTTTGTAAAGTTATATACTAATTGGGTGAAAGTATTAAGTACTGTGATACAACTGGGTAAGTTCAAAAGTTTGCAAGGATCTGAAGTTTAACATGAAAACAGAAGGAGAACCTTAAGCTTCAAGTAATAACGAGAATCGATACAAAATAACTGTGCATGATTGTGTTGTACACGGTAGTCAAGTTTTGACGTATGATTAACCAAAACTTGTATACTTTAAAGAAGTGAACAGACCTCAAAATACATTAACTGTGTCTATGAATACCTCGATTTGATTGGGTAAATAAATGTGTTAAAGGCTTTCAATTATTACTGAAATACCATTCAATTCTGCTTTTAAATCACGAGAGTGATAATTGCTGAGATTTGAGCTGACATTTACATCAACGCTTCAAACTGATCAAGATTCTTCTTCCAGCTAACACGTCTCATCGCATCTTTCTCAAGCTAACGACTAATGAAGTTCCTACCAGATACCAATGGTTAACAAATATCATGCATGACACTACGTTGGCCCGCTGTGTGGGACAATGTAGTCTCGAAGAAGGACGGTGGACCACATTTTCGTAGGCAAATCGACTGATATATTAGCTAAAGTCTGGCATGTGGATGTAATCCCATCCGACTGGTCTTAGTTGCTGATCATCCAAGTCTACAAAAAAGACAGAAATCCTCTTGTGACATCTGCAAAGGCATCACTTTGACTGACACTAGTGTCTAAGATACTAGACTTTGAAATCATTCGACGTTTGTCTGGAGCTGGAGCCAGGGAACAGCGAACTTGAAAAAACCAGGCTGGCTTCAAACCTGGATGAGGATACATTGACCAAATATTTACTCTCCGTCAGATCACAGTACAAAGGCATAGCTACCATCGTCCGAGTATTTCTTGACATGGAAGCTGTGTTCGACTCCGTAAACCGAACTGTGGCAGTGTCTATTATTAAAAGGTGTACCTGAGAAGTACATAAACCTTATAAAGGCTTTCTACTCGATCACCACTGGCCGAGTTATAGCTCATGGTGAACTGTCACAAGAACTACTAACCTAAAAAGTAGTGTTCGTCGTGGTTGTTCCTTATCCCCTTTTTTATTTAACTTAGTCATGGATATCCTCCTTACGGTGCATGGCACTGCTAAATTCATAACCAAGGAAAAAGCACTAAGACCTAAAGTGTGTTGTAGTAGATCACAAAGATGGAACCTTAAGTTTCAGAAAACCAAGCCATTTTCATAACATGCAAGTGGTGAAACCACCGAGTATGTTTTCAAGTACCATCTCAGTAACACAGAAATCTGTCACAGATGACGTTAAGACCCAACTTTGTCTACAGTAAGAAAAACCTTTCCATGTCAATTCGCATTTGAGCTGTTTGTTAACTGCTGCTGAGTGATATTCACGTACTTGATTCAACTAACCATTGTTTTCGTCACAGATGATGTTCACAAAACGTAATTAATAACAAAGGATTAAGGAATCTCCAGATTAAGCAATCATAATATTTAAGATATTTACAGTTTAGATATCAACAGCATATTCATAAATCTTCATATCTTGATCAATACAAGTGGATCACAACACTAACCCGTAGATTAGATTATCCTTTAAAAAGGGTGTCACGGGCTACAAATTATTGTTGTGTCTACAACTTGAATGTAGTTACTACTGCCTTTTATGACAAGTAGTATATGATAATTAATTAATTTATGTACTTCTGATAGATAAAAGCTCGCATAATAACCTTATTTTAAGTGTAACGTGGACGTTGTGTTGAAACGTCGTAGATGTAATATTAAGAAGTGTTCAGGTCGTTCATATAATCGGAATATAATTCAACTATATTGTTCAAATCACTAAAAGAACTTCATCATCACTTTCTTTTCACCCTACCTACAAAACCGTGGAATAGATGTAAAGAAAAAACGCACTTGTTATAGTTGGTGTAACTTGTTCCTACAAGGGTATGCGATAGAATTGGTAAGTGTTCACAATTGTAATCCAAAAAATAGAAAAATACGTGCTAACATGTTAGTCATGAATAATACAGGACCCAAAAGATGCGTATAGGTCGAAGTTACCATATCACATTAGCACGACGAGATCAAATTCACAAGATTAATATCGCAATACGATTCACCAGGAAAGAATGAAGCAAACGTATATACAGAAGAATAGTGGTACTTAAGATTGAAAAAATTAACAGTAAATACTTTTGCATCACTGTGACCAATTCTGGACCATGTCAAGCAGTGTCGCCGGCCACTTATCGCGATTATCACGCAGACACCAACCAGGCAGTCTGCATTTACCAACATGACTTAGACCAACAGTCGATGAGTTCGTCGACCAATGTCATGCTTTAGTATGGTTGCCCCTACCTTTTCTCCATCTTACTCCTTCACCACCCAACATTGTACGAGGCAGATGATGGTCAGACACTGCAAGACATGTCCCAATCATCTCACTCGATGTAGGTTTACGACCTATTCGAATTCCTGCTACTTAGTATCTAGCATCAATATTACTAATTCGCTCATCCAATAATATATGGGTGATATTTCTGAAATTTTTATGACCAAAAGTCTGAAACCTTCTATTTATATGGCCCATGTTCCGTCTCCATAGGTTAAAACAGAGTGGACTTCGCGCAGTATACTTGAAATTTCATTGAGACGAATATTTCATATACGTCACAAAAGATGTAAGTTGGAAGCCAGAACTTTTTAAAGCCGGGCTGAGATTTCATCAGACACATACCCACCAAAGTTAATGAGACTTTTGAAATAAGTGAGTTGGACGTACCCACTGAATTACTTCACTTCATACGGCTAATCTGAGCGATAATGCAGACCACTTCTAAGTATGTAAGACGATTAATAGAAGCTTGATTCTACAGTTACCAATTTTCTGAAAACGGTCTAAAGTAAACTCATCCGTAACCTTTAAGTATGCTGACGAAAAGAATTAGTCTATTTCGATTTCATTTGTTTTTAAACAGGTAGAATCAGAAATGCGTATAGTTCTTCTAGAAGCGGAAAATTCAAGAAAAGCTACACAAGAAAGACTTCGATCTATATCAGCGGCTTTATGTACACCAATCCTGCCAGATACCAAAATACAATGTTTCAACAATTAACTTGTTATTATTCATTTGAATATTGTTGAGTAAAGAAAACCGAAAATTGAACCAATCGAAATTAGTTTGGTGAATACCTATTTCGATATACTCTTACTTATCATCTAATTGTAAAATCTTGCTTTTTTTATAAACTCACATCATTCATTCGTGTAATTTTAGTAAACGTCTCAGTACGGTCGACGGTGGGAAAAGTTCGCTTTCCTTCTCAAAATGCCTCTACTTCGGCCACATTTGTAACATCTGGTAAGACGGTCTTAATTATGTGGCGTGTTGTTTACAAGTGAGAAGACGAAAGCGACTCTGGGTGATGAACAATTACCGTCGGGTCCACCTAAGGGGATCGTAAAACCCGGATTCCAAACTAGTGGTGTACGCACTCCCTCAAGATGTATTTTGCACCTATTAAGTGCAATGTACTTCTGAGACTCTCAGGGACATGTACTAACCCTCATTGTAATGATTCACTAGAAATCACCAGGACGTCTAGATACTTGTATGTGATAATAGTGGCGTGATGAGTAGGATCAAGCTACGACCAATAAAAACCAGAGACTTATACTAATCTGGGCTATATTTAGCACCTACGTGACATAAATCTGGCAGTCAAAGGTCATGTTTACAGCATTTCAAAGAGAGCTCTATGCTTGTTAAGCCTGATTTCTCCAAGCTGAGGATGTTCAGGTCCTAGATGTCTTTAGAAAACTACTAACATCCAAAGGCAACATGTTAGTAATGCTGAGACTCAACCGCAGTGACTATAACTAAAATGTTATCATCTTGAAACACCGGTTCCAGTAGCTTGGTTATATTTTATGTCATCTTAACGATTTCCATATCACGCATTTTTCGCAGACGCAGAGACTGGGCGAAAACGTCGAGATGTTCAGTTCATAACATTGTGTCGTGGTATGCGGAAATGTGTAAAGGACTGGCCTCCGCAGGTCCGTAGCTACTTCTAAATTGGGGTTTCAGAGGTGGTGCAACTCTATGCTTTTTTATACATAGCTTAGGATAGAAACCGATGATCCTTGTGTTGTGCCTTTTTTAACATTCTTGACTTAATGAAGTCCCCATTAATCGCAATTTTCATCGAAACGTATCTCATATGCAGTTTTCTTGTTTTCATGATCGTTTTCCGTCCTTTATTTCGCCACTATATTTTCCAATTGTGGTGGACATTTTCGGTGTATATTTGTACCGAAATTCTATAATTAATTGAATGCTAATTACAACTAGATCATAAAAGTCGATGCCTTGCAAAACTAAAGGCCCCTAAAATAAGCACGAGTACAGAACTCCCTGCGCATGGTGGATGCTTTCCTTAGAAAGCTGATTTCTAGTATTCTAGCAATATCATTGTTAAAACAGTGGTTAAAGCAGTCAATAAGTCGCACATTCCAATTTCACTCAACTTCCATTGTAGCGACGGGGTAGTATAAGTATTCTCCATAATAACAATTAGCTTATCAATAAGGCATTACGTCATTTTCCCAATCTTGATCATTCTATAATCTGCACTACCAATCCCTTGATTTGTCACGATCAACAGAACGCCTAGGGTGCGCATGTTGCGCGATGGAAAACAAATACCAGTTGGTAATGTAAGTTTTATTTGCAAAGTTGGTAAAAGCATATGGTCCAGTAGGGTTACATTATCTCGGCAGAAAAAGCCGGTCGAAACAGATGATTGTAAGGGTTAGAATGATTCTAATATACGAGAATAAAATACCAAGTCATAAAATGGCCTAAGTTGTGTACAGAGTTTCAGGTATTCTTGATGATGATTCATAAGGTGACATAAGAAAATATACTGAAAGAATAAAAGCCCTTTCCGAACCAGAAATACAGAGTATCTAGTACATAAATGACAAGCCTGCGTCAATCTATTTAGTGGATTAACACTTAATTCAGTTGCTTTTATCCTCCTTCTTCACCAATCAATATCGTGTCGATGTAGGTGATGGCTAGGCATACATAGGACGACACAAGCAACATCCCGCAATACAACACATACTTGACATTTAATCGCTAAATTTAAGTGAGGATGATGTCAATTCCGAAAGCTTTATTCATTGAGGTTTCCATGAAGTACGCCTAGACTCAAATTAAAGTTATCCTGTAGACGATCTTTGATTGAATCGTTTTTGCAGTTTACGCTTGTTGCCACCTGCACATCGAAAAATCCCAAGAAGCAAATATTTTCTGGAAGAAAATGTTTGAAATTGTGCACTGATCTATCATGTCTTCACTTTGCAACAACAAATAGTTATTCTGAAAATGATACTTAAATCCACAGTTCACCATCTGAATCCATAACAAAGAGATATGATCACATTATGTGATACAAGTTATCATTCTTAGCTTTCGTATCCAACAAAAGTCAAACAACCAAATGAGGAACATCAAGATGAATAGAAAAAGACGAACATGAGGCAATAGATTACTGCGTGAAGAAATTAAGTATGCAAGCATTAAAATAAAGAAACTGTCAACTACTTTTAGAGTGCCAATCACATGGGTAGCACATCTTACAGGGGTAACGACCATCCATCAAAACTTCGATATCTGGGATTACTTGATGCTAACAATTTGACATTTTTCTTACACTCTATCCAACCAGCCGTACAACTGATGAGGAGCCTATTTATCATGGAATGTAAACACATATACGAAAAGTAGCATCAAGACACAGAAAAAGCTATGACTTACTTCAGCATGATACTGTCGATATCATGATCATTACTTTCTAGTTTAACTACACTACTCCTCTGATAACTGGATTATAGAACCCACGACAGTTTACAAAGCGAACAGATGTAAGCACTAATTGACATGACATACACGACCGAGCCAATTAGAGAGATGGTACGTGCTTACTATGTGAGGGATTCTAATGGCAATGCCGAAGGCGCCATCGATGATACTAGACTAGACACTATGAATCTTAGTCAAAAATAAAATTGTGTTAAAAAATGCAATTCAGAATCAGGATGATGATGTGAAGTTACAATCAGCATTTATGTCATAAATCAAGAGAAGAATGAAATGACGCTGGCTACAATGAAGAATCTCGAGTGACCGTTACCAAACTATGTTTTATTATTTCAATGGACTTCGAAAAAATTTTTCTCATCTACTGCCACACAAACCCCCTCAAATCTAGAGACATGGTTTGATTAGCACATAGGTATTTACCTTCTTCACTGTAAACTGACTCAAATAACGTTTACAGATGACGTAGTCATTCTCTTGAAATCAAAAGTTGGCAGATAATCAGAAGTAACTTTAATTGATAAATAGAAACTCCCGAAAATTCATTAATTTGAATAAACAACATAATCAAAACTCTGAAAGTAAGTATCACTGGCGATTTCGAACTTATTTGATCAAGCTAAAAATGCAGGATTGTCACGGTATAAGGGCCTGTTTAACGATTTGCATGTAAGTCACTTAAAGTGACTAACATTCCGAATAACGAAAAGCACCAGGTTACTTTGAAACATCAAGTAACAAATCATTCGGGGTAAGTTGAACTGATCATACGGTGGACGCTCACTATAATGTCACTCCACTGACAAAGCCGGAGAAATAGTCTACGACTTGATACAAAATTGAGCAAATATCGACTTACGAAGAATCTATGCAAAACCAAATAATAACAACACAAAACTTGAGGGCAAGGTTAAACCATTTATTTATACTTTGGAATTTAAGAATCCTTCTTCGACTTCTTTGTCTTAGTACCTCTCACCTTTTTGGCCTTGTTTTTTCTCTCTTTTCTAACTTTTCTGCCTTTTTGTGGTATTGTTACTAGTTTATTCTACAAAATATTGCTAAATGACTTATTGAATTACCCTAGCCAGCCGGTACTTCATTTCAAACTTCTTAGCGTGATCGAGAGAATCGTATACAAGAGCAAACCCTGTAGACTTTCCTCCACCGAACTGGGTACGAAATCCATAGGGAAAGACAACGTCTGGTGAGGTTTTGTAGGTCTTAGCAAGTTTTTCTCGAATCTCGTTCCGCGAGAGGATACAACGTCCAGGATGCAAAATGTCGACGACCATCTGCTTGCGACATAACAAGCGGTTGGACATAAACTTTCTTGTCCGGATTAACGTGTTCTCACTCTAAATAAGAAAGAGTTACAACTCAACTCAATTGGAAAATACAGCTGCAGCCGCCGGAACTTAACTTACCATTTCCAGCAACCACGTCTGACGAACAAATGTACCGCTAATTGAACACAAGGGTTCAAACAAATATAACATAAACGGTTAGTGCAACAATTATCAGGTAATGAAGGCAAAGGAAGGAAAGAAAATCTTAAGCAATAAGATGATTAATCTGAGGACCGAATAGGCTGAACAAACAAATTAAATAAAAGTGGTTACAACTTGGAATCAGTTGGGTGGGAATATGAGGAGTTGTGTGATGAACAGATTATTCTGTTGAATAAGTACGAAAAATTACAGCAAAAGATTAAAGCAAATAAGAACATGGCAAGTAAATGCGATAACTAAATGACTAATTGTAGTCAGAAACACTTACGAGAAGGCTTTAATTTAATGAATAAACCGGTCCTGAGAAGTGGATAGTGAGGGATGGACCAGTAGAGTTCACCGGTTGTTGGGATGAATGCAGTTGAGCATAGTCGCCCTAACTTCAATCTAATACTCTTAGTCGAAAGGAAATAGGGCATGTCAATCACTAATACTTCGAGGTAAAGCTATCCCTTACTGAGCAAAAGTGTTGTCTCATTTGCGTAGGCTGTTATTGGTTGACATTTCTCCTCTGGTTGCACCGTATAACGGAGTGGATAGCAAAATTCAGGAGTGGCACGTCAATGAGTAGTAGTTGTGTTACAAGCTGCTACCAGCTGAACCCGAAGTCTCCAGAGGCTCAATAACAAGAAAACCACCTGACGAAGGCTGTTCTCTTATAATGTTTTATTGCCCTGTAATTTACTTAGTTGCCTCTTTTGTGTTCTTTTCTAATGATCCGCATTTATTTTAAGAATAGAGGGCAACAGTGTCACAACTTTCAAGATTAAGTCCTACGTATATGTTGGACTTATTTATTAAAGCTCAAGGTTCGGAACTATCGGCTGTCTATGAACGAGTTGACGTGTAGTGCAGACCTTTGACTCACCTCATAGATGGTTAGCCCTAATGTTCAGGCTTTTTGTTGACAGTCATACTATCCGCTTTTTTGATGGGCTACTGAGAACGAATTTCACATAGACTTTTTAGAACATGTAGTCATATTTAATTGGATTTTGTCGGTGTCAAACTTAATGCTCATAATTGTAATTATTGAATTAGCATTTAGCTAAGCTCTTAACTATCTATGATAAGTTTTGTTATTTTTCTATCTACTTAGGAGATTCGTATCCAAAAGTTATTACGAGCCATTTGAACAAATCCATAATAAGTCCAGTGAAACCAATAACATGACTTTGCAGCAAATTCCCCAATAATAAAAAATCATCAGTTTCTATCAGCCCTTCGAAAGTTTCAGGACCCATATGTTACCATTACACCCACCAAAAAACAGTTGCATGGCACGCGGCAGGGACAGGAATTTTGACTCACTATAGTTGTTTTTAACGGTATATTTTAATATCTCCCTTAAAGCTAAAAGTATGCAACTTCCCAAACCCACGTGTGGCCGCTTATAAGAACATTCAATGTATGGTTTAATATCTTACTATTCCTAGCTTTATTCTGTTATTTACGCACGTTGTTAAATGTTGTTATTAATTTTCTACATTTTGTCCCTGAAGTTACGCTCGAGTTCATAGACATTTGCCATGGCATTCGACACAGTGGCTCACAAAGTCTTGCTAAGGAAATTTTCAAGTATATGCTTTCCCGACCCATCATTCATGTAGTCGCAGAGCTATCTGAAAGGTCAAGAAGTCTACAGTAAAGTGAGCAAAGTTCTGCCAGAGTGGATGAAAGCATCTTCAGAAGTCTCACAGGATGAATCCCAAAGCCTTCGCGAACTCCTTCTCTGCATCAATAGATTCATATCATCAGTGCTGATCTGTACGGGGGATGTGAAAACATGATGGGTCATACACTGCGACAGCGAAATGCAAACACTACAACAATTTCTTTTTCATCTTGAACACTGATCACGAGTCAATGGCCTGCAATCCAACACAGTGAAATTTCACACCCTTCATTTCTGCGCTTTAGTGGAACGAAAGCAACGTCAGCATTTTCGTGGCCACCACTGATTTCATCAGTCCAACAGAATGAGATCTAGGTTATACCCTAAGACACAGAGGAGGATACACCGCCAAAGCCTATACCATGCTTCGTTTTGTCTAAATGTAATTACAGGTGTTCACTCTTAAACTCTTTCTCGTCGCCTGCGTGACCTATATCCGACCAGCTTAAAAAGTAGACAACATAGTCCCCCCACACTTTTCACAAGCGGAGCACGAACCAGTTTGTAAAGCCTTAGAGACAGGATACGAAGTGGATCATACAACTTAGACTTTAGTCGTATAATGACCGGCTACACTTCCCCCGATTTGTTCTTACTTAGCCACACAGGAGCTAAAGATGACTTGGCAATGGTTCGCATTTCGATACACTAGTCGAAGGCGATTGCCCCTTAAAACCTTTGTAGTCGACAAAAAAGCAATTCCATAGGATCTCACATCAAAGAGCGATCACTTGGATGGAATCAGACTGCTTCACACTAAGGGTCTAGTTGATTCTGAGTGCTCTTCCCACTACCGTGAATCACGCCAACTTGTTTAACTCTTCTGAGAAGTGGTTGAACGAATATATACATGCACACGCAATTTCATCCATTTATTGAAGTATAAACTAATCACACTTGCATAAACTCACATCGCGCGCCTACTATCTACTACTGCCTCAAATATCACTACCTGTAGTTAACCTATCTCACTTACCCACCTTTTAATCGTTATTAATGTCTACATTTCCAGTTTTCATTTCCTTTAATATAATTTTGTTACCTAACTGACTGCTCAGCAACTTGATCACTTCTGGTTCTAGCCAACTTGCCTCTCTGAGGCATACACTCACTTATCCATTTTTCAAAAGACGTAAGCTCGAAAACTAATTACCACAACTGAAGGGAGGAGGGTTTTGTGCAGTCGAACAGCAGGAAAAAAATTATTTAATCGTAACCAGAAATATCAGTGGCACAACAAAAACCGAACCAGAACAAAAACAGACGGAGGAATTCAATGTCAACAGTACGACATATAATTTAATTCATACGCATAAAACAAAAGAAAAGTTAATGATACAGTAAAGATGCAAAATAAGTAATACAGTTATCCAAGATATCCGCCACACGTTGACTGTTTTCTAAGATGTCCATAATATACTCTCAGATTGAAGTGTTCCCCGGATATAGGACCAAGTTGCGCTTGTCGTATAACCAAAGACACTTCTATCGAATGGACCCCACTCTTACGAATGAGAAATCAGAAGGCAAGAAAGGATGGAAGCGAAACTGTATTTGAGCGTATACAGAACTTTAATGGGATAGCAACGTCTAGGCTGACAAACTAGAGAGAGATGCTACCCACGGTGGTTCGAGTCGTGATCTGGTGAAGATGCGTGACCGCGCGCCATCAACTAGCAGTGTCCGCTAAAACAAACATGGTCAGCATCAATGTCGAGAGCTTATGCAACTATTTATTTTGGGGATTATTTACCGCTACAGCTCACTCCCCCCCTAATGGGTTCGTGAGGACCCTAAGACGTGCCAGCCAAAGGATAAAACCCAATGCGTCAGACATTGGTAAACGTTCATTCGATAGCTTGCGATGTTGTGCAGCTTCTGGCCGTCTGTACCTAAACTATGGTGTCGTTGCATAAAATAATTGTACATAAAATAAAATTCTTGTTTCTTCCACATTCTTCTGTTTGTTTCCAGGAAGTCGAAAAGAAAAAATAAAATTTAAATCTGTGCGTTAAGTGTACAAAAAAAAGGTAATTGTTAACTCGATGCGTCTATATAAAAAAACGTGTTGAATACCGACAACAAATAATGAAAAGTTTTTTTTTTGACACAAAATTTCATAAAGTGCACACAGTAAAATTATTATTATTACTTTTTTTTAGAAAAAAAAATACATAAATAATAATAATGGGTTTATCGATTTTTATTTTTATTTTTTTGTTATTATTTAAGACAACAAGAAAATTGTAATACGTACGTAGGTAGTGGGAGGAAATCAGTAAACATAATATTCGTTTAGGTTTTCTGGAAATCGAACTTTTCTACCAGAACTGCGTAGCTTTCGGCGTTACAGGGCTATTTGATGCTTCTACTTGCGTGTTAGTCATTGCTTGAGGCGTAATGACTTCGTTCGTGCTACGTTTTCCAGGTGTTGCAGCGAATTCGACACTAAAAGGTGTACCTTCTAGGTAGGCTGCTTAGAGGCGGTCAATGCTGACGTTATCCTCGTGGCCATTCTTGTCAATCGTATAGTACTTTGTTTCACGTTTCAGGACCTTGTATGGCCCTTCGTAGGTTGCGTCGAGAGGTCGGCGTACGGCATCACGACGTACAAAAACGTGTGTACTAGATTTTAAGGCAGGTTGGATAAAGATGTCTGTCGATTGTTGTCGAGTTTGAACTGGCTTAACTGAACGCATAGCATTTGTAAGCCGATTCACGTAAGAGTTCATATCCAGGTTTGCCGAAGTGGAAGCGGTTTCCACAAACTCACCTGGTAGTCGAAGAGTCGTTCCGTAGACTAATTCGGCGACACTACATCCAACATCTTCCTTTACACTGTGCTGCGAATCCCGAGTAAAACTAATGGTAAGGCGTCGGTCCACTGAGGGATGTTTGTTGCTGAAAGTGATGCTTTCAGTTGTCGATGAAATCTTTCTACCAAACCATTAGATTGTGGGTGGTAGGCGGTCGTCCTGAAACGCGTTGTTCCAAGAAATTTGGTCAGAGCGTGGAACAATCCAGATTCAAACTGACGTCCACGGTCTGTCGTTATTATAGATGGACAACCAAAGTTGGCTACCCATCGTTCGACGAAAGCGCGAGCGATCGTTTCACTAGTGATGTCTTTAAGTGGAATCGCTTCTGGCCAGCGTGTAAATCGGTCCACGCATGTCAGAAGATAAGAAAATCCATTTGATTCTGGTAGAGGTCCTACCAAATCAAGGTGGACGTGATCGAATCGAGCGTCAGGGGTTGAGAAAGTGCCTAGGGGGCATTTGTTATGTTGGATTACCTTGTTCTTTTGGCAGGATATGCAGGTGCGTGCCCATTCTTTCATATCCTTATTCATTTTTGGCCAGCAGAATCTATCGGTAATCAGTTTACGTGTAGCACGAATTCCAGGATGAGAAAGGTTGTGCAATGTGTCGAAGATGACTCGTCGATAACTCCTGGGGACGACTGGACGGGCTATACCTGTAGAAGAATCACAAATTACAGTGTTCTTACCTTTTCTAATCGTTTTGGTTTGGAGTTGGAGCGTTGTTGCAGCTAACTCGTGATGAAAGTCGATATCTTCACTTTGAAGTTGAGCTAGTTTAACAAGGTCGATTCCTTGGATACGATTCAAGGAATATATATTCTCGATAAGGCGTCGGCAACTACATTGTTAGCTCCCGATATATGTCGTGTGTCCGTAGAGAATTGGGAGATATAGTCAAGATGACGTGACTCTCGTGGAGAGTACTTATCTGTAGATGATTTCATCGAAAACGTCAGTGGTTTATGGTCGGTGAATATTGCGAATTCCCGGCCTTCGATGGAATGTTGAAAATGACGTACAGCACAGTACATAGCTAGAAGTTCACGTCCAAAAGTACTGTATCTTGATTCGGTGTCGTTTAATCGTTTGGAGAAAAATGCTAAAGGCTGCCAAGCTTGGTTAGTCCATTGTTGCAGAACTGCGCCAATCGCTGAGTCAGAAGCGTCGACCGCAATGCTGACGGGAGCCTCAGTATTGTAGTGTGCCAGCATAGTTACTTTGGCTATTGCCTCTTTAATTGCAACGAAGGCTTTCTTTGATTCTGAATCCATTGTGATCGCCTTTTTGTTCCCCCGAAGTTGGTCCGTTAGTGGTTTCACTATAGATGCACAGTTGGGGATAAATCGTCTGTAAAAACTTACCAAGCCGTTGAAAGCTCGTAACTGCTTGATGGTTGTTGGTTCCGGATACTCCAGAATTGCCGCCACCTTTTGTTCTTGAGGCTGTATACCATTAGCATCAATGGTATGCCCCAGGAAGTCCAATGAAGTTGTTCCGATTTGGCATTTTGGTATATTAATAGTAATTCCGTATTGCTGCACTCTTTGAAAAGCTGTGTCCAAATGTTTCATGTGTGTTTCCTCGTCTGGGCTTGCTATCAAGCAGTCGTCGACATATGCATGGACATAGTCGAGCCCGCGAAACACGTCGTCAATGAAACGTTGAAACGTTTGTGCTGCATTCCTCAAGCCGAAGGACATTTGAAGGAATTCGTAAAGACCGAACGGGGTTACAATAGCCGTTTTTGGGATGTCATTTTCTGCCATCGGTATTTGATTGTAGGCTTTTACAAGATCAATTTTTGAGAATACTTTCATTCCCTTTAACGTGGCCGTGGGGTCGTGGATGTGAGGTAAAGGGTAGCGATCTGGAGTAGTTTGTGCGTTAAGACGTCGATAATCGCCGGTAGGACGCCAATCATTGCTGTCTTTCTTCGGGACCATATGTAATGGAGACGACCATGGGCTGCTGGATGGGCGGATTATTCCCAGGTCAATCATATGGTCGAATTCGTTCTTAGCAACCCTTAATTTTTCGGGTGCTAATCTGCGTGCTTTGGAGAATACAGGTTGACCTGTAGTCGTGATGTGTAACATTGCTGGTTACACATGATAACTTCGATGTCGCCTTATTCAGGTCCGGATACTTGTCAAGTATTGGCTGAAAATAAGGGTTAATTAAATGCTTAAAGCGAAGAGGACATAGGCTACAACCTGAAGCAGTGGTTCCACGTACGTACAGCTTTGTGTTGCTGTCGACTAGCCTCTTTTTGCTAGCGTCCACAAGCAAGTTGTGGTGGCTTAGTAAGTCTATGCCTATGATAGGTATTTTCACATCGGCGATAGTGAAAATCCAGTGTATGGGTTTTCGCAACCCCACGTTTAAGTAGACATATTTCTTACCATACGTGGCTATTTGTTTTCCGTCAGCTGCCTGTAGATCAAATGCAGCTTCATGTTGGCGATCAGATGAAGTTGCAGGAAGGACGCTGACTTCTGTGCCAGTATCGACGAGGTAGCGAACCTTCGTTATCACATCAGAGATGAATAACAGGCGGCTGTTTCCACCGGCTACGGTTGCCGCTAACGCGTGCCGGCGGGATAGTTTCCCGACGCAGTGGGTTTGAGGCTAGGGAAACAACAGGGGTTTCTACATTTCTTTGATTCCTTGCCATAGGTGTTGTGGTACCAACACCAATGTGGATTTTCCGTTCGTCGAGGTCGAGATGAGGATCTTTAACGCGACGAACTTCGTCGTCGAGGATTGTTTGGTCGGCGTTGCTCGTGTAGATCAAAGAAACGGGAAAGAGTATGGCACAATTTAGTAATTTCGGTTTCGGTTTCTAGAGGTTTTTCTGTAACAGAATAAACCTCATTGTGGCGAGTTCTGGTGATCTCCAGAATTCGATCGGCAGATGAAGCTAGTTCATCTACTGGGTTGTTGTTAAAAGTTACTAACACTGCTTGCACTTGTTGTGGCAGTTTCGATAAGAATAGTTGACGGAAAAGTTCTTCATCAAAAGTACGTTGACCTATTACCTCTTTCATGCGCAATAACATTTCGGTCGCAGAACCGTTACCAAGATCAATAGTATGAAACAACTCATCAAGACGTTGTCGGTCGGATAAATCTCCTCGTTTAAGAATCGATTTTTTGAATTGTTCGTACGGTTCTAGGCAGTCAGGACTAAAAAAGAAAGGGGTGACGTACCTGTTCAATTCACGCGGAAGTGACCTTACAACCGCCAGAAATTGAACGCGTGGATCAGTCACACATTGATTTTGGAATTCTGCTTCTGCGTAGCAGAACCAGGCCTCTACATTATCTGCCCAGAAAGGAATGAGCTGAAAGTTTGGAGGCGTAGGGGTCTTAATCCTAATCAGCTTAGGAGTCTGGTCTGACATCATAAAAATCGTAATGAATGCAAATACAAAATTACTGTGACAAATATGCGGTAAAAAAAATTTAAACCACCAATAATACTCTGTTTAAAACTATAAAAAGGAACGGACTCACAGTGAATTATCGTGTCCAGATCACGTTGAGCTCACCAATGAAGTGTTCCCCGGATATAGGACCAAGTTGCGCTTGTCGTATAACCAAAGACACTTCTATCGAATGGACCCCACTCTTACGAATGAGAAATCAGAAGGCAAGAAAGGATGGAAGCGAAACTGTATTTGAGCGTATACAGAACTTTAATGGGATAGCAACGTCTAGGCTGACAAACTAGAGAGAGATGCTACCCACGGTGGTTCGAGTCGTGATCTGGTGAAGATGCGTGACCGCGCGCCTTCAACTAGCAGTGTCCGCTAAAACAAACATGGTCAGCATCAATGTCGAGAGCTTATGCAACTATTTATTTTGGGGATTATTTACCGCTACAAGATCTTCTTCGTGGTATAGTATTTGCACTTTTGTTCACCTGGTTTATTAAAAATTCAGAATTATTTGGGGAATCATAATAAGGAAAAGAATCAAGATAAATATTAGTCATCGTTTTCGAAATTCGAACTACTTATTACACTAATCTTTACTTGAAGTACAAGTAAATTATAAACCAATCTGTCATCTGAATCGAAAGCCTTCGGCATATGACCTCCTACTTTTCGAAATATTATTTCCGCAGTCAATAGGTAATTAGTTCCTCGGAAGTACTGCTTTGTCAATGTAGTCCTGCTTATGAGATGAGTTCGAATGATACCTAAGTTGCAAAGTGTAGCTTGTACTTCAATAATTCCCGAATGTTCTGTATTACGGTATTGAAACAAAAATCTTTCAGTGCTTTCTTCCAGTGTTTCAAAATTACTCAGACTTACTGATGCTGTCGCATTACAACGTTCGTGAAAATTTTCTGTGAAACCATTAGATTGAGGACGTTGCAGTGCTGTAAACAAGTAATGGCAACCAAAATATTTTACGACTAAATATCTTTCATATTGCCTTCTGAGTGAAATTCCCACTGAAATCGCTCGTCGATACCACATCTGGCTATCTAGAATATGCATCAATAAGAAATAAGGATTATAGGAATTTACAACTGGACCACTATAATTAGCATGAATCTACTTTCACGGAGCAAGGATTCCATGTTGATTCATTGTACGAGAATTTATGTAGACAGGCAGGTCAGATATTTCGATTACATGATTATATCAATATCAATTCGAGGCCACTAACATGTCTAACGTTCAAGCGACTTCATTTTTCCCGTTTTTACATAGTTACAATTCAGATTGTTTAGGATCGCGGGTTTAAATGTTGGAGGAAAATTAATCTCACCATCCAATCATATTTTTCCATTGGCATGTAAAATTTCAGAAAACTACGCTTGCATTCAACATGGCAAATTCTTTATCTGCACTTAGGATGCTACTAAAATAGATTCAAGTATCAGTTACTAAAATCAACTAACAACGCCAGAACTTAGCACTCACAACATTTCTATTTTGCACAAACTTTCTATATATATCTACAATAATGACGTCACAACACATGGCACACTAGAAGTGACAGTGACTAATAAGTAACAACAAGGTCATTGAGGAGATAAGCTTCTGAGTTCTCATGTCGCATAGATTGTCCACATTAATCAGATGATTTGAATTATTGGTCTAAGGATTGTGGCCATTTATTTGTGTCTAATAAGTCTCCGTTTGTAGTGATCGATCCTTTCTATTAAATTTAGTGATTTTATGGGCAGTATTCCAAGTGCTATCGCAGCGTCGATGAATATTCCTTAAGCATAATCTTTATAACAATGAAGACAATCACTGCTTCTTCGTCGGTCATTGGTTAGATACTCATAAGGCGAGATAAAAGACACACCTGACCAAAAACCTCAACCTTCTTGTACTATATATTAAATTCAATCTATATCCGGGTAAAGTCAGTACCTATTAGTCAGTCAATCAGTCAGTTACAACACAGAACTTGGTACGTACGTACATCAGTTCAAATCGCCTTACCTCGATTAACAGGCAAACATGAAATTGTAGAACCAAATCTCATAGTAGTGGAAGTAGTAATTAAGGAGTGATAGAAAAGATTAGTGATCAAATGTAAGATTTAAGTAAACGTATATAATTCATAAGATAGAAAACTATGAAACCAGAAGCTTAGAATTTGGTTGGGGGACAAGGAATAAATGTACATGCGTCACTGCGAGCGATTTTGAGCAATGTCATCCACAATCTCTGACCACTGGCTAAATTCACAACTCGAACCCCAACCAGATAGTTGTACCTATTAATATGATTTCATAGACTGGTACAATGTTTCGGTTTGGTTACCCCTAATTTTTATAGCCCACTACTGCACCATACAATATTGCATGTTCGGGCAGGTGGTCAGGCATACACATGCTCTAGTCACTTTAAAAGAAAATGATTCACAACCCCATCAGTTGATTTACTATATTTACTTTGCACTTTATTCCAAACCCATATATTGCTTACTCGGTTGTCCCAGCAAATACGAGAAAGGCTTAGAAGACGTCTATGATCTAATACTAGAAACCTATGAATATTCTCTATCCCTAATGATTATATTTCAAGTTCATAATGTAGAACTGATCAAACTGCTGCTCAGTAAACACGTCCTTTGGTCAGAAGACAAAAGTCTCGCCTACGTCACAAGTGACTCAGATTGTATATAAGTCTGTATTTAGTCAGATACTAAGCCGTCAGGACTGGTAAAACACCCGAGATAATTAAAGCCATCAACACATTCACCTTCGTCGTTCCTTATCACTAATTTTGAAACAGACTTAAGTCAGTCTTGAAACAGGATTTTCGCACTGGGATGGAATGAAACGCATCCCAGGCATGTTCACATTGATGCTTAAAACAGATGCTACATGTTATTAGCGTCTTCACTCAATAGAACTATATCGTCTACATATTCTAAACCAGCAAGTTTATTTCCTTGAAGGAGATTAACCCTCTTGAACTCAGACGACGAAATTGTTAACAACAAAAGCATATCAACGGTAAAATTAAATAAAAATTGGGAAAACGGACAATCATGAAGAACGTCACTCCGGGTAATCAATTCTGAAAACGATTCTTCGTAAGCTCTAAATTGACTAATAGCGTTCGAGTAAAAAGGATATGTAAGGCTAAAGTATTTCATTGACACGCCTTTCAACGACGGACATTGTCACTTAACCTCACAATCGACAAAGTCAAATGCCGCCTTAATGCCAGGGAATACAGCTATTGTTGAATGTCTAAAAGTGTGTCTATGTTCCAGAACCTGCCAAAGTGTGAACGTTTATTTCATGTAGCTGTGTAGATCTGAAATGACCTTGGTATTATCGAGTTTGCTTTTCGAGAGCTTTAGTTAGGCGTCAAAGTATTATTAAAGTCAACATTTTTTGCATTATATTCGTTAAACTGTTGCCTCAGTAGTTGTCGTAAGAGGGCTTCTGATTTTCCTCACACACGATGTTAATTAGATTTCGAGACCGATCGGATGAGACTACGTCCAGTTCTCAGGTTCTGGTCAAGATCCCAGTTAATTTCGCTGCTGTTTTACCGAGCACCTACCAGGTCAGTTGATGCAGCCGAAACCCATTGATTTGTCTTAAACGTTTGTTTAAGCTTGCTAGTAAATATCGCAGCTGTCTCAACAGCTTTTGGATATCATTACAAGCTGACTCCAGGTGGGCAATGCCCACGTAGTTGGATAATTGGCTTTCTAGTTGTTCATGAAGCTCATTATTGACTTTCTCGTTATTAATTTGAACTCTGAGAGGGATCGTGGCTGTAAATCGTTTACGTCCAGTTAAACGTAGACGGATACGCGCTTGTACTAAAGCAAGACCTTAGTCTAAACATGTGCTCAGGAATGGGCAGCAAACTTTTTTCAACGATGGTTAATGGCAATGTGATTTATTTGAGTCTGGCATTGTTGATTGAGGTCGTCATACCAACTGATATCTTTACTATTGCTTAATGTTAGAGTTTGCGGAAAATAGACGCTTATATGGATATAGTTGTAGCAAATAGTCACCATTATCGTTCTGTTGAGCCACAACAGCATAGGATCCTCCAAGGTATCTTTATGATATCGTTCATTCTACCTACTCGGCCATTAAAACAATCATTCACCATTACTATATCAGTACGATTAGTTTCTCCAAGGAGGTCAAAGGGCTTCCTACAAAATTCATCTTTTTCTTCATCTAAGCTGAAATTAGTGAGAGCGTAGGTAGAGACAATGAAGAGGCAACATCGTATTTCTATCTTCTCGAGTCCTTATTATTACATCATAATAAACTAAAATGATGTGTTGTTTATATCCGAGGTCAGCAACATTAGAAGCGTAGTTGGGGAGAATAAGAACACGTAATAGACAACAATATATAAGGTATAAAAAAACCTGCAAAAAATATCAGTAGAATAAGAATACGAAAAAGAATGGTGCGAAAAGGGCAAAAGTTACAGAAATACTAAGCAGAAGAAATGGTGAAAAGACAAGCAAATTAAAATAAAAAAATATTATACATATACACAAATATATATACGCAGGTGACATATGCATATATATATATATATATATATATATATATATAATGGCGGATAGTGATATTTGCACACATATATATGCATATAAAAAGTTTAGTTACGTATACTCAAACACATGACTCTCCCACTACTATCAATCAGTCACATGGTTCCACGCAGACATATGACTTAACGAATAGATCTATTATTATTACAAGCGAACATTTGATGCCCATAGCCGAAAGGCTTTCGGGATGGGAGTGACATCTAAGGCAACCTATTGTAATGATAAGTAGACATCTATTGTTTGATAAATAAGCTAATTGAATTGAGATGTCTTGTGGAGATTAGTATCTGTAACCGATCGTCTTAGCAGTACGAGGCTGACGCTTTTAACGGTTTAAAGCATACATAATCCGATCTGTCACCATAAATAAATGTAAATTTATCACCCTATACATGTAAACTATTGCCGAAACTACACTGCGAAATACAGACACTACATAAGATCCGAGCTCACAGAGTCGATGTGTAATAAGTGTAGAATCGTCAGAGACGTCATCAATGCATCACTTGCAAATATTAAAGGCGTCACATTATATACATGCCTAACATAATCGTCACACTATGCACTCTCATTGGCACCAGTTGATGCGTCTAATTGGAAATGCACGTTGATCGACTAAGAGGTGAATATGACAAAGAACCACTTGTACGTGTTTTACTACTAAATTACATGATAAAAGTAGCAATTTTTTCAATGATGTAGAAACATTTTGAACACTAATTTGAAAGTATGCTTTTTATAATCAGTAAGGTAGGAAATAAAACCGGGAGGTGGCAGGTGTCGCTGCACGTTTTCAAATGTATGCCGAATTTGTTCTTCAGTGACTGAATAATCTAAATTGCTAACAAATACTGTAAATTCATTTCTGGATGGATTGTGTGCAACGAATGTCCCATGAGACGTAGGATTAGGTTTTGATGCCTTATAAAATATAGAAAAATGAAATTAGATGCATTGGTAAAATAACCGAAAACAATATGATCCACCATTAAACTACAATCAAAGAGATTGTCACAAGACCATTCTACCCATGGCGTCATATGTAATATTCAAGTCACTTGCTAAATCCACATACAAGCATAACTAGCGTTGCCCTTTAGCATAGGTTTTCCTCCATCGTTTCAACAGTCTGCTGTGAGAAAGAGCTGATATTAACCTCTTACTAATGATGATAATACATTGAAATTTCACAAGGGAAACATTAGCTGGTTGCTTTAAACACAACTCCACTTCAAACTATCTACTATTAGCAAGCGTTAACGTCTTCATTATTATACCTGCTTATCATCGTTTGCAAAGCACATTCATTCTGTTACTTAATTACCTGTTACCATTTTAATGTAGAAAATCAATCAGAATAAATTACTATATATAGTAACCACTTTTCTGTTTTAATAATATAACTGCGACTAATAGAGAATAATGATCAATAGTTGGCTTCGGAATGTTAATGATCCTACTTCTACAGGAAGAAGTATGTAGTTCAACGTCAATTATATAAATAGGAATGTCACGCCACTGAAACCAAAAATAACTTTAAACTTGCCCTTCTTTTAAAACTAGTTTAGCTAAATCTTGCACATACAAAGTACTTACATAAACAGATTTCGAATAACGGCCAAAAACAAATGACTTTTAATAATTCAGATCATGCTTTGGACCATGCTTATACTTGTGCATTACACCCAAATCAGTTTTTTGCTTTTTTATTGTGCTATGTACACATATTTTCTCGATTTAGCATGTAGAGCACAAATATGTGTTTACCCGAATATCAACCATGCACAAACCTCAGCACCTCTTGATGGATGTTCGCAAAATTTAGTATCTAACTACTAAAATGCATCAGTGACCAGAACCTACAGTGAGTTTACAAGTTTCACTTGGGACTCAGTGGGCATAGCGCAGACGCGGAATTATCGGCTAGGCACATCAAATTGGCATTCGCTCAACAAATCCCGAAATTCTCGCATCACAACAACTTCCAACCTACTTCTAGTCAGTTTTCTATTTACTGATTTATCATTTACATATCATGCGAATCTATTTCTCGAATAACCTACTGGTCTCCTTAAATCAACGACATTACTAACTATGGGCTTATATCTGTCAACTACCCTTGTAGCCACCAGATACAATACTCTACCCCACCTCCTATACTGCTTCATACTTCTAACTGATCCGCATCAAAACAATGCAGCAAGGGTTAGGTATCTAGTTTCCAGTTTGTGGCTGTGTAGTCTGTGTAACATACAATAAAATGTATGCTCAGATAAAGTTGAATATAACAGAACTTGTGTCGTTGAGAATCAAGTAAAATATAATAATTTCCATCTAACCAGTGATTTAAAAGCCTAACATCTCAAACGGAGGATTTGTGAAGTTTTCAGTCGGCAGACGTGATGGTGTAGGAGATAACTTCAAACTTCAGTTGTTTGCATGGCTAAATAAGATTTATGTTTACGAATACGTACTACAGTTCTGATGTCAGCAAGCATTCAGTAATGCTGTTTGAAGTGGTCTGCTATAAGATACTCATGGGACCTTCCTAACGACATTGATCGAGTAAACTTCGACAACAGTCGCATTTCATCGAAACTATCACATTCACTGGATCATTTGAATTCACTTTCAAAAAATCCACATAACTAAATAGTTGCAGTGTTAGCAATACACCCACCCACCCACACAAACACACAATAATAATGACTAAATACATACAGGGTTGTTGCAAGTGGCATGAACGTGTACCTACAATTATGAGTGAGTAGGCAATGTGAACTTTATAGATTTTGTCTATTTCACCTCATATAGATGGAATGCTGCTGTTTTTTTTCACATATAATATCATATCTATAGGTTATTTAAATATAGATATGACTGATAAGAGCCACTGATATGTACATTATTCTTTTTAGAGTTAATAAAATTTATAAGAGATTTCCAAATATTAATCATACTGTTTTGGTGGTAAATTGAATGAATTCATGATTGTGACTAAATACTGTTGTGGCGGCCACGGAACACTACCGAGTAAATAAACGCCTTACAAACAGTCAGGTAAGAATAAATACTATATTAACAGTTAATACAAGTACATATAATTAATTCAATGTCAATTAGAATTAGTTTACTTGGACTAACTGCGCTGTTTGGGGCGAATGATAGGTTCCCCAAATGATCACCACATGCTATATATATGAACGCGAACTTCCAGTGTAGCTTTATTCCAGTCGGTTCAGCGGAGAGGAGTGGCAGGGACGTAGAGTGTCTAGTCCTGATGCTGTAAAATGGGAATCATTTATAATTCCAAGCAATCAGTGAATAAGACTCAATTCAAAACGAAGAACGTTGCCACGATAGTATATTTGCCACTCGCACAGCAGACAATATCAGGCGCCAAGGGCGAAGTGTGTAAAAGTGTGTATATCGTGGTGGTAGTGTACAATTGTGTTAGTGAAACATTTAAACAATATTAGTACAGTATGTATTGATAACGTTTAATGCAAAAACTTATTACATACATAACACTGATGAACTTGAACAAAATATAAGGTCTTTAAGTTAGTCAGCACACTGTAAGCCATCGTCGAAACTGAGTGAATACACAAAACTTAATGGAGTCATTTCCAATCGCGAATTATTAAATAAGTGAATTTGTCAATGATGGTAGCCAATTTGTATCATTGATCACTTGTACCGTTTGACTCTGTTGTCGTCCGTTCGTTGTAGAAGCCTCAATAGACGTTATTGTCTGTTGTGCGCGACAGATCCAGGAGAAATATCATTAAAATGTTTGTTGCTGAGCAGCGACGTGTTGACAGTTGTAATTATTGTACAAATATGTGTGTAGTACGATGATTAAGTTATTTCCAAAGACACAGGAGTTAAGTGGACAGTTAAATCGTGACTGTTCTGGTCAATGTGACTGTATGTAATCATCCATCAATCAATTAAAGATGAGCAATTTTCGTGTATGCACATTCGGAATGTATCCAGATCTTCTAGTTGATTTGTATCGGATTAAGTTCAACTGATGTATATTGAATACTGTTCATGTCTGTTATTGTTCCATTTTGTAGCCATAAAGAACAGTATGAATCATTATTCTATATGTGATCATACAGTAGTTGATATAACAACAATGGCAATAATGACTAACAATTGTTACATCTTATTTTATAAGTACAATATGACTATTACACAATGGGGTATTATATGAAATGGCCTCCTCTTCCATCAGGGTTTTAACACGTGTCTACACAGTCTTACATATTAATAAAGCGATACAATGATTGTGTATGTTGTTTAATCCTGTTACCAATTAGATATGTTTATAGTAAGGATTGTGGTTTCTATACAAACTGAATATTAACGACTTGAAAGATGCTTATTTTGTTTTAATATTGATGGTTGAATAGAAGAATTAGTTCAATTAACTGTTACAATAACAAATTACTCGAATTCTATAGAGTGAATAGTCATTTGTACGAGGAGTACAATTGGTTGTTTAAGAAATTCGAATAGATTAGATGTCAACAGAAAGTAATAATTAAAACATAGAGCTTTTGGTAGTGATGGAGAGTACTGAAAAGTTACGGTGACACATAGGCCTGACTTACCATCTTAAATAGAGTAGTTAGGGACTATTAAAGACGAGTAGACGTTTCATACTTAATCATCTAATTGTCGTCGTGGATGAAATAAACATCAACAATCCTTTCCAAGTTGACTGTTATTTTTCAATTTGTCTACTACAGGATTTACGTATACGTCCATTACTCACACAGAATAAAGCTATCAGAATTCACATAAACGTGCTACAATTATGCATTCAATAGAAAGCTGTACAATTACTTGTAAGTATGGAACACACATTGGACTGTTGTTCTATTCTGTCATTGGTAGTTTTATGTCTATATTACTAAAATTAATGTTGTTTATTCTTTGTGAACTCACATTGACCAATCATACGTGTTTGTTTATGATATAAATACGAAAGAGCGAAGAGTGGAGATTCAGTGAAAATGCTTTCATCTTGTTTGTTGTACTTCAACGTATTTCTTTTGTTGGTTGATTCATCTCCACAAAATAGTAAGTTGATATCTCACTAAATGTTCATTAAGCATAATACAACTCTCACATAATATTTATAACCTACTTTCTGCTTATGAGACTTATCAACATAATGGTTAGTTGCCATCCGGCAATGTAAAGAATGATGTTTCACTGTGTGTTAACAGTTAATGCATATTGCAATGGATCACAGTGTTGTGTTGGTCTAATTGTCTAGTTCGATGACAATCAGTAACTGAATTGTTTCTCATGTGCCTATTTTTATTTGACTTATTGATCGAATTATCTTGAAGATTTTATTGGTTAAATTGGAGCATATTGATAAACGTTAGCTTGTCCTTACACTTTAGTTACTTAAAGTCTTATACGTTCTATTGAGATACATTAATGAAGTCATCAGTTGTATAAAAGAGACAATTTTATAACTTCTAATTTAGTCCTTGTCGATTGGTTGTTTATTCGATTGTTTACAAATTAGACATTAAAACTGGAGAACAATCGTTTTGATGTAGTGCTATTCATCTAGGAATATCTGTAATGAAATGTTATGCCATTAGTAATCGAATTCTAGAAACAGATAATTCATTTACATTAACAATCACTGACATAACTGTTGTATATAACGTCTAGTAAAATATGTTATATAACTTCTAGTTGACAATAAGCAAATAGTTTTATCCTAGACTACGTTTGATTGTTTTCAGCGGATACTTTGTTAAAGGAACTTAAATTATTCAGCTGCTTATTACAAAAGTAAGTTGTAATTTAGTAAACTATAAATGTTATGTCACTAACAATTCAAATATCAATTTATAAGCATTTTCTTCGTTATGATAATCAAGTACTTTGTATCACAGTAAACGGAGACAGAAACAATAACTGAAACTAATACCGAAAAACTCAGACACCAAGTTTTATGCCAACTCATTTACCTTGTGAGTTCTGATCACCAACGTAGATGAGACGATATACATTAAGTGATCCAGGAACGACCTGGACAAACTATATTTCATTCATTCATTCATTCGTTTTTACTATGCACAAAATCTGACCACACAGCAGACTGATTCAAGTAATAACATCTATGCCAATAAGGACAATAATGACTGAGAACTGACAAATCAGATAGTAATTAGACTAGTTATTGTTGTCGAGTGGATGGGTCTAGTGAGATAAGGGAGACATGACGATAATAAGCATTGAATAGTCGATTTACATGTACCTTATATAAAACAAATAATCTTCTTTAATACAGATTCAAAATGGTAGTTATTCCTCACAGAGTGTCCAATATGACATGAACAGTATCCATTTTGTCTTGAATTAACATTTCATGAAACTCAATGAATGAAGTAATCATATGTGAAATCTGCAAATGAATATTTGTATCTACACATTGAAGAATAACACTAATTATTCCCATTTTAAATTTTTCTGACGATTATGCAGACATGGGACAAAAAATGGTAGAAAAATATGAACAAGGTGTCATCGAAATGAATAAGTTAGTAGGTAAGTGAATTATTGAATGCATAACATTGAAGCTATTGAATTAAATATCCCACTACAAACGTAAAATAATGTAATGAATACTTGACAGTGTAGTAACTATGCCTGTTTATGTGTAGTTTAAAATAATTTTAGTTAGTGTTACTGACAATGAACATCCAACTTGTTACAATGTTATTGAAAAGTAATGGATTTGTATTTGGTTATTAATTGAACACCATGATGGAAATACATTCCATGATTCATTTAAACGAAAAATAAATGAAGTCAGGACAGCACTACCTGTTTTGTATTTTGGTCTGCAAATGAGAGAGAGAGAGAAGAAGACAATATAGCAAGAGTTTTAATAGGATTATCGGTCAATGAGATGTGAAACTGAGCATTGGATTAACTATGCTACCAGATGAATGATGTACATCTTCCAACAATATTCATTTAGACAATAAGAAGGTATTTGCTGAGACCATTAAAACAGATGAGAAATGTTTGCATCACATTGGTGTGTAAAACTGTCAAAGCTAAATAATTCAAGTGACTTCCAGCATTTAGGGTGAATACATTAGAGGCCTAAATCAATCACTATTTCTGTTACACAGTTTATTATTCTATAGATTGGGCTCATTGAAGAGTATTACCTAGTCAACTAATATCCTATTTGCTTGATTACCTTTGTTTTTTCACTTCATATAGGGAAAATAAATGAAGAGCTTGCAAGTGAAAACAAAACAATAGATGAATGTATGTGAAACAATACCATTATAATCTAACAACATTGTCAATTGTAGATGTGAAATGCAAAATTCAAGAACTAACTGCCAAAAATGGTCTATCTACACTACCTTGTATGAGAAGCCAAGTTTTTAATCTTATTTTCAATTTGAAACCGTTTTTTTGTTATTAAACAGAGTTACTTGAATAAACTATCATAACAACAATCTTAACTAAACAAAACGTGCATACTGTATGGTGTCGGAATTCATTGTACATATGAAACGATTACGCATTTACTGACGTTGTTGATGAAATGCTACAACATTATATCTTTCAGTGATCAGTTCAAAATGTTCTCATTTCATATTCCGTGTAGTGATAATCACAAATCTTTGAACTGTATCAGATCAGTAACTGATTGTTGATTACACTTTTGTTTTTGCTAGTTTGTATAACGACATGTATAATGAGATATGATTGATACCACCAGAAACATGTTATATCCATGATTCTTCATTCAAAAGATTTATAATATGTAACCCAGTGGTCAGTATAACAAGAACATAATTTGCTCAATAGGCTTCAATTTCAGAGGACTAATGATTATTTGTAAGAGTAACGACAATAGTTTGAATTTATTCCATTAGTTAACTTGAGATTATCAGTTGTTATTAACACACTGATGGCAAATGTAAAGCTGCAAACTATTCATTGTCACTTAATAACTACTGAAGTATGAAGATGGAGTTGCATATTATGTACTTTAATAATTTCAACATGCTCCAAGTGCAAGTTAATACATTTTATTTAGTTTTTTTTTCACATCTTTCTTTATCTATTTTAATAGACAATTTCATTGATGAATTAAAGAAAAAATATGGAAGTACGTATTTCCGACAGCATTTCTTAAGTCAACCGGTCATGTAGCAATTAAGTTATTATCATCACTATGTCCATGTTGTAAATTATTTCAAGTGTAGCATGAACCAGTGCATGTTACATGTTACTATTGTACACATTGAAATAAATTACGACATCCTCTCATCAATATTCAGCCTTCTACAACCGAATTTCTAGCTTATTCAATTTTACTTCCTATTTTATAGATCTCACGACTAATGAAGTAAGAAAAATGGACAAATAATATTGAAGATCAGAAGGAGAAATGGATAGGTTAGATTTTCTAGTATATTGCGTATAAATCTTTCGTTTCTATTGACTGAATTTCATACAGTCAGATAATTCTGTTTAGGCCAACAGAGTTAGTAAAACTGCAAGTAAACCAATATCGATCCTACTTCTGATCTCCTATTTGAATTTGATTATCTCCTGAACATGTTATCGAATACTTAGAACTCTAAAAGTGTTATAGTGAATCAAATTGTAGGACAGTCCACTATCTCTTTGAACTGTACAATGATAGTGCGGTGAAATATTTACAATGATGCATTATTATGCACTACAGAAAGTTATTAAATAAACTTACTACTGAATACTAATATTGATCATTAGCTTGTTAAGTGATACAAGCACATCGAATGATGTGATGTGTTGAAGTAGGAACCACGTGTTGATCTTTATGTAATTCGAAGAATACAATGTTTCATCATTTCTGATCTAAACAAGGATACTGATCGTGATGTGAATAGTGGTGGTGGGGTGAGGGATGGTTATATGTATATTCATTAGTTTAAAGTGTTCACTACGGCCAATTACAGCATAAAAATTATTGTATGCATTTGTAATGACAGTATAACATGCTAATCATATCTAACTATTCATTATCCAATAAATGATCAATCTGTTTGAAATTATAAAATCATATCATTGCAAAGATACTTGCTGAAATCATCTGAACCAGGTTTAGTTGACAGCGATTTGGAATTGAATATAGAAGTTTTCTAGCAGCTTCTTAATAACAATGACTTCATTGTGTTTCTCAACAACAGTTCTACTTATTTTTTGTTAAACTCAAACACAAAGTGAATGAGTTGTAGAAAAAACGTATTTCTGAAGAGTTCTTTATTTATTCTCTCTGTATATTTTGAATAGAAATGGGCCGTGAGTACACTCCGGAAAAGTGTAATGCACTTGCATTTCCATATATTAACGGTAATGTATTTTGATAGCATTGAACTTATGTATTCCACTTAATGCACTTTCTCATAACTACTTTTCTATATGGGAACTGAGTTTTTCAATTGTCTACCTAAAGTGTATGTATCTAGGCAATTGTTTGTGTTAAGAATCATTGTACTTACATTGAACATGTTGGTGCCTGAGTGAAAGCATGTTAAAGACATCATTTAACATTAATTTTGCTTTATATCTATTTTCTAGGATTTGAAGACCTTAACAAGAAATTAGTCGAAGGACAAAAATTACTTATGAATGCTCATTACCACTTATGTAAGTAAGACAAGAAAATTCAAATTACTTTTATCGTAAGAGATGTCAAAATTGCATGTTAACAATAAAACAACAATAACCATATGATTGGGTTAAGTGGTTGTGAAGATAGTTAACTTTCAATTTTGATATCATGGATTGATCTGAATCAGACAACCACTGATCACCTAGAAGCACTGGACAGCTATTTCGTCCTTGTATGGGACTCTTCAGCAGTGCGCATCTGCGACCACATCGGGTATCGAATTCAGGACCCTCTGGATTCGCGACGAACGCCCTACTAATGCACCACTGAGTCGGCTCTTAACGACTGATATTTCCAAATTCAGTCAATTCGTGATACGTTTGCGCGACCTCATCCATGCCATTCGGTGAGTAACTGTCCTCACACCTGACACAGTTGAACCACACCGGTCAAGTCTTCACACTAGAACTTCAAAAATTACCTCAGTGAGCTATTCACTAGTGAGTTGATATTAGATACAATTGGGAGTGTAGGTTGTGGTGATAGTTAACTGTCAATTTCGACCTAGAATAAACTGTAATGAAATTATTCTTATAATTAATGATTAAAATTTTATTTGTGATAAGTTTTGTAAATATGCATTGAATAGTTTGGATGCTTACCATATAATCTTGTCAGACTCTGTCACACAGTTCATTACATTAGTTGAAGTGACTCATGTCTTTATCCTTTGCAGTAAGGTCCGAAGCGGCAATAGATGTTTATAGAGAAGCGACTGCCTACAATTAAAACACGTAAGTAACTAATGAAATAACCAAGTTCACCAAATGTCACACTTCACAAATTTCAACAAATCTAATCAACTTACTGACCAATTCCCATTTTCTGATTAACATGATTATGTACTTTCGTCAATTTTTAGTTGATTCACTACTGTTTTGATTTCATTACAAATGTAGGACATAGGTAGTGAAGACAATGTACAACACTGGCGGTTATCAAATAATCGGTGATTTCTTTTAAATGAATATTCTGGAAATACAACAAATGACTGATAAACGTTTACTTGATATATTACTGAAGTAGTTTTTAGCCATTATTTGGAAATACTTTGTAATAAAGAATCGCATAACTTTCATTTCATGTATAAACACTTTCTTGCTAATTACCTTGACTTTTGTAATCAAAACATCAGTACACTATTGAGTCCGATCAGATTTGATGCGCTTATATAGAAAGATACAAATTTTATACACAATGAACGCTAGTGTAGTATTATACGTTCTCAACGATTTATTTGTTTATCAACTTAAAGAAATTGAGCCAACAGATCTAATCAAATGATCATACACTATCTGAATTATGTTCCGTTTCTAAAGTTTGTAACTAGTCGAATTTAAGTGTACAATAAACCAATGCTTTCAACTGATACTTTAAAAGATGCCAAAATATCATTTGAATATGTTACAAATCAGTTGTACGACCAGCAGGGAGTACGCATTACGACGAAATAACAAACTGTATTCTCTGTGACAAGTCAAGTGTCTTCACAAAGCCAAGAATAGTGACAAACGTATTAACATCGAAGTTAACTATAAATTCCTGAAACAAATTCTTCCAAAATAAGAATTCAAAAGTTAGAAACTATTCAAGGAGATTAGATTGATGTCAAATTTTATTATGAAAAGTAAACGTTATTTAATACTTTACAAGTAGAAACTCTTTTCTTATTATTTTAAAAGAAGCTTTCTAAAGTACTCATTGTCCTTACTACCATCAACGGGAAATGATTGAGGCTCGACAGTATCAGTATTAATTTTAGTTTCTGACATTGGGTCTTGGGTTTCACGTATTCGATGAACTGCACGCGGTAAAAATTCCAATTGTGTTCCGTGATTTCCGCCTACAATGACAATCAACATAATTGCAACATATAGGGAGGTTAAATGTCAACATATTCGTAAAAAATGTAATAAATGATCATCCAGTGAATGAAAACTATAACAAATGTGATCAACTACAGTTGTTTATCATACAATGATAGAAATAACACCTCAATTAGGAATAATACAAGATATAGCCTCGAAATATTCAGTAGTCAATTTAACTGGCACACTAGGGTTGTCGAATAGATTTTATGACAACAAACAGCTATGCATATGGATTATGTTTCGATATCGGCGCACGCTTTAGTCGCTACATTATGCCTATGAAGTGTTAGAGGTATACAGTGTTGGTGTTAAGAAGAAAATTGAGAGAGTACTGACCACGACATTTATTCAAAGTTATTTCAACAAAAGATCAAACCTTAGTGCATTTTCTGACAAATAAAACAAAATTGACTTCAGAATACACTAAGTCAATATATAGTGAGTAATTACAGTCGTTACTTAACTTATGGCGTTGAAATCCTTGAAGTCGAATGATTGAGAATTTTACAAACATCAGGTTATATTGTACAACTGTGGTAGTTAGTCTGAATTTTTAACCCTAGACCTACTTTTACATACTATAGAACAGACTTAATTTGGAACATATTGTAACTGTCTGGACACAGTAACCTAGTGGTGAACGCTATGGTGTTCGGCACGAAGCCCAGTGTGAACATCAACGTTAGGAGGCAGGTACATCCAGCTGATGATTCCCGAATAGGACGAGACGCGCGTCCTAGATTCCGCTTACCAGTCACAATTCAACTTAAATATTTTAACTGTATTTAGGGTCGATGAACTATTGTATTCAACTTCATAACAATTGAGGTGATTGTCATTCTATAAAATACAATGTCAACATTCAAAGTATAATAGATATCTTCAGGAAATTAACAAATTACTTTGAAGAGAATGCCATGTCAATCAGATTGATTATTAGTAACCGTGAAACACGTTTTGTGAATATTTATATATGCGATTCTCGATGATAGGTTACATTAACAAGACAAAAGTAAGCTACTTTCTTAGAGTATCTCCCTTTTGAATAAAAAGATCAGTATTACACAAAGAAACAACACAACATACACAGAGGATCCAACAGAATCAGTTTTATTTAAGCTGACCATATGAGGGGCTTTGAACAAATTTTTGTCGCCCATTGATGCGGCTGCTTTATGGTCCTTCAAACAACTTTCATCACGTACAGGAGGTTCACTAATTGAAACTGAGAGTGTTTTGTTTCTGAATTCCAGGCCATTTGTGGCAATCAACGCTCTACTAGCATCATCTGCATTTTCAAATTCAATATAAGCATGACCTTTTGGGACACCATTACGAAATGTTACCAGGCGAATACTCACAACATTCCCATACTATTTGAAAAAAGGAAAGTACGTAAATTCAATTGGGTATAATAAGGTTTGATTAAAGAATAAGCCACATGAGACCTTATGGTAGCTGTTACCGTGAAGTGCTAGTCAGGGATGCGTATCGTTACTAATTATTGGCCCGCACTAACTGGAACAATTAGTGCTTGAGGGCCTGTCATATTAAGAAAGTTGTTTTGGTAGTGAAAAGATTGAAAGTGGTATAATAGAAGTCCACAGGCGAAGTCATACCATTCACATTAGTGAGATGTCTGGATAGTGAGGTGAATTTAATGGATAACTAGCATTTCCGAAAGTGCAGCCTACTTGTTTCTTAATATTTACCTTAAATCTGACCTCATCTTCCAATTTAATGCACAACAGTCAGACCACATGCCCTGGTCTATTAAATTCATACACTAAACTACATCCGAAACTTATAACTTCCGAATTCAATGTCACTTCACACTAGTTAATACTTTGTAGTAAATCTAAGCCGATATACAGAATCTGAGCGTGGTCATTCAGATAAAATCAAAGTAAATAAGCATCAAGATTCACTATCTGTGTTTTTAGAGATGTGATAACAACTCGTGATCCTGAAGATGTAGGTATAACAATAAGTTAGAAATAATAATAGAAAATGCTTGACTGGTATGATAACCAGAGTCACTAGTGAACTATCCAACTAAATGGTGCAGTGAGATTTTGAAAAATAGAGAAATACGCTATTTCATGCTGGCACCACGGTGACTAGATCAGATTACATGTTACAACTAGGCCACATGGTAACTGAGTGATAACTGGGTGGGAGTGGGTCCGCTATTGAAAGAGAACTTATCTCCTCATCAAAGTCATCACCATTATGTCCCTGTATTAAATATATATGCACGACTACCGTACATATTCACTAGGAGTATTTTAACATAAAAAAATGCTATGCAGTTCCAGTCTTCTGACACTACAAGGTTGGTTAAGCAAAAGGGATACATAATTGGTTAAACTGAAAAGGACGACAAACAGATACCCAGCATTCATTGATATCGATGACTGTTACATGTAACCAGTGAAAAGTGAGTATTAAGTTACAGTGAAAACAACTTCATTCTAAACTATAAACAGCTATATCTCTAGGGAAGCCAAAACTTGAAGAGCAATTTCCAGGAAACATGATTGTTGGAGAAAGTAGGAATAGAATAAGTTGTTGAATTCCAATGTGTCTAAAACTCATTCAGTTAAATTCTCAACTATGTGAACTTCGTGAAAACTTATATTCAAATGTGAACTGATTATTTTACGCTATGTAGAAAAGCCACTTTAAACAGTCAACGGTGTGATACATACTTCTACTACCACTACTCTGGGATTCGGTCCGACAATTTCATCGCTATCTGTTAACTGGAGCATGGCAACTTGAACTGATGTGCGCACATACCAAGTTCCACGTTGTAACTAACTGACTGTAATACAAACGTCAGCAGAAAAATGAAAAGCAAGTTAATACTATTAAAAGAAAATCAGGAAAACGGCATGAACTCACCTGCCTGAATAACTTTTCCAAATCTTCATTTTTAACCGCCTTATCTAGATTTTTCACAAATAACTTCTCGGGTTCCTTCTTGCCAACTTTGTATTTAAATCCATGTGATTTAACTCTGCTTGGATCACATACAGATACAAACATTGGACGTTCGTAACAAGTAGACGGTTTCGGAGTCAATGTATTAGCCTCCACATCGCTTTGTTTTTGGTCATCAGCTACAAACGACTCATTTTCAGCGTTTGGATTTGCAATTCCTTGTCTATCTAATGTAAGTGCAGTTTTCACAGACTCCTTACTTTCAAATTCAACGTAAGCAAATCCTTTAGATCGACCAGCATAATCACGTACAAGACGAATAGACATTATGTTTCCACACTGTCATAAAAACATTTCGTCATTTTGATGATGCCGTAAAAAATACGCAAAGAATTTCAACGATTTTACATTAGTAACAAACAATCATATCATGTAGGCGAATAAACACGGTTTCTATAAATCAACACTAAAGTATCTAAAATAATAAAATCTAACAAACAGAATGCAATAATGTCAGGATAAGAGCATATATTTGGATACTAAGGACAAATGATCGAATTATTCTTTAAACAACAATATCGATTGATAACAGTCATTAAATGCTTAACATCACGAAACATCAATCTCATATATTGAATGTCTCAATGCAGAAAAGCGAACAAACACTGGAAATTCAAGAATATAGGCGATTTACTTATGAATAGCATGACCACTGTACCACTTAGGACAGACTACAATAACTTTTAAGTCAAGTAAAACATTTTAAATGGGTGTTGTAGAGATCGTTGATTGTTTATTCGATATCACGAATCGATCTGAGTTAGACAATCATTGGAAACAAGGAAGTACTGTGCAGCTATTTCATCCTAATGTCACACCCTTCAGTATCGCACATCCACGATCTGATCAGGACCTTCTGGTTCAGCATAGAACGCTTTCAACCAAACTACTGAACCGGGTCTCAACGATTGATATTTTTAATTCAGTCAACTCGTAATATATTTAAGCGACCTCATCCATTGTCGTTGGTGGGTAAGTGCCACATACCCCACATGAATGGACTCCACTAATCGCCACTTCTCATTAGAACTTCAGGAATTATCTCTAGAAGTTAGTCACTAGTGACCTGATATTGATTGTAACTTGGTGTTGTGTAGATTACTGAGCGTTAATGTGACATCACGAATTGGCTGTAAATTTGATAATCATTGATAAATAGGAAGTACTGAATAGAAACGTTCTGAATCGCTTATCACTTGTCTATTTGATGTAAGAAAATCAGCAATGTTTATATTTACACAGTTTCTTATTTTGAAGTACACATTGTCTCGCTTAGCAATAAATTCTAATTAATAAGTTCAGATTTCAGTTACCTGATAAATTGACAAGTGTGACAACATAAACAGGGGAATAATCGCAAGCATACGCTAAGGATAACTAGAATTATATCTACTATCTGATATTGAGGATCTCAAGTCATTCCACATAATGTTAGGTAGCTAACAATATTAAAAGAATAATTCAAAAGTTTACTTTTAACTCACCTTTTCAAATGTATGCCGAATTTGTTCTTCAGTGACTTGAATAATCTAAATTGCTAACAAATACTGTAAATTCATTTCTGGATGGATTGTGTGCAACGAATGTCCCATGAGACGTAGGATTAGGTTTTGATGCCTTATAAAATATAAAAAAATGAAATTAGATGCATTGGTAAAATAACCGAAAACAATATGATCCACCATTAAACTACAATCAAAGAGGTTGTCACAAGACCATTCTACCCATGGTGTCATATGTAATATTCCAGTCACTTACGAAATCCACATACAAGCATAACTAGCGTTGCCCTTTAGCAGAAGTTTTCTTCCATCGTTCCAACAGTCTGCTGTGAGAAAGAGTTCATATTCACCTCTTACTAATGATGATAATACATTGAAATTTCACAAGGGAAACATTAGCTGGTTGCTTTAAACACAACTCCACTTCAAACTATCTACTATTAGCAAGCGTTAACGTCTTCATTATTATACCTGCTTATCATCGTTTGCAAAGCACATTCATTCTGTTACTTAATTACCTGTTACCATTTTAATGTAGAAAATCAATCAGAATAAATTACTATATATAGTAACCACTTTTCTTTTTTAACAATATAACTGCGACTAATAGAGAATAATGATCAATAGTTGGCTTCGGAATGTTAATGATCCTACTTCTACAGGAAGAAGTATGTAGTTCAACGTCAATTATATAAATAGGAATGTCACGCCACTGAAACCGAAAATAACTCTAAACTTGCACTTTTTTAAAACTAGTTTAGCTAAATCTTGCACATACAAAGTACTTACATAAACAGATTTCGAATAACGGCCAAAAACAAATGACTTTTAATAATTCAGATCATGCTTTGGACCATGCTTATACTTGTGCATTACACCCAAATCAGTTTTTTGCTTTTTTATTGTGCTATGTACACATATTTTCTCGATTCAGCATGTAGAGCACAAATATGTGTTTACCCGAATATCAACCATGCACAAACCTCAGCACCTCTTGATGGATGTTCGCAACAGGAAGAAGTATGTAGTGCAACGTCAATTATATAAATAGGAATGTCACGCCACTGAAACCAATAATAATTCTTTAAACTTGCACTTTTTTTTAAAACTAGTTTAGCTAAATCTTGCCCATACAAAGTACTTACATAAACAGATTTCAAATAACTGCTTAACTACACATGAAAAAAATAATAATAAATTGGTCGGAAGTTTCTGACAAGGGCAGATTGGAGTATAGATTCACTGATATGTTGACTTGCAGAGCTAACTGGTTAGACGATACCGACCTTTTCTGCCTTTAAATGTTAGAAATGGGAAGAAAGAACACAGCAATAACAAAATGAACAATGACTTTGGATGTTGAGTGCTGTTAGATAATGGTAGCGGTAATTACCTCCCAGTAACCTACAGTATGAAAGCATTCCGTTTGAGATACCTATAAGGGAAACTATGTTATGATGAACTTGGAGCGTGACTTCAATGTTCAGGGGATATTGCTTGAGGCTGGTCACACGTGGTCTCTCTATGAGTAGTTTCCGTTGAGCCAGCTTCATAAATGTTAAAGACACACTATTGGCGACGGACATCCATGGAGTAAGGTGACGCCTGCATTATAAGAGGTGATCTCCTAAGAATTTACCGTTCCTTTATTAGAAGAAAGCATCGCTGTTATAAGGGAAATGCCTTACTGATGTCACACTTTTCACATGTCAGTAGTACATCGTCGTTGAACAATAAATTTGCCAATATTGGTCTCGCTGCTTTCAAATCGACTTTCCGGTCATATTAAAACCATAAGGAATAATTGTTTCAGTTAATATAGCCCGATGGCTCCATCACAATATGCGAGTCCGACTCTAACGAATGCAATACAATTAAATTGTACACAATGAACTTTAAGAATAACAATAACCACGAAAATAAAACTTTTCTAGTCTAAACATTTTTCGAAACTAGGAAACAGAAGAAAATCCAAAATGTACGGGCAGTACGCAGGAAAATTACACTACTAAATTGACAACACCTATTTTTTGCTATGAATGAGATGGAGGACAGACATTTATATGGTTCTTAGAAAAAATATAATAAGAAACGACATAATATGAAGTGGAAAACTAACTTTGGCTGATTTTTTCGGTGTGGTAGATTCATTTTGCTGATCAGGAAGTTTTCGTTTCCGTGAACTAGACGATTTGTTTTCTGTTGGTTTATCTTGTATCTTAAAAAGAAACAAAAACAATAACAGTTCTGAATCATGAGTATGAAACAACACCTTATAGCAGGATTGATAAGACACAAGTCTGCAACAGTTTAAAGAAATTATAAACATACAACATGCACTACTGAAAAATGCTTAAATCACTAGGACAAACTCTTTCTTCTCTGTATTTATGTATTCTATTGATCATTAAACAGTAGCTTACATCTTGTAAATAGTTGTCTATCATACTTTTGATGTAGATATGAATGTTCTTCGCTCTACTTCAACTATTCCTAACGCTTGATCATAAACACGGATATAGCTTTCTGTTGTGAATTATTTGTTCTATCTATCCACTAAGATTTAAACGCGCTGCAGATATATGGACACCTCGAGAATTGAGATTTGTATTCAAATACCTATTTAGCATACATAAACAGAACATCACATTCATGTACAACCAATCCATCGTTTTGATACAAAACATGTGCATTTCTAGATCGTGTGGTTTAAATTGTGAAAGACTCGACAGTTCGAAAGTCTGGTCTCAAATTTGTCTCAAATTACCAGTTTTACTGGCAACTGGAAATCTAACAATCTCAGTTGAGGACTCAGATTACTACTAATCTTATTTGAAACATTGTTGGAGTTAAGATGAATAAAAAGTAAGAAGAATATGGTTAAGTAGGTTATTCCATACCACTTAACAAACTTCCTCGAAAGTTTTTTATACCGAATCTCCGTATTATTATTTGTTCATTTACTCAAACACATAAAATTTAGTACAAATGAGCATCAAAAAAGTGTGTCATAAGATTAGGAAACATAATACTGTGGACAAATGAAAAACTGAAAGTGGTAATATGTAATAAGACAACAAGAAAGCTGTTAGGCAAAAAGTACTGCTCCAGTAGATATAGAAATAAAAAACTTCATATCTTTGAGACATACTATCAACTCTTACAAAAATTGCAATAGGTAACAGCAACAGCGTCGTAACTTGCTTCTATTCTGGGTCATATATGATAATGTCCCAACCAACTGAGTTGTATCATATCCAGAACCCCAATCAGGAAATCGAGAGGGAACAACAAAGGTCTTGTACAGTTTTCTTTCATTATATAGAGCCATCTCATAAAATTACCACCATTCTGTTTTATTTTATCAGTTCTAGAGACGGCGAAAAATTCACGATATGTAAGTCACTGGGGTGAGATACGGAACACGGTGTTTCGAGATGGTGGCAGTGACTGAGTTATCATTCTACTCAAACCCCCAGTCAACATTGTGCAGCGAGGTAAGTGGTGATCAGGCATGCACAACACATGTCCCAACCATCTCAGTCGATGAAGGTTTATGACCTCTTCAATTGAAAAAAGATTAAGAGGAGTAGTGAGAATGGGCAGCACTACCGTACCACACTGTTGGATCCTAACATTGAAGAGAGATGGTTGTATGTCCTCACTTTGCTTGAGATGTTGCGTACACAGCCTTTAAGATGTTAATAAACTTCTTAGACATTGTTCTCCAGTAAACTGTTATAGAGCACAGGAAACCGAACTCTTCTACTTGCTTTTCCGCATAAAATGAGATTTCAAGCACAACATAGTAAATTTTCTAGCAGGACTAATTTAGATATAGAAAATAAAACTACCACTTAACAAGTGTAAATAATTAATGATGATAATAAAAGTTTAATGCGTCTGTTACATTGTTGTGAAGGTGACGTTAAAGAAGCAATGGACTTGAAGGATATAATAAAGCTCTTAAGAGTCTGGTAAATTGGGTTTGCGGAATGTTAACAACTTTATCATATTTTTTCAACCAATCAATGCCCCGTATGGAGAATAGGCCACCGACCAACCGACGGTCTATGCTTCAAGTAATATTCATAAATGAGGGATGGAAAATTTATTTAGTTGATGATTAAACGCACGATAAGACGGCTAATTTCTAATCCCAACTAGATCTTAATCTTATACTCAGATACAATAATTCAATTGATCGATCAAAAATTAACAAGCGCAATTACCCTTAGTTACCAAGTTTCGCGATAGACAGTTGGAAGAAAACTTATAGCAAGGATTTCCTATTTGTTGACATGTGTTTGTTGCTCTCTGAAAACTGAGAATCATCTTGAGATTTGAAATAGTTATATATATATATATATATTGATAAACTGAACGATAGCCTTTAAATGCTTACACAGAAGGGGTTTTATATAGATTTCATTCAATGATATAAAGTTAAACAATATACACTGAAATATTATGAACTCGGGTGTTGTTGAAAGCATTAGAAGCAACAAATACTTCTATATGTACCTTAGTTACTATGAAAAAGAAACTGAATTAGTATTGATGGTTTAATCGACCTAGGAGATTGACTGCAGAGACTAAAGTACGGGAATTTATGAGGTCCAATACACAATAGTCAGAGAGCATCAAAAACGTTTATGGGAAAAGTCATGTCTGAAAATCTAGAATTTTGTAGTTTAAAGAAAAAAGAATCTAAAAGTGATTCCGTGTTTTACGTAGGATACAAATTTATTTCGTTGGTAAGTTTTAGTTCGAAAAAGCCTAGTTTCTGCGTGGTTAGTTCATTACCAAAATTACTCAAAATTTGCTAGCATGACAACTAAACTACATGATGGAAAAACAGAAATGATTCCCAAACGATTTGCCGACAATACCAAAACAATAGAGAAGTATAAATTATTCAGGAGACAAAATTATGCACTCAGTAGGTCGAAACATGAGTTACAGCATTATCAGAAATTTTTATGAAAAGTTTCAATGACTTCAAACCAGGATTTTTCCTTAACAAAACTTTTGAGGGAACTGTGGTGAAGAATAGTTGCGTTTAAATGTCCACAGCAAGTGTAGTGCAAGGACAAGTAAACATTTTAGAAAAATAACACGTGTTACAGTCACTCCGCCGTAAACAAAGAAATGACCATCGGCGTTGAAGTGAAAAGACATTACCTACTTAAAACAGTTTAGAGCATACTTCCCTTTTTATTTATCACTTAACTATATTGATAAATGAGAGAGAAAAATAATCCTGATGAATAGTTTAACAAAAATAAGACCAGTCAATAGGTTTCTTTTCTTTACAAGGTTACCTCAGTATTTGACTTTGTGGATTGAGTATCTTTGAGGGATTCCATTAAGAAAGCCCGACGTGAGTGTATCTTAGTAATAATATCTCTATACTGTTTAACAGGCACTCCTGTCTCACCGACTGCACGTTGAACGACTTGAAATACTAATTCCGACTGATCGATATTAATTGAATTTATAGCCATAGAACATATTCGGAGCAAATTTTTCATATCACCCCAATTTCTAAAAACAAAAATTAATAATCTAATTGAAAATAAACCTGACAAGTATTATTTTAAATTGAAAAATGTCTACATTGTTAAAGTTCACGTCGCGATAATCTAGATTATGTATCAAAACATAGAGAAATGTATCGGTTTCACACAAGAAAAAAAGAAAACTAATGCAATAATGATAAATCTTAAACAGAGAGAGGAGGACGAACAACAGATGCATGATTAAGATAGTAAGCAATTTTAGGTCAAAAATATTTAATTAAACATCTCAAACAGTAGATGAAACTGGCTTAGATATGAAATCACCGTCTTCACTGAAATCATTTTATAATTTATGAGACTTACTATGAATGGCATGGCAGAGAATTGTTTCCAGAATACTTATCCAGTGGTATCTCTTCCGGTTATATGAGATAAATGAAAGCTAGAAAATTCCATGTATTATGGTCTAATGGTGACAATACTATAAGTGTATCAGTACCTACCTTTAATATTTACGTCTATTGTCAATACATCAAGACAGTTATATAAATTATGTAGGAATAAACTGTAGATTAAAACAGAGCACGTAGTGAAACTGAAAACAACGAAGGAAATAGATTTGACAGCTTTGTATTTTTTTGGAAAGTTTAAAATATACAACTGGCAAGCCTAAGAGCGAACGAAACATTCGCCCTGAATTTTACTGATAGAAAGTATTTAGAGTATGATCAACTTGTAATGGCAACTAATATTACGACATCTGTACGAAAACCCACATACAAACAGAAACTGATTAGATTAACACATAAATGTAATTAATAAGATACACAATGCATAAGCGCCTAAATAGAAACAAAGAAACAACGTTTGTATTAGGGCATACTGTAGACACGTGTTTTGAAAATATGTACTGAAATGAAATAGTTAATCTAATTAATAAAAATAACTATAAGGAATTGCTGAATCAAAAACAAAGACCTAGAGAAGAGCACGAGGTTCATTGATAACAACAAGTCGTCAAAAAGCATCTTACTTAACACATTCTTTGCGTATGTAAAAAGCACATTTATTAATATAAAGGTGATACGAAATATTCACACAGTAATATTTTAATGACAAGTTAAATGTAGTCCCATTATAACCAGTGATTAGATGAGCAGCCAACAAAAAATGATATACAGTATTCATTTCTACCAATAAAGGCGACTAACTACACTGTACATGTCGGTTAAATTAATTTACATAATACTTCTACACTATTGAAAAGCCTAATTCAACGATATTACTACAGCTAATAGTAATAATATAACTTCCAAAATTGATTTTGTTTACAGTACACTTCTACTCTACAAGTAGTTATATCCTCTTACATAATGTAATTAAAATTATCTGTATAGTAATATTTACTTGATTTCGATAATTAAAAAAAAACGATGATATAAGGCATTCAAAGAATTAGTAACCAAATGGCTCTACCCAGACAAAGATGGAGTTAATGGACAAGTCATTTAACTTGCACAACTTGATTATTAAATCAAAACAATGATAAAATGAAGAGTATATAAGTGGACAAATATTTATAGGTTTTAATGTAAATAAACAAGAGTGAATAGAATACAATAAAGATTAATCACTAACTGTTCAAATTGAATATAAGCCAACCAGTACTCAGCTCGACTGCCATGTCCAGGTAACTTCATTAAACCTGTCCACACAGAACGAGCACGTTCTTTATTGTCAAAATACTTTGCCTGGAATAAGAAAACCAATAAAAGCAACATATAAAATATTCAAAAAATTAAAAAAAACAATTATAAAATGTTCAGAATGTAACTCAATAGATAAATGTATGTGTTAGCTCATTCTGCTATGAGACACTTTCTAAAGTGCAGAGTTTCGCAAAACTATCTGATTGCTGAAACTGAGAGGTGGATTTGAAACCCACAAATTCACTATGCCGTAGTATGAAATAATAGACTAAAATAAGTGGTGAATGATGGTGACAGTACAAATCATTAATCGTACACTAAAGTTCGAGTATATTACAACACTATTTTACAGAATTATCTTAATTATGAAAATTTCAAGAGAATAGTTTCAGAATAAACATAAGTGCAGATATAATCCAGATACCAAAATGACTGTGACATTGATGCAAAAGCGAATCTTGCCGAGAACATCAGTTTCATGGTGATGAATACCAAGTGGGATGAAATACAGATTAGGAACTGTTATAATTTCTCGCTAATAACGACCCAGCTTCTCCTATTGTTTAGTATTCTTAGAGAATGAACACTCGACAAGATCCCAAATCAAAACACATTTGAACAGGAATGAAACTATATTTCAAATAACAAGGGTAAATAGAAGTAGGAATTCACAGTTACAGAAAGGTTAATATATTTATAGTATTAACATAAGAAGTCATCTCTAACAATCCGCTACAGCTGATTGGCTTAGAAATAGCCAGCCACAGCGTGCGTCATCACGATCATGCACAAAACATGCTTTAATCTGGTCTATATCCCACTAACAGGAATTTTCTGATAACTGCCTCAAACGACTTAATACAAGTGTCAACTATGTGGATTACACATACATACTTTTATAAATTCACTTGGATTATAAACTAAGAAAAGTCTTCATATAATCGCACAACAGAAACTCTTGTCACTACGAAAAAGCGGAAATTTTTTTTACAAAAAACAGCAAGATAATTGCTACTGATTTGAAATCCTTTCGTTTCAGTGACCAGAAAGATCTTTAGCACACGTAAATTAGGTACGACTGGAAATCTAATAAACAAAGATAACTCGACTTGATTATCTAGTCAGGTGTATTACTGTTTTAGTATGTGATTATATAAAAAAATAACTCGCAATCATTCTTCGTTAAGATGAATTACTATTTCTGCTAAACTCGAAGGAGCTGAGATAGCTACCTGATTTAATAACTCTTCTGATTTCACTACAAAATGGAGTGTAGAGTACTTTAACTTTATTTTCGCTAACTGGAAATGGTAGAATATCGCATCCTTTTGTATCGTTCGAATTCGTTGTTGAATACACTGGATCGGGCTGTAATTTAACTTAAACTTTCGTGCATGCATATTTTAACCTGTAAATTCCAATTCGTATTCTATCGTCATCTCCCTTTGTCCCTGTAATAATTGAATAACGATTTTCATTTATAAATCCTAGCACTATAATACGGCTTTATACTTTCATTGTATTCCGACTTGTCCTATGGTCAATTATCTTAATTTCTTACGAATGGTCTAAACAATCATGAGACTTAGTCATAATGATCCTCTAGAGTCCAGCTGTGAAAAACTTTTATTTTGAGCATAGCGTTTGTTTAATACTGACTGTTTATCACATCTGAATATCAGCTTTACATGGTTTGGATTTAAGAAATTCTATAACTGAAAGATGTCAGTTTAATAATTTGGCTGTACTGCATTTACACCATTGAATTTTAGTAATCTTTGAACTGCTTTTGTTTTGCTTCTAGAATTTAATGAGAATAAATACCGATTTGTTGCAATCAAGTTTCAGGCGTTACTATTAATGTTCACTAGGCACAGATACTACCGGGAGAATTCAACTGTGATTACGAAGTCTTTAAGTGCTTTTATTATTTAAAGATTTGAGTGAGGCAGTGAACAGTAGAGTAACTTCATATCAAGATAACTTTAACTATCAGATTCTGAATACCATCACAATCAAAAATTCTGTTTGGTCTTTCATCAAATGGTGTTTAACCAGAAACCTTACTAGTACAGTATAACAACTAATTCAACTACTGAAACTTAGGCTGAAGATACAAAGAAATCATATCTGCCATGTTTTTTTTTCTTCATAAAGATAGATAAAAATACCTGAAAATAAATGATACTCACTTCAATAAACGCATAATAATTTATGAGTGACCAGTCGACATTTAATTGAGAACGAAGTACTATTATTCAGAAATAGGTGAATAATAATGAAAGATTAAATAAATGAAAAAGTATTATTTATTTGAAGATTAATAACTAGTATCATGCATAATGTATATCAAATTCTATATGACAACATTTTGGATATAAAGATGCGAATACTACCTTAGTTGAAGATAACTTTCATAACAGAATGACTATAGTAAGGTTTGAAAATAAAGGATTCGACTACTGCAGCAGCCATCAGAGCTTAGTGCTGGAAATGTAAGACTATGATAAAAAAAGATCCTTTGTTTTAATGATGTTTAGAAATAGGATAAGTTTATAATTTTATTGTTAAAGTCTAAATACTTCATTGGGAACAATATTTATCTTAAGAGTCATATTGAACGCCACTGAAAGAATGTCACGGACAATACATGTATTTATATATTTAATAAAATGGATGTCACTGATGAAATATTACCGGTCTCTAAGTTAATGGTAATCAATGCTTTTATTGACATCATCGAAAGATGATCGTCTCCATTGACACTTAATTGATTTGTATGATACCACCTCTATGTTATTCAATAAACCAACTTAATAATAAAATAGTCACGAATACACATCAGAAATATTCTCTATCATGGTTTATCTATGCAGCTGAAAAGTAAAAAGACATTATAAACTAATCACCTACTAGAACTGATAATGACAGCAGAATAAAAATGATCGTGCTAGAGTAAACTTTAATATCTTTGAGGATAAACCAATAGAAATGCTTCAGAAAACCGAATTCAAGTTTTGACGTCGTTTCAAAATGACAGCTTAATCTTTATCGGTTGGTTTATTTCAGGTTTTTTTGAGAATGCTACAGTTTTCAACAATGTTTGCATACATCATTGGTGTTAAAAAATCTTCATGCAGTAATATTTGGAACCTTTAGTGCTTTCGTTATATTACAAATTGATAGAAGTGAAGATTTTACCGTTGGATGCCAACTGGTCCAGTGGTGCAGAGGGTTAAGTGTTTTTTGCCAGACCCAAAGTCCCTGTGTTCGATTATTTAGTAGAGTCGAGGGTGCGCACTGCACAGGAGTCCCATGATAGGACTAAACAATTGGCAAATGCTCTCCGGTTTTCAGTAGTGCCCAACTGTCATCGATCTGGCGAATGCAATCAACTAAATTTCATGCTTTTCATGAAAATAATAGCGAAAATGAATGAAAACGACATTCTTGTTATAAACTTACGTCCAAAACAATAATCTATAGCACGACCGAATGTTGCCCGAAGTAATGACAGTCGATAATCTAATAAGAAAAAAGAAACGTTTTGTGAGTAAAAAAATGGCTCACTTTCATAAGGAATCTAAGATCTGTTGTTTAGATCTGAGTTGTGAATCCTCAGGCACAGATCGCCTTCACATAAAATATGAAGTCATAGATTGGAATAGGACAGAACCTTAAGTGTTGCAAGTACGATTTCAACTCTACTTCTGTTTTCTCATGGATTATCTAGTGCTATTTATACAGTGATACGCTGCAAAATATTTATGTAATACATATTCAAATAATCGAAACAAATTAATCAATATACACAGTGCTTCAACATTTAGATGAATTCGGAATCCCAACCCTCGAATAAATTCTAGACAACTTTTCAACTATTGAAGATGGAAAGAATGAATGACAATGGTTCTAACGACAGTCAATATGCAAAGTTATATGTATACTCCATATGATTATTTAGTAGTAAGCAAAGTTGTAACTTTCGGCAATAATGCTAATCGATAAAATTAGATTAACCTGAAATACTTCGTAGTTCCAACTAGCCGGAAGACTAAGATCAACATGTTTTTGTCAACTACCTCTAGACATTTAGCATTCTTAATTAGAAAAAAAAACATATACAGACTAAAATGGTGCACAGAATGACAAAGCATAATATCATGAAAAATAGAATTTCTTTTAAATTTTACCCCAAGATAAGGAATTCTTGTCTAACGAACAAAGTCTGCGTAAATGAAGATCACAATAACTACGCCAAATTCTTAATATATCATCTGGATTGGTGAAACCAGCTGCCAGAGCTGTTTCATATATGCCTGAAATGAATTTATAACAAAATGGTACACACAAATGACAATCGATAAGGTGTGTCATATATTAGTTTAAACAATACAGAATTCTTCAGTTGATATCTGTTAGTTAAGTGAAGTAAGGTATGTACTTTTTAATGGGAACCAACCTAATTATCCAGAAAAAGTTATCAACATAAATCTAACATTTCAAGATTCATGGTTACGATATTAAGCTAATTTGATTTTAGACAACTTAAAGTATAGTGCGGATTAATGAGTAACAGGATACAGTATACTTTCAGACATAATACATATACAGCGGAAGATGATTTTGATGGATCAGTTTAACAAGTGAAAATGAAGATACAAACATATGAATAATAAAATTGTAGATAGCAACAGAAAAACTCTAATACTATAGGTAAAATTTTAGAAACAGATTTCATCATACATGCATGGTACCCAAGGCTTCATATAAGAAAGAAACTTTCGATGGTAATGTACATAAGTGTTGTATCTGAAGCAGAGATGGCCGATATTATCAACTCTGTTATCCGCAGCGCTATGTCTTACAGCTAGCACCCAGCCTTGCCTTGCTCAGGCACAATGATGCCAACCAATCACTCACACGCATGTATTACAACAACAATAAACCAATAATACACAATATATATGTGCAAGATCTAGTCTTTGACTCATATGTCTGTCACCGAACGCATGTCTTCTTCCAGATATGTCAATAAGCTACAAACACCGAGAGAGAACTGGAAAGTGTAAGTTCACCAGTGGCCTCTGTATCATTTACAAAAATACATGCAAGTAAATAATGGGATACAAATATACCGCCCCTTTCCTTCTAAATATAAATTTACAACAGATTATATATATATATATATATATATATATATATATATATATATATATATAGGCACATCTTCAAGGTAACATACCTTCGACCTCTTTAAAGAAATCAGACTCTTTGGAAACAGATTCTTGTTCTGCTCCGTTGGTATTTGGTTTTAATGAGATGTTTTCAAGGGTTACAGTTTCAGTAGCTAATGCGTAACGTTGCCACAATTCCACACACCATGGACAATTACGTACCGATCGACCCAGTAACTTTTGTAAACGCGAGATATCCGTTTCAAGCTGAGATTCCTAAAGATATAAAAGCCATAACTATATCAAATGTGCTTAGTTTTGCCATTTCTGATAATTTAAACTGGTAAGTACCGCATATTAAAATGTAATTTATATTAAAGATCTCACTTCTACATCCCAAGTTTCACTCAAAATGAAATACTTAATGAAATTTACGCGCCTAATATTTAGCATATACATTGAAATGAACAGGAAAATGACCAAGAATAACAGATATATCACAGAACACTAGAAAAATGCGCAGATAATCTGTGCTACAAAAGCTTATCGACGAGACTAACTGTGAGTAAGTTAAAGTACACATTGTTTCACCATACCTTCCGAATATCACATTTTATGTAACTACCAATTATCACTAGTCTATGTAAAGCTATTGAGTATGTGCTTGAAATGTAGTGGTGAATGAAACAAAGGAATTTATGAAATGCTGTGCAAAAAACAAATGAAGAAAATTAATGAAGTCGAATTGTGGATAACAATTATTTAGAACTACTGTGTTCATTACGAGATCTTGGATGTGTACAGTTGAGAAGTTAAAAACCAGAAGGAAACACTTCCAGTGTTCTATGGTTATTAGTGGATTTACAGTATGAGACTGACAGGTATTTTTAATAGATATTTGATTGAAATTTTTGGATGAATAGAAGAGTAAATGTGACTTCAAAACTAGCTACAGATACTAGTTCATAAACGTATCTAAACTAAAAATTCCACTACACCAGTTTCATAAAAAAATATGTAACAGTTCATTCACACCAAATTAACAGATGGCTGATTGTTCAAGTCATATTGAATATATTGTCAGTACTTAACTTATTGTTTTTTCCAGTTACTTGTATGATTTCCAGGTTTGTACAGAACACTATTCTAACAACGATGAGAATTCTTACTAAGCAAAAATTATCACGAAAATTGAACACATGAAATTCGTTACAAAATTAATGAGCAACTTACTACATAATCTGCATACCGTATCCATAATGATGTATCTAAGCAATGTGCAGTAATAGCGCGCTCAAATAGGCAGCATAACTCATTAGGTGACATGATAAAATTGGAAGAAGTGTTCTCACTATTGGCATTATCACTACTATTAGATGTTTTAGGCTTTTTTCGTTTGGCACAATGAACTGCCCAATCAATATACATATTCCAACTGGAAATAGCCTCTGCTTCTGACTTATCAGCGGACTCCTAAAGTATGCAGTAAGAGATGAAAATGTAAAACCTAACCAAGAAACAGCAGTCACACATCGAATTTTGTGATACAAAAGCTTAATAGTAACAGAAATGTAATAAACTCATTTTGTTATAAATTAAGCGAAATAGATGAATTAGTTACAACTGTTTTTTCTGGACAAGTGTTTTATGAAGCAGGACAAACACTTGGTAAGTACTGGTTATACTTCCTGTCTCTCCGAACCTAAGTAAGTGGGAAAATATTCAGAGTTGCAACTCGCAGTTGAGATCATAAGTGGTTAGATCAATGATCTCAAGTATCATGAACAATATCGACGAGAATTTATTTATTTATGAAACTGTTAGTTACTAATGAGTACAGACTAGAATTTCGTGATTAATTTTTCATCATTGAAAAATGTAATTTAAGCAATTTTTTAAAAATAACTTCGGCTAAATGTTTCAAAAGCATCTCTCTAATCAATTTGTGTTTCCTTTTTATTTGATATCAAGATTACATTAGTCGCAGTGGCACAAAGGCATCGATTTCTATACTTTTTACTACTCGATTATACGCATACTTCTTTTACTATCATTGAAATTATCCAGAAACTTTTAATTTTCAACTTAATACATTTTCTTTTTCAGTACTCATATGAAGTGATAAATCATAAGAAAATTTACATTTGTTACAAACGCCACGACAAATATTCGCATGATTATTCTTACCAGCAAAAATGTAAGGAAGTTCAAGCTTGAAGCCAAATAAAAGTGAATAGTTTTGAAATGCATCATCTAACTATCTTTGCCTCGGTTTCTAAAGAAATCTTGCCATAAAACTGTGAATTTTTTTTCCACACTGACAGAAACTTATAACTTGATTGGAAACGGCAACCAAATAATACACTATTATACTCCATAACACATAATACAGCTAATAACAAACGTAACAGATTAATCTACACTATATCATAAGCCTTAAACATAGATAACAATAGCCTAGAAGAGTCTATTCCCACTTATCAGTCCAACTAGTACATTGATAGGCTAAGATATAAAATGTCTTGCTGATAAAGTAGTCATCATCATCAACAACGCAGAACCGGGCATATACACCTATAGGTTCAAGTTGCCATACCACATTAACATTATGAGATAACGGAGGTGACAAAATAGCAGAATACAAGAGAGTAGATTAAAGATGTGCAAAAAATAATAATAGAATTCAAGATTTAAATGAAGTTAAAGAGTGAATACACTTGCGTCACTGTGACCGATTCTGAGCCATGTCGCCCTAGTGTCTCTAGCCTATTCATTACGATTATCACGCTGACACCGACCAGGTAATCTCCATCTACCTAACACGGCTTAGACCAACAGTCAAAGACTTCATGGACTGATGCCATGTTTTGGTTTGGCCGCCCCTTCACTTATTCCATCTTACTATAACCCTAGCCAACATCGAGCGATGAAGCAGGCCATGATCGGGCATGCACAACACATGTCCCAACGATCTCAATCGATGAAGGTTAATGACCTCTTCGACTGATTTACCATATTTTCCAAGAACTTTTTGTTAAACCTCCTTATTACTTATTCGACTTTTCCATGATATGTGAGCGATGCTACGAAGATTTCTACTGTCAAATACCTGAAGTCGATGCGTATCTTGGGTTTTCATGGTCCACGTTTCGCAGCCATATGTTAAAACGCCGCGGATTGCTGCGCAGTACATCTGGCCTTTCATTGAGAGACGGATACCTCGCGTGTGCCTGAATCCGTACTGAAATTTTTTCAGATAACGACTCACCCGGGATGACAAGACTTCCGAGATAACTGAAGTGGTCAATGCATTCAGTTACTTCATTCCCTATAACTAATCTAGGTGAAGAAGCAGACCAGTCATGCAGTAATATTTTGCATTAAGAAGGGGAGAAGCGCATCCTGAGTATGCTTGCATTGTTACTCAAGATGCTCAAGAGACTCTGCATATTGTCAGGGTCTTCACCAAATAGTACTTTATTGTTTGCGTATTCTAAGTGGACGAGGGGACATCCTAGAAGCAGATTAATTCTTAAGGAGTGGAACATACATGTGTATTGTTTTCACATAGTTTACAAATCATTTAAGGTTTATAAACGAATATTCTATCTTGAAATAAAAACTGTTTCCAATCAGAAACTTATTCCTTTATGCACAGATCAGTTTCTCTCAGGACCCAAATAAAACTAAAATAGTTTTATAAATAATTCTATATAGCCCCAGAAAACTGTTATGCGTAGACTCTATAAAAAGACTGATTAAATGGGAATATGAGATAGTGGACTAGGGACCATATGGCAATACCAATACGGATTTTATTAAGTGCGGTACCAATAACATGATTTATTAGACAAACAAACGAAGAACAGATCAGTCTTTATAGGCTTATGTTTTCGCTACAAATCGCATCCAAACATTGACGCTCTATAGTGCAATGATAGTTACTTGAAGAAAAATAATACTAAAGCCCAAAAATCAATGCTCAAAAGTGAAGTTTCTAAATAAGTAGAAAGTTTCTGTAATGAAAAATACACTTTCATGTGTCCAGGACGACAGGTAAAATGCTTGTTAAGAAGTTTTACTAGCATGTTAAAATGAATCTAAGCATAAATTTTCGGATAAGCTTTACATAAAAGTTATAATTCTTGACAAAAGTAAGGATTGGAGGTGAATTTATAGAACTCACCTCTATAGACTCTTCAAACGGTAAAAGAACAGCTAAACGTTCGAATGCTTTTTCGTAACCCATTTTGACTTCTTCAGGAATAAATGAATCTGAACGTTCAGTTGGTTGATACAGATCAATACCAATATCAGATAGGAAAGTTTGGTATTCACTTAATGTTTGTTCCATATCTATAATGGATAGGAAAATGTAATAATAGGATTAAGCAATAAAATATTTTTTGTCTGGGAAAGGAAGCCAGATGTGAGAAATAGAACTGAGAGTAGAATGTATGAAGCAAGTTATATTATTATATTTAAGCGGTTAAGAAAAGCTGTGTTATTCTGTTCTGCTTGATCACTTAACAATATCAAACAATAACCAACAACTTCATGAAAACAAGCCCACGTTTATGCTAGCCAAGTTAAACTGCCTTCATACTACTTTGAGTGGACTGAGTACTGTGGAAGATAGAATGTAATTAATAACTATTAAACTTGTAATTGTCTTAATGATTTTCCAAAAGATTTGTATACATATGCAACCCACGAATGGAGTAATCGAGAAAAATAAGTAGAAAACACAGTCCGATCCACACTGAATTACAATTGTGATAATCCCTTCCTTATTAGGAAACTTGAGTTCCAATCGATATGTCATCAAAAACGACCAATAGTAAAAGTTAAGGCGTAATCCATTACTAAAAAAATAGGTTCTCAGCATGATAAACAAGCCAAGAGAACAGGAGACGGGGTTATTCGGGTACTAATCAATAACATTTTCTTATAATGACGGTTAAGTTAGTCGAGCTGGTTTCAAAGGTTGTTTACAAATCCAGAAAATACTAATTAGCAAGAATAACATTAGACTGAATGAGACTGTTAACCAACAGGGCACTTAGCTAGTGAAGAACATTTGATATGCAGCTCATGGCATACTATAAATGTTAACCAGGTTAAAACATATATACTTCACACAGTTATAAAATCTTCGAACTAATAAGACAATGAAATAATTTCACGAATAAAAGTGAATAGAGAATTAGAATATCGTTCGAAAATTAGCTTACTTAAATGTGGGATGCTAAGCTGGCGCTGAAACAAACGGTCCATCTTTTTCACTTGTTCTAACTTCAACTCCTAGTTAAACAAAAATGGTAGCATTAAGTATTTTTATACTCAAGATATAAGAAGCCAGTTGTAGATCATAAAATCATTAACGTTATTTGAACAAACAGATTGTGAATGTATAATGAAAGTGTAGAGACTCAAAGGTTGATACGAATGTCAGCGCCGGCAACCATAAAGGTTTAGCTACCTTATTTGAAATCTTATAGTTAACTTAATGATATTTCAGTCATATAGATTGATGTTATTAAATGCCCTTCCCCCTATTTTACCTATCTAGGAATCAGTATTTAGTAAACCAGTTTTGCTAGGTGGGTAGAACCACTAACTCACGCAAATGGAGCAACGTAAAGCAACACCAACAGCCACTTGGAAAATGAGCTTAAGTAAATACTGAAATCAGTGGATAGCAGTCCATAATTTGCATTACGATATGTATCAACCAATCAAAAGTCCATTAATCAGTATTCAGTGTGACAAATAAAGCAGACAGATCAAATACAAAAATGATAAGTCTAGCTTATTTGAGACTAGCCATATTTCCTGCATATTCCTATCAGTTTTGTGATGCAAAAGGGAACAGTGTTGATTTTAGTTGTAATTACCATACTACTCATAAATAGTTGAATGTTTATCGTGTAATTTTATTGCTTGCATTTCATTGGTTGGTTACGACTGGACTTCAAGATCTTATTTTCTATTGGTTGGAAAATTGTTCGTCTGGTCAGACATTTTGGCTTGATGCTTTTACGATCGTGTGCATAAATAGCAGATTGCCGTGACTGTTTAGTTGTTTTTGTTGCCTAATCACCTTAAATGTAAGTGACAAGTAAATTAATAATTATTGTTGGACCACATAAGATATTCATATATTTGTTGCAATGTATAAATATTCCAAAAACTCAAGAGTCTTTTGACTTTATCGACTTTAGGTGTGTTATTCCGGTGAATCTAACGCGATGTCAAGTGAATCTAACAAACAGCATAGGTCAATATAGCAAAACATAGAAAACAGCATTAAGTTATGAAATGGTTTTCTTGAGCAGTATGAGTTGGCAAATCCTATACTCATGGAACTAAGAGGACAACTTGATAACATGTAAGTCGTATGTAAAGTAATGTTACTTGATCATATAAAAAAAACTTAAAGAGTATATAATTAACTATAATATGAGACGCATCAAAAATATATGAAGAAAAGGAAACATAAGTCGGAATATTCCGAGATAAAAAAAATACTTCAAACCTTATTATCCTGCGATAACTGAGACCAAACTACTGTGAGATATTCACGATAGATCTCCCATAACATTGAACCCCCTGAAACATTAAGTCCTTGATGTGACAAAGCAGATTCAAAAATAACTTCTGATTCTTGTATACTATTCACAGAGCTGAGGTCCGAAGTAGAAATCGCGAAGTGACAGTATTCTAACCATACATTGATATCTAAAAGAAGAAATCAAATTTATGGTTGACACCTAAGGTGAAATAATACACTTTCCAAAGTAATTTGTGGACTAGAATCACTAAGAAATGTCATTAAACATCCTAGGAAATACGAGATTCGAATTATCAATCAAGTGCTAGCATGATTGGGTCACAGTGTCTCTCTACTACCCAAGTTTCAATTTTAACGTATCCGCCACTTACAAAACCAAGTCGCTAAACCAGTTCCGTATCACGCAGCATAATCGATAAAGTCAAGACATTTGAAAAAAGAAGATGAAAAGATTATTCACGTGTGAAACCTTTTAGAATTAGTGAAAAGGTAAACTGACATGTAGTAATAGTGACTTAATTAATCATTATACAAATGACAAACATATCATTTTAATTATAAAACGAAAGAATTATTCGAAATAATAAAAAAAGTGGCTAACGATTATGCACAACAGGACTTGATATAACACAGAAGTAAGGCAGGGTACACAAGTTATTCATTTATATTGAGTGATCCCACAACGTAGAGCCTAAGCAAGGATATGCTTTGTACTCGAATCTGATAAGTCACTCAAACTTTTAATTGGTATTCAGAGTGTTAAGTGACTTCTAAATGGTTTATACTAACAGAGACTAGGGATTTCATTTACTTTATATTGAATATTTTGCATTTGCATATGTGATTTATAAACTAAATATCATGCTACAATAAAAGGTAAATTAGGGTTTGCTGGATGATTCGACTGGACTAAATAGCTATAATGTTTCTGTGACTTTCATATGATCGTGTTCGATAGTTACTTCTTATGACATCAGGAGAATGTTCCAATCTAATCAATTCAGGATGGGATACAAAGACTTATGGTCATAAATGATTGATCTAAATAGTGCAAAGAACAACTTTTATACTGCAGCTGTCTAGACATTAAATACTTAAGATTTATAGTGCCTGTAAGTATATAAAGCAAATTGATAAACGTGACGGTAGCGAACATTAACCATCATTCGGGTCCAATAGTGTTTCAGGCAATTCAGAATATTTAACTTAGACGACGACGAATCAAGAAATCTTCATATTTAGGTAATGAAATTCCAGAGGACCCCCCCCCAACCAACCATATATTTTACAGTAATTAATCTAGTTCTTTCGTTCGAAAACGAAGCTTGTTACAGATGACCAATTATTACCACTCGTTTATGAATTGAATCTATTGGTTACTATTGGTTTTTGTGATAAATATTTAACGTATGGCATTCATTCAGTTGATTAACTGATGTAATTCGTTTATTCTGAAGAAAAGCTACGGTAGCAATTAATCTTGTTTCATTTTAAATCAAGTGAATTTATTTTTATTGAACTGTTGTTGTAGATTAATCATACGAACTATTCGGTGTGAGCAAGCTTCGATAAATATTGGAGGAATACTTCAATTCCACTGGATAAATCATAGAAGATAGCATGGTGTATTTGTTCTACTTAGATGCTATACTTCACAGAAACCCTAAAAGCATTCAATATGAAAGACTAATTAAACCTGAAGCAGTGGTGAAAAACATAACTTTAAATGCATACGTAGGTTAAGCTACTGACCTTCGTAATCATCAACTGCACGTTTGAAAAGAACTTCAATTTGTTTTTTTTCTTCAAGTGTAGAAGCATTGTGAAGTTCATCTTCGATCCACTGAAGCCATAACACTGTAAAACAGTGACAAGAACATAAAATAAGTGATATATTTGTCTGCTGATAGTTAAAATTACGAGGTTTAACATTAATAATGTGAATAGAATGTAATAGTAAAGCGAACAAACACATTACATTGTAAACATCCCACAAAACCCATTAGCCCTAAACCCCCAAATTACTTCATGTATATTTACAATGCTATAAATGTTTACTTTTGGATCACCAGCGATACCAATATGTTGTGGGTTCTCTGAAAATTAAAGCAATGATCAGCGTGTATAGACTTTTTTAATTGCTAATACAGACTAATGCTATTGTGATATAATAGCTATCATCCCTTAGTTTGTTTACAATTACAGCCTTGGCATTGTATTGCACGACACCGATAACAAACATATAGCGGCATAACATGCTACATCTGTGCTGGACAGACTAAATGATACAATAGTAAACATTATATCTATGATTGTACCAGCCATCAATTCACACAATTTAAGCAAAAAAGATTCGGACACACGTTTAAACTGTTTTATGAACAAGTTTATGATTGTCTGTGGAGTAGCATCCTTTAACCCGAGTATTTGCCACATATTAAGTATAATTAAATATAATATCACGAGGAATAATAATCACGATAAACATATTTAGTAAAAACAATATTTCAATGCTTAAATGAGTGCTGGAATCCATGATCTAACGTGTGTATTAACTACATTAACATTCCTGCATAATCAAATAAATGTGCACAATTTAAAGGACTGTGATATTTTGGCTTCAACGTATAAATTCTCTATCCTCAATCGCTTCGACGTATCCAAGTTACTAGTTTCGCTTTAATTAAATTAAGTTCAATTAAGACATCAAGAGTAATTTTACGAAGCAACTTTCACGTGTACTACATCTGTGAGTGCAAAATTTTTTAACTTCATTTTTACAAATTATTAAGTCAATGTTTTCTGAAGCTTCCAAAAGTCTAAATATAAATGCTAATCTTCGAGCTGTTACTATTCAGTATGAAGAGTGATGAGCGGAAAGGTTATATCACAGATGTAGTAAAGTCGATTGTATTTTTGGGTTCCACGCTCAAGTGATTCGGTAAATTAGGGCTTATTTCAACCTTGCCTTAATAGTCCTCCTCAAACTTTTGATAATCCCAATAGACGATAAACAATCATATGAGTAAGGTACGACACGTATATAGTGCATTAATACTCACAAGCAGATAAAAGTAGAAAATCATATACAAAACGAAAAGGAAAATATATGAGTAACAATCCTCTGTCCACTTGAATGTGATAACTGCCTGTCTATCTTCCCTCTCATCAAGCAAACATACCTAATATAAAGCAGTATACTAGGTTGATACAACGATGGATAAATCTTGTATCTAAAATTTGCAGTAGTAGCGAACCGGAATGCATAAGGCCTTGTCAACCACTTTCTTAGACCTTCCAGGTCACTTTACAGATGTTAAGTCATAAATGCAACTGAAAATGTTCTTGAAAATATATTATTAGCGCAAGGTTGCAATAATACTAATCCAGCCAATATGTAAGTTGATAAGTAGCAGCTCTACATCGGTAAACAGACAGCTCACTGATTTATTCCTCCAAGCCCCTAGAACTTAATTAAACTTCAACATAGCGTGGAACACGAGATCGGTGACACTTCTGAAGCTGTTTAGTGAAACATATGGTAAACAGGTAGAAAATCAAAAAGATCGACATCACTATTAAAAAGCAAACCTCACCCCGAATAGCCTAAAAATCGAAGTCTGACTACTGTGACAGAACAATAGTTTTTATTAAAATCGAGAGTGGAGTAGAAGCTTAAAATTCTCAGTGGGCAAAATGTAAACTTAAATAGTTATTTAGTAGATTAACGCCTCTGGAAGTTGAGGAAATTCCTTACCTGGAATCTTATAATCTCGGCAACGGTGTCAGAGGGAAATCAGAGACGGTTAATGAATCTGGCATTCAAGTTCACGAAAGAAATGGCCCCAACAATGAAAAGTTGATATAAGGTAAAAAGAAAACTGTGATGTATATACTTAAGAACACCCTTCACTTGAAAAATAAAAATTCTAACCGAGGCTTGAAACTGTAGATAAAGACCTTGTGACAGTTAATTTTGGGCGGTCATATTTATATGAAATTGATTCCGAAGCTAATCAAATGGTCTTCAGATATTTTAAAAACTCATCCAGGGGCGGTCTAACTATTGAAGTCAGGTGTACCGCAGACAACTATAGACTAACTTAAGAGTGGTTGTCTCTGTCCATTAGCAGTACTGAGCTTACGTTCGGAAACCTTATCATGATAAGGGTTAGTATAATCATAATGTGCAATGATTAAATATCAACGCATTAAAAATAAGATACCCTCTTACTTTTCGTGGAAACTGATCAAATAAAAGTGGAGAATGACGAAAAACTAGTTCGTTGTTGATAACCATGAGAAAGATGTTGCTAATCGACTTAGTAGCCAGCAGCCTAGACTCTAAGGTTCTAAGTAGTAGAAGTTTATTCTTAAGAAGCCCTGATGTGTCCACCGCAGAATAATCCAAATATGAGTGGCAGATAAATAGAACAACGGCATCACATAGTTTGGTGCAACAAGTAAGGAAGGTAACAAAGTATAACAGATACTCAGAGCTACTGCTACTAGATGTTTTTATCACCCAATGTATGCCTTAACTCAACGACAGTGGCCACAGTTTTTTAAACTTCCTTGGTGATCGCCAATATACGTCTGCTTAAGCTAGACCAAAAATACAGAAAGATAATATGCAATCGATTATGTGCAGCGCATTCTGACTTATCGAACTAGACATCCACATAGATAAGGCATGTGAAACCTATAGGGACTTATGCACAGTAGTTATGAGACGCTAGACAACACGTTAGTCAGAAAGTAGTTCATCGTAATTACACAAGGAACTTCAAGACTTTTCTTCAACGAATGAAGTTTCTTGGCAGTGACTGCGGAAAAACCACGTTTTTGCGTCCCAGCTCTATGAAAGTCCAAAAGTGTACGAAGCATGACTCAATGATTCTAATGGACGCTTGGAACACCTTGCTTTATATATAAACTAGAATGAACGAGGAGTGCAAATTCCAACAATCTATGGAGATTGTCCAGAACTGCTGCTAAAGAACGACCACCTACAAAATGTTAATGTGTTTCCTACGAAATCATTAAAAAGAAATTATATTCTTAACAAGCAACCAGAGCCACTTAATGAATTTTCCATGATTAAATTAATTAAGATACCTCTCATCGTTACGAAAGGCAGAATCTACAACCCTGTCTTTCCCAAACTTAAATTAAACAACACACGAACCTGGCTACAACAGTTATAGCAGCTTTAAAACACATTGTTGTGCTACAATGGCGATATTTTAAGAGACCGTAACATCCGTTTAAGGTTCGAGGAACCTAGGAACATACACACAAAACACAAAAATGTTATTGAAATTACCTGGAGTTAGTGGGTAAGTATCATGCATACGTTCGCGTGAGGCTCTCAGTCTTTTAGTATCATTGGTTTTTCGTAAGCATTCAATAAGTCGAACGTGTGCATTGTAATCGAAAGGATTTTCTTTTAACTATTTCCCAATGATAAGTAAAAATGATGCCAAACCTGATGGCCTAAGTCTTCGATGGTTTTATGTAAAATGATTACTTCATCATTCGCAGTAGATTCCGACAATTCACTTGGATCACCCATTAGGAAGAGGGTTTCAAAAGTATATTTTCAAGGAACTTGAACAAGAGATTTCCAGACAGCCTAGCCGATTAATCCAGATAGCTCATAAGCAAGAAACAATACGATCGATAGGAAGGACGCAAGCGTGCAACAAAAGTAATCTGATAAATTAACTTAAAGGTTGCTAGACTTAAGTATCAAATGTATCACAAACTTGACGTTCAAAACTCGAAACAAAGGTCACACCTTCAATACTCAATAAAGAAAATGTACCATGGTTTGTAATAAATTCAAATTAATCACTAGACTCCTTTGTCATCAGGTCTTAATTTTTTGAGCCTAGTTTCATACTTATGGTGTGGCTCGGAATAGCTAATCATCAACCTGGTTTGATTTGAATATGTTTTTTTGACCTTGAATAGTGCGTGGCGGCATATTCCGTCATTAGCAGCGTCAGACATCATACCGTTTTTTCACCTCAAGAAATCTCAGCAAAAATTGTTGTTAACGAAGGATATAATAGACTACTACATAGGGAGTCTATAGTTATTATATCTACTATGAATCTAGTTTTTGGCTGTTCCTCCAAAAACTAAGTTCTATCAGAAAGCAGCTTGTAATTTTGCTTAACGACGATTTTTCATGTGAGCGACTGTAGTTTCAGTCTGTAAGTTAATAAATTTAATGCAATCGTAGATCACCTTCACTCATTATATCCGTTCGCAAAGTCAACGTGCCTCGTTTTCTTCTTTTAAATACAATTTCGTTGTTTTTAAATGTCCGTTTGGTAATAAAAGGAAACTTCAGGGGACTGGTCAGAGAAACAAACCGTAAGTTGGACTGTAATTATCACTACTTTAGGTCTAAATACTTGGATTGTAAATCTATGTTTCGTGTAGTGCTGAATGTCAATGAGTATATCGTCCGTTCATACATCATGACACACAACCATCCCTGCACGAAATCTTTTATGAGATGCGATCCTTGGTTCAGACGCTTATCGGAAGAGGAAAAGGAAAGTCTAAATCCAGTTCTCCAACAGTCATCTTCATGTGATGCAGTTATGGAACATGTGAGAAATAAATATCAGAAAGAGCTTATCTCTGATGATATACGAAATATGAAGTCAAAAACAGCCCTAGGTAGGTGTGTAGTAATATAATTGTAGCCTTCCGTTCACGTAATCAAGTGTTTGATTATATCCGTGAACGTGGACACCTACGTGAGTTTCATAATGGTGAAGGTAATGTAAGAAGATTAAGTCGTGTATGCTTTTCAACCGAGGATCAAATTCGTTTGTATCGCACGTTCCCAGAAGTGGTAGGCATTGATTCCACATATAACATAAATAGGGCGAGGTAAGAAAGCTACTTTATTTATCAATAGTTGTAGATTTTCTATGTTTCAGCTGGTAATAACTGATTACATGGGACGTGGACGTCCGGTAATGTTTGCCTGGACGAAAAAAGAATTTACAGAAGACGTAAGATGGATTCTCAATATGTTTCAAGAAACCATGGGTGATACCTCGTCCACCGAAACCTTCGTAATGGACTCATCCCATGCAGAAATAGCGGCTGTAAGCCAGACTCATAGAAATGCTAACATACAACTATGTTCTTTCGTGCTCTATGCAGAAAGGTAAAGCAAGCCTAACTAACTTTATATTACTTTGAATAGACGTTTGCGTAGAATAGTTTAATATGCATGTACAGTTACGTTTTTCTATGACGGATAGTATAATTTTCCAAAATAACTGAATACAGACGATTTTTATATAGACACGATAACTGGTTACGATGTCACGTGAACACCTAAGCTGACTTATAAGCAGCCTCGTGTGGCTCTATGATAGTAATTTAAAATCGCTACAAAATTAATACTAGCAAATTACCTTCCAATGTTCAATATTATGGTGATTGGCAAGTTTGCAGTAATTGATTTTGTTATTCTTGCATACTGTTTCAGGTGCACGGCTATGAGTTGCCAATAACATCAGATATGAGGCTGCAAATGTTAACAGCGATCACATTACTGGATTATCAATTAATCGACTGTGAACTCACCAGAGAGATATTAACATTGAATAGAATGTATGGTTTATTGAAAATTAACAGAGGTATATTTACTGATGAAGAATAATATCGACAATAGTAGTGGTTGTGTAGCAATGGAGGGAGCTAATTGTTATGTTTCCAGTCAGATGAGACAAACGCATAGGTTCCTACTGTTTTTGTATGATTCGTGATACGACCTCTAGGGATGCCGGATTATATGTCTGATCCCCTTTATAGTCATTGCGATTTATGCAAACGCTATCTCTGATACTTATAATTTAACCGGATGCCACGACATGTTTATTCCCAGCCAAAAGATTAGACTAGTATGAAGATTGTATTTTGAAACACAAACTGAGACGAGAGTAACGAATAATCCTTTATATAACTGCATCTATTTTTATGTCAATTAATTTACAACGATTTCTCATCAAGTGAAATCATCAACACTTTAATAATACAATTAATATTACCAAACTGTACTCAAGAGTAGGACATACATTGAAAGGAAATTAATGTGATGATGTTTTACAATAAAGCCTACAAAAAATCAATATCTCTTTCGTCTTATTAAATCACCAATTATATCTTCGGGGATTTTGAATCCCAGCACTAATAAAAAAATAGTCACCTGCCACTTGTAGCACATAACAGAACTTCGTGATCGCTCCCGTGGTTGCCAACATTTATTCATAAATATTAAGTGATGGCTAAAGTCATGACAGTTCACAGAACATTTCATATAGAATATAATCTAAATGAGAAAAATTGTAGCTTTATCTAGGTGTTGCCATTTGATATGATGTCATGTGGAGACTACTTATGAACAGCTGTTGCCGTTATGGAATATGGATCTGACCAAGTGGAGTGAACTGGAAAGACTCTATGTACCGTAATTAGAATGTTCTTCGTATTTTTATGAGTTGGCGAATATTGATTAAGTGAGCAACTCAGTTCTTATATGTCCTGTAACTAAGACCTGTGACTTACTAAGTGAGTCATTCTCAAACTTTCTATAGATGCTCGCGTTTTGTTCATGAAGAGGTATAACGATAATGCGTTTCTCAAAGAAATTTTGGATAAATGCCTCGAAAATATTAGCAAAGATTTCTAGAGTGTTTAACTAACACTGGATAATACAAGTATGAAGTGCAATCTCCTCTGACAGTTTTGCTTTTAAACAGAAAGATAGATATGGTTATATCCGCAAAATTTGTTGTGATCCTGCTGATTGTTGTCATTGTCAATAACTCCCCATAGTTTCTCATCGTTTGTGGATATTAGGACTAATAATCAGGTAATAAAAGTTAGTGGGTAGTATATAATCTTGCTAAGCTATTTGAGATATTTTCATCATTTTGACTGTACGTTGTCCACTGTGGTGAAGAATTTCTGGTCATGTAAGTAAATCTGCAACAATAAAAGTAATGTAACTGTGAAACCATAAATTGTATTTGCACCATAATGTCACAGTATGATGACATCTTAAATGACTTTAGAAAATCAACGGTAAGGTTGTTAGCGAAAATTCGGTTAATTAAACTGATCAATTACCTTCTCTTCTCCAGAAGGGCATTTATTAAACAATTGTAACCTTAAATAGCCTGCTAAATAGATAGGTACATAGGCTCTTGACATTGATGCTGTAGATTTTTATTTTGGCTGATTCAAGTGTCTGATGATGTATCACCACCAAATCACGAAACGACATGACGTAGGAATGCAACTTGCTCACTGGTTAACCAGCCTAGACGTTGCTACCCCATTGACACTCTAATCACTGTCAAATATAAATTCTCCTCCATCTTTTACTGCCTCCTAATTTATTCTTATTTATACGTATGTGCTTAGTTGTTGGAAGTTACTTTGGTTATACGACAAACGTTACTTGATCATGCACCAGGCACACTTTTCTTTTATGAAAGCCGAGTATACGAATTTATATTTTATTACTGAGTTATGTAGTCCATTTCATATGAAATCGGGTTTTTTATTATCATTACAAAAGCAACATATCTTAGTTCATGAATGTGAAGTACCCTCTCAGAGATTCTGATACTGTCTGACTTGTTTTTCCCCACCTGATATAGGTTGAGATAACTGCAATAACTTGTAACTTCGCATCAGTATTAAGATACTACAGCTCCTCGTTCCTAGCTCAGACTACTTCAAAAACAAAGCTTTTAGAGAAGACTTACTTTAGGAGACCAAAGAAGATTATCTATTTGGGTTCATTCAATTATGTAGTTAGTGCAACTGAATATTTCATTAAACCAAGTTAAATGTACGAAAATCATGCTATATGAATATGTAATCTGACATTTGATTTATTTCCAATAAATTGTATTTAGGATTTAACTTCCTCACCGATTAATAGTAAATTGTTTTCAGGTTTGCTTGTCACGCTTCGCGGCAAGCCTGTTGTTTGCTGGCAACCTACTTCATTTGGTCTTTTGCCAAACATTACAATAATTTTGACAATATTTTTAGTACACTGAATTGTTTAAAACAAATTAAATTTCTGTTCATTTTTTTTTGAGTATTGGGAATAGGCATGAGACTGTATTTTTAGTAGTAATGCTAGAATTGAAAGTTGCCATAGTAACAGATATTGTAATGGCATAAGTATGTTGGATTAGAGTACTGAAGAGAGAGGCTTTGTAAAGGTTCAAAATAAAAGTATTAAATTATGTGTTGAGTTAGCACAGTAGAATTATTAAATGAGAACTGTGATGAACCCTTAAAATAAGCTCATCTGAATTTGAGCTACCATATAAATGAAATGACTATTAATTAAACCTGAGCTAACGTTCACGTTACCCATTAAAATATTTCTTCAATCACTTAAGAGACGTTAGCCTAGGTGCTAGCAATGTTCCGTCATTGCTTATCCACAGCACATTGCTTTGTGCATTCTTCGAATGTCACACTTGTGTGATTGGTTGTACGTCTGCAATTACAATGTTTGCCTGTATTGGATTGGTATTGTCTTAGAATTTTATGCTTTTCATTAGCCTTGCTCATTTTCGCTTCATGAAATGACTCATATTGAAGACATTTATTTTTAGTCATATGATGACATACTCCTGGTCTGCTTGTAGCATCATATGCATTACTGCTACTACTTATTCAATATGATTAAATGTTACAGATGCAAATGTTGTTACCTTCTTTATTTTTACAGTGCAAAAGTTCTAGTATTGCACTCATTAATAGGAATTAGAACATCATGTTAGCGTTATGAACAGGATAAATTTATTAAGAAGTATACTGCAAGTATACACATGACTAGATGAAGTAAAATAGGCATTTGAGAAGGTTAACAAATAATTTATTTGCTTATAGAAGAGCGCACTAACTCTTTTTCAGTACATTACTTTTCCCCCTTGGAGCAACGAAATATTTGTACACTCCCCGAATTCATACTCATATACAATAAGCATATCAAACATATAATACGAAATCAATAACGATGATTTGGTCAGGGACGATTCTGGAACTGATTAAAAAGCACAAGCGATCAGAAACCAAGAAAGTCACCAAAATACAGTTATATTCAACCTTCCTTTAAACATACATACCAGCATACATATATGCAATAGTAAAGTTATTGTACTAAGGAGTAATTACAGCTTCTACAGGCTAGCAGTAAAAAATATTAGAATAATAGTAAAATAATTTCTAAGTGAAGCTATTTTTACAAATTACGGATCTCAGATGGTAGTAAAACCCCTTAACGTATATGTCGTCTTGCCCCAAACTACTCATTTGGACTTGGTTTCGTTCCAGCATTACTATTTGCATTGTATCGTCTTCATTACTGCAGTTTTCAGATGATTGTCTGGAAGCAGTCACCATTTCAAAACTTAAATTATTTATTTAGGTTTGCCTACTAATAAGTAGCGAGAAATAATGTACGGATAAAATTTTGGTACGTGACCTTTTAGCTTTACTGCACTATTCAAAAAGTGCTGTTGGCGTAAATTCATAACCACCAGTTCATTGTGCCACTACATAATTATTGTTACATGCATAAGCCACTCATGTTTTGTAATCTTAGTTACTCCTAGCAATAATTATTAAGAAATGTGATATGGCACACGTCTATCCTTAGTTAACTTATGTCGCCGTTTCAAATTGTAACCTACGATGAATATATTTGGATTTAATCAGTTAATAGCTATTTTTTCTTTAATGGGTATTTTTTCACCTCCTGAAGTTCGTTGAATTATAAAGACAACTAGATACTTTTGAGGAGTCGTCCGAGAAACTACGTTACTGACGTGAACAAGTTTCCTTTCTAAAGGTTACAAATTCAACAGTAAGCAATAATAAATTTAGTAATCGTGTAAGACCTTGCATACATCTTAGAACCTTTATTTTTTAGTTGTTTTTATGCCCATTGACTAAAGTCATCTTTTTGTTTTAGTCATGTTAATCTGTTTCAACATCAACCAATTAAACATTGAAGAATCATGAGCATTGAACAGCTAATTTGTTTTAGTTTAGGGTTGAGATATGCAAGTACACAAATAAAGGAGTTCCAACTGAAATTACTTACTGACAAGTATCTATTAAAAAATTGGATTTATTATTACAAAAAAACAAATTGAAATTTAAGGTCATTTTATTCTCGATAGATTAATAGAAGATCATGATCGGTTAACTTATTGCAACTAAACGAAACCAAAAAATTATCACGTTGTAACTCAAAAGAATATTAGATATTCAATACAATATTACTAAACAATAGAAAATAATCTCTAGTCTCGATATGAAAGTAACCACTATTACGTCATGATACATAATTTTGGAAAAAGCTATGCAATATAGTTTTTGCATCTACATGGCTAAGATATCCAACATGAGATCTTCAGTCAATCGATTCAACCTAAGAGACAATAAATACTGATAATCAAATTGTAAATGCATAGATAGAGATAAGTAAAACTGCCATATCGAAATTAACTAATTATAACAATATTAATAATATATGGGTAACTAATTATTTTGAGAATCAAGAAACCCCCTCCTTCTCCTACAAATGTTAATACTATCTTATCGACTTCACTTATTCATTAAGTTAAATTAAAGATTAGTAATATTAGAGCACTTCTAGTGACCATAATGGCCCACGGGCACAACTTTTATATTAACCATTTCTTTGTTGGTATGCTTGATCGAGTTGTGACTGAGCACAGAATGAAGAGTGGCCAATTGCTTGTTTTCTGTCCTCATCAGGATTTTTGTCGGTTACAAATACTTATCTATCTATATCGTCATTATAAACTTACTATATGTGTATTATGTCCATTGCATACATGGATGAAGTAAGATGATATAAGAGGATTTAGTTGCGTTTCAGGTGTAGAAGTAGCTGAAATAAACAGAGAATAGAGACAGGATTTGACATTCGAGAGGAAAATGTAAGATTTAGAAAGTTAAGCATTTATAATTGCATCCCGAACTTTGCAGCAGATATTTACCACCACAACAAATACCTGATGTAAGAATATCTTTCTGATACATTCATCTACAAAAACAATTTCTAATTTAAATGATTATTAAGCACTTTGTGTGGATAAAGCTAATCTAAAAATGGTTTATATCACAAACGAATATTAACCACAGATGCACGGAAAGTAATGAAACAACAAAAATCCGTTTGCTCCTGGTCTCAAGCATCCCACTGGTAGGTAGCCGTAAGCCCGATAGCATCGGGGATCTACAAACATTGTGGTAATGATATTACCGAGAAGGAATCTAATACTTAGTGTTTACATCTTCATTCAGTTTGTGAAAACTTACACCAATTATGCAGTGTGATTGGTAATACTTGTTACACTGTGAACTGTTTTAATACTGTAAACATGCAAATTGAATCTTCGTTTTCCTCATAGGACTACATAATTGAAATCTAAAATGAATAAATTAGTATATGGAATCTTGATGAACCATCTGGATTATTGCTGATGATCTGTTAAGGTGTAGATTAATGAAACTGCGCTATCAGAAATCTTACCAGCTAATTAATTGTACTTGGAAAGGCCAATCTATCTTCGATAACAAGCACCATCATGTAACACTTGATACATGTAAACGTCGTTTATCGCCATATCTTACCTATTGAATAACAGTCGTTTTCTTGCACAACCATACTTAATATCATCATGTAAACAGTGGATACTGAAGGTTTGATGTTGTTAAGGAAGTTACATCCCCAAAACTCACTTGACAAATCTGTTATTTTTGTGATTTTATTGTGTAAGTTTAAATTTTTTGTTTTCGGGCCAAAAGTTCCCTTCTCACCTTCAGTTCATGTTTCCCACTTGGTAAGACGCTAAATCTTATTGGTTCATTGTTTATTTTAGTACGCTATTTATGACATTCCAAGGACGCTCTCTATTTTTGTATATATACGCATGAGTTGTATGTGTTGATGTCGTCTGACAGGCTGCCTGTGGAATTAAACGCTTCTTGCTGTCTTTGAACTTCTTACTCTAGTTAGCTGGTCTGGGGCACTGCGGAATAGCTTAGCTTCTTGTTATTGTGTCGCTGGTCTTACGTTTTGTTAGTAGGTATCTAGGTGTCACCATAAACTCGCGACTCCTTAGCAGATGTAGATCAGATGTCATACAAACTCTAGATGGTATCACTGACAGGATATTGTAATCCATGATGTCAAAAATAAAGACATTTAATACAATCCATAAACATGAAAGAGACTAGAATTGCACACATCGTCCGCTTACATTTACTCAAGTTTTATTTCTTAGAATGAACTAATGGTGACTGAGCTACGTCAGATTGCTTATATAAGGATACATGCAAATTGACGGCTTCATCATTTACTGATTAATAGTTGCAGTTGAGTTTATGCAGATTGTTGAATAGTTGAATAACTAACAAATCACAATACATTGACTAGCTGTTTTGTTTTAGCATGTGACTTCTTAGAAGTACGTATCAACAACTATTTGAGAGAATCAACATAATGAAACTTCATGTTTCACGGTAAACTCTTAACACTTGAAATCACTGAGTCAATGATGTAACGATTGATTAACGCATATCACACCATGGATATAGAATTTAGGCTGATTAATATTCGATAGAAACAAGAAAACTTTACAAATGTGTTTATATTTAGTTCTATGCATTCTGTTATTTTTCTTTGAAAAGAAAACAACAAACAAACAAAATCAATAGAAGATCAGTAAATCTAAAACATTTTGACACTTTTGCAGATTTTTTCAATGTCAAATTTTTAGTTAACATAAAATTATCTATAAATTTAGTTGGTGAAATTTGTTTGTTTGTAATCACCAGAATATAAAAGGTAAAAAAAAAGACACATTTGTAGTGTTTTCCACTTTTACTTTCTTAGCTAAAGACGGAGAACAATGAAAGAAATGGAATGTAGAAGGAAAAAAAGAAAGAAAAATTGTTCCTTTTTCATTTTTCTTGCATGTTTTTATTATTAGGTTGAATTTGTAATATTCCCGATTGATTTGTTATAGACTGAAGCTGGTCAGTCACTGAGCATCCTGAGCGGATCGCCTAGATATAGCGATTATTTACAAGTATCATTTAAGTTGGATTGTGACTAGTAAGTGAAATCCAGGACGCGCGCTTTCGTAACTACTGTGAACATCAACATTGGGATCCAGGTACATCCAGCCGACGAGTCCCAAATAGGACGAAACGTGCAGCCTTGATTCCACTTGCCAGTACAATCCAACTTAAATGATGCTTCTGTTATAATACAAGGAGTGAATTGTGGTAGTGACCATCTTGAAATTGTAGTAATTACTTGTAACAAAATAAGATATGAATCTAAATACAAAGGAATTGAATGTATTGTTTGAGTCGGATTGTGGCTAGCATGTGGGATTTAGGACGAGTGTTTAATCAGCTCGGATGTACCTGTACCTCAGTGTTGATGTTCACATCGGAACTGGAACTCAGTTTGTTTCGTGCCAAACACTATCGCCATCATCAATAGGCTATTAAGTCCACATAACCACATTTGTCAAACGGTTATCTATACATAATTAAAATTTGTTTGAATCTGTCCTGTTTATTTATCGTGTACTGAAATCGATCAGTCTCTCTATTTATCCATAAATTAAACATACCATTATTATTATATTGTTTATAATTAACCCAGTTAAAGATTTACATATCATTTTAATTTGATATCACAAATCGGTTTAGGTTAGGCAGCCACCGGTGACAATAGATCCGGTAGCCCAAATATATCAAGAAATGACCGAAGTTAAAAACTATCAACCATCGTTACATGGCAAATTTACCTGACGATTAAGCTTTCACAGGGAAGCCTGAAAGTCCTGGTATCGATACTCTAATGAAATCGTTGATGCGCACTGCTAAAATATCCCATCCTAGGACAAACAGCTGTCCAATGCTTCCTGATGATCATTGGTTGTCTAATTCAAACCGATTTGTAATATCAAATTAAAAGTCATTGAATGTTCAACAGTAGACAACAAAATAACAATAAAAGTAACTATCCAAACATATTGAAGGAAATAATAACTGAATAGATAAAATCCTCTCCTGATAAATAAACATTTCCTGATATCATGAATTGATCTGAATCAGACAACCATTGGTCACCTGGAGGCACTGGACAGCTGTTTCGTTCTAATATAAGACTCTTCAGCAATGCACATCAATGACCCCATCTAGGGGTCGAACTCAGGACCCTCTGGCTCCACAAAGAACGCTTTACCATTGAATCACTGAGTCTAATCTTAATGGTTAATATTTCAAATTCAGTCAGTTCGTGATATCAGGATTGACAATTAACTATTTCCACAACCCCGCAATTGTAACTAATATCAGCACACTAGTGACTAGCTCATTGAGGTAATTCCAGGAGTTCTAGTGTGAAGACGTGAGCAGTGGAGTTCAATAGTGTCGGGTGTGAGGTAGTTACCCATCGATGACAATGGATGAGGTCACGCAAACGTATGACGAACCGACTGAATTAGAAATATCAACTGTTACGAGAGCGAATCAGTGGTCTAATGTTAAAGCGTTTGAGTGGAGCCAGATGGTCCTGAGTTCGACCCCCCGTCCTATAATAGGATGAAACAGTTGTCCAGTACTTCCAGGTGACCAATATTTGTCTGATTCAGATCAATTCGTGATATCAGGATTGACAGTTAACTATCTTCACAACCCCCCAATTGCAAATAAACATATACCAAATTGTTTACATTAATCTACTCATCAATTATTTTGACATTATCATTTAGCACAAACAACTTCATCTCTTAATTAATTGGTCATTTTTATTATCTGTAGGAGGTAATAATCAGTAAACAACCTTGAACATGAGTTAAATATATGCTGATCAACGGATTACTTAATTTATGTTTTACATTAATTCTCACAATACCAATTGAATAAACTAACATATCATATTTGGATATAAGAAGAAGTAACAGAAATCAACGAAAGATTTTAAGGTATGGAATGGAACTGTTGACATTTCTATTTTATGTAATGATACCTAATTAATTTGACTGTATTTATCTGTTTATAAAATGTATTTATGATTTAATTTGTATTGTGACTGGCAAGTGGAATCCAGGATGCGCGTTTCGTCCTATTTGGGACTCATCGGCTGGATGATTGCTTATTTTTTTTTATAACTTTGATAAGGTAACTGACTATCAAGACTGACAAATGTAATTGAATAGTATGAATGTATTCATTGTTTAGATTGTCTTTAGCTGGTTACAATCTAAAAATAATAATAATTTCAATTGATATGAACAACAGATATGCACTTATTTTATATGTAACGTTTATTTTTGTATAGAATGTTGATCAGCGTTACCAAATACACTGATTTGTAGTTTGAGTGTAATTGAATCTTCCAGTTGATGTTGTTATAATTCAAAATTGATCAGTCTGTGATGCAATATGTTGATTCAGAGCTAGCTGCTTCTATATTGACAAAATTCAAAATTATGATTAAAGTTAAAATTTTTAAACATATCAACTTTATATAGCTTAATCGTTCTAATCATGCTTCTGTAAATACTACTGTTTCGAGGCAACCAGCCCAGAATGTACATATGTTAAAGCAGACTGATCAGTTGAAGTAACAGCATAAATGAGGGGGACTCAAACATTTTCATATTATATAAACATGTCCAATCCGTAAGTGTTGCTCTTTAAATTCATTAGCTTAGTAGTGAACGTGGTGACATTCGGCATGTCCAGACTAAGTTCTAGTTCTGGTGTGACGTTAATATGGATGCAAGTGCCAAATAGGATTATACATGTGTTTTGAATTTTACTTTCCAACCACAATTCAACCTTAAGAAACAGAAAAAAAGTGTTTAGTAAATGGTAATGAGTAGACTGAAATTTCAAGAATCCTCTATGCGCTTGACTAGTTTGTAGGTTAGCTATATATATTATCGAGTAGTAAACTGACACAACTATCACCATCGTAAAAATATTATCAACTACTATAAGGGATTAATTGACAGGTAAAGATGAGTAAATCTAAAATAAGAAGTAATAAAGTAGTATAGAAATTTAAAACAGAAACCATGGAATAAGGTGCCTTGCATCTGAATTCGGAAAACCAAGGACATTATGACAGCCTACAATTTTAATGGAGTTAATGAAGTAATTGACTCATGATACTTAATGCATTTAACCGAAGAAAAAAACGATATACTAAGTCTTTGATCCACGATCAGCAATCCCACAGGTATTTTTCTTATCGTACTGTCAGGAGATCCTGGTGTGGATGTCATTTTTGACTATAGCTACCCATAGTTACTAAAATAGAATGAATGGGTCATCCACCAATTACATAGAAAGAGAAAATACATTTGATTTAAGTGTACTAATTCGTTGATTAATCCTAGAAGTAAATAGGAACATTAATTGAGGTATCAGAAAATTTCCTGTTGAAAACAAAGTATGAAATTGAGAAAATCATAAAACTAATTCTGTATGACCTCACTGATAAACCCGATTTTGATTTGATTTCCTGCGCAATCCTAAATGTGATATATTAGCAAGGCATCCCAAACTAAGACGAAATAACTGTCTGATTCGTTATCTGGCTTACAGTGGTTCTCCAACGCGTATTAGTTCAGGAAGGAAGAAATATTCAATAATGCATATACCTTTTAATTGAATCAATGGAATGGAAGCATTTACTTAATCTAAAGTAACAGTTTTCTTATTTACCAGATAATAACACAAAATCATCTGTAAGGAAAAATTGCCATTAATTATGACTATCAGACATTAGACTTCTATTAGCATAATGACATTCATTACTTGTTCAATTTGGGCGGATTTAACGATGATTAATTAATAAATGTGACATAAAGACAGAAAAATATCAATAAGTACTTGTTAATTTGTTTTACTGCACTTTTTTTTTACACCCGATTTTAATGATTAATTAAGTCTACTCTATTCTATTTTTCTCATTAAGCGATTCTCTTCATTTTCTTCATTAAAGTTTTAATTTAGTCTACATTTCAATAATGCAAGTAATAGAAATTAACTTTATCATTATTAGTAGAATGAATTTGTATATTCCCATTGATTTGTTATAGACTGAAGCTGGTCAGTCTCTATTGCTATATGGGCATCCTGAGCGGATTGCCTCGATATAGCGAATATTCACAAGTATCATTTAATTTGGATCGTGACTGGCAAGTGGAATTCAGGACGCGCGTTTTGTCCTACTGTGAACATCAACATTGGGATGCAGGTAGATTCAGCCGATGAGTCTCAAATAGGACGAAACGCGCAGCCTGGATTCCACTTGTCAGTCACAGTCCAAATTAAATTTATCATTATTAGTTTATTTGTAACGGAAACTAATTTTAAGAAGTTTTCATTAACAATTGAATGTATAAAATCTGCTTAAGATGTCAATGTTGTACAATACAAACACATTAATTACTAAACTATTTCTCAATATAACTTATTGTATTGATAAGAAATTCTTTCCTAGAAGATGATTTAGTTTTGCATATTATTACTCTGACTATCATTGAATTAGTTGTGTAATGTAATGTAATGCCATTCATAGTTATCATATCTATCATATCTATTCTCTATATGTTTAGTATAAGGGTTCATGATGATGTAAAGTACAGTATAAAATACTTTTAAAAAGAAGAAACTTCATAATGTTCTATTCACGTGTTTTGTTTTCTTACTGTATTCATATTGTTAGCCTAACTATTTCAAATGAGAAATTTCATTAGGATTTATGTGAATGAAACCAGAATAGATAAAAGTTTATTCACACGACTATGTCCTGTAGTGAAATATTTTATTCTTTGTTTTTATGTTAAAGGAGAATATTAAAACAAATGGTATATTGAATTGAATATAATGTAAACAGGACAAAATCTATTAGATCATTCAAGTCTAGTTAATATAACCTTATGAAATATGTATGTGATTTACTGAATAATCCATGCAAATTAGTGATAAATTTAATAGAAACTAAGAATTGAGCTGTATATGATTGATTATTGATTTACTTACTGTACATGCGCTCGTTACCCTTCGTAGAGGAGTATGAACCGCTTACCGGTATTCTCCATTGAACTCTGCCTTGAGTAATCCTTTCCAGCTGTTTCCAGTTGCTGTTCATCCTTTTAATATCTGCTTTCAATTCTCAATGTAGTGTGTTCTTTAGCCTTCCTCTTTTATGTTTCAAGTTAATGCTTGTCTCGTGATGCAGTCTGATGATTCCCGCAATGTATGTCCTATCTATTTTCATCGTAATCTCTTGATTTTCTCTTCAAATGGTAGTTGGCTTGTTCTCTTCCATAGTAGGCTGTTGCTGATTGTTTTCGGCCAACGGAAATTCAGTATCTTGCATAGACAGTTGTTAATAAATACCTGTACCCTCTTGAGAATGTTTGAAGTAGTTCTCCACGCTTCAGCTCCATACAGAAAAACTAACTTGACATCCGAATTGAATAGTCTGACTTTCAGGTTGGTTGACAGTTGTTTTAAGTCCTATATGTTCTTCATTGTATGAATCCTGCCTTCGCTTTGCCAATCCTTGCCTTGTTCATAGATGATGCTTCCCTAGGTACTTACAGTATCCACTTCTTCTAGAGTTTCTCCATTAATCAATGAAGAGCTGAAATTGATTTACTTGAATGGTTTATAAAAATTTATATATTTAACTTCAAAGATGATTTACACCACTGATTAATACTCGTATAAGTTGAAAGATGTGTTAAACAGTTGACTCGTCCTAGTTTATACATCATAAGTAAGTAGTAAGCTGCAGAGTTTTAACATACATTTGAGTTTATCTCATTCAACCAGTATGATGGGAGCAATACTGAAAATATAATTGAGTCGATAATATTATGTCTTTCATCTTCATGTCAGTCCAATAGTGATCAGCACTCATCCTTCGGTGTCGATTTAGTTGACTCAACAATTCACAGCCTCTCACTATAACTATGGCAACTACCTACCATAAATAAAGAAAATAATTGTTATTGCCATATACTACTTGTGAATATAGTGTTGCATAACTGCAATCAGTATTGTTTAAATATCCAAACTGTTCACCATTATATAACTCTCTATAAGGTAATAATGATAATAATGTAATAGTAACTGTTGACAAGAAGTTTACTATTTTAAACTATCACCATAATCAGACATTAATAATCCTACCTCAATAATCATTTACATTAGAAAGGTATGTAGCTGGTAAATAATCCCTAAAATAAATAGTTGCATAAACTCTCCGATATTGATGCTGACCATGTTTGCTTTAGTGAACACGACTAGTTGAAAGCGCGCCGGTCATGCATCACCACCAGATCATGACACGAACCAGCCGTGGGAAGTATTTCTCTCTAGTTTGCCAGCCTAAACGCTGCTATCCCATAGAAGCTCTGTTTAAGATCAAATATGATTTCTCTTCCATTCTTCATTGCCTTTCTGATTCCTTCTCATTCAAAAGAGAGGGTCCAATAGATAAAAGTGGCTCTGGTTGTACAACAAACTGTAACTTGGTCATATACCGGGGTACACTTCAGGTACATTAAATAATTCTCATGTACTTTCAGCGTTTTGTTATCATATTCACCTGAATACTTTATGAATAAGCACACAAAAAAGAAAATTATTGATATTTAGTAAGAAGTTGTAAACACATATATGATCATATTCTTGAAGCGATTGTAGACAGTTATACCTGGGAAATTTTTTGACGATGTTGTGTAATCTAAGATGGATTGTTTAATATCCAGAACTTCATTATCATTTTGAAATGACATCAAATCTACTTTGTAAAATGTATTCCAAATCAATTAAATCAAGCTATTCTAATAAATTTATGTAGGGTTGCTTTCTTAGGTTATGTTACCTTCATGTATCTTTGAATTCTAATTGATTAACGTGTTCATTTAACTAACTGATTGTGTGATTAATTAAACTTTTCTATGAGGATTGATAAAATGGATTCTTATGAAAAACCAGATGACTATAGGCTGACCTGAATAGCATACCAATTCAATGTTTTGAATATGTACTGCTATCAAATTACAAACTTAAAGCGATCAATTATCATTTAATTTGGACTATGACCTGGCAATCGGAATTCAGGACGCGCGTTTTGTCCTATCTGGTACTCATCGCCTGGATGTACCAGCATCCCAGTGTTGATGTTCACAGTGGGATTCGAACTCAGTCCGGTTCGTGTCAAACGCCACCGCGTACACCACTAGGATACTGAGTCCAGACAGTCACGTTTTTTTGTGCAATGGGCGAATTGGTAGTAGGATGAATTTGTTTATTCCCATTGATTTGTTATAGACTGAAGCTGGTCAGTCACTGTTGCTATATATGCATCCTGAGCGGATTGCCTCGATATAGCGAATATTCACAAGTATCATTTAATTTGGATCAATTATCCAGTACTTTATTATTCTGAATTAGATTGCTCAGATGATGTCAGTTGTCATGCAAACAATCATCATATAAGATCAATGATTTCATCTGACCAAAGTAACATACTCAGTAATCTGTTATCATTAATGTTTACAATCGTATAGAAACAGAAATCAGGTGTATTAATCACTTCAATTTCAAATTTTCATGCATATATGTGAATATGTTAGTCACTTTTCAAATGTTCTATACTTTTGATTTGTAAAAGATGATGATGAAAATCCTTCAGTACATTTTGTTTTCTTTGTCTTTTAACAACACATTTCATTACATATTTACAATATTTGATGAAATACAAGCTCCATTCACTTAGAGTCATTCTGAGTAGTATTAGATATAAATCATCAGCATGAAGACAAAATAACATTGTACTACTTGCTTAACAATGAGTATTAAATTTAATGTAATAACGACTAAATGAATTAGATAAACAATTATAACTGTGTTAATTAGTGATTAGCTTTGAAGATGAATTTTGGAGTGTTTATCAACAAGTATAATTTGAACAACCACCAGATTGGAACTCATCAATGATGAATTAGCTTGAACTTGAAAGTGTGAACCATTGAACTCTTCAATTACTTACAACTTCAATACTGTAATTGACTACAAGACTTAAACATCTTGAATATTGATCTTACATTAAGGATTACTGAGTTGTCACGATCTACTACGAAACAGACATTTAACGTTTTTTTTTAGTTCTCATTAGTTATCTTACTGAAATAATATTGTGATGGTTAATTTAATGAAGCCTTTATAAAATACCTTGAAAAGTCTTAATAGTGTAGTGTATATGACTGAGTATTTTGTTATAATGATGCATATACCTTATAGTACTTAATTATCATCAATCAAATTACAACACGTGAATTAGTTTCCATTGTAACAATGTAACTAATTTAGTTTGTTTGAATCGATTGAATACATCAATATTGAAATGCATATGAAATCTAATCAATTTACAATTTTACACCTCATTTATTTAACAAAAATGAATTACTAAAGTGTAGAACATAACAAGAAAGTAAAAATGCTCATCAACATCATAGGGATGCATTCTGAGAACAATTCAACAGGTCTCAATCACTATATTTATGTTCTCGAATGGCAGATTCGTTGTTTTCCTTAAGTACTAGGTCAATTACTGAAAGATACAATCTTCAGACCATAAGTGAATAGTCTACAAGATAGAATAGAACAACAATATAAGTGACCATTCAGAATCACATCGTGAAGAAGGGTAACCCTAAACTGACAATCAAACAAGTTGTAAATGTCTTACAATCTAGTAAATACTGATAATTATCATTCATCACACAATACAACACGGTTTCATTTAGTCATTATATACTTAAACCATACTAAGAATGAATCACTTAGTTGATACTATGAGTATGTATATAACTGTCCCTATTTACAGTAAAACAGTATCATCGTTATGGTTATGTTCTGTGCATGAAAAGCTCTATAATCTGCCATCCGATAAAGAGTTTCAGATTACTTACTACTCGTAGATAACAAGTACAGTGTTAATTTGTTGTTCATCCTTAACTTTCTTTTCTCCTATATGATTTTACAATTTATGCAGTTTGAAGTCCGATATAAAATGAAACTAATATACTGTAAGCTTAAGTTAATTGGATACAAAGTGCTTCGGATTCACTGAAAGAAGAGATTTTAAGTCTTTCTAAATAGAAATGAATTTTTAGATGTTGTTACCAAGAGAACTATGAATAATGTACAAGAAGAGAACGTGACATTCATTTAACTTAGAAATGGTTAGTATTGATATGAGACATTGATCTGACTTAATATTTGTTACTTCAAATAGCTTTAATGTGGTTTAACTTCTCATGAATAAGCTTGTATCTATCATTAATAAAACGTTTAACTTTTCTTCAAAGTTTTATTACTTTTTATTAAAAAGTGCCATCTTAGTTCGATTTCTAAAAGGACTATAAACTGTTGTTTAAAGTCCTTTTTTGATTCCACACAACTAGTTAACTACATCCCAATTTAGTTGATTAAATTTGTTGTAGAATGTTATTGACAGGGTATCATTAAAACCAGGAAACACTAGATAAATATTTCGTTCTAGTATAAGATTGTTCAACAATGCGCACACTAGATTCGACTCCACGGACTTCAGGTTGGTGAACACCTAACTCAGTGCATCATTGGGTTGACCGACATCTAATGGTGGAATTCACACTGTCATCATTTTTTGATAATGAGTGATGATTATCCATTGTTATTGGTGAAGATTGTATTACTCTCCGACAAGTCTGAACTCATCCAATCATGATTTTTTACTAAAGCTTCAGAGACATCTCGAAGTTAGTCCATAGTAAGCTATTTATTATAATTCAATTATGATGGTTTTGTGCAGATCGATATTAGCTTCAGCTGGTCGGATTCGTCATACATTAATGTTGTTAGGATGATAGTCCAGGTATATCACAAATTGATGAAAGCGGAATTCTATCATTAGATACCGGTCAATTCAGTGATACAGACGGTTAGGCGTACACCAACCTGAAGTCCGTAGGGTGGAATCTACTGTGCGCATCGTTAAACAGTCTTATGCTAGAACGAAATGTCTGTCGACTGTTTCCTGGTTTTTAATGGTACTCTGTCAATAACATTCTGTGACGAATTTAGTCAACTAAACCTAATACTAATCTCTATAAAGCATCTCACTACTTGTAAATTGTTTGAAATCACTGAATAAAATAAAGCTCCACTTTATTCTGCAGAAATATTTATTCTTCTTCTGTTTTAAATTGCTCACTAATTCATTCTAATACAATTCTTCAAGAGACTTCATTATGTGAATAAAACACTTCAATGTAAACTTCTTTTGTATTGGTTGATATTAATATTATTCCCAATACGACCTGTCTGTTCACTTATTACACAATAATGGAAATGTGCTAGTCATACACTTCAATGAAGATTATACTGTTGAAGTGAAGCCATGACTACAAGTACACACAGACACATAATACACTCAGATATAAATCTCAAGTTTTACTGTGTATTACTTGGAAATGTGAATACCATCTAAACAAAAAAAATACATTAAATGAATTATATTCATTGGATAGATGAAATCAGAGTAGCATGTTATTACTAATGCTGTTTATTTATTATTATTACTTTACATTGTAAACATAATTTTTGAAAGAAGCTACAAGAAAGACAAAAGCATTTTCATTATAAAAATTGTATTATCGTTTCTTTTCTTTTTCACAAACTACATTTTTAGAAGACAACAATGTGCTCGTATGTACGTGAGAACAATTCTATCTATCTATTTAATGTATTTATGTATTCATTAATAATATTAATTTGTATTATATACGTATAAATATTAATATTACTTAGCTATTCACTACACTAACCTTATTTAATGTAATAAACAACATATACATGAATACATAGATAACTTGCCTATTGCATAATGCATTATTCATTACATAAGTTGTATACAATAGCCATGCATTGTTCACTTAACTGAAACATATTCATTCATTTATTCGCATATATATATATATATATATATATATATATATATATATACATTCATATACATGAGAGAAACTATTGTTTAACCAATTGAACAATGATAAGAGTGTATATACTGATGATAACTTGCATAATGTATCATTCATAAATTATACATAGTTGTATAAATCTATGATAAAAACAAAGTAAAAAAAAAACCAGCATAATATTCAATTAGTCGACAATAATATTAAATTGATCACATTGAAAACATATAGAATTCAATGTAAGTTATTGAAATGTTTAGTGTAGTTAATTCATTTGATATAATCTTCTTTATTATTGTATGAAATAATTTCACCGCCATTATCAGTTATCGTTAGTTGTTATAATGAAACAAAAGAATTAAATGATCAATATTAACATTTACATGATACATTTAACATATTTGATTATAGATTTCAAAGTATTGTGATTGTTTAAAAATGCATGCAAAATGTCAACAAGAAATTCAACAACAACATGAATTAATTATAAAATTACAAGAAGATTTATTTGATAAAAATAAACGTATCTCAGAATTAACTGGTTTATTGGATAAATATCAAAGTGTATTTAATCAACCAACATCTTTATCAACACCTGGTGTTGGAGTTAAAAGTCAAAAACAACAACCAAAATTAGGTCATGTTGATAGTAATGAAGTATTTGGATTTGGTGGTAGTCTTAAACCGCCTATACTTGATTCAGTTGTACAAACTAGAAAACGTGGTATTGGTATATCAGCTGAACCACAAAATGAAGATGAGATTCAATCAAAAGAGCTTACAAAACATCCAAAATCTGAGAGGTAAGCATACAAAATTCAATTTTCTGTATGTATTCGCTTACAAATATGAACAATAATGATGTAGTCTTAAGTCTACAACTTTTGACTTGATATCATGTTTAGGATAAAACAGTTTGAAACATGTCGATTAAACTAGTTAACTAGTCTTATAAACTTAGTTCTTTCAGACTTAACTATGAATTTTATATTAGAACCTTTATGTCCTACAACAAGCATAACCCTATCTAAAGTTCATTGGTCTACCTAATGTTTATTTACTAATGCTTCAAATACACTTAGCATTACCATTAACATCAATACTTGTTTAGGGTTGAATTGTGACTAGTTATACGAAATCCAGGACATGCATTTCATTTTATTAGGGACTTATTAGCTGGATGTATTTGTATCCCATTGTTTATGTTCACATTCGGGACTCGAATTTAAATGGTTTCATGTCAAATGCCACCGCGTCCTAGTTCATGATAAATCACCAAGAAGATTCAAATATATGTTAATCACTTTAAACTTGTATTTAGTCTTTGAGAGAACTACTACATAAAACATCTTTCACGTAATCAGATAAGCTTACACTTTTGTGATCTTACACGATTAATCACAATGTACTTACTGTTAACATGTTACCGTCAGGAACATTTGAATTGAAAAATAACTTGGTACATTTAACTCTTTTATTAGTTGAAAAGAAATATGAAGTATTCTCTATCACCAATTTACATGAAAATGTCTTTGAAGTAATTCAAATTCTAAGATCAAAGTAATAGTTACTAGGGAATGATCAATAATACATAAATATACTGATTTATAACAAATATTACCCAGACTAATTCTCCTGTTATTTGATAGTAACTACGTTGATCTAGATGTTGTATGCTTAAAGTATTACAATTCAATCAACATGAATTTATTCTAAGCAAACTAACATACAAAATCTAGTTACAAATGTTTGCTTTATTGACACTGACGCATATAAAAGAAAAACAACTTCAAGCGGATGACTAATTCCATACACTTACCATTCTAGAAAACTGTTGTTTTATGTTAACTTCCCTGAATATTGAATTAGGTTAGGTTTGTACCTGTCCCGGTTGATTAGTCATGGACTGAAACTGGTCAACCCTCTCTTGCTATATGTGCATCCATGAGTGGATTGTCTTGATATAGCTATAGTTCACAAGTAATATTTAAGCTAGATTGTCACTGACAATGCGGAATTTAGGACGCATGTTTCCTCCTACTTGGGACTTAGTCGGCTGAATATTTCCTACTCTCTAAGTAACAATAAATTCTACATATATAGACATTTTAGCGATAGATTATATTCAATTCATTTAGTTAACATGCTTTTATAATTCACATATGAATCTTAGTTATGCAACAAATGAGCCAAAGAGTAGGATGAATGAATAAAACAATAAGGTTATTGAGTAATTGGAACTATTAAAACATAAATGTTTTCCTAAAATTTTATGTTATTTAGTAAAGTAAACTGTGTAGTTTTTAAAAGTGTTTCAAATATGTAAAAGTTTAACAGTTCAACCAGTTGAACTAGCATAAGTAATAGACTGATGATATTTAGAAGGTAAATGAAAACAGAAAAGTTATTGGCAGAGTACTACTGAGAAACCAAGGAGCACTCGACAGTTGCTTCGTTCTAGTATAGGGTTTCTCAACAGTGCACAGCTCTAAATGGATAGAATTCTCACTTTGATTAATTTGTGATATAGCGGGATGATCATCTTGCCAACATCAATCTATGACGACTTCAATCAACTAGATTTAATAGCAATCTCTACAAACCATCTAAATTTTAGAAGACTTATTGTTAGCAATTATTTGTCTCTTGACATGAAATTACTCATCGATGATTACCTCATTATAATTAAAACCTAGAATCCTCATACCCTAACGTAACCCAGCTTACATCTTTTGTCCCATATTGCCAAGGTAGCAAATATCATTTATTTCATTCAGTGATAATTAAAGGTATAAGGTTTTATATAATAAGAGCTCAATTTAATCCGATGACTGTCTAACACAATACACTTAAAATTAAAGGAAAATAATCATGATTGTGACAATATTTAACCAGATGATTTTCTATGAACAAAAGCAACTTCATAACACAACATCTATTTTGTAATCAAGTGATTTGAATTTTATAAAACAATAGACTAGATAATGAACAGAAAAAACAGATTTATCGCATATAAACCTAAACGTATAATGAAGTTGATAAATAAGAAACCAAGATGACACTTAAAGAATGAAACTTATCACAATCAACATGAATATAATTCAATTTGACAAGTTCCACCATGATGTTTTGCTGCATGCAAAAATGGCAATCTCTAAACATTATTTAGTAGGAGACAATGTTATCTGTAAACTAAGGATAACCAATAAGTATTCACTACTGATAAATAATGCTACTTTTTAGGAAACAAGAAATTAGGAATGATGTTAATTTTTATATGAATGATACTTAATGCCAAGTGAATTATTGATTGGATTGAAATGTCACTGGCAAACAGTATCCAAATTGTATTTGCATCTACTTGTTGATTTATCATCGACTCTAATTGATCAATCTCTATCGTTATATGTACATCATGAATAGATTGCTATATAGTTCACAAGTATTGATCAGGGTAGATTGTGACTAGCAAACAGAATCCAGAACGTGTGTTTCATTCTCGTCAGTTAACAGCAAAGATTAATCAATTTGAATTCATGATAAATCAACAGAATGATCTTAATTACACATTCAACTTACTAGTTGAATTGTGTTACGTTAAACTATACAAAGTCATTTAAATAAGTTACCAATAAAACTTCTAGAAATAAATAAACTACACTTAAAATTGACACATTGAATTGACTATTTATTTTTTTTTTTTTTGATTTTTTATTGTTTTGTTTTCTTATTTTAAGAAGAAAAACAAAAAAAATTTAAAAAAAATTTCTAGAAAAGAAACAAATTTTTTAGTAACAGTCAAAACTTAATTATTTCTGTTGTATATTCATTCATTCATTCATATCATAAACAATCAATAATCAATAAGTAGTCGATCTATAAAACCCTTTTTTTGTAAAAAAATAAAAAATACCTTCAGTGATTTCACAAAGTTAAATTAATCTTCATAAGTTCATGAAAACAAACACCTTTTTTTATATTTTTTTGTTTAAATTATTGATTTCTATTTATTGACTAATGAAATTATCAGTTAAATCATCAATTAATTTTTATTATAAATTAACGATGATCTTTGTCATAGAATGAAATCAATTACGTAATCATTTAAAATTGTATAACATTGAAATGAAGTATTATTTTGTAATTAGATTGTAGCTGACAAGTGGAATTTAAGACTCGCGTTTCATCCTATTTCCGACTTGTCGGCTGGATGTATCTGCCTGATCAGTTTCAGTCTAAAGCGAATCAATGAAAATGTATAAATTTATCCTCTTGTGAATCTATGTATTGCTGTGATTTGTTGGTTATATCCGACTTATATTAAACAACTTTAGTCTACATCAAGTTATGACTGTAATACTAAGGAACTTATGTTGTAGACAATCCCTAGTGAGAAAATAATTGTTATTAGATAGAAAGATTCAGTTGTTAGTTATAAAGTTCAGCCACTAGATTCTATTGACGATGTCGTCTCGAAACCTAAAAGTCATGCGTTTGGTCATTGACAGTCTATTACGACTGATGCGATAACTTGTCTTAATTAAAAGAATGTCTGATACCTTTAATGATTTCCAGTTCTATATGTGACGCTAATTTATGACATAAAATTATTTAAAAGACAACTGAATATTGATATCGACATTTCACTCTGTCTATCATGAGTATACAGTTAAGTACCAATTGTTTAATGTTTATACATTTGTTTCCTGGTGTTTTCCAAAATAACGGTTGCATATGTTTAACCAGTACTTCTCGAACTGACTATACTGACAAGTGTTGGGTAAACTATTAAAAGATATGGGATGTTAACATGAGCTCTGGCAACTTGCAACTACTTTCTAGTCAGGGTTCATAAAATTATCTACTCCATGTAATGATTAACATTTTCTTAAATTTTCACCCAAGTCAATTTTTTTCCACATTGACTTTGTCAATTCTTCCTTAATGTGGTACTATAAGCATTTTAAGATTTGCAACGATATGCAATCTATCACTCTTAATGTTACTTCCATCAATACATACATACCTTTATGTTAAAGAAAATACATTCCAATTTACAGTTTATATGCTACACTTTGGAACTTACTCTGTGCCTAACTTCACAATCAGTAAATATGACGTCGAATCATTAAACGACAATTGATTAGGTACTGTATGACATTCAGTATAACTTAGTTGAATCATTCTTCTTAATAAAATTGTATTAATCACATTGATAATGTTGATTAGACGTTGTTAAGCACTTTGGTTAACATTCAGTTTCTATCGATAATAACTACTATCGTCCATGTAATACTAAAGAAAGTCGTAGAAGTAACCAACAGACAATTCATTACACAACAACATGATTATTATTCATAGGTTTTCTCATTTACAATGAAGTACAGACGATGAATAAGTTTCATTGATATTTTCCCACTTCATAAACAATAAAGTCCATGAAATCATCTTCAATTTAGTATAATTAATACAATTGAAATGTAATTTTTTTTCAAAATAAAAAGAATATTTTACAACATTGAATGATACTATATTTAGTATAGTTTTAATAATTAAGTGGTTTACTCTCATTAGAAATGAGTACATCAATGTAGTTTAATGAAAGTACCACATGTTAAATGATTATTTGTTATATACAATATTTATCATTAATAAGTAGTATTATTAGATCGGAAAACTGTTTATTATTACTAAATGAGGAATAATACGAATAATGCAAACAATATATATATCACATTGAATGAGTAGAGAATGATAGAACGTGAATACATAGATATATCTATCTAGAAACTTGTTTAATCATCATATGTTTATTGTCTCGTGGAAGAATAATACACCATACGAAGAAGTATGTCATAGAAAATAGCAAATTGTATTAAGATACTATAAAATGTTTGATATGATGCATAAGATAATGACATTACTTATCCTTTGAATATATATGGTCATTTGTTTAAAGTTATAACAGTATACGAAATTCATTCTACATTCAATGGTCATATATTTTTAAACAGTTGTATGAAGTAGAACACAATTTAGGTGATTTAAATATCACTAGATTTTAATTTGAATAAGCTTGTATTTTCCTGTTGATATAAACTTATTCTAATTACATATGTACCTGTTGCATAAGTGTGATTGTCTGGACGTAATAGCCTAGTGGTAAACACGGTGGCGTTGGCCACGAATCGGACTGAGTATGAATCTAAATGTGACCGTCAATATATGGATACAGGTACATCCAGTCGATGAGTTTCAAATAGAACGAAACACTCGTCTTGAATTCCACTTGACTGTCACAATCCAACTAAAACATCATTAGACTGATTGATAAAAAATTTTTAGTAAGTATGCGAGGGGGGATTTTACAGAATTAATCAACGAGTGATTTACATTAAATTCTGGCAATGAAGAAAGTAACTATAAAGAATCTATTAGTACACATGAAATTCTACGATTCACCATATGATAACACTTGATGATAAAAATCGTTTATAATATTCATGTTTTCCAAATCTGTGGCTTCACTTGTATAGATCTAACCATGAATGGCAACGTATCCAATTTCACATAGTTCCCAATGAACAACTCAACAATTTCTGATCATGTTATTATATTTTCTTTGATCCTTCTCGAATCAATTTCATATTTAGTACTTAAATGAAGACTTTAAATGATTCAAGGTACTGGTGAACTGACAAAAATAGTTTTATCAGTACGACAAGTAATACTTCCACAGAATACAATTTATATCTTCCTTTTCCTTATTTAATCTAATGCATTGATTATGGGACGTAAGACAAAGTAGATCGTTACCTGAAATTAAAGTTATTAAGTAATTCTTCCTTGAAATGAAATCATCATAAAGAGAAAATGGGAAGGATAATTCGCATAGCAACAGGCTAATAAATTATCGAGTTAATACAATAATTAGTAATGCTGTACGAATTGAATTTATGTCATAATTGTGTAACCTAGTTTCAGTAACTATACATGTAGGGTTTCAATTATGAATGTACCAATCAAACCACCAAAGCTGAGACGTAAATAAATTTAACTAACAAGTCCTTCATAAGACGATACACTTGACCTATATACTACCACGAAACACAACATTACTGAAACTGGTGACAAGCTGTCAATATCACAGAAATCCACTTAGGATCTACATATAGGATCAAAGATTGATTATTCCATTTCCTTCACATAAAAAAAAATAAAAATCATCAATAGTGATACAATTTTCCATCGATCACACTGAAGTGTAAACAATTTATCATGTCATGCTATTGAAGCATAAGATGAACTTGTTGATTGATCAACGAATCTTCAATCTATGAATGACGTTATTAATGAAAAGTAACGGTTAACACCTTAACCTTTTTTACAGTATTTAGATTAAAAAAAAGTGTTTTGTTTTGTTAATTTTAAAGGTTTCTAATGAAGATTAATAAATAATGGTAACTTTTATTTACGTTATACAGAAAGCATAGTAATTAGCTTTTCAGTTTGTGACAATTTTTATATGTCAACATTAAAGTAAATTGATTGAATTCATTACAGATTGATGTCAGAAGGGTAACACCTGAAGAGCAAGAAGCACTGAGTAGTTGTTTAATTCTAGTGTTACTCCTCAGAAGCTATCACTCTTAATTTTACCGCAATTGTTTCAAGTAGACAAATGCCTAAATCTTTGTACCACTGAGTAGATATCGAATGATAGGATATCATTTACATCCCTTTTTGATATACCTGAACGGTTCTCCACTGTCATAGGTGATAACTATCTAAAGTAAATTCTAAGACGATTTTGTTGAAACGTTATCTGGAAAACTATTAAAAAAAGGGGACTAATCTGCATCTATTTAATTCTAGTTTAGAAAGTGTCAACTACAAACATCATCAATAGCAGTGAAAATTGGACTCATGTATTTCTGATTATTCAGCGAGTACAGTCATAATTTCCTACTACTGATAAGATCAAAACTACTACTTCAAGACAGTTACGCAATAACACCAATGATATCTAATGATATCTCGTATTTTACAGACTTATGCATATTCTTTAAACAGCAAGTCATGGTTAGATATTCTTCAATGTTATTAAATAAAGTAGGCTGTTAAACATTAATTTATTCTACAAACAGACCTGAATTGTTGTTTGTATGGATTGTGAGCCAAGTAATGATATCCAGTGATAACCTACACTTGTTTGAGATCTACTATCAGTGAATAATTAAACTCTGAATAGAATATATTTGTAAATAGTTTTAGTGAATGAAATTAATGAATAAAAAACACTGTATATGAGTCTTTTACCGAACGAACATTAAACTTGACTCTGCAATAGCAAACATTAAAGACAAAGTAGGAATAGAAGAACAAACGATCTGTGTCTTTAAGACTGAATTAAGTGAATGTTAACCCGAAATACGTAGGTGAAGTATCCCGACAGTTAAATGTATGAGTGAAGGAAGTATATTCCTAAATCACACTCCTCGCCTTCTCCACCAGAAGATTTAAGAAAATTTGAAAATAATTCTGTACTGTCATTAAAATTCAACAGAAACAGGACACAGTGTCAATTTTCGAAAATGTTTCGGTTCTTATCAAAAAAGATTAACAGTGATAGTCATGCATTTGTGAGACATCCTTAGAACATAAACAGATGGGTTTGAGTACTGTTAGCTGTACCATGACAATTAATGATTCATAAATGAATTTAGAAAAAATCTACTACTTTAACTACTTCAACACTCTATTACGATGAACTTCATAGGTAAGCACTATTAGTTAGTTAACTTTGACAATTAAATTTGTCACTGTCGACTGGTCACGTTAACACGATACGTATCAACTTGTTCCATTCATAATTATTTTTTAGTCGAGTTATACAGTTCAATTATACCGCCTTTAATAAAATATACAAACTATCCTATAATCCATAATTATCATCACATTAACTTATTTTTTAGTAATTTTCAAATTTACATGATTTCACAAGCCAAACTTCAAATTGTCTATTCTTTCCGTGATCAGCGATGGTGTACACAAATATTTCTTCTTTTTCCCCTTCAGCATATGAGCTACACACAAACAAATCTTCCACAATCCATGACATTCTAAACATTAGTTCACTTATAATGACTTATGTGATATTTTTATACTTGGCATATCATTAAGCTTTTGCATTGAAATTCAACTCCTTATTTACATTCATATTTCATAATTTAACATTTTGGTCATTTCCCTAAAGAAGCTAAGACCAGCCTACCAAGTGAAATATTGAAATTTTCATGAATTACATTCGCTGACATTATTTGCAAAAATATTTTATTCAAATGCCTTACATAGACTTGCCGCCGAAGTTTTATGAATCTATTCGTTTTTTTCTGTATGGAAATTCCTATAGGCTGTGATGACATTTTTATCCAAAGATTCACAAAACTTGGACGCCAAGTACATGTAAGACATATGAATAGAATATCTTTGCAAATAATCTCAGTGAGTTAAATTAAATAAATTTCGGTCGGTAAACTGGTCCCAGCTTCTTGAGAGAAATATTCGAAAATAAGAATATGGATATAAATAAGAGGCTAAATGCCACTACAGATATCCAATCGTATACAGAGTATGAAGCAATTTTTACATGAGTCATTATAAGTTAACTAGTGTTGAGATGTTGAGAATACAAGAAGTTACATGTTGCATTCATTTATGGGCATATATTGGTCTAAATGACATTTAACCTCTTATTTGCACTTATATTCTATAATTTTCAATCTTGATTATTTCCCTGAAAAAGCTCAGACTAGGTTGCTAAGCTAAACCTTGGAACTTCTTTGATCTTATTCATTGAACTCATTTACATATACATTTCATTTATAAGTTTATGATGAAATTTACTATCGAATTCTCTATAGTTTATATGTCAGATACCAATTTTTATGTGTACCTGTCAACCCTCAGTTTGTGATTATGGTAAACACACATGTCTCAATTATGAGTGTTTACAATGTTGTCTTTGGGTAATTTTTATATACTTTTTCATAGTACTATGGTTACGTAACTTCCAGAAGGTTTATGTAACTTATACAATCTTAGATAAAATATCAGCAATAAAAACAGTTAGAATGTAACTATGTTATGTCGTAAGAAATTGGGGGATTAGATGGGCGAGTGCCAATCGCTAGTGCCTAGTTGGTTATTGCGCGTCTGCCTGTGCCCGCTTAGTCCTAAGCCGAAATAAGAAGAATGCGAGCCAATAGATCAGCCAGACAGAATCATATTATATTTCAAGCATTCTTTTATATATACATAAATTCAGACCCCACAGCGAAACAATTAGAAAATTAACATGAATACAAAACGAGGGGAATAGTGGTAGTGAATAAGGACAACTTGTACACAACTAATTGACTGTAGTCCATAATAAGAAACAGTTTAATAACAGCGATTATGCTAAACAGGAGGATAGAATAAGAGGAACGTAACAATGATAGTAACAAAATGTTTACATTACAGACAGTTCGAATAAATGAAATAGTGTTCTCAAACACAGTTCTGTAAGTTTGTTACACATCTTTGTGGTCCGACCTAACAAACTTTATATTTAGCTAGAACTTAATTAGAACATGACTGACTAGTCCTGGTTGTGATAGATTCTGAGCCATTATTTATGAACTTCATTTGATTACTTGTTTCTATTATTAGAAGAGTCTATTCATACTATGAAAATCAAAGAAGTAGTTACTTATCTTATTAATCTGTCTTAGTGAAACAGAACAACATTGTTTCATTGTTATTCAGCTAATGTTAATCTGTGGTTATCATCATCTTCACACTAAGTCAACCATTACAATGTGCTTAGAAATATAGGCAGTTCTTTGAATTTTTTCTGAATTTTCAACAACTTGAACTAAATTTCTTTATATTCTTTTTTTTTCTACAGCATTCGTAAATTAATAAAAAATGCCATCCTAGAAAATGAATTCATGAATCATATTGCATCAAGTGAACTTAATCAGTTAATCGATTGCATGTACAGCATAGAATTTATTGCAGAAGATATGATCATCAATGAAGGAGAATACGGTTCATTAGTGTATGTACTGGCTGGTAGGTTAAACTTGTATTTTGCGGGGTACTTTAACGTATATTATTGTTATTACATATTCTGTTAGTTGAAATAGTGCATTATTACATCGGAAAAGGGATTTTTGTACTATCAGTGTGATATATGGTTGGTATTCATTACAGATCGACCACCATTTTACTACCATAGTAAACTAGACATTAATAGACTTGTGTTTCTCAACGGATGCGGACATACAAGTAATACACATCCGTGAAGCTTGATGTAGTTCAGAATCAATGTTATTCAGGTTTTATAACCTAGTGTATTCAGAAAACAAAATAACATAGATTAAATTTTGTTCTATAACCACTCAACAAAATTATAATTGTATGCTCACTACTGGTTCAATTTGAGATAACTTTTTAAATTTAACAGGAGATCGTGACTGGAAAAGTTTAAGTGTATCAAGACTTAGACAGTCGTTATCATCTGTATAAATGATTTTCGCTAATACAGAGAACCGATTCAAGTTGGTATTATGTACCGTATGAAAAAAAAACCGTTAGTTTAGTAGTTAAGAGCTTGATACACAGCCTTCAGATTCTCAACTTGATTCCTAGCAAGGTTATTGCTGTTCCTTATAAAAACAAATCGTATATTAAAGTGTATAGTACTACTAGAGTTCTAGTCATATTACAAATGAGATATTTTTGAGTTTCTATAAACTTCAAGATCCATGATATTTGGTGACAATGTTTTACCAAAAGATAATCTAAAACTTACATCCAAATCAACTACGTAAACTGCCTTAACATCTAAATATTCTTGTATTTGACCTTTCTTTGTATTACCTTAAAACGAGTTAAAACAACAATAGGTTTATTTCACGTCATTTGGTTCTCATCAGATGCATACAACTTATTATGTCACAAAATCAAAGTTGAGAACAAACTTAAACATACTTATAGAGATGAAAGTTGTTTGGAATTAACACTATGAACACATAAGTATGATTAAGGAAAAGTCGAAAATAGATTTAGCAAAAATAAATGTTAAACCGGATGTTGTAAGCACATTGAGATATATTACTGAAGAAAAATCTCCAACATTAGTAATTAGTTGAAATGATTCATGTACTCCTCTGGGAATTTCTCATTTTGATTTTTCTCTAGTTTGTTCCGTTGGAACTTTCATTTGTTTTTACTCAAAATGCAAAAAGAGGATTAATGCTCATTGATCATTGGATATTATCCAACTGAGAATGGTTCAGTTCTTATTATTGTTCAAATTCTACCAGTCTTATTGAATAATACCCATCTATCTAATTGTCTTAAAATCTCCGTTCAGTGCTCTTCCTGTAGAGTGATTGATAGCTATCCCTATAGAACTGTAGGCTTGGGTTTCATACTAGCTTGCCCTCTATAGAATGGCATATATCGAATGCTGAGAAAATCAGTAGTATCTTCACATGTTGAATCTATGTCACTAAATGAAGTGATCTGAGAGTTAACCAGTGAGATATTCGACACAAAGCTATTCATTAATGTGATTATATTTTTTATTATTTAAACAAGATGGAATATAAGCAAGTGTATGCATTTAATGGATCATTTGCTATCAAGACTAATCATACCTGACTCATTAAATCTGTTTGATTGCCATGGAGATGAATGGTTTTATTTTCCCCACTATAAATATATATGTGGATGTTATGTATGATTTTCTTCAGATTATTTATGCGTTTATTGAGCTCTACTTCCAGAGACATGTTTACATTTCGATATACTTATAAGAGTAAAAACCAACTTTCTATCTTAAAACTTAATTAAAAGTAGTATTGGTAGTTGTAAATGAAACAGTTTACTTCAATATAGAGGTAATTAGTATTCAGAATAAAATTCATATCTGTGAAGTTACTGAAAAGGAGAAAAGTGTAGATTGTAACCTTTCCAACATAACAATGCCTAATCCTCATTATCACTGAATTGATCTGAATCAGACAACCATTGATCAACAGGAAGCACTGGACAGCTGTTTCATCCTAGTATGGGACTCTTCAGCAGTGCAGCGATTCGTGATATCAGGATTGACAGTTAATTATCTCCACAACCCTCCAATTGTAACTAATATCAGATCACTTGTGACTCGCTCCTTGAGGTGATTCCTGGAGTTCAATCGTGTCGAGTGTGAGGCAATGGATGACAATGAATGAGGTCGCGCAAATGTATCACGAATTGATTAAATTTGAAATGTTAGCCGTTAGGATCTGACTCAATGGTTCGATGATAAAATGTTCGCCGCAAAGAGAGAGGGTCCTGGATTCGATCCCCGAAGGGGTAGTAAATGCACACTGCTGAAGAGTCCCATACTAGGATGAAACAGCTGTCCAGTGCTTCCTGGTGATCAATGGTTGTCTGATTCAGATCAATTCATGATATCAGGATTGACAGTTAATTATCTCAACAACCCCCCAATTATAACAATTTCAACTGGGTAACTTTCATGTATTTACTCGTAATTTGAAGAACAACCTTTCTTTCAATATTCTCAATTCAAAATGTGGTTATTACTTGCACTTATTGTCTGTAGTTGTTATATATTGTGAAAATATACAGTGCCCTTGGTAATTGCCATTCAGTGTAGGGAAACGTCTGCCTCGCTACTACTAGTCCCCAACCCAGAATAGAGGAAAAGAAACGACTGATGAGACAAACAAACAGAATCGGTTTTGTATTTTAATCATGCCTTTATATATACACAAAAAATCAGACCGCATCGTCAACTAATTAGAAAACTGACATTAATACAAAATAAGAGTAATAGTGTGTGTGAACTGGGGTAAGGTATATGCTGTCAATTAACCATAGTTTATAAATGAGAAACGATATAACAGCAGTTAATGCCTTAAACAGGAGTATAGGATAAGGGCAACGTAACAATAATAAGAACAAAATACTCACTTCGTATACAACCAAAAATAATGAATCGTTTACAGGAAGAACATTTCTAGAAGATAATTAACCTTCTTTAAGTGCCTGTCATAACAGTAGTTAGCAACAAAATAGTATGCATGATAATGTAATAATTAGCGACACAATTCTTCGTAGACTAATTTGATAACCACTGGAAATTAATTCAAAAATCTGTTTAGTTTTCATTATGATCTTTTTAAAAACTCGTACTCTTTGACACTTACGAAATCCAAAACTGAGTATTGAGACCTTGTCATGAACATGATTTATTGAATCGTTAAACTGAGCTTGTTTCATTGTTGCATCCAACAGTGGTCATAAACAATGAACGTACAGATGTCCACTCTATATGCCTTGAACTGGGAGATATTTGAGTTAAGTACAACAAAAAAGTTAGAACTTCACGACTGAAATAATCACTTATTTCATTTAGGTTCAAAGTATTGAATGAAAAATACTCTAAAAAGAATATACTTAGAATGAATAATGCACATTAATAGCATGATTTGTACAGTATGCATTACAAAGCAGATTTCATGTTAAAGGAATTCAGCTCTGGGCATACAAATCATATCAGTCAGAAATTCTACTTGATGAAATGAATGACCAGTTACAAACAGTTCAATGTTTTTCTTGTTACCAGCTAGTTGATGAACATCCACTAAGTTAGATACATTTGTATAGATGATTGTCTATATTTTGCATGGAATTTCTAAAATATATAAAGGATCATTCCTACTGAACTAAATTAATCCATTCATGTATTATGCACTTCAATAAGCGTATACTTAAATAACTAATGAAGGATAGGATACTAAGTTACTGTAAATAACAGAGAAACATTATGTTTTATGTAATAGTCATTCAGTAAATAATAAGATTGATTGACTGTAACATTTTCTACATACATAGTGCTACACTTAATAAATGACGTACAAATATACTTATATACATTAAGTGATGTGTAGAATCTTTAAAATGTTCAATATTTTGAATTTGATGCCACGAATTAATCTGGGTTAAACAATCATTTAACAACCAGTATCGAACTCCTCAGGGATTTGCATCTACAACTCTGACAGGGAGTTGGGCCTTCCGATTTAACGACGAACATTTAAACAGCAGACTATTGAGATGTCAGTCAATAGTTGATAATACTAGTTCCGATGATTTATTAATTTACTTTAATTATATCACTTGGAGCTACAGTGGTAAGACATGACCGGTGTAATTTAAGGATACTGAGAGCAACGCTGTCACCGATTGGTTACAATGCACAAGGCTGAGAAAATATATAACAAATCGGCCAAGGTTAAAGATCTAAGCCACTAGGTGTTAACTCAGTCATCTGACTGTTAAGTGCTAACTGCGAAGAATGTAAATGAGCATTTAATAGGTGGTGAGATGTTGGATGCTCATTACTAAGCTATTAAGTCTGTAACTGACCACCTGTTAGGGATTCCTAATCCCTAAAGATACAATGATTGATTTGATTAAATGAAAGAAGTTGTATTGAATTTTTGTAAGCTTCATTTGTACACTTTCATCACATTAATTTGATTTCAATGTGAGTTCTACTCCTAAATACAGTTTGACAGTTCTCCTAGGACTTACGCATCTCTTTGCTGAACACTGTAGCTTCTTGGGCTGAATAGACGATCTGGGTACACTTCTCAAACTGATTTCCTGGCTCGGGCTGGTGGTTGTGCTGCGCACACGTCTATTAGGAGAAGTACTTTGTAATCCTGTGGATAACGGTAAGATTACCGTTATCTCATCACCTAGACGTTCCACCTTTGGACTGACCTGGGCAGATGTCCCAAGTGTTTCATCTTGCTTATCTGGAGTAGAGACACTAGGCACGCTGGAGAGAGATACTTCTATTGGACATTCTCTCTGAACTTGGGAGTCGATTTCACACGTGGGCTGAAGTAGTGAATCCTCTACTGACAGTAGGTTGATGCTGCTGATCTGGATACCTGTTTGTTCCAGCGCTAACTCAATTAATCGCTGGTTTGCAGTTAGAAGCTGATGCAGCAACACGGTCGTACGCTCAAAGAGATGCATAAGTCCTTGGACCACCTGTATAACTTTAGTGTTTACACGCTAAGTTGACAACTTAATAGTAATCAAAATACTTTATTTTAAAATCATCGCAATAAGTAAATTACTAATCTAACCCTAATATCTTTCTTGTTTCGATAACAAAACTCTTTGAAATAATAGTCACTTTACTAATTCTTTGATCACATTATATTCTGTAAGTGATGGAGAGCAACTTATCATAGCCAAAATAGGTGAGTAATCACTACATTCGCTTGTTTATATCAATTAGAAGTGAAAGGAATGAAGTTATGTTTTTACATGATACTAAGATAACACCGAAGTAATTTAATAAAATCGATTATTATGTAGGTTTCTAGCTCCCACCATTCTCCAATTAATGCTAGTTAACAAAGTTGTACACAAATCGCAATTCAAATGAACATTTGCCTAGCAACACTGTGATTGATTGAATTACGTAACCTTTTAATCTATAATCTTATGACCTAAAGTAATTTGTGCATTATATTGCAACACAGTGATTGTTCCCTACATGCTAAACAGATAAAATATGCTGTTAGATGTTAAACTTACAAAATATATGCAAACGAATGATGTGTATTACATTTATTTTGAAGATGCTTTGTATCAGTAGTCGAACACAAGCAATTTTATGAAGATGGCCGTTATTAATGTAATATAAGTGTAAGATAAGTGTTCAATATAATTTGCATAACTAAGGGATGCAGTTAATTGCTTACAGAAGTAACAGCTTGAAACAGTACATATATACTTCCGTTTATATTGATATTAAATTAACCCATTTCTGCTAAGTAATACATATCTTTAGTGGATTGCCTTGGTATAGTGATGGTTCATAAGTTTGATTATGGTTGGATAATGGTATTCAAGTAAAACTGAAAAAGCGCACTTCGTTTTATTTGAGACTCATCAGCTAAGTGTACCTGTATCTAACTGTTGATGTTCACACGAGGACTGTAATTCAGTTTATTTGTGTTAAACACCACTGACATTCTCTATTGAACTAATGAGTCTAGATGGTGACACTTAAATCTTGGAAAGTTAACATTAGGGTCCAAGATGATCAAGACAATAAGTCGTCAATAAGGCAAGACCTTTGTTCTAGATACCATCTACTAGTCACAACTCAAATTTCGTCATAATCAACAACAAGAAAATCGAAACAAAAGTCACTTAAATCCACCTCAGTTCATTTGACAATACCTGAACTTCTTGAAGATTGAAAGATTGAATTCAATTTTAGCTATATAATTCAGTAGTTAATTAAATATTATTGTCCTCCAACATAACTGACAAATTAACGCTTCCTTTGTTAAACACAACAAGTTGACTTATGACACAAAATTTAAACTGAATGTATAAGCAGATATTGTTTCTCAGTAGGCCATTTTATGAACATAAATGTATAATTGGCTTCTTCCGCACGCCTATTTGTTTTCTCTAACATAAGTAAATATAACGGAACTTCACCGGTTGTGGCTTTTGAATAAAACATCGAGAATAGGTCAAGAGTTCTGTAATCAGTAAGTACTTACCTGCTAAAAAATTAAAGAGGGTCATTCTATTTGAAGTTAGTCACTAAGTGACTTACCTCAAAATGCAGACCAATTCATGAGGTTAGCCTCTAGTTTTTGTGTTTTAACTTCGAAAGATGACATGTAGGAAAATAAACTATAGTTTAACCTTCATATGCTTTTATTCTTAATAAACTTCATGGACAATTTTTGTTTGATCATTGTGTAAAAACGTCAGCTAATTGTAATTCCTATATTTTAATGATTACTTCCTTCGAAATTCTAAGTAGAATCAGTCTACAGTACTAAATAGCCTCCAGTTATGTTATGTATCTTTTTTTCAAAGAGCTACATCATATTATTTGTTGGGTAGTTAAGTGTAGCTATTTGTATTCATCACATATTGATGTTGATTGGCTACCACTGAAAACCAGGGAGAAGTGAACAGTTGTTTCGTTTTAGTACACGACTTTACAGCAGTGTGCACCCTCGATTCTACTTAAGGAATCCAACCCAGGGCCTTTGGGTCTGATAATGAACGCTTAACCATCTATGCTACCGAGGAAGACAGCGTTTAGTGGTATAATTCCCACTTCTATCAGTAGGTAATATAGCTGGTGATGACTTTCCAACTCCCCACAAATCTGAAGTCTACCAGTTACGAGTTCTCACCGCAACTAGAACAAAACAGCTGTTCAGTGATCCCTGGTTCTTAGGTGTATCCAACTAACATCAATCTTTAACGAATATAAAAGATTAAACTTAATACCTGTCTCCACAAAACCATTTCAGTTCAAACAGACATGTGTTTAACAACTTTAGTCTTATAAAGTACTCGACAAACTTATCAAAGTATATTTGCATAATTTCAAAATAAGTTAACTATTATAGACAATAAACATGAATTATTATAAACTCGTTATGTATGTTTACAATGTTGAGAAAACAAGTATCATCACAAATTGAAAGTAGTTGCGAAATTGATGGCAGCGAATAAACGCTGAATTATGGTATGATGAAAATCTACTTCGTTTCCCCTCCCCAAGCGCACACACATCTTTTGTTGGGTAACTTGCACTTCATATACTACTTTAAACGACAACGAATCATTGTAGTCTCATTTTATTCATCTTACAGCAGTAATAAGTCGTTGATGTTATGTAATTTTGAATGATTTCCCTCCAGTTGATCTTATTTCATGTTGAAAGTATACTTCAACTCCAGTTTTAACAAGACCTTATTTAAATAAATATTGCTACTATGTGCATGTAATTCAAAGGTAAAGACCATATAATTTAATGGTCAATGAACAATTTGTCTGTTTTTTGAATTCATTCTATGTTCATGATGTTATTCTAATAACATTCTTATCACATAAGATATATGCTTCCCTGATAGACTAAGTACCCAAAAGCTTATCCACCATTACACGGCATCATTTAAAGTTTATTTGATTAGGATAAGTTTATATCTTTCAGTTGATTTGTTATGAACTGCAAATGGTCAGTCCCTTTCGCTATATGTGTATCCTGAGCTGTTTGCCTCAATATAGATGTAGTTTACAATTAATGTTTAAGTTAGATTGTGACTGGTAGCTGAATCCTAGTGTGAACATCAATAGCGGGAAGCAGGTACATCCAACCAATGAATCCCAACTAAGACGAAATGCGCGTCTTGGATATTCGCTTGCCAGTCACAATCCAACTTAAACATTCAAAGTTTATGTTTGTTATTTCAGTAATACATCATTATCGACTTATTTTGTGGCCATTAACTTCTTCATTGTTTTAATTTTATTTTAAATACACAGAGGGACAACTGGAAATTTTGAAAGATGGTCGAAAATTACGAGTACTTGATCGTCCAACAGTACTTGGAGAATTAGCTGTTCTGTATAACTGCACTCGAACTGCTAGTGTTAAAGGTAAGTGAATTGGTTTACTGTTTATATTAAACTTTCGCTGCCACATTTCAACTACAGATAAAAACCCTTGGAAATTAGGATGATCTAGTTACTATTTTATCTTACTTTGAAATTTACTAATAATTTTAACCCTTTTATGCCAACTGTACGCGAGTATGTTTATACTGCAGAATGAAGTTTGGAACGAAGAGCATTCTATTTTACTCAGTAAACTAAAGATCTCAAGATCTTTATGAGAACTTAATATTTTAAGTCTGAATCAAGTCATAAGGTAGCGCCTGTGAATCTTTTCACATTTTTTGTTCAATTGAAATATGTGACAAGTTTTTTTTATGTAGAAATATAAGGCTGCCTCTAATAATTTTAGATTCTTTACTAGCTAGTACTTACAGTAAAACAGAACTTAACAGCTTAATAATTCATTAAGATAAGCATGTTTGAATCGTCAATTGAATTCAAGTTAGTAGAGTTTTATAAGTCATTTATTCTCTAATGAAAATGAGTAAACGTTACTGGCTCATCAGGACGAGTGTAGAGTGTCTACTTTTAAGGGTGAATAGTATAAGTCTGTTATTCTGGCTATAGTCAACATCAGCAAAAATGAAATATGAAATGCTACTGATGACTAGATAGTCTTATAATCTTATCTACCTCAATTAAAAGAAAAGTGATAAATGACACACTATCGCAACTCACCAAAACACAATATGCCTCAAAATCAAATATGTTCAAAGATCACGAACTTTGACTGTACAACATATTTACAACTCAAAAATATAATATCAGAACAGACAATGTGGGTAATGTCGATCTGATATAAAAGTATTCTGATTTATTTAAAAAAGATTTAGGCAATAAAGCTATTATTTCAATCCGCCGTGTAGATGACATATTTAACATCAGGAAGGTCATCTCTGGTGATTGTCTCCACTTCAGTCAGTAATAACTTTAATGATAAGAAATTTAGATTAGAGAGGGAATCGAAAACCAACTTATGTTCTTAGTGTACTGGTCATAACATCTACTGAACATTGAAATGTAGTGTTAACTACAACTGCAACAAAACATACAAACAGATAGATCACTATCTACTGATCACTTCAGAAAATGGATACATACTTAATTACTTTGAACTATGTGTATACCAATATATGAGATACATCAAATATATCAGTTGTGTTGAGTTCGTTAGAATTAAGCATAATTTGCAAGCTAGAAACTCTTTAGTACTTTTCTGAAATTTGTCAATGATGCTTTCAATTTCATGTAAGCCAAAATTCATGAATGGGGAAGTATTTTGCATAAATCTTTTCTATGATATTAATAACATAGTATCTTCCTTTCAATTTAATCTGTAAAAGTAGTGTATATCCTTGATTTGCTAGGGATAGTTGGATAGGATCAGTTGAAAGCTATGCTTAACAATATGTCATTGAACTATTTGTTACATAAATATGATTATACATTCTTCATAACCGACATTACTGCTTAGTATAGAACTAAAATTAATCATATCACTGGTGGATAATGTTATACTTGTGTCCATTTAAGTATCCATTAATGCATACCATTTATTCCCGTATCTGTGTATAGGTTTATACATACATTAATATACAATAGGATTCTCTTGTAGAGAAATTCACTTTACATTTATAATATATATACAATAAAACCTCCCATATTATGATAATTAGTTCTACTTTGTTGATTCATAGAGGTTTCTCAGACTTAGATGTAATATACGTAATAGTAATAATAATAATAATAAATAATACTATTACGTGTCAATTGTTCACATGTATGATGTTGACGTTGATGTTATTCACAATAATAAAGGTATTTGTTTTATGTTAAATGATTATAAACAAGAATTTATTTGATTACCATTTTATTATTGTCAGAGAATAGTACAATAGTACATGAATAATTGAGACTAAAGTTGTGAAGTAACAGTTTACAAGCCAAGCATATTGTGATATAGGCATATGTATATATCCATGTGACTTACTCAACAACTAACACATTCAATAACTGACATTTTCCATAGGATTTAGTATATACTGTATTGATATGTATATCAACTTTTTCTCTGATGTATTCGATGCAAATTACTTTTCATTTGATATAAGGCTTTGATTGATAGACAATAGTTGGAATAGACTTATTTAGTAATGACATTGGATGAAGGCAATTCTTTCTGATATGCACATAAAATATCTACTGATAGGTAAGTATAGTAGGGATAAAATCTTGTGAAGAGGCGAAAATCAATTTAAACAGTTGCATCCAACTATGTCAAACGAACTCTTGAAATGCAAATAATCTATTGACAAAAGTAGAGAATATTTTTCAATTTTACGGAGGGAAAGGGGGATAATAATTGGATTACAGGAACAGTTATTCAGAATATTTGTGATAGTAAATGTACTGACAGCAATTAGTCAAGTTTTGTGTTAGCGAAATAAACATTTAATCAGCCATGCAGACACCATAATGCTGTACTCATATTTTGTGAAGTTTTATGTTGAAACATTTATTTTTAATTAATTTTCATAACTTTGTGTTGATATACTGATCTGTCTAGCATACTCAATTGACAAATTGTTATTGAATACTATTCATCTTTGTTAGGGATGCATATTGATGAAAAGTACCGTCTATTTGTCATGTATATCATAAATGCATTGCAGTTCAGATGAGTATGCCATAGTCTAAAGAGATATTTTATGAGAATGAATGGACTAAGTAACTAACCGTTGTTTCGTTAGCTTTCAAATATATCAACTTTCACTGTTAATTGAGGAGCACTTGACAAGTATTTACAAGGTTGCTTACTGTCACCCTTCCTCTTCCTGATGGTAGTTGTCTAGATCATGAAGACCGCAACATATCAAGGCAATGTTGAAATACAGTGGACAACATCGATGCAACTAGATGACTTGGAATTTGCAGATGATCTAGCTCTCCTATCCCACACACAACTACAAATGCAGATGAAGATGGACAAGGTAGCAGCAGCCTACTCTACCAGCGGTAGGCCTCAACATACATAAAGGGAAAAGCAAGATCCGCCGATACAAAACAACCAACAATAAATCAATTTCACCTGACGAAGAAATTCTAGAAGATCTAGTATCCTTCACACACTTGGGCAGCATCATTGATAAACAAGGAGGATCGGATCTGTGGCAGATATGAAAGCGCGGATCGGAATGGCGAGTGCAGCATTTTAGCAACTGAAAAACGTCTAGAACTCAAACCAACTGTCAGTCAACATTCAAGTTAAAATTTTCAATACAAACGTGAAGACAGTTCTGATGTATGGAGCTGACACCTACATAGAAAACTACGATAAGTATCATACAAAAGATACAAGTAATTATAAACAACTGTCTGTGTAAGATACTTCGGATCCGTTGGCCAGATACCATCAACAATAATCTCCTATGACAGAGAATACATCAACCAATATCCAGACGAGGAAGAAATTAGGAAATGACGCTGGGATGAAATGGATCATACACACATTGAAGAAATCACCAAACTGTATCACAAAACAAGCATTAACATGAAAGTCTGAAGGTCGAAGGAAAAGTGGAAGATCGAAGAACACACTGCACCTGGAAATGGAGATAGATATGAATGAGAATGAAGAGCTCTTGAGAAAGAGCTGGAAAGAGCCGTTTAGGACAGAGTTGGTTGGAGAATACTGGTTGGTGGCCTTTGTTCCACATTGGGTAACAGGCATTGATTGACTGACAAATACGTCGTTCTAGTATAGAACTCCTTAGCAGTGCACAAACTCGATTGTCTGAGGATATCAAACACAAGATATTCAAATTTAACGGCGGAGGCTTAAGCATCACTCTCGATAAGTTTGAACTCCCCTAGCTGTAATTTTTCACTAGAACTTAATGAACATCTTAAAGTTAGTCACCATTCATATTCATTACCACTAGCAATAGATGACCTATGTACTATATCATAAATTGATCAAAATAGGAATTCAACCACTGTACATCACCCTAGGGCTGCTGATGGTTTACTTTTGCTTCGACAATTAAAGGTTCTGATTTTGATACTTTGAGGAGGACCGACGAGGCGTACTGTTGAGTAGCTGACTAGTTCTCTTAAGTTTTCAGTAATATCCAGCTAACATTAATCTTTCATTGATGTAAACAACAAAACTAAAATTAAATGCCAATTTTCTATAAATCAAGTCAAATGAACTATATCACCAACTATCAAATAGACAAGTTTATTTATTGTCCATAAACGTATGTGTAAAGTTCATTGCATAATGTTATTCACTTATAACTTGAAGTAAGATGAATCATTTAGTTGAATTGATTTAGAAGAAATAAAATTTACTAATCGAAATGATCATTGAATTTTATTAAAATGAACTGAATATCAAATGAAAAAATGACCCTGTTCCAAATGATTATTAATAAACTAATTGGTGATTTATAATTGAATTAAGGAATTCATTTTGTCTGTTAATCAGAAAGAAAGAAAGACAGAAAGAAAGCATACAGGATATCAATAGGAACTGTTTGTGTAGATCAAACAGCTAGGCGTATTCAACATGGTATGTTTACCATTAGACTTAGTTAGTGAATCAATGACAAGTCATTCAATCTTTACGAAATAATAATGAAAAAGAAAAAAAAGACATAATAGTTAACCTACTATGTTCATTAACTAAAACAACTTTAAGTTTAAATGTTCATTTTGTTTATCAGGAAATGGTTTATATGAAAATCATATTTAAATGTGATAAAGTTGGAGACATTTTGAAAAAAAAAGAGGTGTATTTGACATTAGTTAAGAAACATTGTTCATGTTGAACAACTTCGCATTATTTTTCACTGTTCACCAATGATTGCAAAATGTATTAGGCATTAGTTTACGCTTTGAAACACATCTATTACATCTATCTCCTCGTGTAGAATTTGTTATAATAACTACACAAAATGAATACAGTCTAAATGGATCTTGTTTAAAAAATGAGGCGGATACAATTTTGTCAGCAACTCAATTCAATACTTACTTTACTTACACCCGTTACCCCTCCCAGAGGAGCATAGGCCGCTCATCAGTATTCTCCATTCAACTCTGTCCTGAGCTATCCTTTTCAGCTGTCTCCAGTTGCTGCTTATCCTTTTAATGTCTGTTTCCAGCTCTCGACGCAGTGTATTCTTTGACCTTCCTCTTTTACGTTTTCCAACAGGATTCCAAGTTAATGCTTGCCTCGTGATGCAGTCTGATGATTCCCGCTAATGCATGTTCTATCCATTTCGAATGTCGTTTTCTGCTTTCCTCTTCCACTAGAAATTGGTTTGTTCTCTCCAATATTAGGGTATTGCTGATGGTTTCCGGCCAGGGGACATTCAGTATCTTGCGTAGACAGTTGTTAATAAATACCTGTACACTCCTGAGGATGTTTGCAGTAGTTCTACACATTTCATCTCCATACAGCAGAACTGTCTTGACGTTCAAAATTGAATAGTCTGACTTTGAGGTTGGTTGACACTTGTTTTGAGTCCCATATATTCTTCAACTGTAGGGATGCTGCCCTTGTCTTGTTAATCCTTGCATTTACATCTGCATCGGATCCTCCTTGTTCATCGATGAGGCTTCCCACGTATGTGGAAGTATCGACTTTTTCCAGAGTTTCACCATCAAATTCAATTGGGTTGGTGTTCCCTGTGTTGTATTTGATGATCTTGCTCTTTCATTTATGTATATTCAAGCTTACTGATGTTGAGATTGCTGCTACGTTGGTTGTCTTACATTTGCTGCTTTGTATGAGCTAGAAGTGCTAGATCATCCGCAAAGTTCAAATCATCGAGTTACATCCTACTTGTCCATTGAATTTCGTGCTTCCTCTCAGATGTGGAGGTTTTCATGATCTAATCAACCACTAGAAGGAAGAGGAAAGGCGAGAGTAAGCAGCCTTGTCTGACACCGGTCCTCACTGGGAATGCATCTGTCCTCATTGCTGTCCTTTATGCACGATTTTGCACTGTAGTCCGTCGTAAGAATTCCGGATGATGTTGACGAGTTTCTCTGGTACGCTGTAGTGTCGAGGAAGTTTCGATAGCAAACTCCTGTCTACGCTATAAAACGCCTTCTCAAAATCAATGAAGTTGATGTTCAGTGACGAATTCTATTCAAATGATTGTTCAATGATGATCCGTAGTGGTGCGATTTGGTCTATGCTCAATTCAATAACACTTAACGAATTATGTTTACACTCTTTCGTAAAAATGTTTTTTCACTAACATCTAAGTTGAAAAATGAATGGTTACTTTTGTTCTTCATATCTGTCACATAGACAATTATCTCTCATTCTTTCTTTACTCTTACGACATTTCTTTGTCACTTAGACTACTGAACAAGGCTACTGATTGCTGTTTTGATACGTATAATTTCTGAATGCCTTATGGCGTTTTCTTTTCGTAGTTTTCAATAGACTAACTAATATTTTGTAAAAGTCGGTTTATATACGATTGTGCAGCCTCACATTGTCGAAAAGAAAATGTTTTTTGGCTGAATGATCTTTATTTTTTCCTCACTTTGTGAATCACTAATAATTTTAACTTCATCGGATCCACAGATTACCTAAAAACTATTAGTAAACTGCAGGGAATCAAGGATATCCTTATTCAGTTGACAAGGTTAGTGGAAAATTAAGTATTAAGTTTAGCTGATTGAATTCGTCACAGATTGATATTGGTAGGGTACCGTTGGAAACCGGGGAACGCTGGACAGTTGTTTCGTCTTAGTATGTAACTCCTCAGTACTGCAAGCTCTAGGATTCCAACTTCTATTCTACCAGACCATACCAGTCTAGTGGTGCAGAGGGTTAGGTAATCTCCGACGTAAATCCTCTGGGGCGGAATCCAGAGTGCGCACTGCTAATGAATTCTATACTATGACGAATAAGTAAACATTTATAACACATTTACATGTAACTGTTGGAATCAGACCACAATAATAAGTATTAACACAGATAAATGCAACAAAATTAAAGGTTAATAGCGTAAGGTATAGACTTTGTTACAAGCTAAAAGCCAGTACATATGTAGTTGAGAGGAATACATAGTCACTTGACGGCTCCCGAAGTTAACACTAACAAACTAAACAATACATTTTAAAGTGAACTGCAAACAATCCTACACAATTTAAAATACTTCAGAGTTTCACAATTGATTACATTGGTGAAGTGAGTTAATAATTGGAATATAATATGACAAATTGATGTGCTCTAGATGATCATTAAAAGTCACATCATAGCCGTTCCATCTTAGTATGATATGACTTCACAGTTTACATCTACAACTCTACAAATGAATCATGCTCTAAACCATCAGGTTTCACAATCAGCTATCAGCCGATAGACTATTGAGTCGGTATTCATCGGTTGGGATTTCCAACAGCAATCTATTATCAATGCTGATATCAAGAATTTATCTGAACCAGACAACCATTGATCACCTGAAAGCATTGGACAGTTGTTTCGTCCTAGCATGGGACTCTTGAGTAGTGCGCATCCACAACCCTGTTGGGGATCAAACCTAGGACCCTCCTGCTCCGCGACGAGCGCTTTACCATTCGACCACTGAGCTAGCTTCTAACAGTTGATATTTCTGATTCAGTCAATTCTTGATACGTTTGCGTGACTTCATTCCATTGTCATCAGTGAGTAACTTCCTCATACCCTACACGATTGAACTCCACCGGTCACGTCTTTACACTAGTACTCCAGGAATTACTTTAAGGAGCGAGTTACTAGTAAACTGATATTTAGTTACAATTAAGGGTGTTGTTGTGGAGATAGTTAATTTGTCAATGCTGATATCACGAATTGATCTGATCAATCTATTAGTTATATATCTAAGTCTGAGGATAACTACCTGAACTTCAAAATAACTGAAAAATCTAGAATTAGGATGAAATAGGCTAGTCAACTACTTCATGATTTTCAATAGTAATTCTAACTCAAATCAATTCAGGATATCAAATTGAAAATCGACTAAAACTATAACATCTAATTATAATCAGGCAATTGTTAATACATTAATGATAAAAGTAACATCATTGCTATGAATTATAATTTTGCACTCTATTTTATTATTCACTGTTAAGTATAAATTATGTAATAAAACATTTCAATGTGCATATTTCCACGTAATTGTTGCCACCACCATTCCTACATTTCCCACCCCTCACCACCCAGTTTTATTTTCTTTAAACAATTTCACTGTTCAATAGGAAAATCAGTAATTTGTAGTGACCTAGACCTGGTTTTATTTCTTACTAATACAAATAACAATAATAAAGTATATTCACATAGAAACATTAGTTAAAATATTTAATGTAGATTCCTTTTCTCACATGAAATCAGAATTATATGGTATTTTTTCATGAATACAAAATGATGGAATTCACCTGGCATGTCGAAGTGAATCTATCGGATTCCGCATTCATTACGATGGCAGTTTTTGAAAAGTCTACTTGATGATTCTGTACTTGTATCACACATACATGCAAATAGATTGCAAATTCATGTATCTCAGGAAACTATACTTATTCAATTACTTTAAGCAGTACATTCCTATCATGTCCCTTAAAACAGGTGACTAGCTTCTTTTTATTAACATTTATCACTTACTGTCTAAACTGATCTTCATTAAGAACGAAAATTATGGTTGTACATGGAACCTATTCATAACATCATTTATAGTAACACCCTAAAGAAACACCATAGAACTTTATTGTTTCAGTCATAACACAATAAACAGTCCATATGCAATAAACTTTACATGGAGGAAATTTGTAAATATTTCCTTCATTCTTTTTAAACTATCATTTATCTAAAGTACATTAACATGTTTCTTATTATTTCCCTTTGTTGCTTACAGCTTTAACAAATGGAACACTTTGGGCAATTGACAGAACATCATTTCAAACTATATTGAATGCGTAATCATTTACAAAAGCATAATGATTACATAACGTTTCTTAAAAGGTTAGTAATCAGTAACAAAGTTAATTTGTGTGTCATTATTTACATTACGGTTGGATATCTGTGAAATTCTATCAGTGAACACCGACTCAGTTGTGCTGATGATCAAATATCTGAGAATGACTTGATATTTAGAGAAGAGGGGGCTCGATCACTGGATAAGTCAAGATTGTGCACTACTTAAGAGTGATGTACCGTCTAATGTACCTCGGTATTAATGGTACCCACTTGAGATAACTCTGTGATGAATATATACTGCATATATCTAAAGTAAATGCACATATTTATTCCGAAAGAAACCCTTTTAAAACAGAAGAATAGCCTGAAATGCATAAGAAGCTGAAGCATACAAGAAATGTATGTACTTTCACCATGTTTTATCAAAGATTTAAGTAGAAATGTCTTTATGTGCTTCAGTGACTAACGTGAATTCGCAGCATTAATTAATGCCAGGCTGTTTGTAGTGTTTGCACATGTGAACTAGATTATATCAACCTTTAAGTGCAAAACCATTTCCATATGAAATTACTATAAAAACCTATAAGTTGTCAAATAGAATAACGAAACTAAACTAAATTTGAATTGAAATAACGTAATTTAATAGAGATAGGCAATACGTTTAGGTGGTTGCATTCATTACAGATTGATATTGGTTGGGTATAATTGCAGATGGTTTTGCATTGACCTTGTGACCTGAAGGATCTAGGTTGACTTCCGTCGGCGTGGAAATCTAGAGCATGGACTATTGAAAAGTCCCATACTATCACGAAACAGTTATCAAGTGATACCCAGTAAACATCTGCCTGTTACTAACACAAACAATTAAATATTTATTATTAAACTCATTGAAAAACTGAATAGCTGTGTCATAATATAAGTAACCTTTTAAAAGTAAATGAGAATAACGGAAACCCTTAAACTGATAAATGGTGATACACAATAAAGTTCATTTATTCACTAAAGAAATTGAAAAGTCAACATGCGAATATCATTAATATCTGTAATTGATAAACATGTATGTAATATTCTCATAGAATATCACCTAGATTCAGGGTAACTAAACTAAACAAAATGAAGAAACGTAGTTAGATCTAGCAAACGTAAACCAATGAATTCTGACTCACTGGTTAAATGATGTTGTGATTAACATGGAATCCTAATGTCTTGTTAGTATTTTTCTGCAAAGTTATCAGTGTGCGCTACTAATTGGTCTTAAACCTAAATGAATTAAGTATTTAGTGCTATTTATATTCCCCACAAATGCATACATAAACCTACATGAGTTTTACCGGATCACATTACCAAGAAACAGAACGACAAAATCTGCATCAGTGAAAAGACATAACGTCAGAAAGCAGCTGATATACATCAGAACACCACCTGTTAGTGGCCAAAATAAAACTGAAGCTAAATAATTACTTCACAACTGATGTAATGGCATTGCAAAATATTTAATGGTGCCTTTCTTCGAGATACTAGCAAACTTACCAAATTTAAGATAGCTCACAACAATAAGTTCCAGCCCTTTTACAGTCTACTAAAAGAATTGGAAAATATTATAGAAAATAACTGAAAATGGGTTACAGAAGCAGTGACTTTAACATATCAAGAAGTTTTGGGCAGTAAGGAGCAGCACCTTAAGGAATGGGCGTCTGTTGGCACTCTGGATAAGATTTAGAAAGAAGGAAAAAGGCAACGAAGATCAATAGCGACCAAAAAAGAGCAGAAAAATCAAGGCATATGGCTAAAGTACAGAAAACAGCAAACAAGTGAAGATGAGCATTAGAGTTGACAAGAGGAAAAGACCTATCAACGACAGCTTCAGGATAGGAAAGCCTAAGACATCTGTATGATGCAGCGGGGAAGCCAGCTGAAAAATACACTAAATTATAATAACTAGCCGAAAACAAGAGTAACGAACCAATCACTTAGATCCAAGAACAGTCAAACAGGTGGGTAGAACGCTTTGAAGAACTCTTGAATAGATGAGCCCCTCGGAACCCACCAGTTATCGAAGCAGCTTCTACAAACCTTCCTATAAATTTTACCTCACAAACAATCAAAGAAATCGGAATGGCTATCTGAACGGCAAGGCAGCAGAGCCAGACAACATACCAAATGAGGAACTGAGGTCAGATATAGAAGTAACTGCAAAGATGCTCCACATTCTTTTCAGGAAGATATGTAAAAGTGAACAGATGCCAGTAGACTGAAAAGAAGGATACCTCATCATAATACGGAAGGAAGGAGATCATGACAAGTGTAAGAACTACAGAGGCACTACTTTATTTTTGGTACAAGGAAATGTTTTAGTACAATGTGACTGAACCGAACGAAACATTTAATCGACACCAAACTTCGAGATCAACAGATCATATTCCGTATGGATCGATCGTGTACAGACCAGATCGTGGCAATATGGATCTATTTTAGACAATTATTTGGGTGGAACTTAAATATATCACCACGTTACACACTCATCACTTCCTTGAATATGAGGAATTATTTGACAACGTGAACTAGAGAAAATCATGGAGTCCTCTTCGACACTATGGTGTACTGCAGAAGATAGCCATTATGATACGGAATCCCTACAACAAAATACACTGCAAAATCGTTCATGGAGAGCAGCTCAAAGATTCATTACAATTGAAACCGAGTAAGACAAGGCTACTTACCCACGCCCTTTCTTTTTCATCTCATGAATGACTGGATTATGAAAACTGCAACGTTTTAAGAGATATCTTAAATATAGCTAGACTATTCGGACTTCGCAGATAATCTAGCTCTTTTGTCGCATACTAAGCAACAAATGCAGGTGAAGACAGTTAATATTACAACAGTCTCCACGGTAGTAGGCCTTAACATACACATGGATAAAAGCAAGACCCTTAGATATAAGACAACGAGCACCATCCTAATTACACTTGACGGAGAAGTCTTGGAAGATGTGGAAACTTTTACATGTCTAGGTGGTGCCATCGATAAATAAGGAGGACCTGACATAGATGTGAAAACCCAGGTTGGCATTGTAAGAACAGCATCTCTACAAGTTAAGAACATATGAAACTCAAAACAGCTGTCAGTCAACATCAAAGTCAGAATTTTTATGCAAACGTTAAGATAATTCCATCGTGTGGAGCTGAAATTTGTGGGGTGAACTACAAAAGGATCCTGCAAAATATACAAACATTTATAAACAGTTGTTTGTATAAGATACTTCGGGTTCGTTGGCCAGATACTGTCGGCAACAACCTTCTGTAACAATGAACAAATCTACTTCCAGCCGAAGTAGAAATTAGGAAAATATCCTGGGATGGGGTGGATAGAACACACATTGAGGAAATAACTAAATTGTGTCACAAGACAAACGATGACATGGAACTCTCATGGCCAACTGAAAAGAGGAAGACCACAAGACAACAAACATGAAAAGAATTATTAGCACTTGGAAAGAACTGGGAAGGAGAACCAAGGAAAATCTTGGTAGGAGGCTCATCCTGCATGTGCAGAGGGGTGGTAACAAGCATTGAGTAACTGATCGCCATTGATGTAAGTAGTCATCCAAGTAATGTCAGCATAAGACGAAATCCAAATTAACAATAAATAATTGAGAATCGATAATTCATACTTAAGTGTATAGTTCAATGAAAATGCTTTTACTCAATAATCAATCACAGAAATTAGAGCCTAGTTTAAAGTGTAGGCTGCTTCTTTAGATAGAAAATGTATAAACAAATTAAATTACCATAAGAAAAGATAATCCAGAGAAATAAATTAATATATTTATTACAGTCGATCAAGATGTCAGATATTTTTGAAGTTTTGTCATGGACCAAGGTCATCATCATCATCAACAACAACATTGATTCGGGAACATACGCCCATAGGTTCAAGGTGTCATACTACATTAGAACTACGAGATTACAGAGATAACATAATAACAGAATACAAGAGCGAAGAGTAAGGTATAAAGGTGTACCGAAAGGAATAATAGAATTTAAGTTGATTCAAAACGAAACGTTTTTACATGTTATTGTGAACTCAAGCGATTATCAAATGTACGATGTGTAATGTGAAAAAAATAGGGATAGGGGTCATAAAATCTTATACAGTTTAATTTTGATTGTTTAGATAAACATTACGTCATAGGTGGATAGTAGTACTTTCAATTAATCACTGCCTGATACCCAATGTGGAACATAGGCCACCAACCAGTATTCTTCAACCAACTCTGTCCTAAACGGCTCTTTCCAGCTCTTTCTCAAGAGCTCTTCATTCTCTTCATATCTATCTCCATTTCCAGGTGCACTGTGTTCTTCGATCTTCCACTTTTCCTTCGACCTTCAGACTTTCATGTTAATGCTTGTTTTGTGACACAGTTTGGTGATTTCTTCAATGTGTGTATGATCCATTTCATCCCAGCGTCATTTCCTAATTTCTTCCTCGTCTGGATATTGGTTGATGTATTCTCTGTCATAGGAGATTATTGTTGATGGTATCTGGCCAACGGATCCGAAGTATCTTACACAGACAGTTGTTTATAATTACTTGTTTCTTTTGTATGATACTTATCGTAGTTTTCTATGTAGGTGTCAACTCCATACATCAGAACTGTCTTCACGTTTGTATTGAAAATTTTAACTTGAATGTTGACTGACAGTTGGTTTGAGTTCTAGACGTTTTTCAGTTGCTAAAATGCTGCTCTCGCCATTCCGATCCGCGCCTTCAAATCTGCCACAGATCCGACTCTTCTTGTTTATCAATGATGCTGCCCAAGTGTATGAAGGATACTAGATCTTCTAGAATTTCTTCGTCAAGTGAAATTGGTTTATTGTTGGTTGTTTTGTATCGGCGGATCTTGCTTTTCCCTTTATGTATGTTGAGGCCTACTACTGGCTGCCGAGAATGCTGCCACCTTAACTGTCTTCATCTACATTTATTGTTGTGTGTGCGATTGGAGAGCTAGATCATCTACAAAGTCCAAGTCATCTAGTTGCATTGATGTTGTCTAGTGTATTCCGACATTGCCTAGAGATTTTGCGGTCTTTATTATCTAGACAACTACCAGCAGGAGGAGGAAGGGCGACAGTAAACAGCCTTGTCTAACACCGGTCTTTACTTTGAAAGAATTCGTGAGTTGACCTCTAGGAACGATCTTACAATGTAGTCCGTGGTAAGAGCTCCGTATGATGTATGTTGTCCTGTGCCTTCTATTAATTCTGGTAGGATTTAAAATGTATAAAAAACTTCAGCTCATTATTTTTCTAATTAATTAAGAGTAGTTTTGGTATTTTTTTACGTTGATTTTATATTCAGCATAAATAGATGTTCTGTTGATACTGATTTTATTTGACGTTTTATCGGATTATTAGGAGATTGTTCTGTATAGCTTACATCTTGTATGGCATAAGTTAGGATTCTGCGAAAAAATGTTAAAATTCTGAAGTCACCATAATCGACACAAGGTAACCAGTAGACTAGATTATGCCTATGGGAAAAGCATACTAACTTCTCTTCATTTCAATGCACTGAGAGAATTATAGACAAATCCTGACATAGTTCTATTGAAACCTGACAAAGGAGCTGGTGTGATTGTTATGAATAGATGTAATTACAAAAGTTATATGTTAACTATCCTAAGTGATGAAAGTCAATTCATAGCTGAAGGAATTAATAAATTAGGAAGGAAATTAAATTCACATTTAGTAGAACTACAAAACATGAATATTATTAATAAAGAGGAATTTCATTTCTTAAAACCTATTGGTTGTGAATTTCCCCATTTATATGGATTACCTAAAATTCATCAAATTAGTAATCCTCTGGGTTTTATTTTATCTATGTGTCAGTCCCCTACACATAATCTCGCAAAATGGCTTAAAACATTATTGAACCCTACTCGATGAAGGATTCGTTCGAACTAGATGATTATTTATATGACATTAATATCAAAGAAAAGACAATGTGTTCTTTCGATGTAAATTTGTTGTTTATTAGTGTTCCTCTGAAAAAGACTATTGATATTTTATGTGATTACATCTTGTCAAGTCGTCCTTCATTACCTATTCGTCTAGGAACTCTTAAAAATTTATTATTACTATGCACAGACAAAGTACAATTCACATTTAAAGGTGAATATTTTCGACAAATTGACGGAGTTGCAATGGGTAGCTCTTCAGGATCATTGTTAGCCGATGAGTTTATGGTACATTTGGAAAACTTTACAAGAGACTCAATAGAAGAGATGTACATTTATAGGCGGTATGTTGATAATATCCTAGTTATTTGTACAAAAATCGATGACGCAAATAGTTTACCAAGTGAACTGAATACCATCCAAAATCATATAAATTTATCCTGTGAAGAGGAGAATAATAACCAACTTCCTTCCCTATGTATATTAACCAATCGGAGGGATGATGACTCAATCAAACGTTCTGTCTACAGGAAATCTACATGGACAGGGCAGTATATGAACTTTCTTAGTTATTGTCCGGGGCAGTATAAAAAGAGTCTAGTAAAAGCTTAATTTAATACGATCAATCGTATTTATACATATGATACTATTGAGGAAAATAAAAATTTGCTGACAAAAATGCTAGTACTGAACGGATATCCGAAAAAGTTCATGCATCGATAGAAATGTTGCAGTATGGTGAAATCTACTGTATTTCTAGCATCTAAAATATCCCTCTATATGATGTTATCAATCAGAGGTGACTTAAATAGCCTTGTGTTAAAACAGAGGCTTAAGTTGGTTATCAATAAGACATTTTATGAAGCTAAGGTAGTTGTAATCGAAAAGTATTGGGCATTGATTCACAACAAACGTAAACAGCATGTAAGCAAATGCAACACATCCCACTGTGTCTATCAATTTATGTGTATGTGTGGTCACACATACATAGGGAGGAGTATCGTGATCTATATGTAAGGATAGCTGAACACATACCTACATGGCCTTAGAAACAAATGAACTCGAAAGGTCAAAAAATAAAAGTACAGGTTAAACAACCTTCATCGTCTATTACTAAATAGTTAGTTGAGATAGGCCACATGATTGATATCGAATCATCTTTTGTAGTGTTGTATAAAAGTGCTTCAGGACGTATACTAAGGTTTGTGTAACCGTTAGCTATATGGAAGTTTAGCCCCCCTCCCCCCCCCACTGTGTGTTCATAAACAATTCGCACTTTCACTCAACCTACTTTGGTAGAGTGTAATACACATTTTATATTTAAGTTGGATTGTGACTGGCTAGTGGAATCCAGGACGCGCGTTTCGTCCTATTTGGGACTCGTCGGCTGGATGTACCTGCATCCCAATGTTGATGTTCACACTGGGATTCAAACTCAGCCCGCTTCGTGTCAGACGCCACCGCGTTCACCACTAGGCTACTGTGTCCAGACAGTCACGCTTGTGCAACGGGTACATATCTAATTCAGAATAGGCTTGTATCTTCCCGTTGATTTGTAATGGACTGAAACTGGTCAGCCTCTGTTGCCATATGTGCATCCTGTAATACACATTGTTCTCTTCATTAGCCTTGTTTACTTAGCTTATACTCTTATTTTGTCTAGTGACCTTTTATTTTTTCATATATAAATGTCTTAACAAGTGGCGTATGTGTGAGCAGATTGTTCGAAATGTATTGCACAAATATGTACATCCCTTAGGTCTGAAAAACTTCGTCTTCATATTGCAGTATCAAAATCTATCATAGGGACAAATTGTTTTAAATCTTGAAGAGTTTCGGCAACCATATATCGAATGTTTGAATTCCATATTGATTTAGAATCCATTGGAATTCATGTCTTTTTATAATGATTTAGTAGAACGACGATGCTAATCCATGATGCTTCATTAGATTCATTACCAATTCAACAAGTAGTAGACATTTTCATTAATATTCATAGGAAAAGCTATTAGATTTTAAGATGTTAATAATGTCAAGATTGTAATGGAGTATTGTGGAGATTATTGAATGCTAATTTGATATCACGAATTGGTCATAATTAGACAGCCACTGACCACCAGAAAGCACTAGACATCTGTTTCATCTTATTATAGGACTTTACAGAAGTGTGCATCCACGTCCACATCAGAGATCAAAATTATTGATCAAGACTATTATCTGCATATCTCACTTGTAGTCATGGTTTGATGTTATTCGAAAAGAGTTACGATTCTATATAGGTCACCTAAAGGTTCGCTATGATTTAAGACACCCAGAATGACCTCACTGATACTACCTTAGTTTGTTCGCATAGTATATTTTCAGAAGTGAATAGAAAGGAATTCAAGCAGAGTTGTAGTGATTTCATGAATGAACTGATGCTGAAAGGATATTAGCCAGTTAATATAATATCACTTAGTTGAAAATTATTATTATTATATCGACGTACGTCAATTGGAATACTAGAGTATAAAGATACAGCATTATAGCTTACCACATTTCAAAAAATTTTATGTGAAATCACGAGTATCCTTGACAATACCGTGTAATTTTCTTTATAGTGGTTTCAATATTCTGTCTAGATATTTAGAAACAGTATAAGTTGGAGTATTAGTGAAGTTAATTATAGGTCCCCATGGGATACCAGGTTTATAATGTTTTTGTAAACCTGAAGTTTTTACATGATATAAGATATGAAGTGAACCTTAATTAGACATTGACAATTGTCCGTATTATCTAAAGCCCTGTTGTTTTCATTTAGTTATTTATTGATTCTTTAATGAAGTGGTTTATACTAAATCATGAAACTTCCAAATTTTTAATTTCTCCTCATTAGAATACATGTTACTTATTTCTACTCAATTGCAACCGTCGTAATGATACCTATAGAGGTGAACATTGTTGTTTTGTGATAATAATGATTTTAAATGTAAATAATGATTTTCTTTAAAGCATAAAGTTTATATTTAGAATTCAATTACTTTAAGTGAAACTTCTGCTTAATTCATCTTCATTTATTACTAAGTAGTAACTCATTAATTTTAAAAGTATCCTTAAACAACTACAAGTTATCTATTAAATGACCTAAATGTTGAAGTATTGTGCTTTATTTCTTGTTTTTAAGAAAGCCAATAATCTATTATAAGTAGTATACTGAGTGACTTATTAATTGTCTACAAAGTTTAAATGATACTATCAATATACACAAATAGTCATAGAGAGTATTACATTTACATTTAAATGGCATGTTTTTCTCTTAAATAATCACTATGCAAGTTTTCATAAATAATCGATTTATGAAATTTGAGTTAAAGATTTACTGTAATTTAGTCAAATAAGAGAAAACTATGAAAGAAAGAAAATTTTCCAAATAAACTGATGACATTATAATGAGAGGTTGGTGTAATTGATATGAGCTAAAAGTCGTCATAAATCAGGTAACATTAGATATATTTTGTCTTAATATGGGCCTCTTCAGCAGTAAACATACATACATACTTTACTAGGGCTTCAAAATAAGGCCTTCGTAATTTCACTGTTACATCATTAAGATGACATTCAACAAATAAATTGTCTAAATTTCATTAGAACATAGCAAATTTCATCATTAACAATACATGGAACTTGCTAAATAAGTTTATTAACGCTCATAAAACATTCACTTTTACAAAAGAATATGTTAAGGAAGTTTTAATTTCCTTCCTAGTTGTTCTTCTAACTACAAAATTAGATTGAACAATATGAAAAAGGTGTATACTAAAAGCCGACCTCATTAGGTCAATACACTAATCTTTGAGTTTTGAGGTAGAAAATCAATAGGCTTCTTAGTTTAAAGTGATCCGCAAGAAACCAGAAACAGTTTATGGACTGTTCAGTGTAAATGATTATCTATCAAACATTGTGACTAAAAGAAAACCCTAGATGAAATCGCTTTTTATAGCGAAGAGGACTTTATGACACTTCGGCTAGACGAATTGATGAGAAGAACATTTGAAATTGCTGGTTTATTCTCTCTCTTTTTTAGTCAACCAATAATGATGTTATTGAAATAAGGATAAATTGTCATTGTCGACTACATTAATGTTTAACTATAACTTCAAATTCTACCATGAAGCCACTTACATTGAATATAAAACATATTTTTGAATATCATCCCTTATAGTCTGTCAAAAAATAAAGAAAATTAATAAGAAGTTCTATCTACTTTAACTTAGTTTGTATGGGTAACTTGGCTGGAGAAAATACAGCAGAATCCGGATGTCCAGTCTTACAACTGATAGAGGCCTTTGGTATTAATAAACATAAATCTGACCACTTCATTTTTGAAAATTACAAACTCTCTCTCTCTCTCTGTGCCTTGGCTCTCATACTAATTTCAAACACACGTCATCACTCATCATTTTATTCCTATTTTATTTTTAAGTAATCATTTCCAATGATCGACAGATTGATTACAAACTCATAAGTCATCTTTGTTCTACCATAATCAATTTCAGTAGTACACTGAACTACAAATGAAACTTAACATTAAAAACAAAAAAATAAATTTATCGTTAAATTTCTAAATTTTAAAAGGAGTCCCATTTGAGTACAATGTGATTGGAAATTCACATTGATTTATCATGGACTGACAGTGATCTGTTGTCTCTGTTGTTGTATCTGTATCCTAAGCGGATTACCTTGATATCGAGATAGTTCATAAGTATTGTTTGAGTTGGGTTGTGATTGGAAAATGGAATCCAGATGGTGGGTTTTGTCCTTTATGGGACTCGTCGGCTAGATGTGACTGCATCCCATTGTTGATGTTTAGACTTGGATATTAACTCAGTCAATTTTGCGCCAAACTTCATCGCATTCACCACTAGACTAATGATTTCAGGTGTGAACATCAACATTGGCATGCAGATACATTCAGCTGGCGAGTTTCAAGTAAGACGAAACATGCGTTCTGGAATCCACTTGTCAGTCACAATCCAACTTAAATAATACTTGCGGTCAACATCTGTATCGAGGCTCAGGATGCAAATATGGCAACAGTGACTGATCAGTTTTAGTCCATAATAAATCAACTGGAAGATACAAGTTCATTCTAATTAAGAATGATTCATGTGCACAAATGTGATGGAACAGTTTCAAATGCACAAAAATGTTGGAAAGATTGTTCGGACAGGAGGGAGGGATTTTAACGAATCACATGTAAACCGATAATAAACTAAGAAGACAGTTTGAATTATGGTAACGGAGGAATGAAGCGATGACTATTAAGACAATGTAAGCGTACGACAATGAAACATTATGAAGACATAAATAATCAGATAACCAAACGTTAGGTAAATTACTGTCTTCACCCTCCTTTATTATGGCTTATATTAATAGTCGAGGTAGATCGAAGGTTTATACAAACGTTTCTAAATAGACAGATCAGGATCGTGGATCCGGAAGGCAATAGTTCCAGCCCCATGTAAAAGAATAGACTCATAATCGGTGTCGAATAGTTAATGGAATTTGATAAATAAGTCTTTTAAAGTTATCCTGTTTACTGGGACCCTGATGGAAAACTCAATCAAAAGAAATTTATTCACCCACTTGTTGTTTTCACTAAATTATATATAAGAATCCTTAGCTGAGAAATAAAGGTGTAACTAGGAGAATTAGTAGATAAAGAGACGAAGATAATAAGGAAAAGAATGTGAATAATTTCCCACTATGAATGTAAGGTCAATATTACTAGGGTAAGTTTGGTTTAACCACAATTTGTTTCTGAACACAGTAGGAGTGGGGGTGAACTTTGGTATAACTAAGGCTTCAACAAAACGTAATGTATTTCCTAAAGTAGTCTTTTACACCATCACGACGGGTTATTTAATATCGATTTTGTGGCCTGTCCTCAACTTTGAAATATTACATTTGTTATCTATGCATCCTTATTTTGTCGATACGGTTTTCTTTTTACCTTTTTTCAGCTAGCTGAGTGTGTATACAGTAACCCTTATGGACAGGTCACAATCGCTTCGCCTTAAATATGCTTGTCCACAAATACATGTACAAATTTGTCTACTTTAACCTTTATTTTACAGGTTTATACTTGATCAGATATATCACATAGATGCACTATTTAAATTTCTAACCTTTGTGATTATGTAATCAGCCTGGAGTATTTACCATATTTTACATTTCGTGTTATTCTTATTAAGGAATCTTTATTTTTTGGTAAACCTTTCATATTCAAATGTAAAACTATAAGTTAGTTCTAAACTAATTAAGAGGGAATATTAGTAGAATGAATTTGTATATTCCCATTGATTTTTTATAGACTGAAGCTGGTCAATCACTGTTGCTATATGTGCATCCTGCGCGGATTGCCTCGATATAGCGATTATTCAGAAGTATCATTTAATTTGTATTGTGATTGGCAAGTGGAATCCAGGACGGACGTTTCATCCTATTTGGGACTCATCGGCTGGATGTGCCTGCTACTACCAATTCGCCCATTTCACAAACGTGACTGTCTAGACTCAGTAGTCTAGTGGTGTACGTGGTGGCGTATGACACGAACCGGACTGAGTTCGAATCCCACTGTGAACATCAACATTGGGATGCAGGTACATCCAGCCGATGAGTCCCAAATAGGACAGAACGCGCGTCCTGGATTCCACTAGCCAGTCACAATACAAATTAAAAAAAATAAGAGGGAATATTACTTTAGTTAGTTTGTTTTCTAAATGTTTTTAAGGAGGAGTATATAGTAAATTCTTGATATATTTCACAACTTCATTTAATGTCACCAGTGGTTAACAGCCGCATATTCATTACGGTTGAACTCCACTAGTTAACTCTTTCCAGAACTGCCAATACTGAAGTTAAACACTAGTGAACTCATGATGGCTATAGTTGAATGTGATGGATATTGTCATTAGTGAATTCGTTATAATGTGTAAATAAACTACAATCCATTCATTCCAACCGCTATTTTTTTTCTGTTTCTTTACGTTTCTCTACTTTATTGTGGAATCCAACTGTATGAAATTCAGCAAATGTGTATCAGAAACTCTAATTTGCTTTTTATGACAGCAAGCAGCTTCATTTCGAATCATTTATAGAATTAATCAACTAGAACGAAACCTAAATTTCGAGAATGTTAGTGAATACTATCCACCACTTAGTATTGCATTGATTATTGTAAAAGACACTATCTGGTAAAACTATCTACTATAATGAATAGAAGTCAATTTTGATTACTTCAGATTTGATCATTGACAGCAACTCTATGAATGAAGCTAATCTCAGGTATAATTTCATTGATAAATGACTATCACATCTGGTTCGTTATTTATTGAAATATTGTCAATACAATGAATTATTTGTACAGGTTAATCAACTAAATGTCTATAATCAACGAAATATATTTCTATATTAGTCAGCTTCTAGATAGACCAATTCAACGTATAACTTCAATACTTAGATCTACATGAATTACAATCAAAAACAGATAATGATTACATAACAATCCGTTTTCGATAGGATCATTCTTTGAAAATCCTTTTTTTTTCTTATTTATTTTAGTGTACCGACATTTAGTAATTTATCAGATAGTACAATCTCTAAATTAGCTGATCGACTAAATGAAGTTACTTATCGACCAAATGAATACATAATACGACAAGGTGCAAGAGGTGATAATTTCTATATTATTGCTGATGGACAAGTAAATGTGACAATTTATCCAACAACAGAGAATGGTACAACTGATCGTACAAAAGAGCCACAATTTGTGCGTACATTAGGTAGAGGAGATTGGTTTGGTGAAAAAGCGTTGACTGGGTAATTTCATGCTTAAAAATTGAGACTGTCTATTGTTTTTCATGTATTAATAATGATTGGTTACTATAAGTAAACAGCTTAAAATGTTGTCAAGTCTAATTAATTCTTCAATATGATACCTAATCCATTAGATCCAAATAATTTCAATGTAAATAATGATTGAGTAGACATGAGATATACGGTTAACTGGTGGGGGACAGTAAAATAACCTTGAAGCTTTTAATTACAACTAACTAATCACAATAAAAATGAACAATTCTTCCCAGAATTTGAGTAGATTTTTAATGAATTTTAAGTAGAGACTCATTCGAGTGTAGCCTTCCTCCATGTGTAAGTCTTTAGTAAACTGTGAAGTATGTATCCGTTCACAAAACTATACAAGAGTAATAATAAGACTTAACCATAATCTAAAATGCAATGAACAATCTGTAACATTTAATGGATCATTTGAAGTAAAAGATTATACAGGGTGTATAGTTTTTGTATCATCAAAAGATAAGTAGGTTATCTTCGAATTCATTCGATTTAATTTGACAATCCATTTTGTGTAAGTATTTGTCTAAGTGAGGACACCATTGTAACATTCTTTGAGACTGGAAGTACTGACTCAAATGACACTTTACTTGACTCTTCATTGATTCAATGTTATTTGTGTTGACTTTTGTTGATTGATCAACGATGTTCTGTATATAACTTGTACTTAAAAGTGATTCATAAGCTTCTCCGTATTTACTGGATATTATAGTTCCAGGTAAAATGTATGTTTCTATTAATCAAAGTAGAGTAGTAAGAGACCTGTTAGAAATTCTTAAGCAGTGCCGTTTCTTTATTCCTTATCCAATGCACTAAATAAGATTATCAAAATAAATCATTATTCACTGTTTGTTAACTTTTACGAAACAATTCATTATCAGCTTCAACGACTTTTCCTACTCTTGTATAGTGTATTTGTAAAGAAACTAATAATCAGGGAAAGATTTTACGGTGATATTCATACTACTGAATTGTAGCATGTTCAGAAACGTCTGAAAGTGAAACAGCTGTCTTTAATTTAGTCTTAATAACCCACTCAACGATTAATGCAAAGATTTGTTTCAATCTTAATTTAGAAGGAGCAAAACTAGAATCTGTCTTTATGGATTTCTTATACCAACATTCTTTACACTGAAAGTAATATTCAACTTGCGTTTCTTGGAAGTTGAAAATTGTCTGTTCTTTTCTATAGTCAAAACTTAATGATTTTCTTAATAATTCTGCCATTTGTAGACAATTTTCAAAAGTTTTGTCACTAATTAGTTCTCGAAAGTTCTCTATCATCAATATAATGTTTTCAGATGTCCACAGTGATCATGAACTGTGTTTGTCGTTGCTCATTATCTCGGTCGTACGAATCATGCCGACTAATGATTATTGTGTATTCTTTAAAATAGACTATTTAACTGGGGACCTTCTATTGTTGTATCCGACATTATAGTGAAGGCTAACTGCAGACTAAAGTTGAATTTTCATATAACTTTCCAACTTTAAATCATAATACATGTAGATGAAATACTGTTTATACTAATTAATTAGAATCTAATCTTCTTCACTTCATTTCTGCATTCAGTGATAATTTACGAACAGCAAACATCATTGCAACAGATGCTGGAGGTGTAACCTGTCTAGCTTTGGATTTAGAGTAAGTTTTTTTGGCAATGTCTTTTTTAAATGTTATATTCATGACAGTCATAAACTAGGCTAATGTATATTTATCAAAAATCAACATCTCTATCATGATTGACATAATCTGTCTTCATTAAAAACATGAAGTGTCTTTTCAGATAACTGAAAACACTCATTTAGTATCATTTCATCCATGATACAATAGTTGACAGTTTAAAAGTTGTTATCTTCAGTCAGTATGTTGTTTCATACTGACTATCTAGTACATTTGTAAGGGTGTAATTCATACATTGACATTTGAATTACACTGTAGATGTATGCATAGTACATAATTATTATTAACTGAAGAGATGATAATTTGTTTAGAAAAAAAACATTTTTGTGAATGGTTCAGTGTACTAACGAATGTTAAGACAGCAACTTTGTGGTATCAAATCAAATAAGATGAAATTCAGTTTTAGGTTAAGTTATTATACTCCGTAAGAGTCCCATAACAATATGAAGCACAGATCCATTGCTCATCAAATCCAAATAATTCATGATATATATTTTCTTGAATTTTTCGATTATCACCAGTACTTTGTGCACTTTCGTAGTCCTCTTGCAAGTTAAACCCTGCTAGAATGAAAGATTCATTATGTGTTTACATAAAGCTTTGTAATATGCACCTTCAAATTAAGTAGCGATAGCCAGTTAGCATTCAGCTTTTCATTAATTGTGTTGATACATTCGGCAGTTTGGAAATATCTCACACAGTCGATTTTCTATTGGTCAGCAAGAGTTGATTGGTTATGTATTATGGAAATTATACAATATCATATGAACTCTATTTTTTAAACCAAGAAAACAATTATTATATTATTTAAGTTTGATTGGGACTGGCAAGCAAAATCCAGGAAGTACCTTTCGTCCTATTTGGGAAACGTCGGCTAGATGTGCCTGTATCCCACTGTGGATGATCGCACCGGGACTCGAATTCAGTTCGTCTCGTTCTAAACGTCGTTGCGTTCACTACTAGACAGCTGAGTTCAGACAGTCACACTTGTGCAACCAAAGCATATGTAATTTGGATCAACTTGTATTAACGAGAAGATACAAGTTTATCTTAATTACAACTTTTATATTTGTAATCAACTGATTCTGACTATAATTCGGTGTTGTGAAGATTGTTGAATGTTAATTTTATATCACGAATTAGTGTTAATTAAACAACCATCGATCACCAGGAGGCAGTGGACATCTGTTTCTGAGTAACTAATTTATCACGAATCAAACAACTGCCATGTGATATGACTAAATGATTAAATAAACAATAACCAACAACTTAGAATTGTACCGTTCATTATTAATCATACAATCGTTATCTTTTGTTAATGGAAAGACACAATAAACAATAAAGAATATTTTATATATTTCTTTGGATGATAATACAAAGTAACTACAGTAGCAGAATGGGATCCTTTCTGAGTGCTTACTTTAAGATCATATTGTAAAATAAACTATATTTTCTTTCATCGTTTCCGGTTGAATTCCTGACAGTTGCTACATGTAGAACAACTTAAACAATAACTTAATATCTCTCATTTCATTAAGTGTTATTACTTTTCTACATAAATAACTTTACTCTATTATTCTTCATTAATAGATCATACAGTCTCCTGATTGCTGACTTAGCTGAATTGAAACGAGATTATACTGAAGAAAAATTAAAAGAAACTAAGTAAGTTTATGCATATCATGTGAAATCTCTGAAAAAGTTACTACATAGAATTATCAAAATGTCTATGATTAAGCTACTTTGATGTATGATAATGTAGAGAATGTAACTGTTAATAGGCTAGAATAGGAATGATGGTTTATTCGTAGTTGATATACTGATTAACTCAGTAACAATATCATCATTTCACATTTGTTAATGTCCAATAAATAGTCAAACTTTATCTGATGTTTGCAATATCATTTTGTATTTTCATTGTTAAAATAAAAACATTCTATGATAGATTGTTTGTAATAGATTAACATGAACTACCATATACCTACATCAACCTAATTTTGAATTACGTAGTGACTGATCACCAAAGTTTTGACAACAACGTGGCAATGTACTTACTTACCTACTTACTTACGCCTGTTATCCCTCACAGAGGAGCATAGGCTGCTCACCAGTATTCTCCATTCAACTTTGTCCTGAGCAATCCTTTCCAGCTGTCTACAGTTACTGTTCATCCTTTTAATGTCTGCTTCCAGTTCTCGACGCAGGGTGTTCTTTGGCCTTTCTCTTTTCCGCTCCCTAACATGATTCCAAGTTAATACATGCCTCGTGATGCAGTTTGATGATTTCCGCAATGTATGTCCTATCCATTTCTGACGTCGTTTCCTGCATTTCTCTTTGACTGGAAGTTGGTTTGTTTTCTTCCATAGTAGGCTGTTGCTAATGGTTTCCGGCCAACAGACATTCAACATTCTGTGTAGATAGTTGTTAATAATTACCTGTACACTCCTGAGGATTTTCGAAATAATTCTCCACGTTTCAGCTCCATAGAGATGAACTGTCTTAACGTTCAAATTGAAGAGTCTGACTTGAGGTTGGTAGACAGTTGTTTGGAGTCCCATATGTTCTTCAACTGTAGAAATGCTGCCCTTGTCTTGCCAATCCTTGCATGTACATCTACATTGGTTCCACCTTGTTCATCGATGAGGCTTCCCGGGTATGTGAAAGTATTGACTTCTTCCAGAGTTTCACCATCAAGTTGAATTGAGCCGGTGCTCTCTGTGTTGAATTTGAGGATTTTTCTCCTTTCCTTATGTATATTCAGGCCTATTGATGCTGAGGTTGCTGCTACGTTGGTTGCCTTCACTTGCATTTGTTGGTGTGTATGGGTTAAAAGAGCTAGATCATCCGCGTTGTAATATAAGTAATTACTTATAGATGTTACCGGTAGAATAGATATAACATAACGATTTACAGATCCAAAGTTTCACGTTCTATATCATTTTTAGCTTGAATTCTTATAATAATGTTAGATAGTGAGTTTAGATGTAAAGTTGATTGGTAATGGCAATCTACAGAAACTTGGAAGCTTTCTATAAGTACATATACTCAACTCTTAAACAAACTTTATTACAATCTGATTAATTATATATCTTAATTGTACTATAATGATTATTAAATTAAGAAGCAGATGTTTGGTTTGTAAATACACTTCAGTGGTGAAATCACTTCGTTCTAAATAGATTCAAACGAATGGTTTCAAGACAAACATAACAAACCCAACTTTGGAGAGAGGGAAATTTGATTTGATTTCTTTTTAAAAATTCAAAGATTGCAGAGACCTAGAAATATGATTTGGTTTTTTATTATATTAAATAACAACTATTTCTTAATCTAACCTGAAGGAGGGCACATATGATTGGCAGTGACGTGAGTGACGAAACTAAACGTCAATTAATTCCAGAAAAATCAATATCGTCGTCTACAGTAAATACCGATAGGCATATTAAGCAGACACAAAACGCAATTCAGTTTTAAATGACTTGATGCAGCATTTTGAATATTCAGCTAAGAAATAGGTTTCCAATGAAAGATAGTGAACGAGGCTACTCGTTTTATTTATTATTATTGGATGATATTTAAGACAACACGCATATGTTCAAATAATATAAGTCCTTCAACAGGCTTTACTGTAAACTATTCAGTAATATTCATACGTGAATAAGCAAAATGTTAAACCAATTAAGCCTGTTTATCAGTCAATGATCACAATGTAGTTGATGCATTACGTAATTCATAACGCTAAGTGAAAAGTGAAATTGATGCCAAGGTAATACGTATTCTAATAGCGATAAAACTGATTACCAACAGAAAGAATACATATTTTAGCATCAATGAAAACGAGATGCTATGTGAGCCAGTGATAATAAGATGATAAGCGCAATCATAACTTCGATAAACACTTCAATACAGGAAGTAGATGAGAACTTGGGAAATTATGAAAGCACTAGTAATAATCATTTAAACAAGGAAGTATGTAAGTAGTTATTTCAAGTATATAAAAAATGAAGAAGTGAAGGGATGAGAGTGTGGTAAAAAATAAACAAATAAAAAAGATTAAGGAAATGATTAAGCTATCAGTAGGGTTTTATGTGGCTAGAAATGAAACAGGGGTAGGTGTTATACATTTGTTTTCGAAACCATTGACTTGGCTTGTAGGAAAACATTTAGTGCAGAACAGACAGTTATATTTCTCTAGTTGCATATATCCATTCAAGAGATGTTTCCCCACCATTTCTTCATGCATTACTCACTAGTAAAAAATATAAACAATGATGAAAATTCTAACCACTCATCAAAACAACTTATTTTCTTGAAAATTAGCAATAGAATCACTTTGACTGAACTGTAAACAGGAAATAAGCAGTTACCAAATAATATAGTAAATAGTTGTTTGTATTCGTCACAGATTGATATCAGTTAGGTACCACCAAAAACCACAATTCATTAGATAGCTGTTTCATCCTAGCATGTGACTCCTACTGTATGTGTTTGATTCCCTGTCGAAATCGAGGGTGTTCATTATCACTGAGGAGTTACATGCAAAGACAAAACAGATTTTCAGTCCTCTCTGATTTCCAGTAGTACCTAGCAGAAATCAATATGGGGCGAACACAAATGACTAAACATAAAACCTATCTCCATAAAACCACTATATCATATGTTGATGGAAATGGAAATTTCACCATCGAACGCGAACCCAGTAGTGGAAATGGTTAGGCGTTTGCTGCAAGACATGATAGCCCTGGGTCGGATTCTCTGGAGGAACCATGCATACGCACTGAAGAGTCTCACATTAGGATGGAACAGCCGTCCAGTGCTCTCTAGTTTCCAATTCCACTCAACTATCATCATTCTATGATGAACACAAAAAAATGACTAAACTTATTTTCTTTTATTTAAATCCATTAGCTATTAACTGAGTTGCAATGTAGACACACACATGTCATTCTTTCTGCTAGGTCTTGAGAATACTGCCAATCTCAATATGTAGGAAATTATAACTTCGATAGAATCAATCAAGATGGCCACTCTTCTACCATGTGATTACTTGTCCCCCCCAATCCTCAAAAAATAGGATAAGTGAGACAACCACCAGACAGTCAGTCATGTCATGTTTCACATATCTATTTAAATACAGATAAAAGCTAACCATACAGTACACTAATATAGAGAATAACGTCTACACAAAACGAAGATAACAATGACTAGGAACTGAGAGCACAGATACATAGTTAATAGATCATAGTTTCTGAATGATAAATGTTATGATACGGTTCATGACTCTAGTGAGAGATTAAGGTGATAGGAACTTGAGAAGAATGAAAATACGATAATTGATTTACATGTACTCTTCAGAAAAAAAATAGTTCGGAAAGTTACATTTTTTAAATCGATCAATCTAACACTTACTTTGTTCAAAAATGTTACTATCCTAACAAAAACTTAATCACACTTGCATAATACGAAAAACCTAATAAACACTATAACCATTTACGGGAAATACACCTCCGTACGTAGACATTTTATTATGTTCCATTTATAAGACTTTACAGTTTGATTCACTCATTCAATGACTTAGAAATACAATTACATATATTACAATGTTTCTCTTTTGTAAATGCTTAATGTTGTAGAGATGATAATGACAAAATAAGTAGATAGATCTTATGTAACAGATTGGAATCATATACAAACTGTATTCATTAATCATGTTATCGTATTATTTAATGCTTAATTCAAACACTGAAGGCCACTTAATGTGTTTGATATTCATGCAGAAAATTCCCTTTCATAAAATTACAATAACAACTTTCTATGGTTGGTAATCGATTACTGTTATTCATCATTAATTCAATATCAATTCTATAAAACATACAAATTTGAACGAATATTATGCTACTACTCATAATTGATAAAAGTAACATCTATCATTTCATTTTATTATTTATTTTAGAATTGAAGAATATAAACCAGAATTTAAAAGTTTACAATTGACAGATTTAAAAGTTTTGTCTACTTTGGGAGCTGGAGGCTTTGGTCGTGTTGAACTTGTAAGTGATATTAAGAAACTTATTCGAGTATATTTACTACATAAATGTTATTTCTTTCTTGTTTAATACGTACTTAATTCGAAATCACTTACTTACTTACTTACACCTGTTACCCCTCTCGGAGGAGTATAGGCCGCTTACCAGTATTCTCCATTCATTTGAAATAGACAAGCTAATATCATTAACTTATTGTAGGCAATCAAAAGAAAGCCGTTGATCAAATTTGTATAATAATTTAGTGAGGTGTAGTTAAAATCATTAGAAAACTAAGTATACTTGTATGATTCTGATCTATGTCGATCTTTGTCAAAGTGAATATAATTGTATCGTTGTGATATTTGAATTTTACTTAACCATTAGCGTGCTAAACAATCACTGCGTAGTAACAAATATTATGTCATCTACATCATTAATGTTGGTAGAATTTTATCAGTCAAGTCGTTTACCATGAATAAACAAATGATGGAAGTGGGAATACTACCATTGGATTTCGAACAAGTGGTACAGAGGGTTAGGTGTTTGTCAACCTGAAGCCCTTAGGGCAGAATCTAAGACGAGGGAGGGTAATCAAACTACTGATTAGTTCCACACTGGAACAAAATGGATGTCTAGTACTTCCTGGTTTTCAGTCGCACTATGCCAACATCAATCTGTGCCATATTCAGTCAAATAAAAGTACCAATTTTCATAAGAATAACTATCTCAAATGAATAGTGTTTAGTGGAAGGATTATAGTTCATATTACTGCAATAAATAAGGTGTATCTTATTTTACATGAGATAAGCATCAATCATGACTTTGATAACCAAGAAAGTTGTTTTGTTAACAATCATGTAAACAGATTATTTACTTTTTCTTATTGCTTAGAGAATACTGTTTAGTGAAAATCTCTGAAAGTTAACACTCTTATTAACTGATAGAAAACTTTGATTGCTTTGAAAAGTTAACATATTTTAGGCATAATTCTCGTCACAAATTAAAATTGGCTGAAATGTTACTAGGGAACCAAGACAATCTCTTCGTTATACTGTTTCATTTATCAGCAGAATACATTGACGTTGTGATACGCAGTTGATATCAAGACCAAGAGTAACTAAGATAAATATCATACTAATAAACCAATGACACAGAATTTTATGCATTTTTAAATTAAGTTAGTTTTATAATAGAGCGTAACCGTAATCTGATGACATCACTGATAATTTTATAAGCCATTAGAAGATGTACCTATTGACTTATGTCTTAATTCAGGAAAGAGGGGTTCCTTGGAGCTTCATTTAAAAGACATGACCAATGAAGTTCGTCCATGTCAAGTATGATGCAACAACTCATGAATGAAATTATATGATGTCACTTAGAATATCATGAACTGACAGAAGTTCGGACTGTAAACCATTGGATGCTTTTACAGCTCTGTAGATGTTAACCGCTCCCTCTGAAGCCTAATTATTGAGGGTTCAATGGGTGGTGAGGTTTTCAAAGTACACTGCTGTAACCTCTTTTCCTGGGAAAAATTGACTATAAAATACTGGTCTTCAATGGTGGTCATTCTTTGGTCGATATGTGTTGGGAAACTTAAATCATCACAATCACCACAAAGGTCAATAATTACTAAGAGTCTGGATGAAAATTACATTTATTGATGAATTATCATCCACACAGCATAAACTTAATCATTGGTAGAATCTTGTAATCTCAATAAGAAAATACAACTAATTCGACAAATCGAAAATGCTGGTATCATCCTGTCAATGTTGTTATAAACTGTAAGTAATCCCTCTCTATTACCGTATGCGAATCCTGAACGGTTTGTCTCGATACGGTTTACAACTTTAGCTTGTACGTGGAATTCACGAAGCAAGTTTCCATCTATTTAGTATACTAGAGATGTTTCGGTGCGAGCGTCCTCAATGCAACGAACTTGATGCAAGTATACTGAATGCCGAATCCCGAATTTAATCTTACTTATGGACTAGCGCTGTTTGGATCGAATACCTCAGTGATGAGCTCAGTGGCATTTGACATGAATGGGCTGAGTTAGATTCTCAGTATAAATATCGGTACTGGGATGCAAGTATAACTTATTGTCCAGTTTCAAAGAGACCGCACTACATATCATGGACTACACATCCCAGTTACGTCCAACTTTATTCATTCAACTGATTTTATATACTACTTTAATGAATACATAAACTACTGTTAAATTATAATTTGATCCTCATCGATGTACTATAATCAATTGTTAATGTGTATGATTGATATTTTCTTCTATTGTATAGGTATGTATAGCAAATGATAAAACAAAAACTTATGCTTTAAAGAAAATGAAGAAACAGCATATTGTTGAGACAAAACAAGAAGAACATGTAATGAATGAACGTAATATCATGTTGCGTACTGATAGTGATTTTATTGTAAGGTGAATGTCACTTTTGTAAAATCGACTTGTTGTTTAGTTAGATTAACATACGTTCATGCATATTCTCTTTGATTTATTGAACTGATCGTTAAAACTTTCTAAATGTTATTCATTGTATGTTATACGTCGAAATCAGTTGAGCTTCCTAATAATTAAAATTACGTTCTATTAAAGAATATCGATTAGCACTCAAATTTGATTTGCTTCTGAATACTTCCAACCGACTTTGTTTCGCGCTTTCATTTCCAGTTCTTTCAAAGTGCTGTTTATTCTTTCCATATCTGCCTCCAATTCAGCAAAATGTTTTCTTTGGTCTTCCTGTAATCCGTTGGCCTTGAGGAATCTAACTCAGGACTTGCTTGTGACGCAGTTTGATGATTTTTTCAATGTTTGTTCTATCCACCTCTATCATTTTTTACTAATTTCTTCCTAGGATGGAAGTAAATTTGTTCTTAGCCACAGAAGACTGGCGTTAATGGTATCTTGTCAGTGGATTCGAAGTACCTTGTGTAAATAGCTGTTTATAAATACATGTATCTTTTGAAGGATGCTTTTCGTAGTTTAAGTTTCAGATCCCTACAATAGAACTGTCTTGACGTTTGTATTGAAGATTGTGACTGTGATGTTGACCGACAGTTGATTCAAGTTCCAGATGTTTCTCGATTGTACAAATGACTGATTTGTGCTTACTAATGTATTCATGATAAAAGCACTCCCCAACTGAGATTAGTTGTTTACTCTTGAACAACTATACCTATGTTTAAAAAAGTAGTGGATTACTACTTTTGTGGTTCTACAGGGCTTCATAGTTAACATAAGTTAAATTTCCTTGCAATCTCATTTGCCTTAAATTTCATTCTTTAACAGTAGTTTTCCTCGAATCTCAATTATCGTTGGCATCAAAAGAGATCACTCCCAACTTTAAACAATGACGTCTAAATCATAATGTACCTTTCAAACATGGAACTGACTACTGATTGGTAATATCAAGTACGGTATTCTACATGTGAAGCTGATAAAGCAAATTTTATCTAAATAAAAAGAATCATTGTCAGAGGCTTCATGACACTAGGAGGATCGTCAAAGCCTGACATTATATATGTATATATCAGGAAAATTCTAAGTGTTAGCTGTTGCTCATCCTGAACATGTCAATCAATGTCGTCAATGAACAAAAGATGAAGACATTTTTGCCATGACGCATTTATGTGAACAAGTCACATGAAAATTTTTATGGCGGTAGCCCGTGGTTTTAGTTATTAGACTTGCTTATTTAATTGTTTGTAATAAAAACTCCCAACTTGTCATGAAAAAACGATACTATTAACCGTTAACCGCTATAGCCGATGGTCGAGAGATCGAGCATCTGGTCAGGTTGAGGGTGTTTACTGACTCGGTTTCTCTTACTAGGACGAAACAATTTTTCAGTGCTTTTAATATTTTATTTGTGCCTATCTGAGATCAATTAGTGATGAATACGAAACAATAGATTAAATATCAATGCTGCAAACCAATCTCACGTCAACTATAATTATCTACTCACTAGTGACTAACTTCAGAATGTTCCTAAAATTCTGCTGAAAAGCCAGGATAGATAGAATTTAAACATGTTTAGAGTGCGAAAATTATCATCAATAACACTGAATGGTCATTGAATGCTAGTTCAAGCAATGGTGATGATTAGGTGCTCACCGCTAAACCTGAATATCCTGGGTGCGCTCTTTAGTGAACGAAACAAATGTACAATGTTCCATAGTTTTTAACGGTAGCCAATTTGTGGTAAATAAGTGTTTAGTGTTTACAACACCCTCCCTACTCAAATTTAAAGTCTGTTTTTATCTGTTTTGTCGTCTTTCTTTTTAGACTGTGTAAAACATTCAAAGACAACAAATATCTTTATTTATTACTTGAAGTTTGTTTGGGTGGTGAACTTTGGTCTCTTCTGAAAGATAAGTGAGTCAACATTTTCTTTCTATCAATGGATCTCTATTCCTTTACTTCATTTGCATGACTGTGATTAAATATATTTTTGGACCATGTTCTGTAACGACACATGACATTAATATGATGGTTGCAGTATAAAATACCGGTAATATTGATTTTCTAATACTTCAAAAGTGAGTGACGGATGAGTATGGTTTTGGATGGATAACTTACAGGAATACATGACTAAGGGTGTATTTGTGTGATATTTCTGATATCTGTTTACTGATAACTGTGTTATCTTTAATAGTATCTTCATTTTATCAAGTGGTATATGAATTATATATGGGTATGTACATGCACTTGTATTGTTACTCACTACAGATTTCTTAACATAAAATATCACTGACAACATTAATTAAAATACTTTTCAAAAATTGGATTGAGCATGGAAGCTAACTTCTCCCAGTTCTGGGTTCATCATTGGTGATATTCATACGGTAAGCTATAAACCATTGCAAATTGAATATTTTCTCAATGTAAACGATCTACGATCATTACACGGTCGCTTAGTGGATAGTGGAATGAAGTTTGAAACATAGTTCAAGTCTAGACGTGAACATTAACGCTAGAATCAAGGTACATATACTCAAGAAGTACCAAACAGGACACAATGTACACTTCAGATTTCATTTATTAATTACACTAGCATAACACTATGCTGCGCTTCTTTGTTTAGCACGGGCAAATGATAACAGTGGCTGGCTAATTACAGGACTTAACAATGACAGTAGGAGGATATAAATGATTTTAACCTAATTCTAAAAGTTTAGATCACTTGATGTAGTTAAAACTTTCTTATTTCATAATACCATGGATACTGAAGAAATTTGTAGACATGGAGGTTTTCAAATACCCATTACTTTACAACTTTGTGAAAATAAACTTGTATAGAGATTCTCAGATTTTCTAGTGACAGTTTACTCAATCTGTAATATAAACGAATAACAAATTTAAGAGTCTGTATGAACTGCATTCTAACATTATTTATATGATGCCTAGTTTTTACTGGACAAATTTCAGTTGTGTTCTATTTCGGTGTGTTACACATGTTGACATGGGTAAGTGACTTACAATCTCGTCATTTGACTTGAAATGGAAATGTTAATCATCAAATTTTAACATCTTGTGTCGCAAAACACAAAGATTCTGAGTTTGATCATTTGTCAAATAGTGTGTTTATATTATTGAAGTGATACAATCTAGAGTGAAACAAACATTCAATGCAGTGAATGTGGCCATCTTTTGTAATGATATCAACTTAATACTATTCGATTTAAATTATCTGCATTAACATACTGAAACAATCCTCTATATAGTTCATTTTAAAGCTCAAAGAGATAGAATTGAATATATGGAATTAATTGAGTGTTGTGGAGATAGCAGACTGTCAATTTTAATATCAAGAAATTAGTCTGAATTAGACAACCATTGATCACCTGGAAGCACTGAACACCTGTTTCATCCTAGTATAAAATTCTGTAGCAGTGCGCATCCACGACTACAAAATACAGATTTTTTAAATTAACAGTAATTTCTGATTGTATGCATGACCATCATGTATCATCACGTAAAAATGGCCTATTTCTTATGTTGTGAAAAGGAGATCGGGTCAAGGCCATCATCTATTTGGTGAGAATAGAGATCATCATCAGTAATACATAAATTACTTTTTATCATCTATTTGCACATCCATTGCGTTTCTTGATCGATGTTGATTGTAGGTTTGCTTTCCTTGGTTGCCTTCATTTCTCTTATATATTGCCATCAGGTTCTGCTCCTTGTCACTTCACAACTCAGCTCGTATGCTGATTACTGTTTCCACTTTCATGTGACGTTCAGCTACCTACTACTTATGGGCAACCTTATAAATGGTATCCATCACAATGTCGTCTTTGATGCTACTTACTATAAAGTCATCACTTTATATTGCAAATTAAAAATTCACGAAATTTGAAAATATACTTTTTATTATAAGCATTAAATTGAGATTCACTGAAAACTAGCGAACATTCGTTAGTTGGTCAATCCTTGATAGTCGACATTGATGAACTTTCTCATAATCAATGTGATATCTTATAGAAATTAGGATAAACTTACATCGTGAAATCGAGGTTTAATGATCTCTATCTTAAAATACATTCAACTATATGATGAGATAGCTCAACGTTCGTCCAGTGTAATCGATGTGATTGACAACTCTATACATTAAACATCCTTGCCATTCATCGGGAAAAGTTGATGCAATAGCTAAACGTCAAACTTGCTTTCTTCAAAACCTAAAGTTTATGGATTCCATTTCACCTAGTATCATAGTTATGAATTGTTACCTGATCTTAAGCCTTTAATTGAACATCTATCCAATACTAAAAGATTCTCGAACTAGTATCTATTGAAATAAATCAATCTTCATTATTTATTTTTGTTTCGTTTATTTTAACTACTAATTAATAAACTAGAAGTATCTCATCAATATTATTTACTTTTGCATAGTTCTATTGTTATGAAGTCAAGACAGAAACAATAATGTATGTTACTAATTATAGAAATCAGTTTAGTTACATAACACTTTATTTACAGGCATTTAATTTTCTACTTTATATAAATTATAAAGGACAAAAAATGGGTTCGTTTAAATATGCATAACATTTGTTACTGTCTGCATGTTATGTGTATTGAATTTGCTGTGATTTGTAACTAATCATTAAATTGATTATTTTAGTTTCTTTGTTTTGTTTTTTGCCAAAATGAATAGTTTCATACTACTTAAATTGGTTGATAAATTCATTCTATTGAAGAAAACGGTTTCTTTTTTTTTCTTTCATTCATTGACTTTGTTTATACAACAATCATTCAATTATGTCAACTAACTTATTATTTGTCAATCTTGATATCACTAATTGTTTTGGATCAGACAATCATTGATCATCTGGAAGTACTGGACGGCTGTTTCGTCCTAGTATGGGACTCTTCAGCAGTGCGCATCCACAACCCCGTTGGGGATAGAACCCAGGACCCTCTGGCTCCGTGACAGTCGCTTTACCATTGGGCCTCTGAGCTGGCTCCTAACGGTTGATATTTTTAATTCAGTCAATTCGTGATACGTTTGCGCGACCTCATCTATTGTCATCGGTGAGTAACTGCCTCACACCCGACACGGCTGAACTCCACCTGTCCAGTGCTTCCAGGTGATCAATGGTTGTCTGATTCAGAACAATTCATGATTGAGAACTAACTATCTCCACAACCCCCCACTTGTAACTTATTATTTATTTTAAGTTTAATTATGTTTAGTTCATCTATACAATTCGGTTATGGTTGGTTATCAATGAATGTAAACTGTTACTGACTATCATAATTTCAAGTAATTCAATGTTAAACAGTTTGATGAATAGTAACTATACATGAATCGTCAACGATGTCAGTATTAATTGATAAGAAGGTACATAAAGTGGGATTATAATATGAAAGGCAGCTATAAATTTTTGATGAAGAATGCATAAGTGATGTAATGTGAAAACTTATATTTTTTGGAAAATATGCAATTAAGAATTATTTTTGTGTAAAGGGTATAATTAATTCCTATTTGCTTGAATGTATGGCATTTCTTTATGAAAATCTTTTTTTTAAATCTTAAAGTAGGTAAATGTAAAGATGATTATAATGAATAACAACTGATTCGTTCTAGAATAGGACTCCTGAATCAACTTCATCGAAATATTTTGCTCGAAATCTTAAAGTTTCAAGTCAAACGTTTAATCCAGTCATTTTATGATATACTGCCGGACTTCATGCACTATTATAGGTAGCTCACATTCGTATTATCTGAACTTCTCTGGTCGCATCTTTGCATAAGATTTCCAGGAATTACTTCCTATAAGTACCCGGCAGTGAGTTGATAATGATTGTAGTTGAGTACCATGGATATCAGGAATTGATCTGGGTTAAACAACAATTTGAAATTAAGAAGGAAAATCAAAATGTTCTGAGCTTGATCCCACGATGGAACCATTAGTACGCACTAATGAGGAGTCCCATGTTAAGACGAAAAATCTGACTAGTGCTTTCTGATTTTTGTGGATGTTGAAAGTTTGTTATGTTCAATTGATAAGATCAGCATGCATTACATTCTAACGCTTAATGTTCATGTATGCCTTAATTAACATAAGTAGTGAGTCATTTTATTTGTATGGCAAGCATTTGTTAACAAAATATGGCTTCATTTCAAATGTATAATTAATGTTTATTTTCAAATACCTAGAAACTAACTAGTTCCTTTTGTCTTGTTAATAAGTAGATGCATCATTATGTAACATAATAGCAATCATTATGAGAAAATAAGTATATTTTATTTATAAAATCATATAAGTTGTATTCAATAAATTGTCATGAAATCACAAATATCAATATTGTGAAGCCTACTATAATGCATCAGTCAATCAATCAATCAATTCCTGTTACTCCATAAGAAGCATAGACCGCCGACAAGCCTTCTCCAACCAACTCTTTCCTAAACGGCCCTTTCTAGCTCTTTCCAAGTGCTCTTCATTCTCTTCACATCTGTCTCTAATTCCCAAAGCAGTGTTTTCGGGTCTTCCAATTTTCTTTCGACCTTCCGGATACCATGTTAATGCTTGTTTTGTGACACAGTTTGGTGATTTCCTCAATGTGTGTCCTATTCATCACATCACAACGTCTTTTTCTAATTTCTTCTTCGACTGGATATTGGTTGATTCGTTCTGTGCCATAGGAAATTGTTGTTAATGGTATCTGACCAATGGATTCGAAATATCTTACGCAGACAATTGTTTATAAGCACTTGTATTTTCTGTATGATGATTTTCTTAGTTCTCTATGCAAATTCCAACTCCATACAACAGAACTGTCTTCACATTCGTATTAAAAATTCTAACTTTATTGTTGACTGACAGTTGGTTTGAGTTTCAGATGTTTTTCAGTTGTAAAAATGCTGCTCTGGCCTTTCCAATCCACGCCTTCACATCTAAATCACACCCTCCTTGTTTATCGATGATGCTGCCCAAATATGTAAAGGATTCTAAATCTTCTAGAGTTTCTCTCTCAAGTGTGATTGGGTTATTGTTGGTTGTTTCGTATCAGAGGATCTAGCATTTTGCGTTGTGTATTTTGAAGCCTACTGCTACCTAAGACCGCTGCTATCTTGTTTGTCTTCATCTGCATTTGTTGTTGTGTGTGGGATAGGAGAGCTAGATCATCTACAAAGTCCAAGTCATCTAGTTGCATCGATGTTGTCTAGTGTATTCCGACATTGCCTTGAGATTTCGCGGTCTTCATGATCTAGACAACTACCAGCAAGAGGATGAAGGGCGAAAGTAAACAGCTTTGTCTAACACTGGTCTTCACTTTGAATGAATTCGTGAGTTAACCTCTATGAACGATTTTACAATGTGGTCGGTCGTAACAATTCCGTATAATGTAAATTATCTTTTCGGCTACGCCATAATGTCGTAGAAGACCCCATTATATTCTCCTATTTACGCTGTCAAATGCTTTCTCGTAGTCGAGGAAGTTAATGTAAAGTAAATTCTATTTAACTAATTGTTCGAAAATAAACCGTAGAGTAGCGATTAGGTCGATATACAATCGGTCCTTAGGGAATTCGGCCTGAAGATCTTGAAGATGGGCGTCGGCTAGGTCTTTCATTCGATTCAATAACACTCTGTTGCAGACTTTTCCTGGCATCGAAAGAAGAATGATGCCTCTGTAGTTCTCACAATTGCTTAGATTTCCTTTCTTTGTTATCTTAATCAGGCATCCTTCTTTCCAGTCTGCTGGCACTTGTTCATCCCCCCCCAAATCTTTCTGAAGAGAATGTGGAGTATCTTTACAGTTGCTTCTATATCTGTCTTCAGTGCCTTGCTCAGCTGGTATGTTGTCTGTCCCTGCTGACTTGTCACTCTTGATTTGTCAGATGACCATTTTCGATTTCTTCGACTGTTGGTGTGTCGGTGTTTATTGGAAGATCCGTGGCTGCTGCTTCGATGATTGGTGGGTTCAATGGGGCTGGTCTATTCAAGAGTACTTCGAAGTGTTCTACCCACCTGCTTCGTTGTTCATTCACTTCAGTGATTAGTTAGCCAGTCTTGTTCTTGATTGACCGATCTAAATTATTGAATTTCCCAGCTAGTTTCTTCGTTATATCGTAAAGGCGCCTCATGCTTCCTACCCTTACAGCTTTTTCAGCCGACAATGGTAAGTCCTCAACATATTCCCGTTTATCTGACCTTGATGCTTCTCTTTAATTGCTTGTTGACTTCTGTGTATTCAGTCTGTGCCTTGGATTACTCTGTTCTTGTTCGGCTCTTATTAATTGTTACTTTTTGCTCCTTCTTTCTTGGATCTGATCCAGAGTACGAACAGAAATTCATTCTTTATGGTGTTATTTATTGAGACACGAAACCTCCTGACATGTTGAAGTTATTGCTTCCTTATTCTCTTTACAGTTGTTCTCCATATTAGCTCCACCTTTTTCTAGTAGATCATGAAATGCTTGGAACTTATTATTAAGAGTTATTTTGAATTCGTTACGTTTGTTAAGGCTGTGTTAAACTTTTGTAATACTGCTGCACCAGTTGTTCAGTGCTTCTTCAGCTTCAGTTTCATTTTAACCACCACCAGATGATGATCTGAAGCTGTGTCAGCTCCTCTCCTTGCTCATACGTCTTTCATGGTCCTTCTAAACTTCTTATTGATGCAGATGTGGTCGATTTGGTTCTCCGTAATGTGACCCGGTAAAACCCATGTAGTTTTGTGTATATGTTTGAGAAAGAATATGATGCCATCTATAATCATTTTGTTGATAGCACATTAGTTTTCAAACCTCTCACCGTTTTCCTTCTTTTCTCCCAGCCCATGTCACCCTATGATGTCCATGTTGTCCATTCCAACCTCGGTGTTGAAGTCTCCCATCAAAATGGTCAGGTTCTTGGCTGACAATTTATCAATGGTTGACTGCAGCCTAGCATAGAGCTGGTGTTTGTCGTCTTCATGGTTGTCGTTGGTGGGTGTATAGCATTGGATGACATTCATTATAATCCTCTGCTTATTTGTCTTGTAGGATGCATTGATGATCCTAGGTCCATGAGGTTTTCATCCTCTAAGGGCTTTCCATGCTTCTTGGGACAACATTAGTACTACTCCTTCTGTGTGTGAGGCTTTTTTTAGTGACCGGAGTATAAAAGCACTTTCCTGAGGAGAATCTTTGCTGTCCAGGTTGTAGCCAACCAGTATCACTTATTTCAAGTATCTTCAGGTTGTATTTTTTCATTTCTTCGGCTATTCGAATGCTTCTTCTTGTCTCCCACATCGTGCGGACATTCGATGTACCTATATTATCGGTTGCTCTGGTTGTCATAAGGGGCACCGGTCACATGGCTTTCGAAGAAACTCGGCTTCCACCATGAGGCGTCATAACAGACCCTCAAACTTCCAGGACAGAGTTAAAGTGGTTAAGAAGGATTTTACTGGTTAGCATGTTTTTAGCATGGTTGTTGTATTACGGGATGATGTTGCTAACCCCATGCCTAACGCTCCTCCTTTATCCGGGCTTGGGACCATCAGCAACCCTAGAGGGGCTCCAGGCAAAGTTACTATAATGTAATGGCTTCAGTAAATTTTACCATAATAGTAATGTTATTCATGTATATAATTTGAAGGTATCCATTGTGTTCACAACGTGTTCTGCATCCGCTAGATTTCTTGTAATTGAGCTGCGATGAGGTGTAATAAGGTCATAAACAATTTATTCCAAACATAAATCACTAATGCTCTAAACTTTAATTTGTGTATATTAGTAAGTTATATTACATAACCGAATTACTGGTATCTTATCAATTTGTCAGTCCTATGTGATCTCTTATTTGTTTAGATTAACAAACTCTTCTTCCCGATTACATAATCAATCAGATCCAAATTGTTTATAGAACTATTACTATTTTCTTTTTATTTAATCAATATTCTGTTGAACATCCCTCGATTGTCATCTCTATCTTTTAATATAAACACTGGCATACTGATTTGAATTTGCATGCTACACTAACTACAATTAATTATCTGTTGTATGTAACTGAAGAGATTGTAATGAATCACTCAAATGAATTCAATGTCATTTAAGCTTCATCAACCATCCTCTTTTTTTTTAATACTTTGACTAATTTCTAATTTCATTATTCAACATTCAACTTACATTGACTCTATGCATTATTCTATGCTTCTATTGTTCTCTTTTATCATTATGTAATACATTTCTTCTTTCTTTTTGTTTTTTTGTAAATGAATAGATATTTCTTTACTGAACAAGCTACACAATTCTATGTAGCATGTGTAATTGAAGCATTGAATTATTTACATAGGAAAAATATTGTTTATCGTGATTTAAAACCGGAAAACATTATGTTGGATACACAAGGTTATTGTAAATTAGTAAGTATAAATTAATTCTATTTAATCTATTCAAGTAAGTAGGCAAGTAATGAGAATGTAATAAGAATGAGTACTACCTATTCTATGTTATAATCTAATCAGTAGAAATTAACATTCTCCTAAGGTTTTTTCAGCTTAGTACAAGTTGATTCTTCAATGAATAAATAAATAACCGAATTGAATCAACATGAGATTGAATATTGAACAAGTGAACAAATTAAATTGCAAGTTTAGTCATGTTACATCAAGTTATTTGTGTCAAGATGATTTCAATTGAAATATACTTGTGTAATTATGTGTGATTATGTAATAAGAAGATGAGGTTTTTTTCAGATCTATGGGATGTGCATATTTGTGCAATACATTTCGAACAATCTGCTCACACATACGCCACTTGTTAAGACATTTATATATGAAAAAATAAAAGGTCACTAGACAAAATAAGAGTATAAGCTAAGTAAACAAGGCTAATTAAAAGAACAATGTGAATTACACTCTACCAAGGTAGGTTTAGTGAAAGTGCGAATTGTTTATGAACACACAGTGGAGGGGAGGGGGAGATGGGCTAAACTTCTGATTAGCTAACGGTTCAACAAACCTTAGTATACGTCCTGAACACTACAAAAGATGATTTGATATCAATCATGTGGCCTATCTCAACTAACTATTTAGATATAGGTTTATTAACAATGTTTAATTTGCTTATACTCTTAATTTTCTAGTGACCTATTTATTTTTTCATATGTAAATGCCTTAACACGTAGTGCATGTGTGATCAGATTATTCGAAATGTGTTACATAAATATGCTCATCAAATCGCTCTGATAAAATTCGTCTTCTTATTGCATTATCAAAATATATTAGTAGTCTACTGGTGAACGTGGTGGTACGAAACCGACTGAGTTCGAATCCCACTGAGAACATCAACATTGGAATGCAAGTGCATCCAGCCAACGGGTCTCAAACAGCACAAAAAGCGCGTTCTGGATTCCCCTTGGCAGTCGCAATCCAACTTAAATAAGGGGACAAATTGTTTTTAATACTTGCATAGGTTGGTGTGATGTGAATATGTGTGAGAAATAAGTGAAATGAGGATAACACTGAAAATGCGTACATATGAATGAAATTTGATGTACTTTATTATGGTCCCGTGGATACATAGTTCATGTTGGTTGAATAGTAAGGCCTTCCTTTTTGTTAAGTGTAGTTGAATTTAACATAATGTAAAGTGGGAATTCTACCATTGGATATCGACCAATCGCTGCAGAGGGTTAGATGTTTGGCAACCTGAAGCCCATGGTGCGAATTCTAGAATGCACACTGCTGAATAGTTCCACATCAGTACAAAACAGCTGTCTAGTGCTCCCTAGCTTTTAACGGTACCCTACCAACATCAATCTGTGTCATATTCAACAAATTAAAATACCAGTCTCCACAAAAATAACCATCTCAATTGAACTATAATGTAAAGTGATTTGACTATTCGTCTTTCTTTATAATTGTAAAAACTTGTGTTTGGATGCCATTTATGTTGTTTTAGGCATTATTATGAATAGCATGCACTGCTATTGCTAATATGACAGGATTATTAGGAGGTTATTTACTGTAGGTTTCATGTTCTTTGATACGAGCTATGATTTCTCGTTAAGACTCTCCTATATAGAAAGGATTACAATCAACACAACTTAACATATTTTTCGCACCCATTCACATCATACTAACTTATACAAGTATATGTCTCATTTCAAATCACTTTAACTCAAATGACTTGACTTGACACAATCAGACTTGTGTTTTGATTGTACTAACATATACATTTTGATTTATTCCATTATGTTTAATTTAATCTTATGATGATTTAATTCGGTTATTTATTTATTGATTAAATACGTCATACATTGATGTTGACAGAGTACCACTGAAAACTAAGGAGAACTGGGTAACTATCTCATTCTAGTGTGAAACTCCTCAGCAATACACATTTCAGATTCTCTGAAGAAGCAATTTGCAATAACCCGTACAACATTAGAGAATTTTAATTTCTCCTTATTGGATTATTACAAATATATGCATCACCTATTTTGTTTTACAAAGGAACCTATTCAATGGCTCAATTATTTGAATTATCAAGTCTAACCTTGGTAATGATCTATACATAATGAAAGTAATGAAAATATGTCAAAGATGAGAAATTTTCATCTCAATGTTATCACTCAGAATCGGAGTTATGATGATTGTTGAATTTGACTTCATTTGAATAAGATAACTGCTGAAAACTAAGAAGTACAAAAAAACTATTTCATCTTAGTATAGGCATTCATGAATATATTGTATTGTGAATTGGAGACAGATATGAAGAGAATGACACAGTACTTGGGAAGATCTGAAATGGAAAGCCTAGGATTGAGTTGATTTGAGAATGCTAGTGGGTGGCCCATGCTTCACATGGAGTAACAGGCATTGATTAATTTGATTGATGCGACTACTTAAGAGTGTATCAGATTTGTATGATATACATATTTCAATTTTCACAAAACAATAGTCCATTCAGTAACCGGAAGTGATTATATCATAAAGTCATTTGGAAATATCAAGTGTCAAAATATGTAACCAAGAACGTTACACAATAGTCTAAATGCAATGTGAAATGTTCTAGGGTGAAAAGAATTTGGCGATCAGAACAATGAATGAAGAACAAAACTAGAGTATACTTAAGATAGTAGTTATTATGGAATGATGGAAAAGATATGTAAGCAGTTGGTTACTTTGTGTGAGAAACCAAAGGAAAAGATAAGTAGGCTGAAACTAAGAAGTGTTGGGTCCATGGACAAAGTTATTTCTTCTAAAGGCAGAAATCAGGTACAAACTACCCCACCCCCGAATCTTTGAATGTATACGAATCATCATTTCAACATAGATCATACTAAAGAAGGATCCTGAAGAAGCATATTCATACAGTTTTCGACAAAAAAGAGTGGATCACGTTTCTTTTCCTACTAAAATTGGATCCAGTTAAAAAAATGAACATTTGTTCATTCTAAGTTAACCCTTTGTATACTGATCTTTGTAAGGAATTATGTGACCTTTTCAACAATGCTTCAAAGAAATTAAATTTCAAGTTTGCTGCTTATTCTAGAGAGGGGGGAGTAATTAATTGATTGACATCAACTATTGCACGATAATATTCAAGTCTGTACTTTCGTCACAAACGATGAATATATCATTTATATACATTTTATACAAATGGGAACTATCGATCGCAGATAAATGTACAGTAATGAAGCGATCAGCTAAGATGTAATCTAACGGTGGCTCCATCGCAACTCTATCTACCTTTCTAAAAATATCTTTATTAAATTTAATTGGAACGTTGAAAGTACTTAATGAAAGTAATGCTTGTAGATAGTATTTCTGAAAAATAAAACTATTATTCTATATATAGTCATATAGGAAACATATTGTCTCTGCAAGAGTAGCATTACTGGATAATGGAGTAACATCTGATGAAATCGTTTGCCAACCAGTTACATTGAAGTCCATGACTGAGTCAACAATTCGAAATAAATAGAGCATCATGGATCTTTTAATTTAATTTCAGATCATTCATGAAATTTCTGCTAGTCAATTTGTAATCGCAGGCCGAAACGAGTTATTCACATACATACTGAGAGGTGGTGTAGATGTGCATTCATTTTATAAATCAAAGTAATTGATTATATTAGATTATATACTACACATCATCTCAAAGCAGCCGATTAGTATACAAACATATCTTGTCAACTTGATTGTTTATAGAAATGGTTCAGCCTCAGTTAACTGATATTAGATAAAGAGCAAGCTGAACTGCTGTGTTTTTGACAGTTTATTTCGTCCTAGTATAGAATTCTTAAAAAAAAAATTGTACTGATATCATTATATCCGATAGAATCCAGGGCATTCAACCGAGCATTATACATGTGAACTACCTATTATAAATCTGACAGTTCTACATTTACATGCATAACTGAATCAAGAAACTAACTAACTAAACAAACTAAATTCTATAATGTTGGAAATTATACAGACAATGCCAATTTTATTACAAAACTGTATTACACATTACAAATTGTTCACAGCTAGAAATCTGGATCAGGGGATATAGGCTTAAATGTCCGAAGGTTATGTGATCACTCTAAAACCTTATGGTTTTGGGTTAGAGCGAATGTGAGCTCATATTTGTGCTGCACTGAATAGTCCTAAAACTGAGACTAAGCAGCTGTACTGTGCTTTACTTCCTAAAATTTAAATTACCGAAAACTAAATAAATCATTATTATCTACTCTTCCCACTTTTAGTATGTACAATTCACCTTGTTTTCATCTATTGTAATCATTATGACTGAAGTGACTTAATACAAATACAAATTGACCAAACTAACCATAATTACAATAATTCCGTTTGAAAAAGTCTAATAACAAGTTAGAAGTCAACCAAGAATTTGCTTTGAAAACTTCTTCAAGCTCTATTTCAATACAAGAAACATAAGAATCTTTCAGTAGATTTATTTTGTGATCAAGTTTAAGTACTCGTAATGAGTCCTATTACTAAGTCATTATAAATGCTAATCATTCTAATTTAGACTGAATAATATAAGAACTGACTTCATTAAAGTACAAATTCTAATGGTCATGTGTATAGTAATGACGTCGGTTGAAATTATAAAACATCGGATGTAAGCAAAGTGTACAGAAAGTAAGAACTTCTTATGCGGAATTTCAACTTATACAATTTTTAGTTATTGGCAGCCGCCACCTTTATAAGAATATGTTAACTATATAACCTAGATTACTCAAAACAATATGGACAACTGATCTGGAATTATATTTATCATTTATTGAATTGATTCATGTATAGGCATGGATAGTGAGAAGGTTGGTGCTTTGCAAATCATTATATGAAGTCAGTCTATGCTATTCTTACTTCAGGCGAGTTATAAGATAGAAAATTTCTTAGTTTGTAGCTTTGATGTAATGGTAGTTGTTGGTTGTAGACTCTACATTGAAATTTGTCATTGGTACAAATGTATTCATTTGCATCCAATAGCTTATTATTGGTACATTGAAAATTACAAATCACTGTTTGAATGTCTAGTATCATCAACTCACCTAATGTCTGTTCATTTGATTTAGAGTTTGTTATTTTCTTCTCTGTTTATACTAAATGTAGTAACTGGGGCTAATGTATATTTCAGCTGGATACTGTTTTATTAATGACTGATTAACTAACTATAGGAAACTTTAAGGGATTTTGTGTTGTGTTTATCATGCATAATTTATATTCTTTAACTTTTTTTAAATGCATATATTTCATTTATTAACTAAACATCTTCATAGACAGATCTTGGATTTGCTAAACAGTTACCATATGGAGCTAAAACGTGGACATTTTGTGGAACACCAGAGTATATGGCACCTGAAGTAATATTGAATAAGGGTCATGATATTGCTGTTGATCACTGGTCATTAGGTGTATTAATATTTGAACTATTGACAGGCTTGTAAGTAACCTTTTGGAGATTCCTATTCTTGTTAAGATATTGATTATTTATTTGTGGAACATGGTTTGAGAGTAGTTGGTAGGAAATCCTTAACTTAGGTTTCGTGCTACTTGGCACTCGTCACCGAGGTGTACCTGCAATCTTTGAGGTAATCGATATCCCTAGTTACCTATCTTTAAAATCTACGATCTCTGCAACCGAGCTATTTGGGATGTGATTTACTACCTGTAAGTCGACGATAAATATATTGGTCGATAACTGTGTAGTGACTAATTTGATATTCATCAAGTCCTTCACAGTGCCGATTGAATTCTATCAATTGACGAAAATCAAATTGATTATCACATAATAATCAACTAATTTATCATTTATTTCTACTCTAATTACACGTATGTTGGTTTCAAGAGTTAGTTTCAAGCAAAAGGTAATGAATAAAAGCAGAGTCTGTATTAAATCATTAATTCAAGCTGATAATATATGGTAATTTAGATAGAATAACTAATTTATCAAGTGCAGATCAAAGTTTTCAGCTTTAAGCTCTGCTTAATATATGACAGCTAGTGATTCTACCTGGTTGCTCAGATCGAAGTAGATGCAGGTAGACACGAACTTAAAACCTAATCGACGAAAGTCATAAGCCTGTTGTTTTCGGCTTACTTAAGATTATGTATATACGTAAACCACCATTGAGTATGTCATACGCTCTGCGTAGAACTTATTAAATATACTACTAGGTCGGTTATTTTTCAGTCAACAACTTACTTTTTCATTAAATTTCAATATTATTATTTCAATGATAATCTTCTTTCATAGACCACCATTTGAGTCACAAGACACAATGCGTACATATGGCATAATACTAAAAGGGATAGATGCTATAAACTTCCCAACAAGAATGTCAAAAAATGCCCAAAATCTAGTTAAAAAACTATGTCGGTAAGCTTCATTACTTATTCCATGTAATGAACTTTTAAATTAACTTGATGTTGTCAGATTTTTATACGTGCAGTTGAATGATGCAAAGTTACAGAGGTATTAGGATGAATTTGTATATTCCCATTGATTTGTTATAGACTGAACCTGGTCAGTCACTGTTGCTATATGTGCATCCTGAGCGGATTGCCTCGATATAGCGAATATTCACAAGTATTATTTAATTTGTATTGTGACTGGCGAGTGGAATTCAGGACGCGCGTTCTGTCCTATTTGGGACTCATCGGCTGGATGTAGCTGCATCCCAGTGACTGACCAGCTTCAGTCTATAACAAATCAATGGGAATATACAAATTCATTCTACTTGATATCTTATTTTATATCAAGTACTTTCCACTGGTGTCTATATGCTCAATGTGTAACTGAACTCAACTTGAAGGTTGATAACCTTCTGAGGTGGATGTGACTACACTTAGAGAAAATGCTTAGAATATTTTACAATAACATTCTTTTTAATCTTATTGAACGAATTCTTTACGTATATTCTGATTTGAATAATATTAATGAATGATTTATGTTATTATTGGAACAATCAACATCATTCATGAAAACTGTCAACATTGTCAAATCGGCACGTTATAAATGTATGTAATAAGCAACATACATTAAATAATAATATTAATGTTATGACGTTAATTAACTACTAGTGTTGATGTACAAGACCAATTGATCGATATGGCCTTGTGCCCACAAAGTTACAGTGAAAAACATCAATGAGTGCCTAGCTAGTCCTTATATGTCTTCCCGGATTTTTAGTCGATCCCAGGCAAGAATAGGAAGAACACAAGCCTATGAATCAGCTAGACAAATTCATATAGTATTTCAGACATTCCTTTATGTATACACAAAACCTAACCACACAGTTAACCAATACGAAAACTAACATTAATACGATAAAAAGGAGATAGTTATAGTGAATAAGGGTAACTTTTATACCACTAACTAACTGCAGTTCAAACATAATAGATAATACACTAACAGTAAATATACTGAACTGGAGGATATGGTTAGAAGAACGTAATAATGATAGAAATGAAATGTTTACACTTCCCACACTTCACATAATTGAACTAATATTCTTAAACGCAGTTCTGAAAGTGTGTTACTCTTTTTTTAGTAGTCCAACATAAAAATATCATCACAGTTACAAACTAAGACTAAAGTTTTCTTATATTTCTGTCGCTCTGTGATACAGTGGGGGGGGGGAGGAAGGGATCATATTAACATTTTGTTCATATATCATTGTACTTGATGCTTGACTAGCCGCGGACTACCTTAGCACTCGAACGTTTGAACCCTTCTAGTAGCAAATTAGGAGACAGAAGAAGAGTAGACAGGAACTTTATTACAGTAAGATGGAGAGTAAGTTAGGTACAAAATATTCGTGTATTAATAGTTTTCTGAACAACAAATATCAGCATTATAATCTATCCAATCCGAATTAAGAAGTCTTAACTGTTACCCAATCAGAACTTGCCACGTCAAGATTCTGGAAGGTTCTATCGATCAGTGATTGGATGGAATGTCTTCGGCTCCTTCAAGGGATCTGGAGGCTTCGTTGAGTTTTCCGGGAGCCATCCCAGCAATCATCAAAACAGTTTGTTTAGACAATCACATTAATCTATCTGGTTATATCAGATAGGGTCTAGTGACTATTGTATGATCAGACTATGAAATAACTGATTAGTTCTAAATTGATTTCACACCGATGGAAGTGACGTAATGTTGATTTTACAATAAAGAATCCGACTTAATGAGCTATTTGTTTCATTCACAAGTTTCTCACTATTTAGTCAACATTCTATACAGATATATTTGGATTATAGACATTAATTATGCTATTCATCTAATTTGTTTATTATTATCGTCTACATTAATTATCATAGAGAAAATCCAACTGAACGATATGGTGCAGGCAAAGAAGGCCTAAGTGAAATTGAAAGACACGTTTGGTTTGAAGGATTCGATTGGGTTGGATTACGTAAACATGCCTTAAAAGCTCCACATGAAAGACAAGTAATTCAATTCAGATTTTTTTTTATTTAGTATATCACATAAATAACCTACAGTTCTTACGAAACTGAACAATTAAGACCTACATTACTTACTTACGCCTGTCACCTCTCTCGGAGGAGCATAGGCCGCTCACCAGTATTCGCCATTCAACTCTGTCCTGAGCAATCCTTTCCAGCTGTCTCCAGTTACTGTTCATTCTTTTTATGTCTGCTTCGAGCTCTCGACGCAGTGTGTTATTTAGCCTTCCTCTTTTCCATTTTCCGACAGGGTTCCAAGTTAGTGCTTGTCTCGTGATACAGTCTAATGATTTCCTCAGTGTATGTCCTATCCATTTCCAACGTCGTTTCCTGATTTTCTCTTCAGCTGGAAGTTGGTTTGTTCTCTTCCATAGTAGGCAGTAATTATTACTACTTGGAGGTAAATTAATGCAAACATCATAGTTAGACAGGATGTTAGTTTCAACTGGAGTAGCTTAGTATGAGGTCACCATAGAAAATATCTTCCTTTTAAACCTGATTATAAGTTACAATCATTACGACATTAAGGTTTGGTCCAGAAAACTCGAAGCATATGATCTATTCTATCCACTTTAATGCTAACAGATAGGTAATGTGACTAGCCTCGAGATAAACAGTGTGTTACTCAGTCTTAGTACATTGACCATATGCTTGTTTCTGACTTGAAAATTGAAACCGATGAGGATAATCTGAATCTATTATATCTTCAACATTGAAATGTCCGCATACACTTATGTATGATTTTGTTTTCCATGAAATGTTTCCTTACTAATACAGTTATTCTTAATACGGCTCCAAAAATGTTTACCTTAATTAATTTGCTAACAAGATTATATGCATAATAAGTAGTCTAATTTCTAATATTATAGTTTATTAAAATGTGTAATTTGTATACATAATGTTAATTTAAAGTATTTACCAACAACTGATAGTTTTTAATTATTTGGTTGAGTAGACGAGTGTGTAGTAATGTTAGAGTTATGAGAAAGCTACATGATTCGACTGATATATTATAACACCATATATTTTGTTATCAATCTAACTAATATCGACAAAACACAGTTAACAGTCAGTGTATATCAAAAGTCGGAAGGAAACACGAAAAGAGTTTATTAATATAACAACTAACGAACGTGTATCCGAAAGTTCAAAAGTTACAGTTTCATTCTTTGTTCATTTGTCAATATTTTTCATGTCTATATAAATGCAATCGACAAACACTGTCTTATATTTCTATGTACAATCTAATTTGATAACTATTACCGTAGATACAATACACTAATGAGACTGCTACAATATCACATGGAAAAAAACTGAAAGTCAATAAGTATGAGCAGCTTGAACCATTATAGACTGAATTTTCCCATAAATATAAAACCAAGGCCTTACATTAAATGAAATCCTTAATCTCTAACGTTCATGACAAACGTCTTAGTTTCAGACAACTGGATCAAAATCAACTTATTCGCCACTATAGTTAACGTGGTTGGAAAATCAAAAACTTCACTTGATAGCACTCTACAATTTCCATTTGTCTCGTCTACCTAAAACACTCAAAATAATCATGTACACAATGTTTACCTTAACGTTCTATTCATATTCCACTCTCCACTCCTTTTTTTCTTTTCTTGAAAACAAGGTAACATCACAAAGTGATCTTAGACATTTCGATGAATATCCGGAAGATACAGAAGAACCAGAAGATGAAACATCTGGATGGGATGAATCATTTTAATAGATGAATGAAAAAAATAAAAATTGAATGAAATCAATTAGAATGGCTATTGTTGTTATTTTTTGAAATTTTTGTTACACATAACAAACTAAATAGAAATAATTTATACATACTGAAATGTATCTATTAAGATCATTTTACAGAGAACATTGTACCGAATTTATTGAATAACTAATGGAAACATTTCTATTAGTAGATAATTAACTAGTTATCTAAAACTGGATAAGACAAAAGTTCAACAGAATATATCTTCTTTTCTTATTTGTTTCTATTTTATAATGTTTATCACGAACAAAGCTTAGGAATGATTAAAGTTATCAGAACTCAGCGTCTCCGAAAGTATAGTCTAAATGAACATCGTAAGTTTCGACAATGGTATTATATTTGAGTAAGTTATCAATCTGTTAACAGATAGTATTACTCTTTTGAATTTCAATGGATGGTAAAGACAGGATAAATATATGACTTGGTAATGTAAATGTTCTAAATAATGAACAACCTTGAGAATATTACAGATTTTCATGCTAATTTGTTTATATGAACATAAGAAATGGCATGTAACTATGATATTACAAAGTATTATTTATATATTCCAAATAAAAATCCAAGATGTATCATTATAATGTATTCCTATGATCTACAAAGGTTTCGTCTTTAAAGCACTGTCTGAATTCTGATTACACATTCATTAATTAAATTTATTATAATTCATGGCAGATAAAAGCATAGTTTAATTAACATTTGCTCACTATGTATTTAATGGTTAAGTGAAGTAAGTTTAAATAGGAGTGATGAGGACTGTCTAGTACGTTTTATAATAAGAGTTCTCACTAAAAATATCCTGAAGATTCACTGCAATCAGTCAAGCTGAAATAGGTGTTATCAAGCTTACATACTATATAAGATAATCAACAGCAAGCTGTGGGTTAAATATGCCCAACCCGACATTTTTTCTCTAGTATACACAGTTAAGTTTTCTTAATCATCAAATGCACTAAATTCTTCAGGTAGTTTAGAAAAAGACTTCAATTTGTGTACTTCTTAACCGCGCCCCTTACAGTTTCTATTCTATGATTTCTTAATTCTTTTCGTCTGATATCATATCTGATTAAGACACACCAACTAGCATTCCTTACCCTGAGGATAAAGATGTATTAAATTAGTCAAATGACTAATTTATGAACTATCCTGTCTTAAATCAACTTACTAACAGCCTGATCGCACACAAACCCTTAAAAATAATGGCCTTAACTTGTCGACTACAGGAATTTTAATACTTTAAAACAATATTAGAACTTTATCATATGTTTCATTACTCACACCAAACGGATACGCTATTAGGTATAATTGAATTTCCCGACCCTAGCTGCTATCATGACGTGGTGGTCGGGCTTGCCTATCGTGATGACCCAACTGAGCTACATTTGCTGGAACGCATGTTCCTCTAGGTCCTACCACGCCAAGCAGGTCTGTTGGAGAGCGGTAAGACTAAAGGCAGCAGCTTAAGATCTGAGGGTAAAGGCGTACAACTGACTGCAGCGGGGTGTGACAGCAGTAAGGTGATTTCCTTGAATAACCATCATCTGCAGCGATGCTGCCTTTTAACGAAAGGAAAGGGTTAAAAAGGTCGATCCTAAAAATGTAACACCACACCTTACTCCTCGGGTTTCCGTCTCAGGCAGTAAGGCCTACTAAAGAACGAAGTTAGCACTCCAAAAGCTTCCAGTAATCAGGTCGTTGGTGATTGGCCTCAAGCAGTTGTCTCTTGAGCTCTACGGTCGCGCTCTCAGGTCACTGTGAGCAATACTAAGCCAGTTTCTTTTTCAGGTACCTCAAAAAGTCATATCCTTCCATGGTTTGGGCAACCAAGAAGTGACAATCGCCCTCACACTTCCAACAGCACACGAGATCATCTTGTTCTAGGTCAAATCCCACCATTAACTCCTAGTATCTCCATTATTCCCATGGCTAATCCTTGTCGCATAACTTTATCACCTGGCGCCTCTAATGCTAGTGAAACAAAACGTTATTTCCGGTCGCCTGATACCTCGCACTGGGCTGTATATCGGAGCTTTTAACATTCGCACTTTATCCCAAGTATGATAACACACTTTCTTAGCTATGTCTCTAGAATTCCCCCCCATCGATGTCTGCTGCATCTATGAGACACGTATACAGGTTTCAAGTACAGTAATTTGCTTAACCTCACCTTGTGAAAACAAAACACGGGCCCGGCTCATCCTTTATGTTTTCGGATAACCCACCGCTACCACTCGAGGTCTTACTGGTGTAGGTATAGCCCTAAATCCAAAAACTAAACAGACTCTCCTCGGCTGAATACCGATAGATAGTTGCCTGCGTGGTATCTGTTTAAAAGAAACGGCCAGAATTTGGAAAGACAGAGATACTCGCCGTTGCTTCTTTTTGTCTCTTCCTACGATCCCATTGATTGTAGCTCAGATGAAATATAAGACGAATTCTACAGAAAAATTTCCGCTCTCCTTCGAGAAACTAAGCTCATTGATGTAGTAATAGTGGCTGGTGATTTTAATGCCCAAGTAGGTAGACTAGATGAAACTGAAAGGCACCTAGGTGGATCCTACGGTGTTGAGGCTCAACGAACAGATAGTGTCAACTGTTTACTACAACTATGTTCAGATAAGCGTTTATTTCTCGCAAACACCAACAGCAAGCATAAGGAAAGACATCGGTTGACATGGCAGCCTCCACAATCAACTCAACGCTGGACTCGAATAGACTACATTGCCATCGTTTGAGAGGCTCGACAGAAGACTGCCACTTACTCTGGAAAACACTTTTAGACTTAGATCATGCTTTAGTACGAGCGCGTATTAGTCTGCATCTCATTGGACGTAAAAGAACCACGACAAGGATCACCCTCAGAGTTCAACTTAATGATGAAAAAGTCAAGAATACATTTCAGGAACAACTAAAATACCAATTAGTCAACTGCGTAAACTGTACTCATCCTGAGCTAACTTGAAATGATATCCAGAAAGCTGTTAAAAAAGCAGTAATATCTACTAATAAACTAAACCAAAAGGTTAAGAAAACTCAGTGGATTTCAACTGCATCTACTGAACTGATAGATGCTCGGCAACACATCCCATCTGGTTCTGAACATGATGAGGAACAAGGACAACTTAAACACAAAATGGTTAAAAGCTTACTCAATGATCGTGAGCAGTAGTGTGTGGCGAAAGCTAAAGAGATGAAAAAGGCAGCGGCAATAGGTGACAGTAGGCAACTGTTCAGACTTATCAAGGAAACGGGTATTAGAAACCCGACTGTGAGTGAAACTATCCGAAAATGATGGTTCCATTATTCACTGTCAATCCAGAAGATTAGACCGATTGGCAGAACACTTTAGGAAACAGTCCAACTACCCCTCAAAGTCATCCCTTTTGCATACTATCCCCAAGCAATGTGAACGGCAAATTTAATATTGGTCCCCCAAGTTTTAGTGAGGTTGAGAAGGCTACAGGGAACTTAAGGCGATGGAGGGCAGTAGGACCTAATGCATTAACCACTAAAATATTTAAGCATGGTGGTCCCGTTTTAGCAGCTAGATTAACTGAGATCTTAGTTAGAATTTGGGAACTAGTCGTAATCCCATCTGACTGGTCTCGAACATTAACCATTCCGGTCTATAAGAAAGGACAGAAGTCCTCGTGTGACGATTACTGAGGAATCAGTGCAACGAATATAGTGTCTAAAATATTAGCTTCAATAATACTTCGACGTCTAACTAAAGCTCGTGAAGAGCAAACTCGATAAAACCAAGGTGGTTTTAGACCTGGACGTGGTTGTGAAGACCACATATTCACACTTAGGCAGGTCCTGCAACATAGGCACACTTTTAAAAATTCTACAATAGCTGTATTCCTTGACCTATAGCCGGTGTTTGACTCTATCGATCGTAAGGTCATTTGGCAATATCTGTTATTGAAATGCATATCAGAGAAGTACATTAACTGTATACAAACTCTCTACTCGAGCACCACATGTCGAGTCAGAGCTTATGGCGGATTGTTGTTGGAACTGATTCCCTCAAGTGGTGTTCGTCAAGGCTGCTCGCTTTTCCTATTTTTATTTACTTTTGTCATTGGCATACTTTTAGAGTTAATATTGTCATTGTCTGACTTCTCTGAGGTTGACCTCCTTCCAGGGTACTAACTTATTGACTTAGAATATGCAGATGACATAGTTCTTCTGTGTGAAAATGCTGACAAAATATTGCGTCTTTTGATGAGCTTAAGCCTTAATGTGCGCATGATCGGGATTCGATTCTCCCTATCCAAATACAAAGTTCTGCTTCAGGATTTGCTTGATTCGGTACCGAAGTTAGTGAGTGATAGGGAGCGAAGCAAATGAATCGTTAACCACTTCACTTATCTTGCAAGTTTTATCGGTTCTGATGGACTAGTTACTGGTTGAATCTTGGCTTGCATATAAATGAATCGATTAAATTTTTCAATCTGCGTCACTTGGGGCGTAGGCGAAACATCCATCTTCCGATCAATCAACGTGTTTACTGTGCAACAGTCCGATCCGCTCTACTTTATGGATGTGAAACATGGCCATTAATTATATAGGATATTCGTAGGTCCCTAGTATTTGATCATAGATGTCTCCGAAGCATTGCTCGTGTTTGCTGGGACCACCGAGTAAGCAATGCGTAGGTTAGGAATAGAGTACTAGGTGAATTCGGTAAGTCTATTGATGAAGTAGTGAATCTTCACCAGCTGAGGTGGTTAGGGCATGTGCTACCTATGACTGACCACCGTCTACCTCGTCGAGCAATGTTGTCTGGTGTAGGAGTAGGCTAGAAAAAAGCCAGGGGTGGCCCAACGAAAACATGGCACCAATCCATGAAGTCATTGACAATTGGGCTGAGCCATGTTAATAGATGCAGACTACATGGTTTGGGCCCACGTGATGATCATAACAAACGGTTAGAGACTTTAGGTGATATGGCTTAAAGTCGTTCGCAGTGGCGCAGGTGTATCCATTCTTTTTCTTTCTCCAAATTCTAAGTTTCTAAACTTATCATAATTTTCTTTTTACTGAGTCATATTTTCTCAAGTCTTATCTTCGATTTTCATATCTTTCGATTAATACTTACTCTGTTACTACCTCCCCTACTTCGGGATTTGGTCCGACAATTTCATCTCTATCTGCTAATTGTGTCATGGAAACTTCAACTGATGTATGCATATACCAAGTTCTACGTTATAACTGACTGAATGAATGTTTAAATTTGCAAATGTTGCGTGTACTCATTACCATGAAAATCTACTTACCGTACACTTCTACTTTTATATGCTTGTTTAAGATAAGATTGAATATTTTTATCTTGATGATTAAATTTCGGTATTTCAGTCAGTTTGGCTATATGTACCCAATGGCAGAAATTACAACAAATTTAGAATGTGATTTTGTGTTACTTAATGGTAGGCAGACACGTAAATATTTTTCTTCGAAGGGGCGGCAAAGTACAAAGGGAAATTTTTATTATACTTTGCATGTTAATTTTCATTTGTTGCTGATGATTTGCAGTGATGGACTTTGAATATTAAGCAATAATCTAATACCAACTAATAAAAAGCCTTCGACAATCTACTTATTTTTTCAAACCCAAAAAAATTACCAATCTATGGTTTTGCCTACTTGGTAATATAATCAAAGCACTAGTAGCTATCAAATAAATACTTCCGTTAGATGTAAAATCTACCGGCAGTTCTCGCTTCTACCGTCACTAAATGAAAGCAAATATATGGTGTACTGTTTGACAAAATATATATTTTTAAATTAACTTTGACCAGATTCAATGCGGTCGCTAATACTAGAAATAGTTTGTTAATAAAGAATCCTAGTGATTAAGTCCCTGAAAACTGGTTACTAATGTTTTTAACATAAGTTACTAACCACCGTACTTAGCGTAGCCCTTAACTCACAGGAACCTGGCGTAGCAGAAAATACAATTAGCTGCCTGGTCAACAGGACTTTTAAGCCCAGTCACTTGCCTATACGAAGTGATCTAATGTTTCTAGCGTTTATTGACACACGGTTCCGCCTTGCTGTCAAAGGCAACTAAATGAATATCTCACAGTTCATGAAGGTTGAAAGTAATAGAGAAGAACGTGGGATACTATTATATGTAAGTGACTTCTGAGTACTTCCACTCTTCACTTCTCAACACTCTTAGAATTAAAGATACACTGAAGTGGTAGTTTTGAGCTAACAAAACGAAGTACCTGATTAAAGTGCGCGCTGTATACGACTAAGTTACACTTGCTGTATAACCAATGTAGCTTTTAACAAATAAAAACACATGTAAAAACAAGAGGCAATTAGAAGCAGTCATGTATAGAGAGAAGGACATATTCGATCTCATATAGAGTGAACGAGGTAGCAATGTCCATGCTGGTTGAATAGAAGAGTTGCTTTTCACTATTTGTCATGTGATCTTGTAGTGATGCTTGATCTAGAGCATTCGGCTAGTGAAGTTATCAATAATAAACATGGTTAGCATCAATGACGACAGCCTATAACGATATTTATTTGCAAGTTATTTATAGCAATTACCAAGATTGGTAATTATTTCAGCTATTCACAAAATTATTGAATATAAAGATTGAAAAGCCACTTATCGTTAAAAACACTAAACTCCGTCTCTAAATTTCACGAAAATAAAACCAGTAATGGGAGTTTACTGAAAACCTTACAAAGTTGTAGGCCACACATAACAAATTAGAGATAGGGCGTCCAAACTAGACGTCTTACTATCTAGCAATCTAATTTTCATCCAGAAAATTTATGTGCAGACCTCACCAGGCAGCAATGACCACTAAGTGGTTACATTTGACGCGGTCGCTGATGAAGAATAATGAGACGAAGGTTATACTTGTTATATATTAATTTTGCTCTCTGTCCCTGAATGAATGAGGACTTTCTTATCTTCGACTTTTCGACACTTGATTTCGTAACTCCTGCCTTGCAAACAACTAACCATATGTTCAAAAATGTGATAGTTGTTGAATCCTGTAATTTCACGGCACTAACACACACACATACAATGAAACTACTCAAATAACACATATTTAGAGGAAGATTCGGTGGAATCATTTAATGATAAGACAATGTCAGAATTCTATATGAATTAAAAACTTCGAGCCCTTTATACCCAGTCCCCAGATATACGTCACCTAAATATCCACATTAAATACCAATTTTGTCAGCTCAGCTATTGCTATAAAGACTATGAAAACATCTCTGCAACAAGATACGAGCAATTAAAACTACTTAATAAGAACTCATAAGCGATAGCCTATCTGAAAGCACAAACACAAGTGCGAGAGAATTTCTCGCCACTAGGTGTTTGCTTCACTTGCAACGCACTGCCTGAGGCATTAACTGCAGCCTCAATTTCGGCACACTTCGAAAGAAAGCTTAACGACTATGTGCGCTAACATGGTATACCTAGCGCCTCCTAACACAGGGGCTGAAAACTAGATGTTATTACTTAACCTTGAACTGAAACATTCTCGACTCATATTCATTTAATGGTAATATTTTAAACCATACTAACAAACCAGATGTCTAGGGCTAAATAAAGGGGTGGAGACTTGTAAATACACTTACAAGGGTGAAAAAAGAAAAAAATAGCGATAAAAAGAAAAAAAAGCAAAAGAAATCAGTTGAAACTGTCTAGGCTAATTCTGCTATGTTACCAGCCTTCTATCAAAAAAACACCGAAGCCCTGGAACCACAATTATGACTTTCGAGATGTGGACACACAGAAGTCGAATGATTTATAATAGCTCTTCACACAATATTGGATACTGGATCTAGTCTCATAATGTCTTGAAATAATTTTTCGGCGGCCAACTTAAGCTCTGCGTTGTAGTTGCGATTTTACTGGAAGCTGGTACTACGTTTGTCCCCACTCTATTCTTAACATCAAACAGTAAACCAAGCACTTAGACAAAGCTTGTGTATGTTAGTTTTTTCAATTGTTTGGCTCAAAGCCGATTAGTTCATTTTTATGTTGGGAGTCATTAACATGTGTTAGACACGACTTACGGCAGAACTTGAGTGATTGTCAAGTGGCCTAGAAATCCCTAACCTGAATGAAAAACCAAAAAATCGTGCTGGTAGTATTATGGCCTAACGATGATCTGAAATACAACGAGAAATCCGCTATTTCTAGTGGATTGATTATGGCTGAAATCGAAATCTATAAATGCTTAGTATTTTTTTTTTAGAAAGCTTGCTAAAGCTGTTTTTTCATTCATCCGACTTAATTTTACGATGTATTTTGCATAAGTATTTATCTAGATGATGGTATCCCATCGTCCATCGTGTTCTCAAGTACGGTCGCAAATGACACCTTACTTAACTCTATATTGGTTAAGTATTATTCGCATGAACTGTTGATGGATCAACAAAGTTTTTCTTGTGCACTTTGACTCTGTGTGTATGGTTCACATATGAAAGTGATTCATAAGGTTTCCACTTGTCACTGTATATTATTGTTCCAGGTAGGATGTATTTTCTACAAGTCCAGACAGGGTGACTAGTACAAGAAGTTGCTTTAATTCTAATTTGGAGTAAGTAGAAAAGAAACCTAATCTGATTGACTCCTTACACTAACATTCAGAGCGCCAGAGGCAATATCGATATCGAGTTATTTAGGTATTTAAAAACTATCATTTACTTTCTACATTCATAATTGAATGCTTTTCTTAAGTCCCATAATTTTCAAAAGAATTATGAGCTCATTATCACTAATTAGATCTGGGAGACCCTCTGACGTCGACATGATGTTCTGTAGGTATCCGCCGTAACTTCGAAATGTTTCGGTCGTTCTTTATTAATTTGGCCGCCAACTAATCCCGTCAGGCTCTGAACACGATGAAGAGCGAAAACAAATCAAGTCTAAATTAAGTAGAAGTTTACGAAACGATCGTGAGCAGTGGTGGGCAACGAAAGCAAAAGAGATGGAAAAGGCAGCGGCTTTAGGCAACACTAGGCAGCTTTATAGACTAATCAGGGAAACCGGAATTAAGAAGTCAAGGATAAGTGAAACTATCTCCGAGAAAGATGATACTGTAATCTGCTCTCAACCCAGACGTTTAGAACGATGGGCCGAACACTTCAAGGAACAGTTTAGCTGGCCTTCAGCTACTCTACAATTACCCAGCATTTCCACTCAAGCTAAATGGAACATTGAAGTAGGCCCCCCGACATTAGCTGAAGTTCAAAAAGCTATATCTAACCTGAAACGAGGAAGAGCAGCTGGTCCAGATGGGCTAACCCCAGAGGTTTTCAAAGATGGTGGTCCAGTCTTGGCGATTAGGTTGACTAGTATTTTAGCTAAAGTCTGGGAACTAGATAAAATTCCATCCGAATGGTCTAAATCACTAATAGTCCCAATATATAAGAAAGGACCAAAATCATCTTGTGATAACCATAGAGGGATTAGTTTGACTAATATAGCATCTAAAATACTAGCCTCAATAATTATCGGACGTTTAACAAAGACTCGTGAACTACAAACACGAGAAAACCAGGCTGGCTTCAGACCTGGTCGTGGTTGCATCGACCACATATTCACCATTCGTCAGGTTTTAGAACACAGGCACGCCTACCGGCGTCCTACAATGGTGGTTTTCCTCGACTTAAAGGCAGCATTCGACTCAGTTGACCGTGAGGTTCTGTGGCAGTGTCTATCATTAAAAGGTGTACCTCAGAAGTACATAAACCTTGTGAAGGCTCTTTACTCGAACACTACCAGTCGAGTCAGAGCTTATGGCGAACTGTCATCTGACTTTGCGACCTCAAGTGGTGTCCGTCAAGGCTGTCCACTATCTCCGTTTTTGTTTAATTTTATCATAGACGTGCTACTAGAAGTAACGCTTTCTTCGGCTGAATTTTCTGGGATTGATCTCCTTCCAGGAGGTCCACTTATCGACTTAGAATACGCAGACGACATAGTCCTGTTTGGTGAAGACACTGATAAGATGCAGAGTCTTCTGGTCGCACTGAGCAACAATGCCAGGATGTTTGGGATGCGTTTCTCCCCCTCTAAGTGTAAATTGTTACTTCAGGACTGGCCTGCGTCAACCCCTGAACTAAGGATAGGGAGTGAAGAAGTTGAATGCGTTGATAACTTCACTTATCTTGGAAGTCTGATCAGCCCTAATGGGTTGGTGTCTGAGGAAATTTCTGCACGAATTCGAAAGGCTCGTTTGGCTTTTGCCAACTTACGTCATCTATGTCGTAGGCGTGGTATTCGTCTATCAACTAAAGGATGAGTATATTGCACAGCAGTTCGTCCTGTTCTACTTTATGGCTGTGAAACATGGTCATTAAGGTTAGAAGACACTCGTAGGTTACTAACATTTGATCACAGATGTCTTAGAAATATATCTCGTACCTGCTGGGATCTCCGGATAACTAATAATGAGGTTAGACGAAGGGTATTAGGGAATAATGGTAAATCTGTCGATGAGGTTATGAAACTTCATCGACTGAGATGGTTGGGGCATGTGTTACGTATGTCCGAACACCGGTTACCACGTCGCTCAATGATGACTAGTATTGGGGTGGGTTGGAAAAGGGTTAGGGGCGGCCAAACCAAAACGTGGCATCAGTCGTTGAAGTCACTAACTTCTGGTCTGAGCCACATTGGTAGATGTCGACTACCTGGTTGGGGTCCGCGTGACTGCCGTACCCAGTGGTTGGAGACTCTTGGTGACATGGCTCAGAATCGATCACAGTGGCGTAGGTGTATACATTCTTTGTCTTCACGTACACCTTGAGACTAAAATTACTCTACCTTTCTTTCTACAAACTAATTTTTTTTTCTCTCTCTCTCTCTACATATTATATCCTTATATGCAATCTTCCTTTTATATATTACTACCATTAAAGTAACTGATTCTGTGAATTCGGTGATCATCTTGCTATGCTGTTGAGGTGTGGCAACTTGGACCGATGCACTTATGTGCCTGGTCCTACGTTGTATCTGTCTGTCTGTCTGTGGCCGTAGAAATCACCATTGACGTTTATTAAGGCTTTATTTTCCAGTTTATGTAATTGTACAATGTGCGAGTGTTGAGCTTCTAAAGGTGTTCTAGCGCCTACGTTTTCATTCTGCTGTAAACGCCTGGAAACTACCACGGTGTATAACTTTCTTGATTACAAATATTTTACTGAACCATTTTGCAACTTTGCTGCCGATAAATTTAGCCATGTTATCGACTAAATAATAAATACTTTCAGAGGAGTCTTAAAGTTAGTAAGACAAGGAGAAAGCCTTAAAATGAAATGGGAAAAGATAATGACCATCGATTTTTTTCTAGCTTGTCTTGTTGACCCAAACGAAACTTTACATTAGACGACATTTCCAATGCGCAAAATGTCAACTTGTTAGGGGTATATTTTAGTAGTTTTTGAAATCATGTGGTGAAGTATTCTAGTGTTTAGATACTCATATAATGGTAAATTCTCAAGCTTAACTTTAAGTGATTCATAAGTTCAGATTGCCTTGGTTCTCAGCCTCCTTGAGGTTTGGTGACTAACCGGTTTCCCTCACCACGCAGGTGTAGCGATATTTGATCATGTGGCTAGTCAGTTGAATACAACAAAACATAACTACCAGACTACTGCTTTGCCCTGTAAATAACCGGTATTTTTCTTTTGGCAACGGAGATATCTAGCGAAAACTTAAAAGTTGGCATCTCTTAATGTGTGCGAAAGTCGTTTACAACGTTTCACTGTAGCTTCACGTTTACTGCGTAGTTTTGTGTCGGTATCCGGATTTTCAGTCGAAAAAACTCTATTTCATCTACTTTTTACGTTTGTATCATTTAAAATAAGTGATTGCTTTCTGTTAGTAAGGTGTAGGAAGACATAGTTCTGTGCTGCTTAACGTAATTTCATTGTTGTCGTTTAATGGCATCAATGCATTCCATCTAACACTAGTGTGTTGCTGGAAACATTGAGATTAGCCATTTTTCATTTTCTAAAGTGACTTACTTCATAAAAGTAGTTAGTCTGTAGTCCCTATAGTCGGACTTAAATAACAGAACGCCCTTTGAAAAGCTACTAATGATTTTTGTGGATGTCAAAAGCCGCTTTAGTCACCAACTTCTGATTTTTCGTATTACATTAGCTGCCTTTCCGAGGCCTAAGTAGCTGTCCTTAAAATTATGTTGTCTTGAAAATATAACCAGTATGTTATCTGAACAATCAAATATTTCGTAAAAAATCCTACAAGCATGTAACCATTCTGCTAGTTAGACTGCTGACGGCATAATGTAACAAAATTTAGAAAGTGATTTTCAATTGGATGACATTTTATGTTGTTTTCACAAATATTTGATAAGGTCCCATGATTTAATGACTAAGCTTTATACTTAGCGTTAAACAATGTGTCTGGATAATTGAAAATGAATTTTTCTTTGATTGATTAATTTCCCTGTATTCGTCTTTAGTAACTTCCAAAAGGGCATCGATGTTCTAATCACATCTGAGTCGTTCACCATTAATGAGAATGAAGGAACTTTACCTGTGCTGTAAACAATATAAAGCCGTTTAGTGTTGTGAGGCCTATGGAACCACTTCTGATTCGTGTTGCATGCTTTCTCCTGTAGTTTTGTTATCTCAAGGTCAATGTACCTACACATGTGGCAGTTAAATTTAGCATTATCGGCACCCTATTACTTATACTAATCCCTGATTTTTTTTTTAAAGAATATAAGATTTAGCTAACCATTTATGAAACGAAAAGTCAGTTTCATTCTCATAGACCCTGTGCCGGTAGTAGGAGCTTTGACCATTAATCAAGACTTTATTAAGCTATATTAGTAACACCGGCACGCATTAGTTCTAACGTTATTCAGACAGACAGATACAACGTAGGACCAGGCACATAAGTGCATCGGTCCAAGTTGCCACACCTCAACAGCATAGCAAGATGATCACCGAATTCACAGAATCAGTTACTTTAATGGTAGTAATATATAAAAGGAAGATTGCATATAAGGATATAATATGTAGAGAGAGAGAGAGAAAAAAAAATTAGTTTGTAGAAAGAAAGGTAGAGTAATTTTAGTCTCAAGGTGTACGTGAAGACAAAGAATGTATACACCTACGCCACTGTGATCGATTCTGAGCCATGTCACCAAGAGTCTCCAACCACTGGGTACGGCAGTCACGCGGACCCCAACCAGGTAGTCGACATCTACCAATGTGGCTCAGACCAGAAGTTAGTGACTTCAACGACTGATGCCACGTTTTGGTTTGGCCGCCCCTAACCCTTTTCCAACCCACCCCAATACTAGTCATCATTGAGCGACGTGGTAACCGGTGTTCGGACATACGTAACACATGCCCCAACCATCTCAGTCGATGAAGTTTCATAACCTCATCGACAGATTTACCATTATTCCCTAATACCCTTCGTCTAACCTCATTATTAGTTATCCGGAGATCCCAGCAGGTACGAGATATATTTCTAAGACATCTGTGATCAAATGTTAGTAACCTACGAGTGTCTTCTAACCTTAATGACCATGTTTCACAGCCATAAAGTAGAACAGGACGAACTGCTGTGCAATATACTCGTCCTTTAGTTGATAGACGAATACCACGCCTACGACATAGATGACGTAAGTTGGCAAAAGCCAAACGAGCCTTTCGAATTCGTGCAGAAATTTCCTCAGACACCAACCCATTAGGGCTGATCAGACTTCCAAGATAAGTGAAGTTATCAACGCATTCAACTTCTTCACTCCCTATCCTTAGTTCAGGGGTTGACGCAGGCCAGTCCTGAAGTAACAATTTACACTTAGAGGGGGAGAAACGCATCCCAAACATCCTGGCATTGTTGCTCAGTGCGACCAGAAGACTCTGCATCTTATCAGTGTCTTCACCAAACAGGACTATGTCGTCTGCGTATTCTAAGTCGATGAGTGGACCTCCTGGAAGGAGATCAATCCCAGAAAATTCAGCCGAAGAAAGCGTTACTTCTAGTAGCACGTCTATGATAAAATTAAACAAAAACGGAGATAGTGGGCAGCCTTGACGGACACCACTTGAGGTCGCAAAGTCAGATGACAGTTCGCCATAAGCTCTGACTCGACTGGTAGTGTTCGAGTAAAGAGCCTTCACAAGGTTTATGTACTTCTGAGGTACACCTTTTAATGATAGACACTGCCACAGAACCTCACGGTCAACTGAGTCGAATGCTGCCTTTAAGTCGAGGAAAACCACCATTGTAGGACGCCGGTAGGCGTGCCTGTGTTCTAAAACCTGACGAATGGTGAATATGTGGTCGATGCAACCACGACCAGGTCTGAAGCCAGCCTGGTTTTCTCGTGTTTGTAGTTCACGAGTCTTTGTTAAACGTCCGATAATTATTGAGGCTAGTATTTTAGATGCTATATTAGTCAAACTAATCCCTCTATGGTTATCACAAGATGATTTTGGTCCTTTCTTATATATTGGGACTATTAGTGATTTAGACCATTCGGATGGAATTTTATCTAGTTCCCAGACTTTAGCTAAAATACTAGTCAACCTAATCGCCAAGACTGGACCACCATCTTTGAAAACCTCTGGGGTTAGCCCATCTGGACCAGCTGCTCTTCCTCGTTTCAGGTTAGATATAGCTTTTTGAACTTCAGCTAATGTCGGGGGGCCTACTTCAATGTTCCATTTAGCTTGAGTGGAAATGCTGGGTAATTGTAGAGTAGCTGAAGGCCAGCTAAACTGTTCCTTGAAGTGTTCGGCCCATCGTTCTAAACGTCTGGGTTGAGAGCAGATTACAGTATCATCTTTCTCGGAGATAGTTTCACTTATCCTTGACTTCTTAATTCCGGTTTCCCTGATTAGTCTATAAAGCTGCCTAGTGTTGCCTAAAGCCGCTGCCTTTTCCATCTCTTTTGCTTTCGTTGCCCACCACTGCTCACGATCGTTTCGTAAACTTCTACTTAATTTAGACTTGATTTGTTTTCGCTCTTCATCGTGTTCAGAGCCTGACGGGATTAGTTGGCGAGAGCTCATCAGTGCTATAGATGTCGCAGAAATCCACTGGTTTTTCGTGCTCCTTCTGTTCAAATTACTAGTAGATGACGCTGCTGTTTCTACAGCTGTTTTTATATCATTCCAGGCAACATCAGGATCAGCCTGGTTTCCAGAGTTACCTAATTGTGACCCTAACTGTTCTTGAAATTTACTTTTGACCTTCTCGTCGCTCAGATCAATTCTAATGGGTTTTCCTAATGTGGCCTTTCTACGTCCAGCGAGGTGCAAGCAAATGCGTGCTCGTACTAGAGCATGATCAGAGTCTAAACATGTACTCCAGAACGAGCGGCAATCTTCTCTCGAGCCTCTACAACGATTACTGATGGCAATATGGTCTATTTGAGTCCATCGTTGTCTTGGTGAAGGGGGTCGCCACGTTAGGCGATGTCTCTCCTTATGCCTAAAATTAGTATTCGCTAAGAATAAACGATTGTCTGAGCAAAGTTGCAGCAGACGGTCACCATTATCTGTTCTCTGAGCTGGAACACTAAAATACCCGCCTAAATGTCTTTCTGTTTGGTCTAAACTACCTACTTGGGCATTAAAGTCACCTGCGACGACTACTTCGTCTGGGCTGCAGTCTAACGTTATTCACTGCTTCATTATCATAATATTGTGCACGATTAGTTGGAGGTCAATGTATTTCAATTACCGGAAGCTTCAAAGAGTTAACATTCAGATTTTACTTGATGTTATGCGAATCTAACTGAAGTTACCGTTAGTTTGATTTTATTCTTATTTTTCCCAGTAATTTATTTCCTAGCTAAACTTGATATTGAGTCATTGGAGCTAATCGTAAACATCAGAGTCATGTAGGTTCGTTTTTCATTCATAATCTGGCTTTGAAACCACTGGGGCTCCAATCATTTACATAGAAGACTACGAAGCATGGTAAACTATTGCAGAGCTGTAATCACTTTTAAAGTGCTGAAATCATAGTGGAATAACCAGTTAATTGTGCTTCTTTTTTCAATGCATTGTACGTTCCTAACCATCGCCTACGTATATGTGCAATTCTGCTTAGAATAGGAGTATGCTCGAAAGAGGCTTGGATGTAGTTAGACTAAGACGTGGCATTAATCCTTTAAATCGTTGGCTATTCAACTGAACAATGTTATTTTGTGCAGATTACAGTCGTCATAATAACTGCTATTAGTTGTTGGAGACGTTAGATGTCATGATCAAAATCAATTGCATCCACTCTTCATTCGGACTCTTAGCTCCAGTATTCTTTCGTAAATACATTTGGTCTTTTGAACGATATTCCCAAAGTTTAGGCATTATCATTATTATTCCTGGTACAGTTACTTCGACTTTGTCATTTTTCTCATCGTATTGATTTAGTATAGCGTTTTGGGCTAAAGCGTATTTTTGTTAGGCTTTTAGTTTATTATTAATAGCCAATATTACATTTTTATACTTCAGACCTGACCTAATTTTGTTGATCACATTTATCGGTGCAATCATCAGTGATACTTCCTGGGCAAGATTCGAGCCAGTTTCCATATTTGACAATTCGATACGTCAAATAACTCTTCGCTGTTACTAAATATGAACTAGTTACCTTGAATTGATGTATTATTAGATCTGATAGTCTCACGATTGTCACTTAGAATATCTGTTAAGTAGGTAATATATCAAATGAATAGGAGAGGGTTGCATCTTAACAGAGTGTAAATACGTCATTGATTTCAGCATAATTTTGCAATTTTGTGCACTTCTTATTACATATTTCGTTTACATATAATTGTTTTAGTTTTACTCTTCTATTTGATGAAACGGGCAAAACAAGATAGGGAACTAACTGAAGAAGAGCGTAATGTTGTGATATCAGTACGTCATTGTGCCCGAGAATTGGATGATATTTTGCAGGGCGCACGCCGAAAGGCCCAGTCAAACTGCCAAACTGTTTGCAGAAACAGGAATCAGTGTCATGTTTAGAGGTGTTGACTCTTATGCTGATATGTACGAAAAACTGGCTGTTAAGTCAAGAGATGGATTGGAAAGATTATTCTCTAAATTTTCTGACTGTGAAGAAATCCAGGATACTCAAGATGCAATTGAAGAAACTGAAGGCAACTGGAGAAATTTCCTAATTAATCTTGACAAGGAAGTTGCTCGCAATGAGCATGAAAGTGACGAAATTAAATCAGTATCCAAACCCAAGAACTTTGATAATGTTGAATGTGACTACTTATTTTTACCAATCACTACCACTTATTGACTGGCACACCAATCGTGAAGTTAATTTGCTGGATTATTTTCAAAAATATATGTGCCTTGTGGTAATTTGTCAACCAGCTTACTGGCCAGATACTGCTGTACGATGGCGTTATTCAGAAGTTTCAAAGGCTCAGGTACATTTCACACTTATGAATATAGTATTATCTGTAGTCCAGCGTTTCAGAATGGATTTAGTAATACATAGCATTACTACTTGAACTCAAAATAATTTTTTGTATACATGAAATAAGGTTAAGACTATGAATAACTGCTGCTTTTTCTTAAAATATTAATCTATCGTTATCGTCCCTCTTTAGCACTCGAAAAGTGGTGTCAGGATTTATAATTGGAGGAATCTACTGAGCCAACGAAAACCTCTAGTTATCGTTACAAATGCTCCACATTTAGACTACTGAGTTAGGAATAAATGTTGCGTACTTCCAACTTTATCCAATCAGCGAGTCAAGCAGTTATCCACCAATAGTTGTCACGTTATGTCACATTAATCGAAGCTAAATCTGTAAATGATAGGAACCGAAATTAGAGGTATAATATTATTAAGCTGGACATAAGACTTGAAGGTCTCTGGCTCGATCTTTGATGGGATGTTGAGTTCACATCTTTAGATAATTGCAAATTAAAACAAAACGAGTGTCAAGTGTCTGCTAGTATCCTAATATTTACCCAGTAAACGTCACTCCATAACAAAAATTACGATCAAATTGATAGCATTCTCAATTTAGTCGGTCTTCGGGAAGCTACCTTCTTAATTGATATACACTGTAACTGACCTGTCTAAAATCCATATTCGTTAGTCTTTTTCTCATACATTTTATGTTCTGTATTTTTATTTATCTTCCATTCGTTTTAAAGCAGTTCACCAAGTAAATTAATTATCTGTACAATTTTCATTTTAAGTGTGATCTATCTCAGTTCAAAGTTGGATACGTAGTTGTCACATGGGGCCCTGCAAATGAAGTACGAAGTTGGTCTAAACAAGTTAATCGGAATTACAAAATGGCCAGTTTTATGGGATAAGTCAGGGGATTTCCGAGCTAAAGTTGGATTTAAGTCAGGTTTACAACGTGTTAGTTTGCAAATGTTTCTTTCGAACCAATACTTGCTAAGACAGTTTTAATCTTTTGTTTTTTAACATATTATGCAGTATATTGTTTGTACAAGTCAAGTCTACGTATCGGAGCAGTGTCCTTTCTGTACTTGTAGGACCCTGTGAGATAAGGATATTCGCCAGTTTTTATTTACTTCTCACATTCCATAGGAGACACCAGGTTAGTAGTGTGGTTTAGGTACGCTTTACTCTTATCGATGGCTTCTAATCCGCGCATTACTTACCTGGCGTTTAAATAGAAGAGCAAAGGTAGTCAATTTGTGACATGCCTTGGATTAAAGGATATTTGTGTTGAGTTTGTCAGCCAAGTTTTACTTGACCTCCAGTATCGTACAAATAAGGCGATACTTATGCTAGTAGCAATACTAATAAATTTCTAAATTAAATTCTTCCTAAATATTGAAATGCCTTTTTGGATTGAAAGGAATCTTAATTGTGTTTATATTCAAAGTGCATCGCTTATTTTTCGTACAGTTCTCCCGCATTCCATCGAAGATATTATCATGTACTCTGTTTGGTATATTTCTAGTTGTCTCGCTTTGCTAAGTTTTTTCCTGTACAGACAGCATCTTCAAATGAATACTTCAGTCTAATTATATGAACTTAAAACTTTCAGTATTAGGGTGTATGGTTACAGTGAATTTCCACCGTGATCATACATCCTACAACTGACAGTTTTAAGTCCATGTTTTAATACAAACTGTTAAATATTCAGCGATGTTCCTGAATTAAATATGCATATACCACAAAGAAATATTTAAAAAAGCCACTGAGTAAGTTCAGTCACATAACGTACTTCGTTTTTGTATAAGCTAGGGTATTCATTTGTCCTATTTCACATCCCTAATAACTCCTTGGAATGCACACTAGAAGATTCATATCAGAAAATTAAGTAGTGAATATGCTCAATATGTAGTAGTCATCTCTTTCGTCTCAACAGTCACAGGACTATCTTGCGTTGAGTTAAAGTAAATAGTAATCGTGTTACATTAGTGCAAATTTTCCCCTTAGTATATAATTAACATTCAGTAATTATGTGACTATGGGTAATTTCCATTTTCTTCCAGATTTTTAGTTTCACGATGTTACTTTTGGACAGAGTCCGCATAATGTACACCATAAACATATCAGTTTAAAGTGGAATAAAGACGTGATTGAAGATTATTTATCTTGGTCTGTCTTATCTCAGGTGGTATACAAGAAAAGACGAGTAAATAAAGTACTTTTATAAAAGGCTAATAAAACCAAAAACCTATCAGTAGCGCATCCTTACACAACTCACTCAATAACCATGCTTTAAAACACTACTTTTGAACGAACAGTGGGACAATGATTTACACTGAAATGCGTTTACATTGGAATCTTATTTAACGTTTTTCGTATTTACATTAATGTGTTGAGGTTAGTTGAACATTTTTTCCTTAATCATAGCAGTCTGTGTAGACGTGTTACACTAGTATACCTGTCAGTATTCTAATGGATTTTAATCACTAATTAAGTCTTTTTGGTCTTACTGTGTAATGTGAATTTATAGGTATGGGCCGCTGAAAATTTGGATTTCCTTGGCTGTCAACGTTCAATACATAATCGTCCGATAAACCCGCCACCATCTGATCTCAACTGGTCGGAATGGAAACAAATCGGTGGCGAACTAGTCTTAGCCCAACCCGTCTTATGGAATCCTCAAAAAACTATGAAATCTATTAATCATGTGGCCACAACTCAAACAAGTACTAAACATAACTACGATGATAATGATGATGAAAATCTGCATTCGGAATCACTTAGGTCACTAATCCAGGAGGCTCTTCGCGATAAAGAAGCAATAAGATCAAAACAGGTCAAAGTTTGTGCATTACATCTGAGTACTCGTATTTCTGATCTCATGCCTTCAGGTCAGATTTATCAAGCTGCCTTGACTTGTTACGCCCGTACGCACAATACTACAGAAAGTGAAGTCATGGATAAGATTAGAAGAGATCGCAGATTTTCTACACCACCTGAGTCAGCTCGATTACAGTACGAGACAACTACTGGTTTATATTACGACCCAGAAACTGCTTTGTATTATGATCCACTCAGAGGTTATTTCTACGATTCATCTAATCAAATGTATTACTACTGGTCTCAATCTGAAGGACGATATATCCTAGCCAATACACTGATCCAAGCTGAACTTGCTGCTGCTCACGTGGCTCAAGCAGCGGCAGCTCGGGCTGCAGCAGATAAGCTATGGCTGAGCGGGAAGCTGCTAAAAAAGCAGCCATGTGTGTAGCTGCGCAATTAGCGGAAATACGTGCAGGTAAAAATGACTATGCTGCTTATGCGTACGCAACATGTGTACTACCTCAACAAGAGCCCTACGATTCTGATTACAAAGAAATTTGTATGGATGGTGATCAGCTGTGTACTGCTTATCAAAATACAACAACTGCTGCAAATAATATTGAAGCGTCGCTAAAAGCATGGAATGCAAGTGGTACTGAAATTCTGTCATCTAAACCTCTTGTTCCATATACAGATGACAGTACAGAAAATGATCATAATAGTTCGACACCGCCACCACCAGGGCTGTAAACAACAACTCTCTTTTTTACTGTTTTTCTTCACTCCATTTAATATGTACGCATCTGTATTTTGCGTGCTATAAGTTGTACAGTTATTATGTGATGCGTTATTTTAATGTTTGTACAGTCATTTCTTATAATCGAACATGCTTATGAATAGGTCATTATTATTTCCAAATATGCGTATTTCAGTTTATGAAACAGCATTCTTTAACTAAAGTTTAGCCCGACGAATGCGGAGGACATGTGGTTATTTGGTTGCATGCGTTTCGAATTCGTTGCTGGTACGTGATGGAAAACGTGCAGTAAGTTTTGTTTAGCCTAGTTTGTAAATTATAGTTGAGCAGTGGAATGTCAACAGATTTATCCATTTTCGAGGATTGATACATATTAAAGAAAGGATAATTGAACAGCAATACCATGCCATGACATAACTTTACTTATGGGCTAAATTCCAACCTAGTGATACTTGAAAGTGCTCATCAGGAGAATTGAATAACATGTGGAATAAAAGATTATAGCCTATTATTTTGTATTTACACTATGCAACTCATTCTTTGACACGTAAATTGTAGGCATTTCATAAATTATAAAACCAGGAATAGTCAGTATATCGATCAGTCTGTTTGTTGAAAATACTTCCGTATAATTATTTTGATTAGGAAGTGTTGTCTTTGTCTCTCCATGCACTCGTTCGGCACTGATCTCTTGGACATGTACATAAAAATAAATTTTGTAAGTAGAATCAAAAGACTGAGTTGTAGAATGCAACCATGATGAAATTTTTCCAAAGGGAGGTGAACATGTGGGATAATACGTGATCAGTGCATCTTGCTGCTCAGATGACATATTTACTATGTCGTTCCATATAGTACACAGACGTTTTAGTTGGTCTTGGTCATGCATAACTAAGCGTATTGATTTTGAACGGTTAGTAGCATCAGCTAAAATCTGAGTTTCTTCTGAAGACATAAGATTGAATTCTATGCTCCATGAAATACTCTTCGAATTCACCTTTTTGTACTTGAATACGGGTTCTATTAACTTTTGAACGTGATAACATAAGCGTTGGTGCCAGCCGGAGAGTTATACCATATTGATTAGCTAGCTTCACTAGTTGGTTCCTTTTACGGATTCTTCCAGTATTAGAATGAGACAGCTAAAGAAAATAGATATAAATGATTACAATTACAAAAGAAAAAATCCAAGGGTTTATGCTTACTACTTTAAAGAAAATTAGGTACACTGAAAGATCTTCGAAATTTAGTGTAGCCATTAAAGTGTAGGGAGTTTATGAGATGCTTATACTCAATCGGTCATGAGTAATGTAGAACATAGCACATATGTATATTAGTCCAACGCGCCACACTACATCTGCACGGCAAATGGATACCAAGGAAGTAAAAAACTTCAAACATAAGGAATATAATTAAATGAATAATTCCTGGAAATATATGATACAATTTTAAAGCTCGTGATATAAGGGAAGAAATAAAGGATTCATCTATACCATTGCAGTTGGTCCTGGGCAATATTATTTAACGTCTCCAAATGTTGGCTACGGTAATTGCACAAACCCCAACAAGAGTACTGATGCAATGTTTTGGTTCGGACCTCCTAGCTTTCTCCTATCATGATGTTACGCTAGCCAACACCGTTATGACATAGATTTCTATCTCAAGAGACTCTTTTTGGTCTACACGATAAATTGACATAACGAAATTAGTTTTAACTTACAATTAGGTGACAACTAATAAAATTGACATATTTTTTCTGTTGATATCTTTGTAAGTGACACATTTATCACTAAGAGCTTTCAATTTCAGTTTACTGATCCTGGTACAGAACCTCACGAAAAAGGTTGAATAAGAGTACTCTCTTATATTGACTAAAAAGGACCCGACCATTACTACTACGTGATCAAGGTTGCCTATCGTAATGAATCAATCGACCTATATTGGATGGAACAATCGTTTCTTAAGGTACTAGCTTACCAGACAAGTCGGTTGGAAAGCAATAAACCTAAGGTCCGACGGCGAAGTACTATCGACTGTACAGGTGTGACGGGACTAAGGTGTTTCCCTCAGACGACAACCAGCAATGTTAGAAAAGGTCGACCCTAAGAATGGACACCCCACCTTACTCCACGAATTTCCGTCTCTGGTGGTGAGGTCTTCCCGAATACGAAGCTAAGACAGAAAACCACTTGCAAAAAGGTTTCCGGCCGGCCTCAAGCAGCCATCTCCTGGGCGTTGCGGATCACCAAGACCACCGTTAGTCTAGCTTTTCTTTCAGGTATCTCGAGAACCTTCTGACGGAATGGCGACTGGGAAGCGGAAAGTGCCCTCATACCTCCAATGGCATTGAAGATCACCTTTATAAAAAACCTCAATCCCTGATATTTCTGTTTCTTCCACTATCAACCCTAAGATCCTATCTTCAACTTTCTCTTCATGTACCACCAGTGCCAACATTTCGAGTTCACGAAATACTGTCCCGGGTCCACTGAAACCACGCTCTGAACTGCGCATCGGAGTCGTCAATGCACGAACCCTATGCCAAATCGAGCACAAGGTCACTCAGGCTCGTGTTATAGATGTGCGCTGTCTCTGAAACATGAATATAGAATCCTAGAGTGATCATCCACTTGACTTTACCTAACAAATATGCAGAATCTACACGATGTACTCTTTGGTTACATGGTGACTCGACAGGCACTCCTCTGGGGTTAGCCAATGTAGGCATAGCATGAGAGGAACAAGCATTTCTTGAGTGGACTCTTGTTGACAGACGAATATGTTCTATTCGAATAAACGGCTCGGTAAAAACTCGGAATGGCAGGGATGCACATCGTTGCCTTTTCATCGTTTTTGTCTACACTCTCATTGTCTGCAGCCCGGCCGAAGTAGAGGTAAATGATTTGATGTTCCAGCTCAAAGAAAAGATTGTAGTAACCGCCTGCTACAGCTGTGCTCTGACAATCGTGGTTCTAGGAAACACCGACTTTAAGCAAAAGGGGAGATATCGTCTGACATGACAATCCCTCCTGGTACCTACCCAACGATAGACTCAAGTAGATTATATCGCTAGCAACTACCTTTAGATAGATTCTAGAAGATTGTTGCTGGATTATGTGCTTATATTCTGATCACGTTCTGGTACAAGCATACATTTGCTTGCGTCTTACTGGACGCAGATAGTTCCCAACAAGACCTATTAGAATTCACTTCAGCGATTAGAAAGCCAAGATTATATTCTACGGGAAACTACAGGAATACTTAGGAAATCATAGAAACAAGATCCACCTAGATGTTGCTTGGCATGATATCCGAATAACTACTGAATCAACAGTGATATTTATCAGATACTTGAACCATAAGGTAAAGAAAAATTAGTGGGTCTCAGCAGCGTCTATTAGATCGATGAACTCCCATAAACTTATTTTGTCAGAATCCGAACACGAGGAGCGAAAACAGACGTAGACTGGCAAAACGTCGTGAGTAATAGGTGGTGAAGAATGCAAAAAATATAGAACAGGCAACGGCCATAGGTAACATTGGACAACTTTTCAGACTAATTAAAGAAATCGAAATTAACAAGTCAAGTGTTAATGAAGCAATATCTTCAAAAGTTGCGGCATTTAACTACTCTCTTAGGATGATGAACGGGACACTTCAAACAGCAATTTAGCTAACCTTCAATTATTTTATAACTGCCCACTATTTACAAACAGCCTGGACGGAAAATTGACATAACCCCCCCCACACTTCGAAACTTGCTGAAGTTGAAAAAGCCGTAGCCTATATGAAACAAGGAAGATAAACGTGTCTGTATGCATGTGCTTCAAAAGTTTGCCGCTGAAAGGCGTACTTTAGAAGCACACAAACCTTGTGACGGTCCTTTACTCAAACACTTAGTTCAGTAAGCACATAAGGCGAACAGTCGTCAAAACTTGTAACCTCCAGTGATATCTGTCAAGACTTCCCACTAACCTAATTTTTATTTAATTTCACTATAGATTTGTAGATAGAAATCACGAAGTTATCGTCTATATTGTTGTGTGAACTATAAATAACGAGTGAAGTAGTTGGGCGCGTCTACCGCTTCATTTATTTTGGAAGTCTTATAAGCCTTGATGCGTTGGTGTCCGATGAATTTTCAGCACGAGTTCATAGAGCTTGTCTAGCTTTTCCCAAATAACATCACCTGTGGAGCAGGTGAGATATCTCTCAGTTGAACAAGTATACTGCATCCCGTTTTTACCGTATGAATGTGGAACGTGGCCGTTTAGAGTAGATGACATTAGCAGGTTATTGGTATTTGGTCATCGATGTCTTTGAAACAACGCTAGCGTTTGTTAGGGCCATCAGATAAGTAAGAAAGGTTAGATCCAGGGAATTAGGGGTTAGACTAGTTGATTTCAACATACTGACTAGAAAATTTCGTGAAATAACATTTGTTACTTACCGATAAAAGCTGTTTTTCTCTGTAAGCATTTTTTCTGTCGATTTCCTCTAGTAATCTATAGTCTCTCTGGAAAAGAAACATAGAATAATTCTCTTTCCGACAATAAGTAACAGCATCACATATTCCAGAGCAATCAAACCGAATTTTATGATCATTACAACACGAAAGACTACAAGTTTTGGCCTCACATTTCGGACATTTATATTTGAATTCATTTTCTAAGCATACAGTACATAACCGATTGTCAGTAACTGAATCATACTTTATTGATTGGCTATTTTCTGGACTCATCATTGTGTTAGTTTAAAAAGGATATTCTAGAGCTGAAATAACAGTGGTATGAAGATTAGAGAAATTTAAAACGGCAAACAATTAGAAAAAAGTGCTGACTAAAATCCTGTGTAAATAGAGCATTCTACACAGTAGAAAGCAGAAAGAACAACTGAGCTGTTAACAATTTCACACTAACTCGCGTGAGCACAAAAATTACAAGTTAGTTTATATATATATAATTATGTCCTAATAGGCCGAGTTGGTTCTTATTACACACCAGCTGGCACGCCTTATAACATATTTTCAAAAGGTTCTACGAAAACGTGGTTCAAATATGTGGTTAGCTATATTTAACAGGTAATACACAACGGGATGAAACAGATTCATCTTAAACGCAAATGTACAGATAATGAAACAGTGTAGATTTTATGAAATCAAAGTTAATATTCATTGTGCAGACTATAGATATTCTGGCGAATAAACCATTAGTGGAAAGAATAAGATGTCAAGTGATCTACAACAATTCTCGTTTTAGAATCATTAAGAAAACCTGATAATATATTGTCTTAAAACTTAATCATGGTTTCAGACCATTACCTATGTGATTTAAAATAATCCATACAGGTCACTATTACTCACCAAAACACCTCCCTTAATCTACCCTTTTCCCAAACATGTGACTTCTGCTGGGAAATTAACGGGAGCAGACCAGCGTAGAAAAAATATTTGCTTGTATGGTTCACTGATGTCACCAGTAAATATTCAAATGAAAGAAAATGTCAGTAGTGTCCATTAATTCTACGCTATAGTGAAAAGACTTGTAAGTACAGACACAATCGGAATGAAGTATTCTAATGTTGAATTATTAAGCGGTCGTTTCGGATTTTCGAAAGTCCGAAAGGCAAGACTATTTGTTCTCAGAATCCAAACACAACACTTTACTAGGGATAAACTTTATACAAACGACCGTAAGAGGACATTGCCTGTCAGAAACAGCAGTATAAGAGTCTGAAAAAAGGATGAAACGAAGAGGGAGCCCACAAGTCAGTAGGCGCATACAATTTTCGATATGTGACGATTAAGCATAAACCAACTGAATTATCTGGGTCGGTCCTTGAGTGGTCGAGCTGGAAACGAGGAGGCATCTTTGTCGCATGACAGGCAGTCCCAGTTTTTTTAGTTTAATTATTGTTGTCTATTTTTGGGCGGTGAAGGCTGTTGTGGCTGTCAGTAGTCCGACACTAAGCAGTAGGTTGCTTGATCAACAAGAGGTGATGTGTGTATACATATACATAATACAGGGAAAAAATGCGAATAAGCTAATAAGCATTTTTCTTAATAAAAAAAGGTGATGAGTGAGCATGCTGTCGATTGACGTATGGGAGGGTAAGCTTTCCTCCTATTCTACGTAGTAAACGACAGTCCATGTCGCGCGACATCGGTGTCTAGCGTTTGCTTGAAGCTCTTCATCATATAACTTTGCAATGGAGGCTAATAAGTAATTCTAAGTGGAGCACATTTTCACTGCAAAAAACTGCGTCCGCGTCAGGAAAGTTCCCCATTGGTGAGTAGTTTTCAGGTTACCCTGAGGTTTATTAAGGTTTCTTTAAGTAAGAATATCCTTATTGAAGTGATCTTGAAGTATTTTGAGTCTCCTCTTACTCTACTATATCTTAGAAAAAAGAGGCTGAGCTCCAAAAGACTATCTTCATATGTTGTGTATTTCGGGCTCACTACCCACTTGGTTGCTAGGCGCTGGGCTTTCGCTATGAGGTCTGAATCCTTCTTTCTAATTGGTAAGGTTACGACATTATTGTGGAGTCAAACGTAGATTTCGAATAATATTAGGAATAGGTCTAGCGCCAGGGTGTTAAGTTGTTTACGCATGAAATGAAGGGTGGCATATGTTTTGGTAGAAATGCTCTTATGATTCGCCCCGGTGTTTAAGGTGTTTGTGAATGTTAAGCCATAGTAGCACTCAGTTTATATGTTTGAGTGGTTGAACGTGCAGAGTATTTGTAGTCTGGTGCCTACTTTGTTGAATATTCACCCCACAACATTTTATCAAGTTGAATTTGATACCATTCTCTTCAACCCACGTTTCTAACATCGTTAAGTCGCACTGGGGAGACAACGATACACTCTCTGCATGATAAGCACTGACTTTCACAGACACTGAAGGTCGGGGGATCCAAACACCGAGTACGGGTAACTAGAAACAACAACAACCAGCACATGACACTGACGAATGAGGTCACAAGTCTTGATAGTAGGCAAAAACCTTTAATACTCGTCAACGTGTTGGTAGCTAAAAGTATCCCATTAGATGCCAGGGAATTCCGATAAAATGTAGTGTTGAAAATACAGTAGGTTCCTAGGGATGCATACCACACCAACTAATGTACAAACTATTCCGTGGGAATATCTTCACTGAGGGCAAACCACCTCACTGAGTTTCTTTAGACTGTTGCGAAGACACCGAGAAAATCATTATACTATCACAGAAACCAACGGCCGAACAGTCCTCGAACATACTGGTGAGGCCTGACAGTCCATGGTCAGCAAGGAAAGCAGCCATGAAACAAGGTCATAGAACAGGTGATAAGGAGAGTATGATTGTTCATGGGATTTTGAATCAGTATTGAGGAAGTCCAGACAAGCATTACTTACATAGCGTAAGCTAGTGGGAATGGCCGTCAACAGACCTCGGCATGTGAGATGTCACGGCAACCAGCATAAGAAGGCCACCTCGACCCACACACCCCACGAACACAATCCCACTTCGTTTGCTGGCTGTAAACTTTCCTTACTAAAGAGGCAACTAAGTCAAAGGACAGCCTGACGGAAACAAGGTAAAAGTGACTACTCTAAACCAAATGGAGAGCTTGGTAGAGGTGAAAAACATCCCAGAAAAAAAACAGACCGTCACTCATACTTGAGGCTAGGAAGTGTAACGTAAAGGTTAAGGAAGACAAGAGGTCACCCCAATACCCGCTGATAAACAAAATAAGATCTAACCTAAAATATAGGTACAAATTTATGGCAGGACGAAAACCAACCAAGTGAGGGGAGGCTTGTGCTACTAAAAGACAGAGCGGAGAAGACTTCACTAGTAAGGAGATAGTTCACACCCTTAATCCACACTTTGCCTAACAGCTAAACGAAACTCACTGAAAGTAAGACAACGTATCCGCAGCGACCACTCGTAGCCATGGGTGCAAATAACATTGATTGCGGGGACAGTAATATGAGATTGAAGTCCTTGGAGCAATGAAAAGTTTCTGCTTATTTCGATTTACTATTATTTTTTAACTTTCTTTATTATGTATAAATATACATCACCTGTTTGTGACTGGGGGGCTTGCTAAGTGGTGTAGAACTGTCGACAGCCACACCAACTTTCATCATCCAAAAAGAAACTATCGGTTAAAAGTAATGAAACTGGGACTGCCTCAAACATGAAATACAGGCCTCACAGTTTCGCAAAGAAACAGCAAGTCACAAGCAAAAATAACTTAATTGATTTATACTAGCTTGTTATGAAAATATAGGATAAAAAGTAGATAGAAATATATCCCATAACAAAAATTTGCTTTGAAAGCTTGCCATTCGCGAACACCATCAAAATTTTGTAGGCTCAGGTGAATATTTTTTGCAGCAAACCAGTATTACCCAAATGATTTCTTCGTGTGGGCGTCTTCATGCTTCAGTAACGTTTCATGACTGATTCCGGGGAAATGTGAATTTATTTGACGTATAGGCCGCTACAGTTCCAACGACTTTTATTAATGTTTATTTTTTTATTTTACTTTTCCATATAACTTATTTTTTGGGTAAACGGCGATCGTGGATATTGCAGTGGCTACTAACATCCAGAAGCTAGGAACTTGACTACTTGCTCGATAAAGAGGCTATATACACATAGCATTAAATAAGCAAGTTATAGAAATGGGGGTGGAAAAGTCGTGAAACAAAGGGAACATGAAAATAGATATCAGAAGTTGATAGGCTTACGTTTCTAATGCTTTACACGTGAATTAGTTGTAAAGTGAGAAGTACCGTGAACAAATAAAGAACGCGGTCAAACATTTTAATGCTCAATATCAATATATTTAACAGGGCTTAGACTGTTTGTGAAATCAAATGCAACGTCTTTGATTATATAAATCAATCAACCCTGTGTATTAATGTTGTGTCGCTAGTTATTTTGAGGGTGCGTGAGCGAACGCTATCTCTAATACTTGTACCTCAGACGTATACCGCAACTTGTTCCCTTTCCAGACCACAGCTATTACAAAAGACTAGGCTTGTAGGAAGATTGTATTATGGAGCAAAACTGAGACGAGACTAGTGAACCAGCGAACCAGCGAATCGTATTTTCATATTACATCGATTTTTATATCAATCAATTTACAATGATTATTCATCAAGTGAAATCATTAACATTTAATTAATACAATAAAATACTGTCAACTGTATTTAAGAGTAGAACTCACATTGAAATAAAAATAATTGATGAAAGCCTACAAATCAGTCTTATAAAAAATCAATACAACTTCTTTCATCTAATTAGTCAACCATTGTATTCTTAGGAATTATGAATCCCTAACAACTAATGACTGCCTGTATGTCGTTTTCGTCGCAATTCACAGTTACTGTGGATTGATCTGAGAGATACAAAATCCAATATCTGTATGACGAAATATTTTAAAGCAATCTTCAGTGTTGCAGCCTTGGTTTTAGGTCTTCGACTTCCTTTCGTAGTTGGTTGACTAAGAGGTCGCTCTTGGCCTAACAGTTCTAGCTGTTTTACTTTTATTTCTCTTTTAATTTTCTCACTTCTTTTTCTCCCTTTTTCTTTTTTCTTTTCCTTTTATTTTTTAAAACTCTTGTAGTGCACTAGTTTTCGCCTCTTTGTATATTCATGGGTAAGTCAGTTTGTGAGCAAGACTTTAAATAATACCGTAGAATAGATGAGGGTTGAGAATGCTAAGATTCAAGGTTTGGAACCAATATCAAGTTCTGTATCCTGTTCCAGGGGGCTCTGAGTACACCATAGTGGTACACATAGCTACCTAGCATTAATTTTTAAATCGGTTAGGGTAAATGTAGTGATTACTTTCTCTGGCAGCAAGTTCCAAGTGGAGCTAACTCTTAATGACATAAATTCGCTTTTATTTATATTCGTGCTGTCTGATGGGCAACAATTTGTTGGTTTCTCCGAAATATGTTAACATGTGGAGCACTCAATGTGAATATATCTGGGTGCCCAGGTAAGCTTGATCTGTTGTATACTGTGATTAGGTCTCATATCAACCATCTTTAGCTGAGGGTAAACAGCCCCAGCTATTTTAGCCGGTCAGAGTAATATTTGTCCCGAAGTTTGGTTACGCATTTTATTGCTCGCCTCTGGACACTCTCTAGAAGTTCGGCTTCAATTTCGAGGGTTGGAGTGGGACAATTCTGTGGTTTTCTAAATGTGGTCTTATGTATGTCGTAAATATTGCGAGGAACAAGTCCAGTGTCAGCATCCCCAGTTGCCTAAGGACTCGAAGTAACGTTGAGTATACTTTCGTGACATCCATTTGATGAATTTTTCTAGTCCCCAATCTGTCAATAAAAGTCGGGCTCAGGTCTCATTTCCTGAAGGTGTTAATTATTTGTTCCCAGTCTAAATAATGGGCCAATTTAGTACCGTTCGGTGTGTGATAGTTCATTTCATGATATTTTTGTATATTAAGTGTCAGACTATTGTTGTCTGTCAACTCCTCTATCCTAGCCTGATCCTGTTGTGAAAGTCTTGTATACCCGTCCTATCTCACAGCTCTCCACAGTTTTGCGTCATTCGTGTACATAAGAATGAACAAGCGGATATTCAGCAAAGGGTCATTTATTAAAATTAGGAACAATAGTGACTCGAGGATCGAGCCCTGTGATATTCTAGACGTATCGCTTCTTACCCACTCGGTAAGATCAACTCCCATGATGGTATACTTAAATCTCTTAACAGAATGTTCCATTTTGTGAGACCCTCCAACTAAACGGGTCTAGCAATCGGGTATTTGTGTATTTACTGACGAGTGCTCTACCGACCCCGAAACTGACAAGTGACGAAATCGTCTGCAGTAGTCTCTCCTTGTACCAGTGGTCAGTCTTGAGAGAACGATCAACTTCATCAATCAGGTATCTGTTTCTAATAGTGATGTAAAAGCATTAGCTGGATTACTGTATATTCGTCAACACAGTGATGGTGTTTATGGCTTCGAAAAAGCTACCTCAGGATATTTCAACTTCGCTTCTCCTTTCTTTGTTCTCTGTCCGTTCTAAACTGTCCATGCCCTACACGTTTACTTCTTTATCTGCGACTTCCAGAATGAGAAGCCTTCCGATGAGTATGACGACTTTTGGTTACGGACTTATATGTAGGTGTCGAAATCCCGTCATCTTGCCTCTCAGTTCTCATACATTACTGTATTCTCCATCGTCTGGATAAGTGCCTTAAGATTTGTTTTTTAGGTCATGTTCACATAGATTAGGTGGCCTGTTTTTCTTGAACTTACCAGTAGCTGAAGAGATTCTTGAGAAGACGATACATGCTTCCTTTAGGAAGCAATCCGTTATGAAGATTGTAATTCCATAGTCATAGAGACAGTTGTGAGGATCACTTCATAATGGCAGACTTATGGATGGGTGACTTGAGTCTGCATTCTCAACGCCGATTGTGAACAAAAGGGACACGTGTGACAGTGTACCACAACTACACGGCTTCTCATTGTCTCGGAGTTTTACACATGTTAGTCTAGGTGTGCTTGATGTCATAAAGTGAACAGGGTAAGATAATCTGCAGAAACTGACAACCGTGACATCTTTCAAGTTAGAGTGGTCTAAAAAACCACTTCTATTATTGTAAGCCACACAAATAATTTTCATCTAGGTAACCAACTGACAGCTTAGGAACACTATAAACTGCCACGAAAGTGCTCACTGATAGGCCTGATGACTATTTTCATGGCTACTCCTACTTTTCCAACGTTTTACAAATATAAGTTTTGATCCGTGTATTTTTTTACGATAGGTGGATTTTAGAAGGTGAACAAAGCCATCCTTTCTCGTGAGCCAAAAGGCATTCGCAGTGGCGAAGAGCTGATCTCATCGTTAATACGACCTGGAGAGTTTCATTAACTCAGCTCTGAGCTCTAAAAATTGAAAGTGTCCCTGGAACTGTTGTTTTTCAAAATGATCACAACTTCCCATCAGAATACTTCTGGGCACAGGGAAATTAAAAATAGTCAACAATCGATGTCTAGACCTTTGTTGTCACTGATTACAGGGGGTGCTTTGAAGGTGAGGTCTTCATTCCTCTGGCCTCTGTCAAGCACTACCGGATTGCTTTGACCTTTGCTTTCCACTGACCGTATAACCAAACATTAGGCTTCGGTCATGCCTGAAGTGTGTCTCTCACGTTTATTCAAAGTACAGTTCATTAATTTATTTGAATCGACTTCCAAGAGGACGTCATCACTAACAAGCTCCAGAATGCCTGCAACCAGTGTAAGTATCTTGTGTCCTAGAGTGTCTTTAGTTACCAAGCTTGTAATACTCCCGTTTAGAAGTTGTAGCAACTTAGGTTGACTAATTAAGAGTCGGCCTCATAACTTATGTGTACACTAAAACAACAAAGCTTAAGTATTCATTTACTTTCTTATTTTTTATAGGGATTATATTTCCTATTATCTTATATGGAATGTTGAGAGACATTGCGTTTTTGAATGACTAGCATCCCGCTCCACTGTCTCCTGCCCACGATACTGAAATAAAGACCAATTACCAAAAATTATTGTTTCTTCTGTTAAATATAACGGAACCTACCTAAATGCTAAAATGTCCGAATGAGTATAGCCTGATGTAAACGTTGGGTGTCGCCTTCATAAGAAATAGGGATTTGTGGCTCATTACTAGTATTGAAACTATCATCTGACTCTTCCACTCTCCTGCTTGAGAGATGTTAATAAGTATGATGCTAAGTGGTAATGACGTCATTTAAGATTATTAGCATATTGACAAAACGAGTTTACTGAAAGTAAGTAAGTGGAAGAGAGTAGTACTGATAAGATTACTTTGAAATAATATGTCTAGTAAATTTCGAATTCTAACTTCACTGTACTGGGACATGACCGATGCTTGGGTTGCAATGAACACTATTTGCGTACAACGAGGTAGCGCCACAATTCTAGCGGCTCATTAAAAGGATACCTTGATTTATCTATAATGTAGAGGGGAAAGAAAAATAAATACGTCTGAAGCTACAGTTACTTATGATAAATTTGAAACATATGACTGTAAACCAAAATGTATTATATCTAATTCACATGACAAGAGTTTATTCAGTAGTAAAAATATACTGATAGTTCATAAATAAGTCTCATTTGAAAGTTTGGAGAAACCAACTGGTTACAGACAAGAACTATATGTTTTATTTTAAGCTGCGTGTTTGATTAACTGTTTAGTATATGAATCATTAATGTTTGTTAATTTTGGATTACGATAGCTGAGAGTTCAGTACAACATATTTCCAAGTTACCCACAAATCACCGTATATTCAAATGACTAATGCGCATCCACAATCAATCGGGTAACTGTATACAATAATGTCGGTGACAATGAATTTTAAAGGATTATATTTGAGCACAACGTAAGTCCAACAAGCACAGAATCTTGCTATGCCTCGGAGAGAAGTAACTTTTAAACCGAGTTTATTCACACATCGGGCATGTATTAAATAATGAAAGTGGAACGTGTAATATATTATATCCACAGTCACACCGGCCGCCACATGAACTTTACTCTAGAACATTGACATTCATATGTAAAATGTGTGTTCAAAAGATAAGTAAGGAGTGACACTAACATATCAACGCGATTATAAATGGATCAAAATGTGAATAATAAAATAACAATATCAACAAAATCAGATAAATGCTAAGTTTACGAATGTCAAAGGTATCACCTTGCCAAAAGAGCAAGATTTAAGTGAAAAGTGTGGGTAACGAATTACTGAATTGTGTTCACGGAATTCAATACAAGAAGAAACATGTGATAAATCATTGCAGAAAGGTACGCAAATACTAAATAATAATACTAAATTTATAGTTATATAGTTTAACAAGAAGTTTATGAACAAATTGATGACATTTAAATAAAACGAAAAATTTAAACACAACGAAAATAAAATAAGAATACTAGTGTTCCAATGCATTGCTGTTAGAAAAACCTTGGCCAATGTCAGCTCTTCAACTAATGTGCTTAATTCTTAAGAAAAAATAAAGAATTTAAAATATGGAGTGCCAAAAACATGCTCTACAATTAATACATAAAAGACAGAAAAATACTGATGCTATCGATGACTTGCTAAATTAGGCTGATGAGAATTACGTTAAGATATATAGATAGTTTTAACATATATTCGTGGTCAATGCACTGTCCTTCTTAAACGTATCGTATGGCTGTCAATGATTTCCGTGTTGTAGCTGAAGTTGCTGGCTTTTTGACTTAAATTTAATGGTTATTTTGACATTTGCCGTAGCTGTGCGGGATGGTTGACCGTTGTCACATTTTTGTGAATGCCGCGTTCACCCTATCTACACTCACAGTGTCATGTTTCTAACACGTTATATGGTGAACGATCTGTCATTTCTGCATAAGACTCTAAATAGGCCCTCATATGGGCACTGTAAAGGCTTGAATACATTATCAATCCAGATGAGAACGTAGGAGTAATCTCTGAGGCATTGTGGCACGTAAGTAGGGTGCAACGTACAACAAAACATTGTAATCCTAACTCTTACAGATATCTTTTTAAACCGTTGCACTTTGTCAAACATATTGTCAGAAAATTTTGTGGCTGTACCGTAATACTTCCCCGGTAAATTTAGATGAGTCCCACAAACTGAATTAACAGTAAAAAACCTGAATCCTGCCTAAAGGTTAAGCGAATTCTCATGAGAACTGATTGCAACTTGTCGATCCATTTATGATTGCTATGATGCTGACCTAACTCAACCAGGTATGACCAAAAAAATTATCATGGTGATATGAACACAGGAGCTGCGAAAATGATTACTTTGCATCTTAGTCTGTTCCCCAGCATGTGGAAATATCTAATTTCCACCGACCACCCAGAGGTTTTGAAACACTTTTAATCATATCAGCTGTTCTATAACTACTAATATACCCTAACCAATCTGGCGTTTGGTAGATGTTGCTGACTTAGTCAACCAAAGTACTCCCAACTATTGAAAATGTAGCATTCATTCACCACTCTCGATACAGACACAGAACGCCTAGAAAATTAGTCTGAATTAGGCGAAGTCATCTCTCGGACTTTTGAGGGTACAGTTACTGACTTTCATCACCAAACACTGTAACAACGGTGGGCATGCACTATAACAGTGTTTATTTGATCTCGAACACTAGTTACAAACCAGTCGACTGCAATTAAACAAACGGAAATTCTACGTTATGTAATTCAGCACTCCGGGGAAAAAATGACAGTTCTACTCTCTTTGTGGAAATCTCATCCCCGTTAGCTTAACGCAAAGAGATCTTGACCTCATTCTGGTTGACACACTTGATATCAGAGATAACGATCAGGGAGTAACAGCCAAAGCATATACCATATTCCACGTCGTATAAAAGTAGCTTCGAATGCTTTTTTCCAGAGATGGTCAGCGAAGTGGGTCACAGAATTTAGCTTCATGTTATGTCAAACCTATTAACATCACATTGGTCCGTTTTTGTTAAGTTACAGAAGAACGAATGGTGACTTAATTACGGCTTCCAAAATGCTGAAGAGATTAGCGCACTTATCTAACATAACACTGCCTCGGATTTCCCGTATTCCTCAACTAGGTAATCTCCACAAGATCACACGCCAAAGAGATATCTCTAGATCAGATAACTTTTCTTACTTAGGGTTCGACTAATCTGGATCGTTCTGCAGACTGTCGTGAAATCCGTCAACTCTTTAAGTAGCTTTTAGAAACTGTTGGACCAAACCCCGTCTACCCCTCGAAATAAAGGTTGACCACGTACTTTACCTCCTTTTCTTCCCTTATTTCCCTTTTTATAACTTTATTGCCAAACAGACTGTCCACTAATGTAATATTTATTGTCTTCCCCCAGCCCTAGGGAAAAGTCCCGGAAAATGCACATCAAAGTGCAATAATGCAAGCTGAGCCGAATTTTTTTCACTAAGATTTTGTCCTGCCTGAAATTCACTTCTGTCTAGTGCTTCTCAAGCCAATCCCCTGCCAAAGTAGAGAGCTAGATCATTATGTTTGCCTAAATAGCCATCGGTCACCTGCCTGTGCTTCACCCACCTGTTCGCTTTCCTACTCTCTAACAACCGGCTTACTATAACACTAGCTTGTCATTTACAAGATCCTTCTACTCCATTAGTGTTAATATTGATGCTCTCACCGTTGTTTCTATTATCAGTATTATTATCGTTATTACTACTATTGTTTTTATTCCCTATATCTCCACCACTTACAGTGGCTCTTTTATCTCCTTTTTCTATAAGTTGTCCTACGCACCCTAAAATTTTAACTGCTAAAATAATTTCTCGCTTCACTATTTATATGCCTCACTTTACAACTACCTGAAATTTTAACTTCTCAGTAAAAGAGAAAAGTAATATAAAATAAATGATTAATGACGTAAAAAGTAAAAATATATGACCTCAAAGAGGCACGTATAACAAAACATGGAAAAAAGAAAAAAGAGAAGAGAAATATGTTTTTATTCATCTGAAGTGCGCTTAGTATATAATCAAGTTAAGTTTGTTGTATAGCCAAAACAACTTACAACTATTGAACCCACTCGTATGAATGAGAATAAATCAGACGGCGATGAAGGATGGAAAAGTCATATTTGATCGTAAGTAGAGCGTCAATGGGATAGCAACGTCTAGGCTGGCTAACTAGAGAGAGATGCTTTCCACGTTGCGTGGTGTCGTGATCTGGTAGTGATGCGTAATCAAGTGCCCTCAACTATTCACCTTTCCCAAAACAAATATGGTCATCAATGTCTAAAGCCTATGCAGTTATTAATTTTGAGGATTATATACCGCTACACGTCTTCGAGCTTATTTCAGTCAAGCCAGTTCAATAAGGAAGCTAGCAAACTACCAAAGACCCATATAACAGCATGCGATCAAGACAGAAAAACTAAGAAAAACTGCCAGGATAATGTCAGCTTGTCACAACAATATTGGATATTGGATTAGATTGTTTATACTTGGTATCAGCTTAACGAATGTAATGTAGATTATCAACTGTTTGCGTTACCGTGTTTAACATTATTTTTAAATTAACATTCGTTGCCTAAAGCTCAGGGGATTATATTTTTTTCAGGCTGAAGTTAATTTATTGCATAGTTAGCCTTTTTAGAGGTGTTTTAACTACAACGACTCAATCATACAGTGAAACCATTCTTTTGTATATGCATAGATAATTAAACATATGTTTACTTACCTTTGTTATAAATTGTAAATTATATCTTAGTTTAAATTTGAGCGATCGTCGTTTGATTCGTAGAAGCCCTCGGCTTTATTAAAATTAGTGTATTTCTTCCACAAAAATGTTAAAAATCTTACATTTCTGAATGTAATGTGATTACACGCAGATACGTGGATAGTGAATATTACAATATATTTGAGACCAGCTAGTTTGAACTAATCTAGTTTTTCTACACTTTTGTCTTGACGTGGAGTTGTGTTTAAGCGTCCTTTACATAACTTCCGGTATGGAGTGATTATCCTCTTTACTCCTGAATACCCTCCGGTCCAGGCAGTTAATTTTTGAGTGGATTAATTATAATAAAGCAAGATAGATAAGCAATTGGATAAAATTTAGCCAAGTTAGACGCACTCACGGAGGGTAGAATTAAGGGAAACTAGTGGGTCTGTTTCTTAGGATGTGATAGGGAAAGTTGACCAGCCACTGTTTCAAATAGAAATCGGAACTCTGTAATTAGGTACGTAGTAATCTAACTTGTATACATTGTTCATATTTTCGACCTGATTTTTCTTCAAAAGTTATTGCTTAGGTATTCGGAAATGGAAGTATGGTGCTTCCTATAATAATCCACTGTCTAAAAGTCTATAAAAACTGACAGTAAAGTGTTTACTCATGATAATATTACCTTAAAACAACAATCATTTCACTTATTTTTATTGATTTTTTGTTCCTATATTTAGCAGTTAGTATGAATGATCTTGATAATATTGATTACCTGTCATGGGTTCTAGACAGTCAGTTTGTTTCGTTCGGAAATCCATGTAAGACAAAAAGTAAAGACTTTCAATCGCTACGGGAAATCTACTATCCCATTACTTTGGGTGATATGGCGAATGTAAGTATATGTTAGTCCAAAAGACAGCTTTGATTCATATTTATATTAAAACGCTTAAAAAATATCTAACAAGACCGGTTATTAGTAAACAGATAGTACAGACCAACTGGTTTCTTTGTACTTGCATTCTGATGCTTAGGCATCGTTCCTTGTCTTTGGTTAGGTCCGGAATAATAAGTCTTAACACTGACTAAACAATGACCCTTCATTAGACCAGTTTGTTTGTAAGTTTACGGGACCTGATAGTGAGTGAATGTGTGCATCTCAAAACGATAATTTCTCCAAAGCCAACGGCTACAACATTTTTGGACAGTCCTGTTAGTTGGTTGTGATGCATAAATTGTTAAACTGTAAAGCAGAGGAATGGAGGAATGAGAGTAGTCAACAGGGATAAATGAATTAACTTTGTGAAGTGACTAAATGAATAAAGCGAATAGTGATATTGACACTGACTGAAGGTGGTATCAGTGATAGTGATGGATATGTAGTATGAAGAGCGCCAACAAAATGTGGTTAGCTCCAAGTAATCCTCTGGCTCATGTGAGAAACGGGACTCGATAGGTTTTGTATGTAGTAATCTAAACTTTGTTACAAGCACTTATTTATAGTAGATGGAAGAGCTGTTCACTGAAAAAAAGTGTAAATTTACTCATGTGTTTTCTGTTTAAATTTCGTTCTTGTGGAAGTTATCTCTTTGTAAACAGTGGTAGACTTTAGGTAATATTATCTTATCGAAGTGATCTATACTTGTTAGACCACTGTACGCCAATAATGAAACTTCTCTCATTCTTCTGTAATTGAATGAAAACAGATCAATGGAGACTAATCGGTCATCATTCTTCCTTTGTCTGAGTCTTGTGATTCACCTTGTAGACTATCTCTGCACTTTTTCTGGGATATTTATGTATTATTCAAAAACAGAAACTACAATAATGTTGAAGGTTTTAAGACAGAGTTGAATATAGATCTTATAGATGATGAAAAGGAGTTCAAAGGTAAGTATGCCTAGCTATCTACTGATGAGGTGAAGTATAGCATATTATTTGGTCAAAACCTCCTGACATTTATTGCTTGCGTCGAGAGTGTCTATCAGAGCGAAACCTAAATCACACTCTTTTATGATGTCAGAAAGTCAGTATTCATAGCTGTGATAATTCTTCTACTATTTTGGGGTAAAGAAGAATGCGGTTTTAGATTTCTAGAAGCGAAATTGCCATTCGTTAGCATTTGTTCATTCTTTGGGCGTAAGTAGGTCTTGTTGTAGTTCCTAAGTGTCATCATCATAGAGTATAGCTCATATTGTCCTTACAAATTATGACTGACTAAGTGTGCATCAGGAGGTAGTTAATAAAAATGAGGAAATGTGTTGACGCCAACCTGTTAATTTATGACCTTTTTATAGTACTGTTTGTTATTCTAAGAATATATCTAGTTTATTTATAGCTTGATTATCCTCAGTTATCCATAAACTTTTTGAATTTTTTCATGCACATTTAAATATCACAACATAAAGGTGCTTGAACATAAACAAGATAGTTCTAAAAGTTCAACAGCTCGGTGAATTTTTCTACCAGTTCACAAGACTTATCTTTTTAGTATGATATCTCAAATTTCCAAATTTTGTGTATTCAATTTTTCAAATGACAGTTCTTATATGACAGAATCTACTTACATTATTGAAACCCTATTCACCTCGTTAATATAATCTCTCATATCAGTAACGAACCGTATAAAATTTCACTTGGATATCTTATGAAAATATGCTAGAACGAAAATAGAATTTGATATATTCTAGCTACAAATTAAATAAAAGTTATTTCACAAATTTTTGTGTGTGTTACACTAAATATGAGAAAGATCCTTTATTAGAACAGTACATAGTTTTGTTGGGATGTAGAGGTAGCATTTCTTCTCTTTAAGCTTTATATTACCTGTAATAAGCTTCAACTACATAACAGCTCATTATATCTCTGGCCAACTGTCCTTGAGTCAGGTGTTAAAGTATAAGTTGTAAGGATTAGACATTTCTAAAAAGAAACGAAGCATATGAACTGGAGTTGATCTGATGTAAAAACTTTATAAAGGTTTTCGCACTTGTATTGTAGTTTGGAATTTCAGTTCTACTTGAAAGCTGAATCGAAAGTCTAAAAGAGTATCCAACTGATTTCTAGAAAACATGTATTCATTGTCTTTTAAATAAAATGCAGCAGTATAGCATCTTAGAAGGAACTTTTACTTAATTATTTTGTTTAAGATTTAGTTCCACATTGGGGTTTATACTAAAATTTGCAATAATTGAAGTTATCTAACATTAAATGCTGTAATTTTTTAATTAAATTAATTAGGATACTATGAATGTGACGAATGCATTAACTAACAAACGAATTGTGCACGTTTTCGCCACCCGCTTTTGGAAATGTCAAGAGACCTGGTGATGATTTTTACCCATGGCAATGTGTACTGGCTGAAGAAGCACCGGCATTAGCGACAACTGTGTATCGTCAAGCTGTTGATAAAGCTGATTTTGATTGTATAATAGATGAAAGTGGTAAATTACATCAACCTAGAACAACAGTGTCGATTAGGCGTTATAGTCCAAAAGATAATCCACCAACAAGTTTAGGGTATTTAAAAGAATCAATAAAACATGTTATTGAACATTCAAGTAAGTTGAGCAAATAATTCGACTACTCAGTAAACATTTAAGTAGTAAAAATTTCAAACAATATTCCCCGTATTCGAGTTCGTGGTTAAGAGAATAATTGACATTGAATTTCATTTTTAAATTAAGACCATTTAATGTTATATTTTAGATATCTTACTCGCTATGAAACTTGAGTATTCTTAGTATAGAAATGATAATTTCCAAACTACAAACGAAACAATTATGTAGTGATCACTAGCATCTCAAGTCTTTTAACTTGTGTTAGTGACAAAAAAATCTACCTAGTTAGTAACACTACTGTAAAATACTAGACTGAACACAAATGATGATTGAAAATCAATGACATTAATTTTCAGAATTCTTGCAATAATCTCAGGTGATATGAACGACAAGTTGTAATTCCATATCCTTCATATGATGACTTCACTATAAATTTTGTTGTGATAAATGAATCGAATTCATTTATAATGTCAAATACCTTGAATACAATTTAGAATTGTAGTTATCGATACCAATTAACACTGGATTTATTTGAAATAGTTGACTGTAATTAATTTGGTTTCCCATATTTTCTTTAATTCTTAGTAGTTTTTTTCGTATGTTTATTGTCATCAATCTGAATGCAACTCTTCAAATGTAAACTTTTTTGGTACTTCATGGACATAAAAAATTAGTTTCACTTTGTACAGTTCCTCTACAAATATTGAATCCGTTTTATCCTTCCTATATGTCGTAGTACATGGACTTTATTAGTAAAGTAAAAGTTATATTTCGTTACCTACAATTAAATAGGTATTCTGACGATCATCAAATACTGATTTGAATCTATGAGAGTTAAGCAATCAAAGCTATTGCAGCTTTTGTCATAAGTGAAATATCTGTTTGAACAACTTAATTATATGAAAATATTATACAGTGTGGTGACTTGTTTTTACTTGTATAACTCTATCATTATTTGAAAGACGTCATCTCATTATCGTTACACTTATGGTAAGTTGATACGAATACATAATGTGCATTGCATTATTCAAAGACAATGAGTTAAATATGATTTATACTACGTCTTCTTGAGGTGTTTCATGAAAAGATATTTAAAAATGGTCTTAGTCACCGATTAATAATATCTGTAGGATCACTAGACAGATAATCTCTTCAGGCTAGACTATTTTCATCAGTACGTAGTTATGACCTAACACATAACCAAATTCAAAAATATTTGAATCTTGTCATGAGTACTATGAAATTCAAACTTCTGCTTAAGAATTTATTATTCCAAACTCTTAACTTCACTTGATTCTGTATACTTGAGTAATTATTAACCAAAATTACCGATGAGTTCCAGTCCATCTGATAGACCAGTATTCCAATAACAGATTTGGAAATCAGTTTTAAATCCAGTCATTAATAGCTATATGATTATTATTTGATTAGGTAGTTTGATAGACCTTCTATTCAGTCTGAAAATGTTTTCCGTCGAAACAAGCATTTCATGCATCGTCTATATAAGATTGCGGCTATTTACTACTCACTGTCATTCTTGGATTCCAATGGTTACCCTAATTTTATCAATTTGTCTTGAGAATCGTTTTTAAAAAATGTAGTTTCACTATCAACTACATTGTGTAATTAAGTAATATACATCGTATTCTGAAGGTAACAGCTAAATATCTAACGGACTCCAACTGACAGTTTTCGTGTAATTAAATACTAACACAGTGTCTATAGATCAAACTGCTTTAAGAATACGGAATTCTTAGAAAGAAATAATAAATTTGTTCAAATGTATACTTTTATGTAAGCCGTAGTTACTAACATGGTTCAGTTCTACATCATGAAATTGATCTGTCTTAAGGAAGTTAATTAACTTACTACTTATATAATCCTTTTTCTGGTTAGCGTTTTTTTTCAGCAAAGTTGTTTTTTACGGGATGAGGTTGTTAACTTTATACTCAACACTCCTCCTTTATTCGGGCTTAGGACTGGCAGTAACTCTAGGAGATTCCAGATCAAAGAAAACATTGCACCTGTAATTGGAAGCAGATATGAAAAAAATGAACAGCACTTGGGCAAAAATGGAAAAGAGGGTCCAGGACAGATTTGGTTGAATAATGCTGGTTGGTGAGGGTAACAGACATTGACTGATCATACAACCCGTTATCTTGCAGTTTGATGAAAGAAAACGTCACTCATTATAAAATGATGTCAACCCAAAAATTAATGTAAATTACAAAGCTTTTAAGCGTTGTCACCTATTCAAACTAATGCGGCATCTTGTTAGTCAGAAGACCTATAATTTCTTAGAATTAAGAAAATGCCTTAAATTGTTTTAGCGAGCTTCCATAACAAATTCCAGTTAAGTGTAGAATCTGATTTGTCCATGTTCATTCTTATTTGATTAATCCAGTTTTAGATTATGACTACTACTCATATTATTCTCTGTAGCTACTAGAAATTCAATTCCAATGATGGTTATAAAAATACCACTTGAATATTGTAACCAATCTATCAGTGTACTAAGGTTTCTGTATTATTACTTACATTTTGTTTGTCGTTGAGGTCGAAGGACAGCTTCTTTCCTTGTTTTGAACATCATAATAGCTAATTCTTGAATAGTTTATTACACTCACTTCTCTCAATATTATTATTATGATTAAACAGAATTATTTTCATATCTTCAAAACAATTTGTTATCTCTTAATTGGTACGTAATAATCTTGACCATCAGATTTCTTATAATTTATTGAATTCTTTTTTCTTACTAGATATTACGTAATCAACAGTATACTTATCATTTGTATACTTTCAAAACTATAATTACTTTATTCACCTCCATGTCATTATTACTCTGGTAATTAGTCGAAATTATTTTAGAAACACCTTCAAACTTGTAAAATTATTGTTCAACACACTACTAATTACTTGGTAATGATTTTAAAACTATTGTGAATTTCTATGTAGATGTATTAGTGTAGAGCTTTGATGAATGACTAATTGCAAAAATGTGAGAAAAGAATCATCCACAGAATTAGTTATTTACTTATTGTGTTGTTTGGATTCGTCAGAGATTCTTATCGAATGAATACCATTCAGAACCAGGGAACAGTGAATAGCTGCTTCGTTCTAGTATGGAACTCCTCTGTATTGCACACCTGACCCTACTGGAAAGTAGTACGGCAGCACGGCTGTAGTATTCTTAGATACCCGTGCACATACATGTATTACAGTTACAGTACCAGAGAGTTTGAAAACCTGTTCTAAAAGAATTGAGCTTATAGTTATTCCCCGTGAACAAGAAATCTCGAGAAAGTTCAAGTTATAACCATGCGCTGATTGTATGTCAACCGTTCGTACACACCATCTACTGCTTCTGCTGATTCAATGGCCCAGTGAGATTGTTGTAGCGGTTCCGCCCCTAGACTGATTTTAAGAAGACCGGCTTTCACTATGTAGGCAGTAACAATTATTTAAATATCTAACCAAGAAGCTAAGTGTGCAGACTGTTGAGGAGTCCCACACTAGAACGAAATAGCTATTCAGTGTCCCACGGTTTTTAATGCTCACCATCCGAAATAGATCCATGATGAATATAAACAACATTTTAAATACCTATTTCCACAAGGCCACTCAACTCAGTTATTCGTTTAACAAATTTCTGCACAATCCAGAAGAACAAACTTAGAAGCATTTTTGTACAAAACGTTCCTAGAAAAATAACTGTCATAATTTACGTAACGTTAAGTACATAAAGATTGACTGATAGAACAGCTAGAAACAGAGCTGACTATAAGAAACCAGAAGGAAAGCAACTTGACCTACTGTTGCTGACAGCCAATACACTTATTGAATTCTAACCCCGATCCACCCTGTCATCGATTTTCGTGATATATATTTAATATATATCATTGATTAATTCATTTATACATTGATTCATGTACGCATAGTTTTGGGCGATATAACGCTTGCATAAATTCATATCTTCTTTCTTGTTCCATAATCGCATTCTGGATATTTGTGTTATTATCAGTTACTTACTTACGCCCGTTGCCCCTCACGGAGGAGCATAGGCCGCTCACCAGTATTCTCCTATTCAACTCTGTCCTGAGCTGTCCTTTCCAGCTGTCTCCAGTTGCCTGTTCATCCTTTTTATGTCTATTTCCCATTCTACGACATAGTGTGTTCTTAGGCCTTCCTCTTTTCCGTTTCCTAACAGGAATACAGGTTAATGCTTGCCTCGTGATACAGTCTGATCGGTTTCCGCAATGTATGTTCTATCCATTTCCTGAAGTCTTTTCCTAATTTCCTCTTCCACTGGCAGTTGGTTTGTTTTCTCCCATATTAGGCTGTTGCTGATAGTTTCCGGCCAACAGATATTTATTATCTTTCGAAGACAGTTGTTTATAAATACCCGTACCCTCCTGAGGATGTTTGCAGTAGTTTTCCACGTTTCATCTCCATACAGCAGAACTGTCTTCACTTTCAAATTGAAGAGTCTGAGTTTGAGGTTAATTGACAGTTGTTTGGAGTCCCATATGTTCTTCAACTGTAGGAATGCTTCCCTTGCTCCGCCAATCCTTGCATTTACATCTGCGTCGGATCTTCCTTGTTCATCGATAATGCTTCCCAGGTATGTAAAGGTATCCACTTCTTCCAGAGTTTCTCCATCAAGTTCATTTGGGTTGGTGCTCTCTGTGTTGTATTTAAGGGTCTTGCTCTTTCCCTTATGTATGTTTAGGCCTAATGATGCTAAGTTTGCTGCTACGTTGGTTGTCTTCACTTGCATTTGTCGATGTGTATGGGCTAGGAGAGTTAGATCATCTGTGAATTCCAAATCATCGAGTTGCATCCTACTTGTCCATTGAATTCCGTGCTTCCCTTCAGATAGGGAGGTTTTCATGATCCGATCAACCACTAAAAGGAAAAGGGAAGTCAAGAGTAGGCTGTTATTGTCAATACGATTTATCCAGTGCTTATAGATGTTGTTTTGTATTAGAAAAATCTCAATGGTTTATATAATTCGATAATAATTAAATTATGTTGCGCAGATCATTAGTAATACGACTGGTGTTAAATGTGAAAATTACTATGACCAACAGTTAAAAGTCATCGAAATTCTATCTAATATCGCTATTTCACATCTCGAGTTAACTTTAAATGATGCTACAACCAAATATTAGGCTTCATAACAACTTTGGTCTATTTTAGGTTTAGAGGATAATGTGGTCTAAAAGTTCAAAGAGTCCCGTTTTAGTCCAAAAGATTTTAATAGTTATGGTGATACACTCAAGTCATTCAGAAAAAAAGACTAAGGCGTAGTCATCTAAATACCAGAGCCTCAGTGCTTAGCATTTTACTTAATTCTAAGTACAGAGAAACTACAGAAACAACAAATGTATTGTAATGAGTCTGTAGTGAAATTACTTAGCATATAATCTATTCCCATCCCAGTAATTATCACATCTACTGAGGTTACCTAATAAATATCAGCCTTTACAAAAACAGTTAGATAGTTCTTAGTATCGATTCTTATTTAACTGTCTTTCAAGTGTCGTAGAAATGCAACCATGAATTTGTCGATCAGCCAATCATTGGTTCTTTTACAGGGGAATGGGTTATCCACAATGTAAATAACTAAATGTTTTCAACTTACATCATTAAGACAATTTTAGTTTAATGACACTGTTGTTTTAAATATATCAATTCAATATTAAGTGGTATATTACTAATCAAAATATATATGAACTCATTTGCTTAAAGTATTCATTCTTGTAACTACGATTAAGTAAATGAAGAGAGATTGTACAATTGAAAATATGCTCTTATTCAGTCTCAACTTTATAAAATATTCTTGAAACTATGGACAATAACAATAATATTAAGTTATAGTATTAAGTTATCAGTAAATAAACAGAATCTAGAACATTAAATAAATTCGTATCATTCTGCTATAATTGATGATCTTGGTTTCTTGAAATGTATAAAGAGGAAATGTTCATCTAATGTACCTAAATAAGTGTTTATCATAACATTAGACATTTGATTATACAATGTATATTTTTTTTAAATTTGGATTGTGACTGGCAAGTGGAACACCGACATTGGGATGCAGGTACATCCAGCCAATGAGTCCCAAATAGGACGAAACGCACATCCTGGATTCCACTTACCAGTCACAATCCAAATTAAATGATACTTGTGAATATTTGCTATATCGAGGCAATCTGCTCAGGATGCACATATAGCAACAGTGACTGACCAGCTTCAGTCTATAAAAAATCAATGGGAATATACAAAATTCATCCTACTAATAGAATGTATGTGTTTTATTTAAGTAGAACAATACATTTGTGTTAGGTCGGACCACAGAGATGTGTAACATGCTTTCAGAACTGTGTTTGAGAACACTATTTCATTTATTCGAACTGTCTGTAATGTAAACATTTTGTTTCTATTATTGTTACGCTTCGCTTGCCCTATCCTCCCATTTAGCATAATTACTGTTATTATATTGTCTCTTGTTATGGTCTACAGTCAATTAGTTGTGTACAAGTTGTTCCTATTCACTACCACTATTCCCCTCGTTCTGTATTCATACTAATTTCCTAATTGGTTTGCTGTGGGGTCTGATTTTATGTATGTATAAAAGAATGCTTGAAATATAATAGGATTCGATTCGATTCTGTCTGGCTGACCTATTGGCTCGCATTCTTCTTATTTCGGCTTGGGACTAAGTGGGAACAGGGCAGGCGCACAATTACCAACTAGGCACAAGTAATCTGGCATTCGGTCATCCACACCCCCGAATTCAGCGTCATAACAATTTGCTAACAAAATAATTAACAGGAAACATTATTAAAAGTTTTATTTAATTTGAATTGTGACTGCCAAGTGGAATCCAGGATGCGCGTTTCGTTATTTAATTTATAATTGATTATAGTCGATTAGTTGTGTATGTAATTCAATAGTTGTTGGCATTTCAAGCTAATCAACAGGCAAACTACTTATTCGTTAGACATTAACTTCTGATTTCAGTAACTTCTCATTTTCTATATGTGTAACATCTTTAAATAGAAAGTACTGATTTACTGTCATACTACTGAAATAGACTGGAATGAAATTCTTTATTTGTAAATACTTTACACTTTGATTTTTATTTCTATAGAATTGTCAGATCCTAATTCTAAGTCTATAATGAATCATTATAATTCAATGATTTCTCCAATACATCAAAATTTAATAGAATCACGTTTAAAACGTTTACAATTAGAAGAGAAAATGCTAATGCAAGCAGAGAAACTGGATATGTTGGAAAGAATAAGAAAACCTCTACCTAGATGGTAAGTATCTTTAATATAGGATTATGTTTCCTAGAGTTGTAATAAGTTAATATACACTAAGAAGGGTACACTAAGATGAAGGGTACTGAGAGTTACTTTATAAGCCCCCTTGAGACTTGTATCTACCTGCTTGTACTAAAACTTACGTAGAGAGAAAGAAAATAAAGTAAACACTTTGTAAATATCAGCCATCACTTTTAGACGTCTTTATTTGTTGAATCATTGTGAAGTTGAAAGTGTTTGATATAATTTCTATTAAACAATTTGACTCATCAAGTATACACTTGGCAAGTTACTGTTAGATTTGAATCCATTATATTTCGTTACTGAATAAACTGTCGAGTCAAAGTTAGGAGGTTTATTACTTAACGTCTTTCAATTTTACTCGATTTACAATCTAGCAGAACAGTTGTTATTTTCAAGTCTATGTTCATGTCTTTCATTTAGCTAGTTTGTTCACTAGATCACAGCTTTTCAATAATTTTATTATTTGACGACTTTCAACAATAAATTACACATTTGTATGTGTGTATACACACTATTTTGAAATGGTAACTAAATCTTAGACTTTACTTTTAAACTGAATCAGTGGCAGGACTATAGAACAGGGAAGACTTTGAGATTGGCTAAGCGAAAATTTACCAATAAAAAGCATCTTAGGATGAAATGATATTATTATCAGAAAAATCTTTAAAAATAAAGTATTAGTCAAATGTGTACAATAATTTCACATGATTAATAAGTGTTTCAAGATTATCTAAGGGTTAGAATAAGCTTGTATCTTCCCGTTGATTTGTAATGGACTGAAACTGGTCAGCCTCTTTTGACATATGTGCATCCTAAGCGAATTGCCTCGATATAGCGACAGTACACTAGGAATATTTAAGTTGGATTGTGAGTGGCAAGTGGAATCCAAGAAGCGCGTTTAGTCCTGTTTGGAACTCATCGGCTGGATGTACCTGCATCCTAGTCTTGATGTTCACATTATCTGAGCACAGTAACTTAGTGGTAAACGTGGTGGCATTTGGCACGAAGCGAGCTGAGTTCGAATCCCAGTGTGAACATCAGCATTGAGATACAGGTACATCCATGCGATGAGTTTCAAATAGGACAAAACGCATCCTGGATCCCACTTGCCAGTCATAACAGGACTTAAATATCTAAGTGTTGTTAACATCTAAAATCAAAGTAACTTCTATATGAACACTCGTCCATAAAGAGCATATAATGCATTTTTCCACCGGTTCCTTTATATTTCTGAAGATAATCTTTCAGTCTAGACTACATCGCTTCTATGTTATTTGTGTGAATTCCTGTTGTGGGATTCACAAAGTATCGGTTGTGAACAACGATCTGAAGACTAGATCCAAGTCTTCATAGTCACTTGTATGACTTTAAATCATCGGTGTAAATTGTTGTTCCTCGTTCAACATACTTCCTAATAATCGGAATTAAGATAGATTTTTTTCCGGTTAGAAACCCTTTCGAAGTATCCTTTTCGTAAATGTCGATCCAAAATATCAAATATCTATAGATATTATAATGTAAGTTTTAATATGAAAACTACCTACTCACACTGAATGTATGCTGCATCCCAGATTATATTTCCACTTTCTAAGAACCATCTCATCGATATCGACAATTGTACTAACGCCTCTCATAAACATTGGTGCTCTAATTAATATCTTCGAGCACACATCTCTATAGTACTGATACCACTCTACGGATGTAAATTCGGTAACATCCGCCATGGCTGCCGCAGTAGTTACAGGTACCTTCAATAACCACTGGATTACAAGAACCATTATCTGCTGCTGAGAACTTTTGGAACGTGTAAAAAATGAACTAAATCTAAGAGATTTCTTGAGCCAACATTTGTAGCATTAAAATATCAGTTTGTCACTATTCTCCAAGCATTTGTCTAGATGCATAGACTCACGACGGTCATATAAATATGTTCAACAAAGTAAACCTCTCTCTTGTAAATATCTAACGATAACTTCCTCCTGGAAATCAACGAGCATGCGATAAATCGTCAACATTGTCAACTAAACTGTGTGCAATGACCTTGAGATGGAAAATTGCCGTTTCATTGGTTCATCCCTATTCTATAGTCCTGCCGAATTAGTTGATAATTCTATTAATAAAGTCGTAGAAAGATTCAAGAACTTAAAATGGATTAATTTACAATTATCAAATACCTCTGTTCATCTAAAAAGAACTTTATTCTTAGTATTCATCGATTAGTAAGTTGAAATCGAACTTTTATGTGTAATACAATTAAAATATTGTGTATACATTAGTTTATACATTTGTAATTGAATTGAGATGGTTAGTTTTGTGGAGATTGGTATTTTTATTTGATTGAATATGTCACAGAATGATGTCGGCAGGAAACCATCGAAAGCCAGAGAGCACTGAATAGCCATTTCGTTTTGGTGTGGGACTCTTCAGGAGTGCGCACTCCAGATTCCACCCCAGGAGTTTTAAGTTGACAAACACCTAACCCTCTGCACCAGTGTCGGCATTCAATAGTAGAATTTGAAACTTTCATAAATTTGTGATATATAGTACGACGATCGTCCATTATCACCGGTGATAACTGTCTCACTCCGGACAATTCAGTTTAGATGACACAATAATCTGTGAAGTAGATTAATGCCAATAATATCTTGTCAATGACTAAATGAAAATCAAAGAAATATATATCCCTAAGTGTTATATATCTCATAAACAAGAAGAAATATGTTCAATGAGAAGAATCACTCTTCAACAATTTAGTTTACATAACTATACAATCCAGTATTTATGTATATGTGTAAGTTAGTTTAGTAACAACAAACATTCCAACAGTAAACTGAAATCAAATTAATCGTATAATCTATGTTATTCTTATTTTAAATACTATAGCGGTTTATTAAAGAAATTTTATGAACAAGGTTATGTAAACAATATAATAGAATTTCTGAGTACATAGAGAGTAATCATTTAGGTTATGTAAAATATACCAAGTTATATTTGGAAATCGAGTTAAAGTGTTTGACTATAGATTTCTCTGTAGCATCGCTCGCATATCAGGGAACAGTCGAATAAGTAATATGGAGGTTAGACAAAAGGTTCTTGGGAAATATGATAAATCAGTCGGAGAGGTCTTTAATCTTCATCGACTAAGATGGCTGAGATGTGTGTTGCGCATGCCCGACCAACGACTGCCACGTCGCACGAAGTTAGCTAGGGTTGAAGTAGGATGGAATAAGTGTGGAGGCGACATACTAAAACATGGCATCAGTCCATGAAGTCTTTGACTGTTGGTCTAAGCCATGTTGGCAGATGAAGATTACCTGGTTGGGGTTCGCGTTATTATCCCAATGAATGGCCGAAGACACGACGACATGGCTCAGAATCGGTCACAGTGGTGCAAGTGTATTGACTGTTTAACTTCATCTTAATCTTGAATCCTATTATTAGTTTCTGCACAGCTTTACTTTACTCTCCTTTCTTGTATTCTATTACTATGTTACCTCTATAATCTCGTAATGCTAATGTGTTATGTCAACTTGAACCTATGGGTGTATGTGCTCGGTTCTACCCTGATGATGATGAATAATTTTGGAGTTAGGGTTACGTAACGTTATAAATCAGAAAAATGATATGTATCCAATACATGCATGGAACAAACTGTCCTGGATAGGTTTCTGTTCACTATGTAGAGAATTATAAATGGCGAATGTGTTCCTATTGAATGATTAGTAGTGACTGAGTTGTTCTGCAGTGATATTCTTGATCCAGCTTTGTTGTCTTTCCTCGACCAGACAGAATAATGTTCTTGTATTTAATGGAACAGTGTACATCGAACGATTAATATATCTTGTAGCAACCCTGATCATTATCTACAAATAACTTAGGTAAAAGAGTATCACATTTAACCTCTTCGATTTAGAGCTATAAATTTATTAGCTCTTGTGGGGCATGATGTATTAGTTGTTCGGTATGCACAAATGATTATATTTGGGATAAGAGTAATTAAATGTGGAACCTTCGATAATTGAGTTATAACACATTAACGATTAATAGTCATTATTGAATATGCTTAGCATAGTCACCCATTTTCTTATTTTGATGTTCATATTTTATCATTCTTTATTTGTCAATTCTGATATCACGAATTGATCTGAACCAGACAACCATTGATTACCTGGAAGCACTGAACAGCTGTTTCGTCCTAGTATATGACTCCTCAGCAGTGCGCGTCCACGACCCTGTTGGGGATCGAACCCAGGACCCTGTGGCTCTTCGACGAGCGCTTCACCATTGGACGACTGAGCCGGCTCCTAACAGTTGATATTTCTAATTCAGTCAATTCGTGATACGTTTGCGCGACCTGATCGATTGTCATCGGTGAGTAACTGCCTCACACCCGACATGATTGAACTCCACAGGTCACGTCTTCACACTAGAACTCCAGGAATTACCTCAAGGAGCTAGTCACTAGTGAGCTGATACTTAGTTACAATTATTTGTTCGTCCATATATCATAGCTCATATTGACATTCTCCTAATCTTTATTTCCTATACTTAGTCACTTCATAAATAGTCAACTGTTTCTTACTAATAAGCATGATGTAATGGCTCTTATTTGAAGTTACTTCATCTTTAAATTCTGCTTGCGTTGAGCCTTTGCTTTAATTTCCTACTTTTCTTTAGCTGTCTGTTTTCGCTGTTTACCAACTCTCGGTTCAATCTTCAGATCATTTTGAATGCTTTACGTTTGGGTGATTCCATAAATTTAAAGCGCTATGAGTAAAGATATTAACTTCCTACTCCGATTGTAATTACTGCCTGTAGTGTCACTTGAACTCAAATGTAACATTTGAGATTTTCATATTCAAACTTATTTAATATATCAGTATTATAATTTTACTGCATTTTATGTAGTCTTAAGATCGTCTAAAGTATTCTGAAGTAATTGATAAAGGGTCTACAGAATGAGGATAACCATTTTCATTAACAAATAAACTAACTTAGGTGTTGTTTTGTGGAATTCAGTGATATATATTTGTAATATTTCGATTATTAGAAATTAGACTTTCCGAAGTTTCGCAACTAAGCATAAATTGCTTCTTCAGAGAATAAGTAACTGAATTAATTCAACATGATTTTAAATAATACACAGCAACAAGACTAAGAGTGTTGAAGTCCTCATTTGCATGAAGGTGACTCAAAGTGAATTATGTTTGTAAACTGTGATTAGGTATGAAAAGTGTATGGATTGAAGAATGATTGTGTGTGTAAATACGTAAGAATTTTGACGAAGCCATAAAATCGACATCAAATAGATTGAAATTATTGAAAAAAATTCTTCCAGTTATAAAGTGAGGTGAGTGACCGAAGCATTCCACATATTATTAAACCCTATTTCACTTAATAAGAAAAAGCCCTTACTCTTCATCTTACATAGACTACTTTTACAAACAACCATAATTAACTGTATCAAAATTTATACGTGTTTTACACATACAATCTATCTTCATTCCATATATTTTTAGTACCCGTTCACAGTTAACAAACAGGTCCTCTTTTTAATCACATTGACCCCAAAATGATATAACAATAAAGCGATGAAACCTGCATTTTGATTTTACAAAATATTTTGATAGTGATTTGTTGCTCTGTATTATTTAGATTAATTAGGTTATTTACTAATTGTTCATTTGAGTTAGTTACTTTTGTGGATATTGCTATTTTTAATTGATTAAATATGTCACAGATTTATGTTGGCAGGGTACTACTGAAAACCAGGGAGCACTGGACAGCTGTTTTGTTCCGGTGTCGAACTCCTCAGTAGTGCGCTATGAACAACCTACACAATCCTCAATTTTATCGAAATTATAAATTTCGACCTTAGAAATATTCATAATTATGTCAATATTGATTGTCAATTTCGATATCACAAATTAGTCTGAATTAGACAACTGTTGATCATCTGGAAGCACTAGACGGCTTTTTCGTCCTTGAATGAGACTCTTCAACAGTGGACATCCACGACCCTATCGGGGATCGAACCCAGAACCTTTTGGCTTCGTGGCGAAATCCTTACCACTGAACCACTGATGGCAATGATGGGGCCACGAAAACTTATCACAAACTGATTGAATTAGAAATATCAACCATTAAGAGCCGACTCAGTGATTCAATGGTAAAGCGTTTGCCACGAAGCCAGAAGGTTGTGGGTTTGATCCCCGATGGAGTCGTGGATATCCTCTGTTGAAGAGTCGCATGCTAGGACGAAACAGCTTTCTAGTGCTTCCAGGTGATCAACAGTTGTCTAATTTAGACAAATTTGTGATATCGAAATTAACAGTTAACTTTCTCCACAACACCCAATTATAATCAATCTTGATCAATATCTCAGCTATTTCTCGATTCAACAATCAGTCATAGACAACATACGACCTAATACAAATGTGCATGAATTCGAATTTCTACCAATATTGTCGACATACACTGTTAACTGAATTAGAATCAAATGACGTATATATATATATATATATATATATATATATATATATATATATATAACTGTTATGTTACTGTAGTCATCATTTTAATACCCTAACTGAACAGAATCACTTCTTTGTATTTCTATTGTATACATGAGAGTAAATGAACTAACTTGATATGCTTATACTATTACATTGATTTGTTATATATTTGTGTATTATAAACAATGAAAAAGGCTTTACGTTATTTTCTTTTCAACTAAAAGGTACACAATGAGAACACCACAATTTTTTTATGAAGCACGTAAACATAACCAACTATTGAAAGATCACCATATTCAGACTATGTAAACTTTATAGTAATTCACAAACAGATATTTGTGCTAAATTTTCATACTTCCTATATTTGATATTATATGCTTTTCAGTGATAATTACAGAGAAAAAGTAAACTGAGTTAGTAACTGTTGAAACAACATGTTATTTTTCTTCTTTCTTAATAACCCATCATCATCAACGTAGAACCGGGTACATACGCCCGTAGGTTCAAGTTGCCATACGCCTGGATAGAGGAGTGTTGAGAATAGGGTTAACAACTCTATCCCGTAAAAACAACGACTCGGCTAAAAGAGTGCAAATCAGAAAAAAACATTTAAATTTCCCCCTGGGATTTGGAAGGCCTTCACTTCGAAGAATTATTGGGCCTTATGATAAAAGCCGGACTTCTTCAGAAATCACAAGTCTGGTGCCCTTTCTGACAACCTGAGCAACAACTAATATAGGTGACCTACCTCAAACAGTTGTCCCTTGGGCACTACAGTCACACTCTCGGGTCATCAAGACCTGCCCTAATTCACATTCTTGATAAATGATTCAATATTAAATAGACATAATATTAGGTATTCGTTGTATTATTTAAAAAATTATTGCTTTCATATTATATGACAAAAAGTCATTGTTAAAGGCTATTGCAGTGATGTGAATAGTCAATAGAAGGATAAGTTGTGTTTATTTAAGTTAAATATTACTATTTTATGAAATTGAGCCAAGCTACTGGAAGACTGTTGACTAATTTGTTGTAGTATCTGAGAAAGGAGGATTGAAATAGTTCAGTACAAAGAAAAGTTATAGGTGTATGATACTGAAGATTCATGTAGCATAGATTTCTGTTACATTTTATTTCCGAAACTTGGCATCAACAATTAGCAATGAATGAAGTACTTAAGGCAAAGTGGGAGTCATGATATATCGTGTCAATAAGAAAGAGATTAGTGATCAATTTGACCTCGGAGAAAATATAGGAACCTGTCTTACAGTTTGATGATCACTAAGTGTTTCCAATCAATATGTACCTGTTATGTTTTACGACCTATGATCAATGACTGCGTAAGTTGTATTCACTTTAAGCCTCGTCGCCAATTGTTATGTGTTTAAAAATACAAAAGCCCTTGACGATTACTAATCACTGTACAGACACGTCTACCCCGCGACTACCAGTCCCCAAGCCGGAATAGAGGAAAAACAACGACTGATGAGCCAAACAGACAATCGGATCGGATCATATTTCAATCATTCCTTTATATATTTACAAAATCAGACCACACGGCGAACCAATTAGGAAACTAGCATTAATATAGAACTAAGGCAATAGTGGTAGTGAATAGGGACAACTTGTATACAACTAATTAACTGTAGTCCATAATAAGAGACAGTATAATAACAGTAATTATGCTAAACGAGAGAAAAGGGTAATGGAAACGTAACAATAATATAAATGTATTGTTTACATTACACACAGTTAGAATAATTGAAATAGTGTTCTAAAACACAGTTCTATGAGTTTGTTACTCTTTCTTAGTAGCCCGACATAACATTATTACAGAATACTATTAGTGTTAACCAGCAAACTGGTCATATTGTAGAATGAACCAAGAACATGCCATTTTCACAGACACTATCAAAAAACAACAAAAAATATCAGACTATAAAAGAATTTAGTTGTTAGAAGAACGAATAAGACAACAATGAATGAACGTCAGGCGTTATAATTTATACGAATTTAGTGGGATATTCAGGTATGTGAATAGTGTTAAGGCATGAAAAATTTTGTATGCATTTAGGCAAAGTAATTGCATGTAACAAAATATGAAATTCTCAACTGTTGAAACCAATAAAATTGTACATACAGACAGTATTCAATCTCAAAGCTGATATTACTATTAGACTGTTTAAAAGTAATCAAACGTTGGTTACTGAACGCAGCCTGAACATAGTCGATCCTGTGTAGATTGGTGCAACAGTATAATTTTCATCTAACTAGTAAATTTACGAGCCTAACATCTCAAAAGAAGAGAGGGTGGAGTCTTTAGTCAGCAGATATGATGGTGTGAGAGATAACTTCAAAGTCCAGTTGTTTGCATGGCAAAATCTGTGTTATGTTTACGAATACGTACTACGGTTCTGATATGAACAATCACTCAGTAATGTAGTTTGAAATGCTCCAATATATGCTAATTGGACTCACACTTATAGACTAATTGGTAATACTTATCTATCAGTGTTGTGATGCGTAGTTTTGATTCTTTTACTGACCGCGAAATCTCTGTCGTCAATTATTATCCCATCTAGGTCGAACGCTTGATTCGGCTCCTAAGCTTTGATCCGCCCCCTAGGCTAAAGCTACACTTCATCGTGAACACGATAGAGAAGAGAGGAAATACGGCAAAATAACACTTTACTGCAAGGTCTTTTTATGTACAGAAACTAGGATATTTATATTATCATAAATATCGTTTAAGCTTCCATATCCTACTAAACACAGTAGTAGTAAGATAACTGCCCAATCAGAGTTATATTACGTGACTTTTCATTGCCTAGAATTTTCTGGTAAAAAACTATCTGCATGCTGATTGGACACAATGTTCTCTATTGATTTCTACGCCTTTCTGAACTTGTTTCAAAGGGTTTTTTGGCTCTACCCAACAATCAGGAAATTCTACTTCAAGTTAAAGCAGACCTCTACGTTACAGACCATGATGCTGATATCTAGTAAGTTAATATTAATAAAGATTACTCACATACATGAACTTTTATTGCATCTAGTACCATATTGTGGACTAACTAAATAACCATCAGGTTTCCTTCGTAACTACTACAGCTACCCAGAATCTTCTACCTACTAAACTTTACTTACTCAGAAACCTAGTCTGACACTACTAATGTAACCTTCCGTGATAGCCAACTTATCAAAGATAACAAACAAATTCTTTCCAAATAAACATTTATCACGAAATGTTTACCAATCTAAACAGTTATAAATGAAAATGAACTTTTTGGACAACTTGAGATGTCCAATGAGAAATAAGGTGATTGTTTCAAGGTCCTTAGCTTAGTCTAGTTCAAAATGCTTACATTGGATCGGTTGATTGAAATTGTTTATGACAACATTATTTTTACTAATCTATAAGCTGTTAGATTACTTTGTACAAAGTTGATTTAAGTTTGTGAACTCAAAATGTTCGAAACAACATTCACAGATAGGCGAGATGAAGTGATTTTCCATTGTAATGGTTAATGGCAAGAAAAGTCAATAAGAACAGGCAGCTTATTAGGCCAGTCTAGACTGACACTTAGTCAAACCTTCATGGTAGTTGTATTGTGGGTGAAGCAGTTGCCTGTTTCGTTAGCAACATCACCTATAGATGTAAGCAAAGTATCACCAGTTCAGTGATATCAGCACTGTAGAGACAAACGCTCAGAAGTTATGTTACAATTAGATCTATCACCAGGAAGCCTAGGTAAAGTTAATAAAAGAGCTACTAACATTTCCCCCCCCCCCTAATACCATTAGTTGGTTGGACTTTACACGGTTTAGTATCACTGTTTGGACACAATAGCCTAGTGGTGAACGCGGTAGTGTTTGGCACAAAGCGGGCTGAGCTTGGATCCCCGTGTAAACATCAACATTGGAATCCAGGCACATCCATGCGATGAGTCCTGAATAGGACAAAACACGTGTCCTGAATCTCGCTTGCCAGTCACAATCCAACTTAAATGAAACAATATTAGTTTACATATAGGACATATATCAATTAATTGGAACAATAAAAACAAGAGCCTATGCTGGTTTTAGTATCTTCTCGATCCATCCACTAAAGCTGTCTAGCTAAAAATGAACGTCAGATATGCCCTTACAGTGAACATGTGTAGATTCTGTTGTCACAATACCCAGGAAGCTTAAACAACCAAACTTGACTACAGCTAAGGAAAACCATTGAAAAACTTCAAAAAAAAATCTAGAAGCAGATGCATTTTTTGTCTTTTGCTATGTTGATTACTTCAACATTTAAATAATAATTAACCGAGCATTTTTCCCAGACACTCGAAATGACAAGGCAATTGATAACCCATATTAATACTACTGGAGTCCTGCAGTCGAATTAACCATGCAAGTGAGGATCCTGATGCGTCCTCATCTTACGATTTTGTTGGAGGTTCAGCCAGCAGTGAAATCATGAAATAGTAATAAACTCCGTAACTTAGCCACATCTATTTACTAGTTCAAACGTTTCGGTAGATTCAATTATATTAGGCATATCACCATACACACATCACAATATTTTTAATCACGACCTATTATACCTGATAAAATAGTGTTAAAGGCTCTATTCTAAAACATATAATCGACACCTTGAACCTTATTGACACAAGAGATTAATTCCAGTTGGCTATTATTTCAAGCCAAAAATTCCTAGATAGTTATTTCGTCCTAGCATGAAGCCCAGCGATCCATATGTATGACCACACCGGGTATCAAAGTCAAGACCCTCAGGTTGCTTGATTTGTCTTAGTTTCATACTACTTATCGACATGTATTCATGACCCGTTCCCCTGAGACGATTGAATCAAGGACTTCAAAATTTGTCTATAGGAGCAATACTTTTCTGTTCTGATTAAATCTTCTAAGAATTTCATTAATATCGACAGGTGTATAACGCATGAATGAAATCATGTATGTGGTAGTGAATGGAAACCGTTGATGAGTTCTGAAAGTGATAGAAACAGCTGTTCAATTCTTAATAGTTTCTAACGACTGTAAAAATGATCTCGATGAACCTTATTTACACAGACCCAGTTGATATATACGCATCAGTAGTGTATAGATATTGGCTATCAGCGTTGAATATATAGGGAAGTTTACATAGATAACAAATCTATTTTAAAAAGGAATAGCATTCTAAATTTTATGAAACTAAGAGATATTATCGATCACAATACACGTACTTTGAATAATTAAGCTTAACTAGGATAGGACATACATTGCGGAAACGATCAGACTGCATCACGAGACAAGCACTAACTTGGAATCCTGTTGAAAAACGGAAAAGAGGAAGGCCAAAGAACACCCTGCGTCGAGAACTGGAAGCAGACATAAAAAGGATGAACAGTAACTGGAGACAGCTGGAAAGGATTGCTCAGGACAGAGTTGAATGGAGAATACTGGTGAGCGGCCTATGCTCCTCCGAGGGGGGTAACAGGCGTAAGTAAGTAAGTAAGGATGACAAACACAGATCGACACCTAGATATGTTATATTCTTCAATTAAATCACTGAAATGAACTGTTGGCAACTTTTTATCAATACAAATGCTGTCATTAACTATTTTCTGTTCAAGTAGAAGTTTGAATTATGATAATGATCTACTTAAAGAAATGGTAAATGTCACAGTGATTAATTTGAATAACTTACATAATATTGAATCAATACTACTCAATAATTTGATTAGTTATACACATGTTTGTTAAAGTATAATTGAATAAGTTTCAGTAATGAGAACAGTGAATAATCAACACGTTGTTTATTTAATAACAAGAAAGAAATAGCATGCACTTACTAATAGGTTGTAATTCTAAAGTAATGCAAACTTTTAAATGATTGAAAGAAATTAAACTTCACTTTGATTATTTAAATTTTGTAAATATTGGTGCCTACGAATAGATTCTATGATGAATCCATCATTCCCTGACTGTTTATACGGATCGAATACGGTGAATGCATACTTACTTGATATATACTTCATATTGGCTAAAAACGGTTTAATAGTGGTTTATGAAGAACTGGTTTCCACTACTATACTATCGACATCAATCTGTGACGAATTCTATCGACTGCACTTTTTTTATCATTCCTGTTTTATAATCATCTTGTGTTATTTTAGTTTTTGTTGTACAGTTTGTTAGTTAATGGTGTTACAAGATAAACATTACTGTTCTTAAAATTCCCAAAGAGGAAATTGACTCCAAATTACTTTTAATAAATTAGCTTATTCGTAAAACGCACTAATGTACCTGCCTAACACAACCTGCTGAGTACCAAGATTTCGTCAGTTTAACTTTTTAATATGCTTTCAGAAACGTATGAATTGTTTCAGGGACTACACATTACATGACAGTAAACTTATCATGATTCTTCTTGTTTTTGTCCAGATATTTGGGTCACAGCTTGGAGTCACTTAAATTTAATAAGAGATTACTAACATTATGCGTGCACCTATTTTGTCAGTATGTTTGTTGTTGATCTTCCTATCTCCATTTATTTGTGTCAATATAACATACTTACCCTCTCGGGCTTTTATATCTCCGCGTAGAATTTTTGCTCTTTGATCAAATATACGCATCTGTCTCACTTCTTGTTCACAGTCGAGTTGTCTGGTGTCAAAATGTCCTGTTATAGTTTACGCAATTTATATAGTTTACTGCCGTTGTTAAAATCTAATTTCATGGTCATAACTTGCGCACTCATAATATCACTCTGGATACCATCTCCACGTTTTATTAAATGTAGATGGAATATCTGGAATAAAGCCATCAGAATACCAGATCCAGCTAATTCAAGTAAACTCCATTTTTCTAAACTCTTAATTCGTATGAGTGTATTTACAGTAATCGTTAATAAATATACCCTTATATTTAACTTCTGATTGCTCGCTTCGTATATTCACGTAGTGTTCCACAGCTACCACATTTTTGTTTACATATCAGTCCATCCGTTTTCTTCCCGGATATAACAATTAGCTTGTCGGATAAAGAATCTCACGTTTTACTGTAGTTTCACCGGTTTGGTTAGGAGTCCTTGATTCTATGTAGTGGTTTAACAGTTAAACTGTTATTCAAGCATATCTCTGTAAAACTTTGAGTAGGGTACATCAATCTGCACATATTTAGTGTATGCAATAAATGAAATTAGAAAGTATACACCTATTCATTTAGTGCTACCAAAAAGAGTGGTACTTATTCTATTGTGCTAAACAATTGTAGCGACTTTTGTGACTAGACCTACTGATTGGTAATTCAAAATATTTTCTGTTCTTATTACTATTATCATAAGAGGACATAACATGAAAATGAAGTAGAGCAATATGGTAGTGTTCAAATTCTTATGGTGAAATTTCAATAACAATTTAACGTAAACCATCCTGTCTTGTCTCTTGAGTGTCTTCCAACATGGTTTATAGGCCCGGTAAGTTGACAGTAATATTAGATTTGCCGAATCGACTTTCCACATTTGCTTGTTGCATCGACCAGAAACTTACTAGATGTTTCAGTGACAATTGCTCGTGATTATTTAACTAAACAGAGAATAGGCAGGAATAACGAAAATAATCAAATGTAGTAGTAATAATCTACCATTGCTAGGTAGAGCCTTCTCAACAACTCGACCAAATATCGTCTGATAAGGCTGCTTCTAAGTTAATAACTTAGAAATTTCAAACAGAGACACTGAAGTTTGGCTCCACTAGAATCACAATCTTAAAGGTTTATTCACAAAGCTACACCACGTTACTTGAGAAAACTTCGATCACTCATAATATAATCAGAAAAACCAGCAAATAAACAAAATGACGCAGATGGTACAAATCTGAGGTTGTTCACGGTGAAGTTTGTGGTATTCAAGCCAATTGAGTAAAAGTTGTAAAGCGCATAACAGTCATGATGATCAACAGTCTATGATTCATTCATCAGCAACGTAGAACCGAGCACATACGCCCACAGGTTCAAGTTGACATACCACATTAGCATTACGAGATTAAATTTGCAGAAGCAACACAACAGCAGAATACAAGAAAGGAAAGTAAAGTAAACGTGAGAAGAAAGGAATAATAGAATTTACGATCTAGATGAAGTTGAAGAGTGAATACACTCGTGCCACTGTGACCGATTCTGAGCTATGTCGTCAATTTTCTCTAGCCATTCATTGGGATAATAACGCGGACCCCAACCAGGTAATCTCCATCTGCCAACATGGCTTAGACCAACAGTCAAAGACTTCATGGACTGATGCCATGTTTTAGTATGGCCGCCTCCGCACTTATTCCACCCTACTTCAACCCTAGCTAACTTCGTGTGACGTGGCAGGCGGTGGTCGGGAATGCGCAACACACGTCCCAATCATCTCAGTCAATGAAGGTTAATGACCTCTTTGACTGATTTACCATATATCCCAAGAACATTTTGTTTAGCCTCCATATTACTTATTCGATTGTTCCATGATATACGAGCGAAGCTACGAAGATTTATATGGTTAAATACCTGAAGTCGACGCATATCATGGGTTTTCATGGTTCATGTTTCGCAGTCATATGTTAAAACGCTTCGGAATGCTGCGTAGTACACCCGGCCTTTCGTTGAGAGATGGATATCTCGCCTGCGCCACAAGTGACGTAAACCGGCGAATGTCAATAGGGCTTTCTGAATGCGTGCTGAGATTTTGTCGGACACCGACCCACCAGGGGTGATGAGACTTCCGAGATAAGTGAAGTGATCAACGCATTCAATTACTTCACTTCATATAACTAATCTAGGTGAAGAAGCAGAACAGTTCTGGCGTAACATTTCGAATTTAGAAAGTAAGAAGTGAATCCCAAATATGCTTGCATTGTTACTCAAGGTGCTCAGGAGACTCTATATATTGTCAGCGTCTTCACCGAATAAAGCTATATCGTCTGCGTATTCTGAGTCGACGAGATGACTTCCTGGAAGAAGATTAATTTCTGAAAAGTTAGAAGAAGTGGGTGAGACTTCTAAGAGAACATCTATGACGAAATTAAGTATGAAAGACGAGGCAACCCTGACGAAACCCACTTGAGGATATTTCTATTGACAATTCCTCATAGGCTCTAACTCGACAGGTGGTAACCAAGTAAAGCCTTTATAATGTTAATGTAATACTGAGGTACGCCTTTTGGTGACAAACACTGCCACAAGACTTCACGATCTACGGAGCCGAAAGCTGTTTGCAAGTCAAAAAATGCAACCATAGTCGGACGTTGGTGCATGTCTATGTTCGAGAATCTGGTGCAGGGTGAATATTTGATCAATGCAACCATGTCAATATCTGAAACCAGCCTGGTTTTCCCGAGTCTGCTGTTTTCTAGTGTTGGATAAACGCCGAATGATTATAGAGGATAAAATTTTAGATACCTTATCAGTCAAACTGATTCCTCTGTGGTTATTACAAGAGGGTTTCTGTCGCTTTTGTAAACTGGAGTGATCAGCGAACGGGACCAGTCAGTTAGGATGATGTTCAGTTCCCAGACTTTGGCTAATATGTGTCAACCTGCCACCTAAGACTGGACCACCATCCTTAAAGATATCGTTAGATGACCTATCAGGTCCTGCTGCTTTCCCTAGCTTCAAGTTACTTATAGCCCTTCCGACCTCACTGAGAGTGCTGTCAGTTTTCCATTCGGGTAGCTTGCGGATTGTAGATAAGCTGAAAGTAGCTGGGGGCCTATTGAACTGTTCCTGAGTGTTCCGTTCATCGCTCCAATCTTCAAGACTGAGTGAATCACAGGTTCATCTTTTTCCGATATAGTTTTACTAACCGCCTATTTCTTAATACAGGTGTAATTGATAAGTCGGAACAGCTGTCTACTATTGCTCGCCACCGCTTCATTCGCTTTTGTTGCCCACCACAGTTCACGATCCTTACGCACTCTTTATCAGTTTACGTTTCGATTCTCGTCACTCTCCATCGTTCACCGAGCATGATGGAATGAGTTTTCGAACATCCATCAGTTCACTAAATGTTCCAGAGATCAACTAGTACTTCATAACCTTTAGATTGAGGTTAGATGCAGATAACGATGCTGCGTTTACATCTGCTTTAAAATCGTTTCAAGCAGTTTCGGGATGAATCTGTTAGTTGTGGGCAACTGAATGCTTAACCAAAATATTTCTAAATGCAATCTTAGCACCATACAATACGCTTGGGTAACATTTGTATGATTCCTTTTTGCGATTATTTAATTAAAACTATGATCAAGATTCCGAAATCGGTATTACAATTGACAATGTATACAAATCATCTAATAAACAAGTATTTTGTACAATAATATCTTACGTATTTCTGATAAGTAGCGAACAACTTACTTCGAAAGCACTAGATCAATATCAGTATTCATTCAGTGAAATTTACAACAATGAGATTGTCTAAGCTGAAAGTCAACATTTACACGGATATAGCGACTAAATATAATAAGATTTAGTTCACAGATGAATTCAAACAAAAGGATACATTTATTTGACAATTATATAATTCATGTTAAAGATTTTACAAGCAAACATAGTAAATTCTCTTGTTGATTCACTGATTTTTATTTTAGTTTGCGACATCACAATGAGTAGATGATCAAAGTATAAACATCATAATAAAGTGTACATTCATAATGAAATTTCAAATATGAAAATGAGTTTAACACTTAAATTTATCCTTCTACTTCTTGAACGAGATCTGTTGACTGTTGAAAAATCCATCAATTAAAAGAAAACTATGCAACTAAATAAACGTATAACCAATAATACTGCTAAACTAAATTCAGCAACAAAATCATAAAGCTGACTTTAGGTTCTTTATTTTGTATTTTTGTACAAATTAGTTTATAAAAAAAATTCAAAGCAACTGAAAATGAACTAATTGTCAAAAAGGAAGTGAGCAAGAGGCTGAAAGTGAACAATCATAAAAAGAGCTGTAGTGTATGCATGTATAAGAAAACAATTAAATTGTCCGAATATACACCAATGAATGAACAAAACATCAAGCAATCCATTTTCAGATATAATACATACACTAATGCAGACAATTAATTTAAAACTCATGCGTATTTAATTGACGATATGCAACTTTACTGTTAGTATCAATACTGCTAGCACGGGGACGTAAACGACATGAAGTGTACAAATTGTACAATATATGCTGAAATATATAAAATACACATTTAAAGAATGAATAAGAATTACTAATCGTTCACTTAACAGAGTAATAATAACAATAATAAAAGGGCATTATTTTCAAACATAAATTATTTCTAACGATAGGTCAGTTAAAGGACTGCTGAAAACCAGAGAAGATTGGATATTTATTTCTGTCTAGTACGAGTTCCATGAAATGCGTACTGATGACGCTACAAGAAATTAAATCCAGAGGAATCAGATCTGGAGGCGAGCAAGAAGCACTTACTTTGAGTACCGGTACCCGATGGTGTGGACATTCAGATAGAGTCAATCCTCTACATCTAATGCTGCAAGTGAGTAACTACTGTGCAAACGAAATAATAAGTTAAAAAAATGAAATCTCACACGATAGTAACACTTATCTACATTATAACTGAACGTACGTCTTTATACATATACTGAAGTCATGGGTGTATAGTTCTACACATATTTTCCAAATTGAAATGAAACAAATGTATTACGTGTATCTGGCTAGTTCTCCAGCTGATCAGTCAGTTATTTATAAGTAGTTCATTAAGTCAATCTGTATTACAATTCCTTTTTGACGAATTCAACTACAATTTTGACATGCCATAATGTAAATGCGTTAGCTGGTTCTAATTTATGTAGTTTCATTCAGTTATACCACATAGCAAATTATGTTAACTAGTTAACTGTGTTAAACAGAACGTGCAATAACCGTCAATATAGTTAACACGGTATACTTACTTACATCTACATTCCAGCCTAGTAGCCATTTCAACGCACCGCTTTCGGTGTATACAGATTAGACATCAAGCTTGTCTACTTAAAACTCTGAAAAATAATGCTGTTAATGCTTGGTAGATCTCAGAGATGTATAATCCAATATTAAATTAGTTGGTTGCAGGTGTAAACCTTATTTCACTTACTTTGGTTATTTTAGCTATGTAGGATCATTAGCTCTTACACAATGTTTGAAAACCAAGTAAATAAACCTGTACTCACTGCAGACTTAATTTTAAATTGCATAGCATACAATTTTTTTAGCATCTGTACACAAAATCAAGGACTACAAGTGGAAAAAAAGCTAACGAGAAACAATGAACACACTGAATACCCTTTTGTCATCTATGAGACCTTTAACTTCAAAAACACTACCAAAGTTATTATTTAGACTGATTGTGAAAAACAACGAAGGGAAACAATATTACGTTAATGCTTGCAATTTAAAATTAGACTGCATTAATTAAAACAGATTAATCAGTGCAGAGATAGGTTCTACGATGTTATCGTATCCTTAATATTATTTATAAATCAACTGCGACAAAGTGATAAGGTTAATGAATTGCAATGTAATAAAATAACATATAAATTGTAATATATTCATAGAGGAAATCAGATCATTCAGTGACTTAACTACATTCATCATAATATCTCATTACAAAAAAATTGTTATACTTTATGATACGACTATACAAGGATTCTTTAAAAAACAAGTACATTATCAACTAGAAAATAATTTACGACTGACATGTTCTAGTCCAAGTGTGTCCAATGTTAAAAGAACCAATATCCATTAAGAACGGATATTCCAAAATCATTTTTAGAGGAATAAAGGACACTTCATAAAAATTAGCTCAATCAGTACGAACAAGTTCAAGCTTATTTGGTTAATTAAGAACAAAATTTCCTCATATAATTTTCTATGAAACACAATTGTGAATACTCAGGGAAGTAAAGAATTTAAAATAAGTTTCCTAGACTTTCAGATAATGACCATTTTACTAATAAGAAATAATAGTAAACTACAAGTTTTTTTCCAGCAACCCGCTGAGATTTTTAATTCGCTATGTCGTGATTTGGTATTTTCCTTGCATAAGTAATCAAGTTAGTTATGAACTGCAATAACAATATTTGTCGAAACTTATCTTGATTTTGCTGTTCTGTAGACGTTTTGAAAAGTAAATATTAATCATATAGAAAAAAAACAGAATAAGCGTTGGTGGGTTCGGTGTTAGTGGCGTAAATGAACATAATACAACGGACAGGTAGTCACGTCAATGACAAAATAAGTTCACTAAAGAACTTACACAAAGTGGTTTCCAAATGCACAGAATAAGTATAACCACAACACAGCATGTTACGAGGATGTAACTTAGGGATATATCGGGAATATCTATATTAAAAATAACAAAATGAAAAATAACACCAAGTGATGAAATTAACCATGCACTCATTGAATAAGTTGCAAAACACTGACGAAGTATAAAACAAGAGAGATCATTCTGATAATTTTACTACCTAAGGTTAGAGCAAGTACTAAAAGATGCTTAAATGTCAGATATGGATGAATGTTAACATAGAAGCTTGTGTATTGGGGTTTGTAAAATAGAAATACTGTATACAGGTTGCATACACCGTTTAAGCGTCGTCATTCACTAGTGATAAATCAGTCGGTGTGCAAATGAATGAACTATAAGCTGACTTCGCGTTTAGTTTTATACAATACTATTAAAGAAAAGCATTGTGTACATCATGAGCATTACTATGAGTATAGCTCCCATTTTTAAAAAGTACTTACACAGATGGACTGTTAAACAGAATTTATAAAATAGTACCTATAAGATCTACAAACAGAATACAGTATAGGATAAATGAATCGACGCCCCTAGAGCTTTTAATGGAAAAAATCAGATTAATTGTGGATGCGATGATTGAAGTCAGGGAAACTAATAGCAGAGATAAAGATTATTTATTCAATTCTATTAAAATCTAATATTCAACAGTTTTGGTTATCATACACACCACCAGGGGACCAGAACCAAAAAAGTGAGCTGTCAATTTAGCTTCGTACAACGTAGAGCTTGGCATATATGTGAATACATCCGAGTTGTCATGCCACACTAACATGTTTAATGCCACAACATAATTCAACAAGAAAAAAATGACTAACCAGATTTTAATCAGGTTTCTTAATTATCTTAGTGACTATTTTAAAACATTCTGTGCTGTACGTCAATGCACCATTTTAAATGTTGAACTTACATTTGTTGTGAACAACAGAATCGCTTCTGTGTACGAACTTTTTAGACTCCTTTGACGGAGACTCATCAAAATCATCTCTGTTGAACACAGGGTCTTTAGGATCTATCTGTGACCCACTATCCTCAAAATCGCTTATTCGTGGCGTTTGTATTAAATCAGAATGTGAACCGTCTGAATGGATAGAGATTTCGACAAATTTGGTTTCCGTTTTAACATCCTCTTGAGTACCAAGCTCTTCAGATATAATATGCCTAGCCAGTGCATCTTCAAATGAGGATTTAACCGACTGCTTAGTTGAATTTGAAAGATCTACCGTCGATTTATTTTTAGAACTAACGGTAGTGTTTGATGAAGTAGTAAACGTGGAATTAAGGTTTGGTATCTAAAAAATATAACGTTGAGTACTTCCATTTTAATGTCGCTTACTTCCGCAGTGGTGTTAAAAATAGCTGTTCGGTTACTATCTACAAACCTCTTGAGTTGATTTTGAGATTGGCTGTTTTCTAAAGCACATACATGGTGGAATAGCATCCACGTGAGTTTGAGTATCAGGATATAGTGCACTGTTGAAAAAGAAAAATTACTCTAAAGAAGGCCCATTTATTTTATGCAACAAACAACTAAACTGGTTGGTAATAAGAGGAAAATTAACAGAAATCAAAACCATGATAAATATAATGATTAATCCCATTACACTGCGTACAGTATAATATACTTCACAAATAGCCCTACAGTACTACTATAATAACGAACTCGATACTAGCAGAAACAATGGTAAACCATAGGGTATGACTCATGGATAATATTACAGTAAGTCGTTTTACATATTCACATTACACTTTAGTGTAAGGATTAGCGACACTTTCCAAATATCAGAACCAAAATGCAATAGGGTTTACACTTGCGGCTGACTAGCTGAAGCTCAGTGTAAGATTGTTTTAGTAAGATGAAATTGTTTGCGGGCACCTTTAGCAACACATACAACAGGGTTACCTTTCCCAGTAAAGACACTTTTTCCAAACCACAGGACTGAATCAATCAGTATACGGAAACCCAGTATTTCTGAATTGTTAAATAAACTCAGTAAAGGAAAATATATCAAACCTAGTGAAATGCATTCCAGGTTACTAAGTGAACAAGCACACTTCATTTAAAATCCTTTAACCTTACTCTTTAACATGTCTATGACTCAGAGTAGGTTACCTGATGACTAGAAAATCGCCAAAATCAATAGACAGAAACAGCATGAACAGCCACACATGCTGTGCAGGAGCAGACCCAGGTCACTGCAAGGGACTGCAGCAACGGAAACAACTCTCATCACCACAACGTTAACTCTTAAGAGACAAGTCTCAAACTCTACCCCAAACGGAAGGGATAATTCAACGGCAGACAGCACCAGACTCAGTTGTTCACCAAGAACATACGGATGAACCAGTTCTAAAGGGACTAGCCACTTGAGTTATAGACACCATTTACAGTCCATTAATACATGACCAGGTCTTTATTCACGGGAACTTAATGTGACAAAAGCAACAGTCAAATGCCTATGCAGTAATATTAGGGGGACCCCAAAGTAAATTTTTAGAGCTTAGAAATACATTAAAATAAAAATGATAACCCGTAGGACTGCCACAGCCATACGACAGACAAATGTCATTGCTTTCCTCGTAGAAACAGCAAAGAACTGAAGACGAAACACCAAGACGTGAGAGCAAAGAAATCAAGTAGTTTATAATAGCTCGTTATAAAAATATTACATATATGTCTAATCATTTGATGCGTCATATATATTTTCATAGGTATTTCTCCATTAGACTGTCATTGCAATGATAAATCCCATCAGTTATCGGAACTCTATAAATCTAACCGAAACAGAGTGGTTTATATGAAGTCAAATGCACAAAAGTCAGGGCCAGATAAGACTTGCAGCAGCAAGAATTGTCCAATAACTGCACTAACTGCTAATTATACACACTACCTACTTGTGACGGTAACGTATTGATTCAGTCGACCGCTGTGAATCAAATAATTGTGCACAGAATAGAAAAAGCTTCGCCTTCACGGGCTGCTGCGTCTAGTAGCAATGGATCACTAATTCCACCGGTTTCATACATAGACATATAAGAAATGTATAGATAAGAGAAGTGTTAGCTGGTTATCACGAGATATTGGTCGGAGTTTATAAAAATAAATCAAGTATTTCCCTAAATGCATCAGTAGGATTTGCATGGACTATTTTGACCTGTCAGGAGTTCTTGTATTTAACTGTTCTTAGTTGGAGGAAGATATGCCGACAATCCAATCTGCTGCAGTGTACTTAAAGTTTTTGAGTGTTTATACTATAATGTATGTTCTAATTCATCCTAGACAGGTGTCCAAATGGGAGCACAGAAGTGTTTAAGATTTTATAAATCATTATCCAGTATAAATTAGAGTGAACTTTTTGGTATATAAGTGTTTTCTCCCTTGCAATAAGTATTTGTTCCTAATGTTGTTGCTCTTGTTACTGTGATATACCTAGATGTTCACTTGCAATCACCAAAATGGGACAAGTCAGTATAAACAACTGGTTCTTTGACTTTAATGCTTTGACAATTACGTAGCATTTTTCATTCACTTTGAGACACCATAATTCACGTCTGACGCATATACTGCAACTGTCCGATCTAAGTACATGGTACATAGTACTTGATTTGACAACACTACTTTCATAGTTGGCTTAACGCTCTAAGGTTTTTGGGCCAAGAGAGTAAGAGATCTGTAAACCCAGTTCTTGAAACTGTCATTGGGGGTATTGTTCGTCTTATACTTTAAAATGCATTCGCAACTCCAATAATATGGTATATACTAGTACTTTCACCACATAGTGGGTTGTTTAGTATTGGAGGCGGAATGGACTTTCACATTACAAAAGTGGGTGATGATTTTTCAGCGAATGCTTGAAGGGTTTGCACTGTGGTTCACGGGAGACTTCTATGCAGTGATTAGAGACAATCAAATGGTTGTAGGCACAGCCAGACGGTTTTCTGGGCCTAAAGAACGTCCGTCTCTAAAGTATACTTCTTGGCATCAGTAATACTTCATACATGCCTGAAGAAAGTGTTTAAATAATGATATCTTCTTTGGCTGGGTATGCATGGTTTGGTTTTGGTTCAAAGTCGAAACTGATGGTCACCATGATTTTCTTATTAGGGAATTATTTTTCACTTAATCCTTTATGGAGGATGCTGTATGTTCGATTGACTTATTTTTGGCCTCAAACAGGTATTTCCGGTTAGACCTTATTTCGTTTTCCAGTCTAGCAGCAACAGGTAGAGATGGCGCCCTGTGGCCTTTCGAAGTTTCTTTCACCTTTCTATGCATGCGTTTTAAACAGAATCAATCCCTCGGTGCCTTGCTGTAGTAAGATTGTCCTTTGGTTCAGACATCTCATCTCCGAGGGAACGCTGGTGGTCGTGATTTTCGACTTTATAATTCCTGTGTTTATCAGCTGCCATTTCTTCCCCCTCCCCGTTTCTTATGCCAGCCTATTTTAAGGTACTCCTTCATAACTTGATATTATTATTAGCTGTTACAGAGACAAAGCTGTTGCCATCTTAAGATAAGTTCTCGTCTATGAATATTTTAAATGCAAACAGAGCCTAGTAGAGTCTGCTCCTTATGATTTCGATGAACAATGAGTCAGCTGAAGATAGATAGTCTTGGCCCGTAAACTTTTAATTGCTGATTTATCGCCTGTCATGCTTTGTGTGTTGAAACAGGCCTACTGCCTCGGCGACGTTTGCAAGGGCTCCGCGAAATCACCTTACTGATTGTGTTTCTTTAATGAAATTTAAAAAAAGCTCCAGAGACTCATCGGTGACTTGTAAATGATCGAACCTCACACACCGTAATTTTGGGAACAACTTGAGTTGTTAGTCACTTTTGTGCAGGTCGTTTATTGTTGCTAGTGGTTGGAAAGCAAAGTTTCATCAAGGATTATGGGATCCATATCACTCTGATTAATCAGTTTCATGAATTTAGAGTTCTTATTTAGAATGACTGTAACTCTTCCGTATAGTCGCGTAATTATTTTCCTCGTAACAAAAGGTTCGTTTTATTAAGAATCGGTAGTTAGATGGGTTTGATATTGTGGCTGTCCTGTGGATGTACCTGCCTTTCATTGTAAGGCTTCATATTTATATATCAAGTTTAATGAAGTGATAATGACAGTCACTTGTTTTAATCGCTAATATCGCAGTGCCCTGAGTCAGCTTTCACACTAGGATGTGCCATTGTTTAGGTCTTCTTATTTTGGGTTTCCATGCACAGCCACAATTTACAGGCCTACCAAGCTATCTTTTCATCACATAACTGCTTTGCATACTGACTATGGTTTGTCAGGCCTCACCCCGATGTTTATATATTGTTTTCCTGTTGTCTTTTGTGACAGTAAGAAAACTTCTAAGGCTTTTTATGGTAGTAAATGCTGCAGGAGGAAATGACATTCAAGAGTAACTGGGTACTCGTCAGTGATACTGATCATGTTCTTTAGAAAACACTACCAATTAACAGCACTCGGCCAAGCATCATCACCAAATCAAGATACGATAATCCGTAGTGACCAATACATTTTGTATAAAAACAGTATAATTGTTAAAAGTCCTTACGCTTTCAATTGATCATCAAATATATGTTCTTCGTTATGCAAGACTGTCTTCAACCTTATACTTTGTAGGTAAGTATGAAGGAGTCACATTTCCTAACAACATATTAATCTTTATAGAAAAAATAGATTAAGTGGCACGCTTGTATCATATATTGTGTTAATTTTGTTTCAGTAAATTATTAACTATCCTGTACACAATTGACATCTGTTCAAGCGCTCCTATCTTTGGGTCCGCTCTCTCATAATTGTACAAAATAATTGTCTATGCAAGTCACCTCGTTATGAGTCTTATTTTTTTGCTAACACTATGAACCAGTACATACTGCCTGTTACAACATTGTTGAGCAGAATAATCGCATTGTCAATGCTCGCTGAACATCCTTTAGTGGTGCTCTTCATTTTGTCATGCGAATTTTGTCGGACATTGAATTTAATGTACATCATATTGTGCCAGTCAAGCCAGACAGCAACTTTCTGATCCTAAACTTGACGGCATTTCCATTAAACTCTGAATATGAACAGTAGTTGTCTTCAATGTACTAAAGTGAACTATTATTATAATTGTTTCTATTTTTGTGACATTATATATATTCTCTGACTTCAGTACTCAGATAAAAGTAAGATCTACACTAATATGGTTTAAATAGGAGTAGTACACATTGTCTTAAAATGAATAAGTTCTGAAATTTTCACAGTAGGTTTATCAATGTAATAATAATCGGTTCTAACATCAATCTAAGAATACATCAATTTACAGGCTTGTTCACTTTGTCAGCAAAAGGGTAAGCCTACACTGTTTCACTGACGAGTATCATTCATAATTTTACTGGATCGTTAACTTCATATTCATCGAAAATTGTGAAGAGTAGGGATGCTAGTTAAATACAAAAACGTTTATGGTGATGAAACGAATGTCACATAATTTTCACTTACAAAATTGTCGTGTAAAAGGATGGTTTACTACAATAAATAGCGTACGGAGGATGAGTTTTACATGTAGCGAAAGTGGCAGAAATATATTACCACGAGCGTTTGTGAGTGGAGTGCACTGAGCATCAGCTAGCGTGCTACTTTGTAAATGAGCTAACATTCCATGATACCTAGGGGAGGAATAAACAATGTTCCACAGGTAGGTTTCATACTTGTCCTACACGTGATCACATACAACTAAGAGAAAGAAGAAAACATAGAGCGCAAAACAACAATACAAGTATCCCGGAGTTGATAAAATGAAAAGGTTAGGTCAGTTCTCACACGGGCGTTGCAAAATACAATTTTCTAATCGAACAAACAATAGAATTAAGAAGAAAGAATGTTAAAACGAAGATTACTTTAGTGTGTGAATTTTGTTTTGTTCACACATTTAAAGCCCCTGTTATTTTGGTAGTGGTTGACGTGAACACTTTCAGTGAAGCATTCGAAAGGGTGAAATCGCCAATTTATCGTACAAATAAAACGACTAATCTGTTAGAGAAATTGTGAATTGTTCCAGATTACAGAAAATTTATTAGGTGATTCACATAAAAATTAATTAAGAGATTTTTATTTTTGTAGCCGAATAGCCGAGGATTTTACACGAAGGTTCACGGAATGTGCTACATTAGACGATGTTAAATTCAATCGGTTAAGCATCTCGTAAAAAAATTAATTCCTTTATAATCCGACGTACTCCATATAGTGTTTATTTCCATTTTCGTGCACCTAGTTTTGCAATTCAAGGTTCATTAAGTCCCGAAAATGCGGAGTTAGGCGACGCAGAACACATTCCATTCTAAGCGTCGTAGGACCTTAGTATTCCCTACAGTTATTATAAATTTTCCTAAATGCGTTTGCGTTTAATCTTTAGAAGCAACTAATCTAAGGTAAACCATATAGCTGGCTGTATCTAGTGTATTCCTTGTTTTTGTGGCCAATGTGGTTTGGGATACAGTCAACTTTCTGTGAGTATATAGAACCTCAGTCTCCCTGTCTGACGAATGATTATACACTGCTACATGAGCACTTACGACATCATAAATAAGCTTCCTAGCCATCACAATTACTGATTTTGACACGTGTCCAAATAATGTGAAGTTGTCTGCTGATTTTTATCCCATCATTTATGCTAAGAAGAACCATAGATTTTGTAGCGTTGAACTGTTTTATAAATCATACAATTTTGCAAGTCCGCACACATCGAGAAAAAAGAAATTAATTGATAGTCACTTCTGACATTGCTTGTAATTAATTTATATAATAGAAATAATCAATTCCAATGTTCTCTTGACATCTTAAGAATTCACTGTGTTTATACTGACTCGTTAGCAATATACTATTCATTAAATTCTCGTCACTAACAAGCTCTGGAACTATTTCTAGTCTAATTCAAAACATATGCAGAGCCTTTTCTTCATAAATAACAGTGACGTCAAAAAATCTAATCTTTTAAAAATGACAGAAATGAGTAGCGATGACTTGATGGCTACATACATATGTTTTATGGAACTTGATTACGAGAATAAGCAGCATTAATGATGAGTATAGCCGTAAGACACAACCCGTTTACGTCACTGATTGCTTCTCAGTAACCAGTCACTTTGCCTAAGAAAGTTCTGAGGCATCGACAGCACGCACCCCGCAGTTTTAGAATAGGGACACATGGGCACCAATTCACAACAGATTTCAACAACCACCAAACATCAAACGGCTACTAGTTAATTGGATGAGATGTACGAGATCTGAGCTTTCGCCGGCCTACTGATCCCCCCTCTATAATGGTTATTTAATTTGTAGGGCCGATGGAAACCATACTCTATCATACGCTGCATTGCTCGTTTTGAACACCCGACGAACATCATTTTTAAAGATGACAAAAAAGTAATGTGTTTGCTTCTGGTTCACTAATTAATTCGTGTCAGGGGACTCATCATAACGAGGGGTGAGTTGATGTGCTTTAACTCTTTCCGTTGCTTCTAGGAGTCGATTTTCTCCAGAAGTATAACTTTATCTACTGTGTATTTAATTTACCGTACTGCTGTAGACTTTGTATGATCCTGTTGTCAATGGTAAAATTATAAAGTGTATCGTAATGGTGTCTTTTATTCTAACTGGCTGATTGCAAATATACGGTTACGGTCGATTGCAGTTCGATATTTACCTTCCTATGCCTGGTCCAGAACAGAACTCACTTAGTAATCAGAGGCCTAATTATCGGCTCAGTCATAATCAATTAGCTTGGCTAATTTCATAGGTGTTTTTACTAGGGCTAGATATATGACATGTCTAGAAGAAGACATGTAATTGGTCGATATCGTGTAACAAACATTTAAGGTCTAGGTCTTATATATATATATTTCTTGTATAGTATTGGTTTATTGTTGTTGTTATACATGCGTGTGAGTGACTAGTTGGCTTCTTGATAAATCAGTCGTAATATTATGCCTGAGCAATATATTTAGGCAAGGCTGAGTGCTAGCTCCAAGACATAGCATTATGAATAACAAAATTGATAATATTAGCCATCCGCGCTTCAGATACAACAATCCACACACGAAACATGGATTGCCGTTCACTTTCTGGAAAATTATGTAAACGTACTAGCCCCAGCTTACCCTCACACCTTCACTCCACTTGAAAGTAGATGTCTTCACACTATCTCTCCTCATCGTCGAAACTACGTCGAGTATCATTTGTGCTTTTAAAACAAGAAGTATTATTTAACCACCCATCCATTTTATTTCCTCTTATAGATGACCATTTTGTCTGTTAGTAATTTATGGTCTTGCTCCTAGTGATCAAGTATCTTGTTGCCTGATGTAAGACTGCCGCTATCCCCAGCAATATTCGAGGTCCCAATAAAGAAGAAACAGTGTTCTCAATGAAAAAGATTGACGATAATTTGAGGCGATTGCCAAGATAGTTGTAAGCTATGCTCCAAACAAAGTCACTTGTTTCCATCTCAATCAATCAAGTGTTGCCACCGAAACATCAATAGAAAGTACGAAGTAATCAGTCGGCTTATATTATCTCTGAATACTGCATATATCGTAATTTCACAACTCCCACCTCGCAACCACCTAAATAAATTATAAGAAGCGTGTTGACTGCTGGTTCTTGCAGTCCAACCACTCTGTGGTTCACTCACTCATATGTTACATCGACCCACAAACCGATTTCAGCATTCGCTGAATATTACTCAGTTGAGAGGTTATACTCTCGGCACTAGAATTCGCAAAGACCGTGAACCATGAAGTAGCTTTAAAATTACTAGTACCAATTTACCTAGGTAAAGAATCAAAATGCAAATGTACTAAAATACATTATCAGTTGGAATGAGTACATTAAGTACTTTTAAGGATCTATATCTGCAGTATTCTTGGAGAAGCAGTCAACTTGAGTAAGGATGAACACATGACATCATCCGCCAGCTCGGCAACCAAAGCCAGAGTTGAAGTAAGGAACACTGAAGCAAGAAGTGGAATGTTCGGCAAGTAACAACATGTGATGAGTTGAGTTGAGCGGTCAATCAAGACTATAGTATGAGTCAATTATCTAATATCAATATCCTTGCACAAAATACGACTCAGAAATCGCATTACATCAGATCTCATTTTACAAAGAGACGGAAGAAGCAAAGTGAACAGTAGGCAGGGCAATGGAAAAGCAGAAGGATTCAAAAGGTATTATTGGCGATTTAAATGGACAATGACAATATGCCAATATCAATAACTTATTATTCCATGTCTAGTAAAAAATTGTCGATAGTGAGCTTTTAAACCAAAATTTCAATACGATCTTGTACAGATTCATCTCAACACCAATAGGCGAGCGCAAATGAATCAAATAGAAAATAAAGTGTATTAATTCTTTCTTTTCATTGCACTAGGGCCAATAGAGTCAGGCAGCTAAACGACTACTGAGGGACAATACCAAAGATCAAGCACGAAAAATTACTAGGCTTATACCAGCTCGTCACAACGGATAAATCAGTTTGCTATGAGGATATTGGATATTGAAACTCATACTCAATTACAATTATTTGCGTTGCGACTAATGTTTGTTGATTATGTCTTTACATACCTTCCGAAATGTTGGATAATAATTTAAAATCAGATAATGAACATTTGGTAGCTAAATACACCAACCCAAAAGCCTTCATAAATCGTGTTGATATATCCGATGATCTGGAAGTTAATGATTCTGAAAATAGAGATTATTATGGTTTTTATCAGTAAGTATTTCTTACTTTAAGCGTCTCGCACCAGTTAGTAATTTAAAATATTTAATTCCTCAAATCCTTTGTAATATTTTGCTAGATGTACATATGTTAAAACTACGAACAGCATATTGGTAAACTGATACGTTTTTTTCTATATTTATTATCATGACTGTTTCAGAAATTTAGGATCCAAAACATGCAGTATTGTAGTTTTATAACATGTGAATATATAACTTTTCATTTTTCAAACTGAGTAGAGTAATTAGTCGAGTGTTGCATTTTTCTTCTGTCAACAGTCATAGGCAAGTTAGGGCTGTGCACATACGTCAGCTTAAGGTACTGCATGACATTAGCACTGTAGGATGAAGACTAAATTATATAAAGTAACAATTCTAGTGGTAATGAAGGAAAAAGTAATACACGGGTAAGTAGCTAGGTCGTGAAAAGGTATAGGATAGTTTTTAATTCATGATTTTAAAGGTGATAAAACTTGAAATCACTTGCACTATCGTGACACTTCGCCTGAAAGGTTCTCAATCATTGGTTACTATGGTCGTCCAGATCCTAACAATATAGTCTACATCTATTCTCATAGCTCAGACCAGCAGTCACTGACTTTATGGACTGAAGCTGACTTTTGGTTTGCCTGCCTTTCGGTTTTTGCACTTACTAACGTGTATGGTGCTTGATTTTGTTACTTTATGGCAGAAAAATTCTGTAGGCAATCACTACTGCTCATCATAGGGGAATATAGATCACCGTGAAGTTTACTTAGTTTGAGAGAGTTAGGTACCTTATTTCTTTAGTTCTATTATGTTCCATCTGTTTATTTTACAGTGTCTGAAGTATAAAGAGATATGAAGTATAACATAACGAAAGAGGTTATAAACATAGTGGCGTCGCCAATAAGTAAATAAACTTTAAGCTCATTTAATTAGATTCTTTATGGTTTTCTAAGTAATCAAAGTTTGTGACTTAAACGGTCAATCTCTTACCTTGCAGCATTACGTTTGCAATTTACTTGACATACCACAATCAAGTTTTGGAGACTTTCTACTACTGACAGTTCTTCAATGTTTCTGTAAACCTTATTTTTACTTATAACTGATTATGCGAATTTAGCATATACACTGCATTAACAGTAGTTTTATTACGTATTGAGAGTTGTATCTCAACCACCCTCAGTAATGAGGTTGTAATTTTACTATCATATCAGTTATTTTAGGGTTGCTAAGTAGCACTTTTAGTTCACACGCAATACGTTTGTAAAAGCTCAGTACACGAACGTTTACGTACTTAGGGATATTAAGTTTTTAGCTAATTGTGGGACTATATTTATTCACATATAGTTAAGTAAATCTTCAGACGGTATAAATTGTTTTCTCAAAAGACCATCGAATTACCTAGAATACGAATGAGCAAAATCATTGATCTAGCTGTTCTCACTCATCACAAGTGAACTCAGTTAATGGTGAATTTGTCACCTGTGTGTTTTCAATTGTTGCGCCTGCAGTGTTTTTCACCCAGTCGGTAGAAAACCTGATAAAATCGAACTGGATAAAAAGTTGCGTATAGTTTAGAAAATGCCGAAATAATGGAAAATCTTTAGTAAGTTTCATGTTGTATCTTAAGAGTACATAACTTATCTTGGTAGCATTCATTTTGGCGTAAGCAACAGCTATCACATTGTATGATCTTACATTTTACAAGTTACAGCAAAATCAACATTAGAAAATTATTTTTATTTTCAGCCCAAATGGTTTGACAAAAAAGGAGAGAATAGTCGAAAGTAAAGTGAGTAGCTTTAGTGTATTTTTGATATGTACTTATTAACGATTTGACTTATCATAATGACTCTAATCACTTATTTTTATCTGTAACGGTTTTATTTCCACGGTTTAAAAAATAATGTTACTAATTGGAAGAATTAGTTTGTTTTTGGATTGTACATAAAAAGTCACCCCTTTGTAACTTCTTACTTGACACTGATGCGTTATCTAATGTCCACTCTACCCATTATTAAACCTAAATATATCAATTTTCCTGTTCATGTATCGGCGGTATATATATATATATATATATATATATATATATATATATAGTATTATCACTTTCTGATTTATTTGTCAGTATTTTCACCGTCTCATCAACTATTCATCAATCTTTTTTACTTGGTATTTAAAAAAATAGTCTATATGAATCGATGTTAAGTTGTCTGTGTCTATTATTTCGAATGAAATATATATATGCCTAGCTACCTGTACGTTGAGAAATATAGGCAAGCATTAAATGCATGTAAAGAACCTCAAAAGTGGCGAATGTAATTACTTATAATCTTAATTAACGCTTTAACCAGAATTCTGATTTCCGCAACTTCCTGTTGTACGTCAATAGTTTATTCGACAGTAGGTATATCTATCCTTACTAACTTTTAACTATAATTCCACGACACTTACATAAATACTACAAGTGCTGATGGTAATAATTTGCGATGAAACTGGAACATCATAATATATTTTAACCCTGGAAGTGCCCTGGTATGGTCGAGGATGGAGTGAGTTCTATTTTCTTCTCGAAATACTTCCATATGGTCATGCCTCTAGCCTCTACTAGGGGTATCCTACTCACCGCTTTCTTGTAAGAGGGGTGTTGTTTACTAACATGTGAGAGTGAAAGTGAGCGTCCGAAGCTTAAACCCGTTTGGTGGATATGGATAGTCCACCTAGAGGAGTTGGAGAGTCCTGACTCCAAACCACTTGTGTATATGGGCTTCATGATTTTAAATAAATAAAAGGCATATGAACCAACTTTAGTCGTCGGCTATATTGGTACTTCATTTCTTGACGATACCCTACTGGATTGATCCTAAGGTCAAAGGCTCATAGATTGTCTCCCTAGGAAAATCACCTACTTCAGTTTTGGCTTGCGGCTAGTATCTCAACTCACACACAATCACAGGGATTAAGAATTATGAAGAAAACAATCTTTATGACGTAAAGTGCAACCGATTTCTTGATATGACCTTATACACATCAATTACTGCGACCAGTGACAGATATCTGTCTAGCCGGTGCTTACTTAGTCCCAGGAAGAATATAAGTTGATCAGCTAACTAGACAAACCAAATTATATTTAAAGCTCCTCTTTATGTATACATAAAACCTAACCACACCGTCACCCAATTAGGAAATTAACATCTATATATGATAGGGATCTAGAGTAACATGTACACCGACAGTTAATAGGTTAAACGGAAGGATACAGCGAGAAAGAGATGTAATTATAGTATATTTAAATTGATTTAAATAGTCTTCTAAAACAGTTCTGAAAGTCAGTTGTTTCCTCTGATTCGCTCAACGTAACAATGATGTGCTTATCCAGTCAGTTAGTCAGTCAATCATTAATAACGTAAAGTCTGCCATATATGCCCATGAATTCAAGTTACCAATCCACATGAGCATGACGCGATCAAAATTGCAAAAATAATACGATAATAGTATACAGTAAGAAAGAATAGAGTAACGTTGTGTGTGAAAAAAATAATAGAACTTAAAATCTAGATGAATTTAATGAGTAAATACTCTTGCACCACTATGACCGATTCCGAGCCATGTCACCCAGTGTCTCCAGCCGTTGATTGTCATGCGGACCCAAACCAGGTAGTCTGAATTTATCAGTATGGCTACGACCAACACTCATAGGCCTCATGGATTGGTGCCATGTTTCAGTTTAGACGCTATAACTTTCTTCCATCCTACTCCTACCTATCCTCCTCACTAACGTCGAGCGACGACTCAGATAGTGGTCGAGCATACGCAACACATGTCTCAACCTTCACACCCTTGCGTTAAAAAAACAGAGGGGACTGCTGCTCAGCACACTCGACCTTTTGTTGAGAGATGGATATCTCACTGACGCCACCAGTGGCGTAAATTGGTAAAAGACAAACGAGCTTTCCAAATCCGTGCTCAGATTTCACTAAACGCCGGCCCACTAGGGGTGATGAAACCTTCTAGATAAGTAAAGTGGTAAACGCGCTTAACCACTCTACTCTCCATGGCCAATCTAGGAGATGATGCAGACCAGTCCTGGAGTAACATTTTACATTTGGATGAAGAAAAAATGCATCTCGAACATGCTTGCATTGTTGCTCAAGATCTTCAGGAGACTCTGCATATTGTCTATGTTTTCACCAAGTAGGACTATATTATCTGCGTATTCTAAATCAACAAGTGTTTTTCCTGGAAGGAGAGTAATTCCTGATGAGTTAAATGATGAAAGTAGGACATTCAAGTGAACGTCTGTGATGAAATTAAATAGAAATTGAGATAAGAGGCAACCCTGACGAACCCCACTTGAGGTTGATAATTCTCGTGGCAGCTTACCATAAGCTATTCGACAAATTGTCTTCGAGTCAGCCAATAAATCAGTTGTTGCCTATCACCCCACTTGAAACAGGTCGCCGAATAACATTCTCCAACCATGTAGTCTACCTAGTTCGGAAGACTACCTGGTTGTGGTCCGCGCGAATACCGTGACCAGTGGTTTGAAACGTTGGATAATATGTCTCAGAATGGGTCATACTGGCGCAGGGGTATCCTTTCATTTTCCCCCTTAAATCGTGAGCTTAAAATTATTTTATAATTTTCCATGCTCCGTCTCTCCCTGAACCATATTCTATATGTTCACTTTGTGTTTTTGTTATTATTACCATTGGAGTGACTTCTATTAATGTGGTGTTAATCATGCTGTGTGTTAGAGGTATGGTATCTTGGACCGATGCACACATGTGCCAGGTTCTATATTGATCATACATATATTCTGCAACTGATTCTGTCCAGGGATTTCTTTTCTAGTTCTTCCCAAGTATTGTTCATGTTTTCCATGTTTGCTTCCGATCCCCAGCGCAATGTATTCTTTGATCTTCTTCTTTTCCTTTAGCCCTGCGAATTCCAAGTTAGTGCTTATCTAGTGGCTCAGTTTAGTGATTTTCTTAATGTGTCCTATCTACCTTCGGCGTCTTTTCCTATTTTCTTTCTTGGCTGGAAGTTGGTTTGTCCTGTGCCACAGAAGGTTTTCGCTGATGGTATCTGGTCACCGAATCCAAAATATCTTACGCAAACAACTATTTATAGATTCTTATATCTTTTGTAGGATGCTTTACGTAGTTCTCTAAGTTTCACCTCCATACAATAGAACTGTCTTTACATTTGTAACGAAAATTCCTTGATATTGGCTGACAGCTGATTTTAGTTCCAAATGTTTTTCAATCGTAGAAACGTTGCTCTTGCCTTGCAATTTGTTCCTCAGACTCTTTGTTTATCGATGACTCTGCCCAGGTATGTAAAAGTATCCACATCTTCCAGTGCTTCTCCCTCAGGTTAGGTGTAATTGGGTTGGAGTTCTTTGTTTTGTATCTAAGGATCTTGCTTTTTCCCATGTATGTTAAAGCCTTACTACTGTAGAGACTGTTGGAATTCCCTTCGCCTTCATTTGTATTTTTTGCTTAGTTTGAGACAGAAGAGCTAAGTTATATCAGTCAGTCAGTCAGTTACAACGTAGAACTTGGTACATGCGTACATCAGTTCAAGTTGCCATGCCTCAATTAGCAGATAGAGATTAAATTATCGGACCAAATCCCAGAGGAGGGGAGGTAGTAACAGAGTAAGTAATAATGGAAAGGCATAGAGATCAGAGATGAGATTTGAGATAAAAGTGATTCAATAAAGAGCAAATTATAATAAGCTCAGAAATTAGAATTTGGAGGAAGACAAGGAGTGGATGCACCTGCGCCATTGCAATCGATTTTGAGCCATATCACCTAAAGTCTCTAACCATTTGTTACGATCATCGCGTGGGCCCCAACCAGGTAGTCTACATCTATTAACATGGCTCAGCCCAATTGTCAATGACAGCTAAGTTATATTCAAAGTCCGAATCGTTTAGCAGCATCTAATCTGTCTACTGTTATTCCGTGCTTCCCCTGAGATGTAGAGGTTTCCATAATCTAGTCAACCAACAGTAGGAAAAGAAGAGGTGAGATAAGTTAGCCCTATCTGACACGGGATGAATCTTTGAGCTGCCCTTCATGTACAACTTCGTAGTGTATTCCGTTGTCAAGATTCCGTATGATATTGACTATCCACCATCTCAGGCACACCAAAGTGTCAAGGATAGCTCCATAATATTATCCTGTCTACATTGTCAAATGCTTTCTCATAGTTAAGAAGATTGGTGTAAAGTGATTCAATTGATTACTCAACAATGGTCCATAGAGTAGCGATTTGGTCGGTACACGATCTATCCTTACGGTATCCGGCTTGTTGATCTCGAAGTTGGGCATCAACTAGATGTTTCATTTGGTTCAACAACTCTATTGAAGACTTCTTCTGTTACTGAAAGTTGAGTGATGCCTCTATAGTTTTCACATTTGCTTTGGTCTTTTTTCTTTGGTATATTGATGAGGTGCCCTTCTTTTCAGTCTGTTGGTACCTGTTCTTCCTCCCAAACCTTCTTGAAGAGGATGTAGAGCATCTTCGCAGTTACTTCTATATCTAACTTCAGTGCCTCAGCTGGTATGTTGTCTGGCCCTTCTGACTTACCACTTCTGATTAATCGAATGGCCTTGTTGATTTCCTCGATTGTTAGTGGGTCGATATGTGTAGGGAGATCCGTAAATGCTGCTTCGATAACTGATGGGTTCAGTGGAGGTGGTCTACTCGAGAGTTCTTCGAAGTGCTCTACTCGCTTGTTTCGCTGTTCTTGGGTCTTGGTCTTGGTTTACCATACTTTTTCTTGATTAATCGTTCCGGTTTACTGTATTTTCCAGCTAGCTTCTGCGTTTTGTCATATACATGTCTCATGTTTCTTTCCCTTGCGGCTTTTCCCACTATGATTGCTAGGTTTTTACATATTTTTGTTTATCTGATCTAATGTTCCTCTTCATTTGCTTATTCGCTTCTGTGTATTCAGCCTATGATTGGCTTTCTCTGTTATTGTTCGCCTGTTATTGATTGCTGTCTTCTCGCCTCTCCTTTCGTGGATATTATTCAGAGTTCTGGATAGCACTGTATGGCATTCATTGTGATCCTCTCCTTCTTTGTTTTAAAAGATGCTTTGATGATCCTAGGTCCATGAGGTCCTCATCTTATAAGTGCTTTTCATGCTTCTTGGAATAACATTAATACTGCTTTTTGTGTGTGCGATGCATTTTTTTCTTCGTGACCGGAGTATAACAGTGCTTTTCCTGAGAATAATCTTTACTATTCAGCTTGTGACCAATGGGTTTTTCTCATTCCAGGTTTCTCTAGGTTGTATCTTTCCATTTCCTCAGCTATTTGTATTGAATAATCAGTTCACTAAAAGGGTCAGAGATCGATTGGTCCTTTATCTCCTTTGCATTTAGAGTGAATGTGGATGTCACTGCTGCATTTATACCTGCTTTAAAATCGTTCTAGGCCACTTCGGAATGAATTCACTATCCAAGAACAACTAAGTTCTTCGTTAAACCTTATCTGACTACATTCTTGGCCTTTACAGTCTCGAATCAACATCTATGATGTTTTTATTTTGTGACCTATCTAAATTCAGTAAAACACGTGGATACACGTTCTATCACTAGTGCGTAGTCAAAATCCAAACACGTTCCCATGAAAATGCGGCAGTCATCCACGGAGCCAATGTGGTCTAATTATGTCCATCGTTGTGTTGATATTAAAGGTCACCAGATTAGGCGTTGTTTCTACTTTTGCTCAAAGTTTATGTTAGCTAAAGATAGGCGGCAGTCTAAACATAATTACATCAGTCGGTCTCCAATATCCGTCCGTTGGACTGGGATGCCAAGTGAACCACTGAAGTGTTTTTCAGACTGATTTAACTTATCAGCTTTGGTATTACAACCTCCTGCTATGAATCTTATGTCTGAGTGTTTAACTTTCTTAACATCGCTACATAACTTCATATAGAACTTGTCTTTAAACCCATCTGTGCTGCAGTTAGTGGAGACATAGGTAGAACCGACAGAAAGGTGTCGGCGTGTATCTTTGTCTTCGAGTTCGTACTATGCTGTTTTAATGGACAGTACATAAACAACTGTCTTTAGGAATCCACTCAAGAAGTGATTGTTCTGCCCACAAACTTAGTGTTATGCCTACACCAACAAGATCACAAAGACTTGCTGTTGAGTCCCTAGATAAAGGAAAGGTAAATCTCGCTGTATCTCCGTATTGACTAGGTGAAGTTAAGTGAATGATCACACTGGGGTCATGCATACGTTTTTCAGAAATACAGCACATCAATTCCAAGAGATTCTAAGGTTTTAGCTAACAAGACTTGTTGACCGCACGTATAAAGCGCACATTTTAGGAAAGCTGGGATAGTATTTCGAAAACTCGAATAACTGGTACTTATGATACCCACAAGAAAGAAGATTAGACAATGTTAGGAAAAAGGGTAAGAAGTGCAAGTACTAGAAACATAAGGAGGAGAACCGGTTTGATCGTGAACAAAGTGATTTCGAGTGCTGTTAGAGGCATGAGGGTAGTTATCACTTCTTAATTGCCCACACTGTAGAAAGGTTCTTTTTAAAGTACTCAACAAAGAAACAGGATTCGAGGGGGGTTTCGACTACATGAGGTTGTAACTGCAGTGCCAAAGGAATAACTTCAGGCCGGTCACACATAACCTTTTTACAAGTAGTTGTACTTGGAAAATATTCACCGCTGGAGACGAAAATCCGTGGAGTGAAGTTAGGTGTGGATTTCTAGGACCGAACTTTTCTAACCCCACTCTTTGTTTGTGGCAAAGCAGCATCGCTGATATGCTGGTTTCCCGAGAGAAACATCTTACTGCTACCACGCGTCTTCACGGTCGACAGTACAACTTCGTACTCGAACCATAGGTTTGCTGCTTTTGGTCTTGCCACTCCTCAGCTGACTTGCCTCGCATCCCAGGCCTTAAGGAACGTCTATTGCAGCCGGTATAGCTCATCTAGCTCATTACGACAGGCAAGCTGTACCGCCACGTCAAGGTAACGGCAACGGTCGAAATCTGCTTATTACATTGCTTCCCACCCAAAGAATATCATTTTAATGCAAACTTTTATTTTAATTTCCCCTTACTTCTTTCGTTTATTTTCACTACTTATTCAATTCACTTAGCAACTAATCCATGGTATAAACTCCTTCATGTTCGTTTTGTCTAAAATTGCTGAATGATAGATTTTTTTGTTATCATTTATATTGAAAAGTGGTTTAGCCCTTTTGAACCCACATGTCTAATTTAAACTGATCTCTCTCATCGTTTGCACAATGATACAGACCGGACAGCAAATAGGTTTGATTATGTTTTTAAAAGGCCATAACATCGATGTTTGTTGCATCTCGGAGACCCGTATTTAGGACTTTGTCGATACGAAAGTGCGTTCTGCTTTAGTTTATCCAAGTAACCTGTATCATTGGATTCCGGTTCTATCGGCATCAATGTCGCTTTAATTGTCAGAGCAGAAGTAGTACTAATTGACTGGATATACCCGTTAATAGCAGCTTATATGCTGTTAGATTAAAAGGTTGCATCAGAATAATAAGAAATTTGCATAGGAAACGATTTCTTTTCGTAATTTTTGCCTACGCACCGACAGATTGCAGTCTGGGTGAAATTAAGGATGAGTTTTACCATCCATTTGACTATGTCAAAGAAGCATGTTGGAAACATATTAGAGCACTATCTGGAGATTTAAATGCACGAGTCAGGCATTTAGTCGCGGAGAGGAGAGTGGCTAGATGATCAATATGGACTCGATGATCGCAGGTCAAATAACCGTGACCGTCTTCCACAACCTGTTTCTTGTCACTACTAACTTCTTACACAGCCACCTAATGCCCTCCCTTTGCAATCATGGATATAGATTGATCTTATCATGATTAATTACCACTAGTATAATTTTGTTCACGACTGTTATAACTTTTACAACACCTATCTGGACTCCGACCATGGTTTGGTTTTCACGCTATTCCTGTGACCACTAAACACCTTGGTCTAAACGGACTGATACTAGTAAATTGGCTACAGATTTTGTTGTGACTGAATGTATATTCGAGTGAAGCTGTAGGCTAGATGACAGTTCGTCAAAAAACTTAAATGAGCATAGCTTGCATTGTCACCATCCCCCAACAGTGAAGGGTCATGTCTCTTATGCTTTCGCAAAACACCCAGTCTATAGGGATTGTGTCCTTACAAGTTCCTTACAATTCCTTGAGATACATTAATCCCCTCCTGTGACTCCTAAGTTTGGTAATGAAAGTGAATTCTTACGTCAGGAAATCATGAGAAGCTTACTCGAGGACCGATAAATTTGGTACTCTGCATGCTAAACAGTTGGAAGCGGTAACTGCATCTTGTAATTGCCGAAGTTCTTCCAACTCGTTTGAGAAACTGGCAGCATAAAGTCTGGTATCAGTGAAGTTGTTGGTGCGTCAGTCATTAACATCCTAAATTGTCTTATACAATAGCCTGAGTTTTTTATCCATCTATTCAACTGGTCTGTTACCCCAACAACTTCGATAAGATTGTCTTGTCCCCCATAACCGTTGACTACTGATCTATCCAATAAAGAGGGGGCCTACAAGAAACTTTAGCTCCCAAATAGTAATAAATCACCAGGTTCAGTCGACTCATCCTCCCCCTTCAAGCTCTTCTTCAGAAAGGTGGCGAATTTCTAGTCAGGGAACTGACAAGGTAGTTTGGGAAAGTTAGAGAAACTGGTGTTCCGTCATCTTAGAATGAAGCGGTCATCGTCCCCATCTTTTAAAGGGCGCACGTAACCAGTTTAATAACTATCAGAGAATAAGTTACATTTCTTCATATCGGGGTCGACTTCAATTCGTTGGATAGAATTGTGTTCTGGAATTGTTGTCAGAGAAGAGTATGCCTGAGAAGTTTATTAACACCCTGAAAGCTCTATACATAAACACCACAGGCAGAGTGAAGGTATACAACCACCTTTTTTCATTCTTTCAATCCAGAAGTGGAGTTTGATAGGGTTGCTCATCCGCACCATTCTTTTGAATTTCTCCATCAATAGCATTCTAGAAACAACTTTGAATGCAGTGTGTGTTGGTGGTGTGGATTTGTTACCTGAAGAAAGCTTCTAAACCTTGAGTATATAGGATATCACACAAGCCATCCAAATCGCACTTAATCAGTTGATAATTAGTATCCGTAAGTATAGCATGTATTTTAAGCCTTCCAGATACCAAACACTTCTGAGAGATTGGCAGGAGTGGTGTTTTTTCTAACATTTACGTAGTAACTGTTTATAAGTAGTTGGTAATTTCGTGTATCTTGTTGCTTGTGTAAATGTTGGCGGTGGTGTTTCAGACGAGATCAATTTAGGGATAATGAAAGCCAGATTGGCTTATTTCAAACTAGGCCACTTTTAGCGTCGTTGGTATGAGTCTGGGTGTAAAAGATTGGGTTTAAAATGCTTAATAAAATTTTTTTAATGGAATGAAATCTTGTTTGTATTTCTATCGAAGCTGCATCTCCTTATAATTTTCTCATCGTCCTATTATATTCTTCCTCCTTAACTTTGTTTGACCATCTCCTCTCGATTTTCTTCACAATATTAAGCTTTTTACTTGTGTGGCGCATATATAATTTTGGTGCTTATTTGTACCGAATTTTCTGTTTACGTAATTAATATTAAATAATTTACGATGAAACTGAAACATTTTACAGTCCTGTTAATATCTTGCTCATCGTGCTATTTCAGCTTTAAAGCGATGATTCAAGAATTGCATAACCAGTAATATTCAATATTCTCATCTGTGTTAAATAAATTTCGGGCTATTACTAATCCTTTCTGCATCATACAAAGCACTTAGGAAAGTTGCATTTAAATTAATTCTTACGCACTCTTTTGTATCTTTGTATTTAGTACCGTAAAAACGATATACGCCGTGTTGATAAATGGCTTAAGATGATTAATAAGTGGGAAGAAGTCGATTCATTATGGCATCGTATGTACAAAAATGGTCGAGCTTCGGAAAAGGTAAACATCTCTATCATTTACTATAATATATTTGATTACATTACAGAAAATTGATGATTTAGTTACTGGTCGTCTTTTTATTGGTATTAGCAAACAAGATTACAAGTTCGAATCCAGCTCAACTTTGGTTTTAGCACATGGTTAGTATTATTAGTCCTTGCGCAGATAGTCACGAATTCGGATACACAGGTCTGTATTTATAAATAAATCGACAGTTTCAAAGTAACTAAATGAGTCAAATGAATGTTTTTTAGTCGGAAAAAGTTTGAAAATTGTACCATATTTGCGCAATTTCGTTACATTGGTAATATTTTGTACGATTTGTACTTAAAGTCGTAGTGACACCAAGGTAGGTTAGCACTTAGAAAAGCAACAGCCCTATGTCTATCGGCTTACAGAATCCAATCTCGTTTGTGTCATTTCACTTTAGAAGAAATCTATATGTATTATATTCTCAAGTATGGGGCTGTATGTGATCCTATTTGTTGTTAGAGGTATGAGGGTGGTTATCTCTTTCCGGATGCCCACACTGTTCCAAGGAACAACTTGAGGCCGGTTACGCATAGCCTTTAGGAGAAAGGTTTTTGATGTTGTAGCTCCGTAGTTATTAGGACCCTACTACCGGAGACGGAAATCCGTGGAGTAAGGTGAGGTATGCATTTTTAGGGTCGATATTTTCTAATCCCACCCTTCCTTTGTGTGAAGACAACATCTCTATTATGCTGCTTGTTTGAGGAAAACGCCTTAGTGCCGTCACAACTCTGTACAGCCGGTACTATGATTTCGTCTTTGAATGAAAAATTATTTGTTCTTAAAAATGCAATTGTTTATGTTGTTATAAATTGTTTTTAGTTGGTTGCTAGCTAACTTTATAAAGTGAAGTCGTACAACCATATACGTTGATATCGTTAATGCATCCAAAGTAATATTTATCGTGTATTTAGGTCTAAGAGTTGCACACCAAATAAAAGTTTAACATTTCCTCTCCCCTTCTGATTGCAACTTCCTCTGTTCACTCTTATATTGTCCAGTAGTAGATGACACATACCAGGTCAGGCCTTTAACTGAACATTTCTGAGCAATACAATTTTGTTATCGCCTTTTTAATCTAATTCGCCTCACTGGATGACATAAGTTATCCTGCATTTCAAGGAATTTGACGAGACTGAGGGTTATTTTTCCAAACGATGTTTAATTCTAACGTGTTCGGAAGTCTATTTCGGCTTTAAGCATTCATCGGGTTTAATAAGTGGCTTCTTCATTTACATACACCAACAAGCATTGTGTAATTCTGAGTTGTTTTTATTTATATTAAGAAAAATAAGCGAAATCTACTAGTTTGTGTGAATGAAGCCAAATTTTTTTGTCTCTAGGTTAGACCACTACCTATTTACTTAAACATACCTAGGTGAGATTTAGTAACTATCAAATTGTCTTTGGACATAAGCTTTCGGAACCATCTGATGTCTCTTATATGATAGGGTGTATCTGAAGGCTAAGTACATAAATATGAACTTAGTTTTCTCCATTGTAATGAAGCCAGTTAAATTTCTTTAGTTTATTCAACTGATTTTTTCTATTCATTCTATTATCAGTAAAAAATTTCTCTCATATATATAAAAATATATATCGTTTTTTTTGTTAGCTAGCTCGAAGAATTTTCAAAGGAATTCCTGACCGATTCCGTATGACTGTTTGGCCTCTTCTTCTTTGTGTAGCAGATGTAAAAAATAAAAATAGAGATATTTATACGGTGAGCAGTTATTTAAACTGTATGTTTGTATACATTGTCGTTGCAGTTAAATATGAAATCCATAACTCATTCACTTTCAGACAATTAACCCTCAATAAAAATGGTTATGGTTTCCAATCCTGTTCTATTCACTGAGTTTCGAATGGTCAGGTAGTAAGGTAGTTTTTTTAGCCTTAGTGTACCAATCTGCAACTTTTTGTTGATTTAAAGTCATCGAGTTTAAAACGTGTACATTTCATTCTATTTACAATTATTCAATCTTATACGTGTTCACCTAGTGTATAACATTCTCTAAGTTTGAATAAGTCCTAACACATATGAAAGATTTCATATATTATGTATTGTTACGTGTCATAGTTTTCATTGTAATAAAAATAAGTCAGCATAGATTCAACATTTATATGTTTTTTTAAATGTGTATCCTCGAAAAGATTAACCGTAGTCCATAGATTTTTCGACAAAATTCACGAAGTAGAAAAGTGGTTAATTCACTAAGGTACTAGACTTTTAATCATTATGTCACACTTTCGAACCCCACTCTACCCAGTTCAGTCTTGGTACGTGAATAGAATTACTGGCCTTTACACATTAAATGTGGCTCAAAGTGAAGTACATGAACCTGTACTTGATAAAATGACTAGAGCAGAAGTCATAAAGGTAGGGTGTACACCTATATCTAGTTAGATAACATATCGTATTTCACCTCCTCCTATGGTAATGTCTATATCAATAGTAATGTAACTCTTTATGTGCTATCGTTTTTTTCTCAATAATCCACTTCTCAGTATTTTGTTTAATCTTCTCTATAGTTTATGAAACGAAACTCTGTAAGCAGTAAAAGGATTTCTAATTAAGTATTTTATTTTGGCTGAGGTGCGTACAATAATCTTAATCAATAGTTGGAGATACTATACAGCATATGACTTGAAATAGATCTCAGATGTATTTCACTTCTTTGAATTTTAACATTGTTTATTACTTTGAACTTTCATTTGTAATTCATTCGTTTTTAACCACATTTTATGCTTGTTCTTCTACGATTCATGTTTAATTTTGTTTTTTGCCTCGTTTTGTCTGAGTAAAACGTGACAAATTAAACCGATATATATTTATTCTAGGTCTGATTGTAGTAATTAATAACTATTTTATCAGTACAACGTGATATTTTTAAATAAATTTAAAATTAAATGTATTACAAATTTGTGAATCTGTTCAACAAGTCCACATGCTAACAGAAACCAATCGATTTAATCTTCTAAGTCAGTATCCATTGAACAAAAGTTGATTGTTATAACTCACTATCCTAGTATTTGCATTAATGAATTCTGGATTTGAGTCTTAATAAGAATAATAAAATCTACTAGTATGCTGACATATCTAACTGGGAAATCCTAAACAGGACGAAATAATTTAAATGAAACCTGCCTATTGCCACTAGCAAAAACATAATTATCTAAATTTTAAGTAAGTAGTCGATCCATTGCAATTTTTTAACCTATCGTAATTGTGAGTTATATTATCAGATTCTGTTCACCTAACCTTTAAATCTGCAAAGGCACAAATAATGCCTTCAGTTCGATAGATCTGTGAACTAAAATCTTGTTTGTAACATTATAGCCTCACCTAACATAGACTTGACGCCCAAGTTTTGTAAATCTCTTCATTCTTCTTTAGACGAAAATGCCTATAAAATTAGTTATTTTACATACCACCTATCAACTGCTTCAGTCATTTGAAATAGGAATGCGAAACGCTACCATTTAAAGCTTCAGTTCACTACTAAATTAAAATGTAAAAATTGTTTGGCTTAATTTGACTTCAAGCTAATAAAATTCGTGACAAACAATGGTATTTAAATCTTTGTGATGTATCAGTAAAATTATGGAGGCTTGGAAAAATAAATCATTTAGCTCTGACTCAATGGTGGTAAAAAGCTCACCGAAGAAGGTGGAGTTCTTGATTTGTATCCTATATGGGGAGCATACGTGTACACTATCACTGAGGAGTCCCAGACTGAAATAAAACCATTCCTGTTTTCAGTGGTTTTCCGTGACCATTACTGCTGATTATAGCTGCAGGATTTTTTTAAGTGGTATATTTCAAAGCATCGTATGAAGGTTGCGACAGTGGTCAGTTGACAAGATAATTCGTATGACAGTTGGAGGCCAGGCGTACTTGGAATGTGTAGGGGAACAAGAAGGCAACCAAGAAGAAATAATGTAAAACCAACCTAAAGTAAACACAAACAATGCCCAAATAGGTGACTGAAGCAAATGTGTACATTGTTTGTTACTTTCTGTAACTTTACCAAATAAAGTATTTCTTTTGTCTAATCGGTTATTTTTCATACTATCTTCAGAGTGATTGTGTTCCATAAAGTATTTCTGCATACTATTCCTGTTTATCCACTGTTGTACATCTTTCATGCCATTTTTGAATGTTTGATAACAATAATTCTTCCTTAAAAATGCTGATTTTGTATTTTCGCGGTTGCATTTGTTTTTTCAATATAGCGAAGATTTTAACAGCTGTCCAGCGAAACTACTGAATCCGACGTTAAAACCTTAACCAATGGCTCTCTCTGTTTATCATAACCAACATCCAGGAAGCAATAAAATCACAAATACGTTTTGGAGTATTCATAGTTTGCCATATGATTTTTTATTTAGTCTAGCCCAAGTGATTTATTACTTAAAATGAGGAAATTTCAGTGAACGGTGATGATGAGGTCACTTATATTTGATCATCCTCACTTGATCAGTGTTATCGTTTGGAACTACATATAGATGTTTATTTACTCGTTCGTTTTACCTGGTTGCACTTCTGCTATTCATACAAGAATGTGCGAAGTGTTCCTGGTAGTCTACTATGTTTACCTTCTATCTTTTTATCAACATTTTCTCAAAAAGCTTTGTTTCACTCTATAGTTGAAATTCTGATCTCAATATTATAAAAACCTTCACACATGTAAACATTGACTTAAAGATACTGATTAATTAATTTTTACCACCAAGCGGAGTTCGTGCATGAGCTACAGCTACTAAGCAGCTATTTCTACGTGATTTCGGGACTTTGTATTACTGCACTTGGCACAACTTTATACAGGTTAATAATATATAATTCAGTGAAATACATAGCTTCTGATGAATCATTTCATTTTCAAGTATTTATGACATAACTGATGATATCTCTCATAGTATTGTCCACAGTTTCATTTAGTTACATGATAGAATTGTTATACCGTTAGAAAGAGGCTGATATGATTGATGCAAATGACCAAGTGGTTAATGCAACCTTGCGCGCACGAAATCACAATAACGAGCACCAATGAGAGTTTCTAGCTGGTCACTGCACGTCAGTTCGATGCCTACTTAGTTCCAGTTCAGAGATAGAAGAACACAAGATTTATGAACCAACCTGGCAGAATCGTATTGTATTTCGAAAATCCCCGTATTTATGCACAAAACCAGACCACCCCGTCAACCAATTAGAAAACTAACATTTATACAAAATAGGAATAATGTGAACTGGAGTAACGTATACACAGTCAATTAATTGTAGTTCATGATGAGAAATGGTACACTGACAGTTGTTGCGTTGAACGGTAGGATAAGGAAAGGGCAACGTAATAATAATAAAAATAAAGTGTTCACTTTGTATACAATCAAAAATAATGAAATAGTCTACAGGAAAACACTTCTCGAAGACAATCAATCTTCTTTAGGTGCCTGGCATATCAAGAATAATTATATATTTTATCGAAATGAAATGGATAAATGTGTACTGATTATATTCATAACACTGCTTGCCTTACTTGTGTCATCTTTCTGCACATAAAACAGTGTCAGATTTTTTTTCTCGTGTTCATCTAATGCGAACGAAAAAGCAGTGGTTACAGTTTCATTTTGTGCTGTAGGCAGATAAAATTGTTTTGTGTTCTGTAGAGTCAAGAATAAACGTACTTATTTCTACCACGTTTTGTTGCCGCTGTCATTGTCTCCTTTGATATTATCGTAAATCCTTTCCTTGTAAGTTAGCAGTATTATTCTGACCAGTTAATTGAATACATTTCTGTAACTGTCAAAAAACGAGAATATGTTTACTGATGTTCGCACCTGCGTTATACTGTGTTATGAATATGTATTTTATTATTTCAAATTTTCTAGTTTAGTATCTTTGTGTGTAGCTACTGTAAGCCTACTTACATATCTATCATCGTATTTCTGTGTGCATTTTATGCATTCTAGGTAGTCTCTTCAAAACTGGTTTATTTAAGTCATTTCGTCATTAATTTCATTTTACTTTTATGCTTCTCGGGTATTGAATGGATTTTTACCTCATTAACTTTCACTACAATATGCTTTCATTTATTTGTGGCTTTCTGGAGATTGTGTATGTGTAGAACCTTGAGAAATCCACTTTAAAACCAGCGAATGCTTACAGCATTATCGTATTATCTTCCAAATCAGTTGATGTTGGACGTGAGAAATATTAGATTTCGACTCAATGTCAAAAGGATGTTGTGCTCGCCACAAATGCTACAAGTCTCAGTTCAGATCATATATGTGATCATATTGTTTACTTGTACTCCCTAATTAACATACGAAGACTATCCAACACTTCCTGATTTTCAAAGATTTCTCATGTCACTTTGTAATATAAATCGTCTTCAAAATATACAAAACTACCTAGGTTTATTAATGCAGTTACATTTATTCTTTATCTTTCCCTATATCGTTAGTTTAATGTCATTTGACACTTTCTATTGTTTGATTTAATCCTTTACTTTAAAACCCTACTTTTATTTAACTTTCAATTGCAATGAATGTTAATTATTCGTTATATTTTATATTCCGTCTTGCTAGTTTCCACTTTCAGTATGATGATGTGTGGTGGTTGTTGTATTTCTGTTCGATGCTCTTTGGTTGTTTATAATCAATTGATAATTGGAAATGTAAATTGCATTCTTTTGTACATTAAAGTGAGTTTGTTTCTCCTTTTGTGATTACGTGGACCTATGTGTTGTCTACAATTGGTTGTCTGATTTACAGTAATATGATTGGTTATGCAGTAGGTTATATAGTTTGCCTCATTAATCAGTTAAACGTGCAGTCATTACACCAATCATTAAAAATATTTTTATATATTAGCGGTTGTCTTCTTATCATCTGGAAATATATATTTTCTGTTTTTGTCCTTTTTATTTATTCAGAAAATGCTTCATCAAGCTCTATCTTCATCAGGTTCACTCAATCAGATCGATTTGGATGTCAATCGAACATTTCGTAATACAGTTTACTTTCGTGATCGTTATGGTCCACGACAGTGTGCATTATTTCGTGTTTTAGCCGCTTATTCAGTGTATAATTCCGAAGTCGGATACTGTCAGGTTTGTTAAATTATTCACTCACTGTCTATACACATAAGTAATCAGGAAGTTAAATAGTACATTTATTTACCCTATCAGTTGTCAGTATGGGAAGTTGGCTTTAGAAAGTTTGCTGCCAAATAATTTATTGAACGAAATTCGTCTAGGATCGGCCGAAATCTTTGTTTGGGAGAACTTATCACTTCTTATTCGGAACATAACATTTTTACTTACCTAGTTTCCTCTGAGATGATTCTTCAGTTGACTCTACTCATATTCAAAAAATAATTCAGTGGGAACAATATATATTTCAAAAACTGGGAACAAACAAAGATTCCATAGTATGAATTTGAAGCTTCTGTGATCGACGATGAAGTCCAGTATCTTTTGATTTATGTATAGCCTTAGTTTACACTAGTCACTATACTGTCTTACTAATATCTTCCCGTTAAGCAGGTTTGTTGTTTCTTGTGAGGATCTACGTGGATCATACTAGTTTACACTTTCAATCTCTCCACCTACTTGTTAGTGCAGACGTCAATTACTTTTTTTGTGCTTTGAAGCTAGTTGGTCCATATCTGGTAGCCTAATCTCGAAGGTATCCAACAGTACATATGAAGGCATTCCATTGTGGTTCTCAACTGATTTGCATATCTCAACCTATTGATGAAACAACTGATGCACTATATCTCACAATAGCTCTTCTCAAAATTTAATAAGCTATTCAACTAAGATGTTTTTCATGGTCTTGCATAGGACAGTACTTTCTAACCGACAGTGAACTATCGTTTTTGTACCTCTATTGGATTGTTTCTCCTGAGACTTACTTGTTTTTTGCTTGGAGTCAAAAGAATTACGCTCTATCTATAGAACAATCCACTCGGTGTTTGAAAGCTTACTGTAGTTCGACAGCTGAATAAGAGCATATTTGAGTCTCTTCTATGATCCCCTTCTCGTTGGAGTTTTGCAGATCTTTTATGAATGTGCTAACAAAACTTATTACTAGTTAGTTTTATCAAGGTGAAACTCGAGTGGTCGGTCATGATTGATTATATTTTACTAACAAAATTCAGTGAACACTGCGGGCGTAAACTGTCTTCTGTTATCACTAACACTTGCCTTAAAAAACCCGTAACGACTGAATAGCCGTCATAATTTTATTACTGTGAAACCTTCATTAGAGTATTCCACTAGGAAAATTTCACGCCACTTCCTGAACGTATCAGTTACCAGAGATAAGGTTTACCATAAAGTGGATACTTACACCGCCATTAAAATTGGCATCCTCCATGATTGCTGTTCTGTCTTTTACGATGTTTTCGTTGTTTGTGTGTACTAGATGCAGAAGCTCAAATTGAGTGACTTGGCGAGGCAAGTAAGTATAATTTCGTGCAGGGTTTTTTCATTTATTTTATTTTAGACTGACCTTCATGGAATTGCTAAGGTAGTTCTGGTTGCGGCTTTTCCGAATCACAACACCGGCAAACATGAGGTAGTTGTCAGCAGTTGGAAAAGGTAATCTGCCTTGACAAAGTTTCCGAAGCTCTATAGAGTTCGTCTTTGATGACCTCCCTTTAGGGTGGAACAATTTAATAGCTTACATGACTGAATAACAAAGAATTAGTTCACTTCGTTTGATACCATCAAAATGTCCTGGATAGCGTCTGCTACTATACAGTTGACTTCTTGATCAACTGCTGTGAAGGCTATTACCACATCCTTCTATCTTGGATGTTAACTTCTAACTAACTGATTAAGCCTCTGCGTAACCAAGGGTATTTAATGTTGAAGCCGTAGTACAGTGGCATCTTCACTCAATCTTGTAGTCTGTTAACCTTATAGGTAGGAATTTCCTTAAAATTAAAGGTTTATGTAAAAACTTAGTGACCCGTTAACAGAGTAAAAGTATGGTCCTAGAGCGTTTTACAAACGTTTTAGTATTTTTGATGGAGCTTTTTTTTCAATCTAGCTGTAGTTCCATTCGGCTAAATTGATTGATTTAGCAGCATTAGAAATCGCCTTTCTAACTGGAAACAGGTACGATATCATCCTTCCAACTCTGTTATCGTAGGTAACAACAATTTCCTGAGTATGTTGAAAAAGTGTTTGACATAATTTTATCAAAGATTACTGCTCTTGTTCGTTTTTTGCTAATAATTCACTCAGCAGGCCTCTTACTTGATACACTTTAGGGGGGAAATATGATTCAAGCGGGATATTAACGAGAAAACACTTCATGCAGACATTTTGTGAATGACTTCTATGTTAGCCGGATGTGATTGCCTACTGCTATTGTGTAACATGAATCTGATATACTTGATGGGATGTGCGAATAAGATTTACTTTTCCTCACGTTGGCTGAAACAATACCCCATACCTCTATTATGAACTTGCTGTAGACGATCATCATATTATTAGTTGACTTTATAACGATGATATCGTCCAAGTACTGTTCTGTCACAGGAATTCCTGTTAACACTATACCTGATATCTGAAAGCTAGCAGTTGCAGTCTTTATACCAAACGGTAGGAGATACATGCCGAGGATAACCTACAGTGAGTCTTAATAATTAAAAGCTCGTTAGAAATATCTACTCATACAGTATGCAGATGGGTACCGACGAACTGTATATCACCATTTAACTTGGCACCTAAATTTTTTCAGGAACTGACATTACATACTGATATATATCCAGTGCAGCGTTTAAACCGAGTGAAGAATTAGCTCATATATGCATGTTTTCGTTAGCCTTCTTATCGTTCGCAATCGATGTGGCCTATTTTGAGTGGTTGACCGGCACTATTACACCAATTTATTGTAATGCTTAAAGTTAACTAGTTTCATAGCTGAGCTTTCATCTTCGTACAATCATCCGGATCGTTGTAAAAAATAGGAGCAAACTCACCCCTTTAACTTTTCCACTGATTTTTCACCGGTCTTTTTTAAATAACAGCTGACTGCTTGTGGATGAGTGTCACTGTTTCTTAGCACTTCTTATGAATGTCCATTAACTTAGGTTCTTCTAAAAGATTTAGACCATAAGAAAACATATTTCATTAGAATTAATTCCATTAAGAGAGATTTCATATTGTAATTCTTTTATCTATTTCAAAACGTCACCAGATATATTCTGAACTAAAAAAGCAGATGGCTTTATAAGCAGTTTACTAAGTACTTATATAATAGTGATTTTAGATGAGGTATCAATCTGAAAACATATTGGAATGCTGTTAATTTTAGACTATAATATACTTCCTCTGTATATTGTATAGTCCCAGAAGGAGCTACTATATCAAGTAATTTTAGTTTAAATGACTTAACCGTATATCAAGAGCGTTTACATTTGTTTCTGGGCTGAAAAAGGATGATTCGATGGACACTTAGATTCTTTGTATTCACGACTGTCATATGTTTGGTGTTCGTTTTTTAAGTAGACTATACGTAGTAGGTCGTACATAATGCCATTCACCACGTCAATGAACTTAAAAGTTTCCATCTACATGATCAATCCTTATTTTTTTATTTGTACACCTTCACTTTCTCCTTATTCGGTACTTAGGAAGAAAAAAGCCATCAAGGTTCGTTTTGGTTTTCGTTAAGCTAGCTTTTTTTAATGATTGACTTTGTGTGTAGTGTGTGGAGATATTGTTTATTAAATTTCTTGGCAGTGCCATTATTCTTGTTCTCACAGAATTATTGTTGACTATTTTTACTGTATGACTTTGATATTATTTTTTATAGGGAATGAGTGAATTAGCTGGATTATTTCTTATATACATTGAGGATGAAGAAGATGCATTTTGGGCATTAAATCAACTAATGACCAGTTATCGATATAATATGCATAGCGTGTATGTTGCTGATTTTCCTGGATTGAAACGTTTATTTGCTCATCATGAACGTATTGTTCGTAAACTATTACCCATATTAGATAAGCATTTTACTAAACATGATATGTTAACTAGTACATATGCTTTGAAGTGGTATATGCAATGCTTTTTAGATAGAGTGAGTTTTCTATTTGATTTTTTCCTGTAATGAATAACGATATTAGTTCACACTTATTTTATGTATATTCAATCATTGAAGTGCAGTTGATCACTAGAATACGCTTATATCCCAGTTAATGACTACTTAGAAGCTCGCACATGAAAACACGAAGTCTAACTCTTTGCAGTGGACATGTTGCTTTCATATCACTAGGTATGAACTCAGTTGTTCACATTACCAACTCTAATCAATTCGCTATGTGGTGCGTCATCGTCTAATGTCGTAGGGGGATAACTGATTAACGTTCAAGTTATTGTTTGCTTAAAAAAAAAACAAATTCAGCGTAGTCATCATTTACATGCATATCAACTAGGTCGCAAGCTGTTGCTACTGTATGTGGCTTAACAAACATGCTTTTTTAAAATTTCGCTTAACTCAGCTTAGGTTTGAATACTCACAGTTTTGACATATTTTCACATATTTTACATGTATAACTACTCGGACTCTGATAAGTACATCATTTCTGAACTCATAATCTATATGTTGAAATTTGAGTGTCTTTGCAACTGACAAACAAGAAATCTGTAACGTCTTAAAAAGTTTTAAATAGAATATAGTTTTCCAAAAGTAAAAGATCTTGGGCTGAGTTGTGGAGATTATTTGACTGTGTTTCTCTTAAAAGTTTTATCGATTATATCAATTTTTGAAGTATCTTAAAATAGAAGGCAAGCCTGAAGTATACATTTGGATGGTCTGTGTAAATTAAAGATATTTTTCACCACAAAGTTGATATAAGCTTCAAAATAACCCAGCACTGAACATCTTTTGTTATCTTAGTTTTGCTGCAATTTAGAACCTAACAAGATACCGAGCAACATTGATTGTTTATCATTAAGTGAAATCGAGTTTTTTTTAATTTGAATCTGTTATATTCATTCTGTAAACAATTCGAATTTGTATTCCCCGTCTGAAAAATCATAGTTGTATTTATTGACTCTAGGTGAATGTTTCAGTATATTTACCATATAGTTGGTTTCAATTCATGGAGGTTTGTGTATTTTTTTTATTGACTTTTCAGTTGCCTGTAACTCTAGTACTTCGACTATGGGATATTTATTTATTGGAAGGTGAAAAGTTGCTCTTGGCTATGGCTTATAACATACTGAAAATGCACAGTAGTATGTTGTATTTTAGTAATCGCACTAATATTTTTGTAAATTCAGCTGTTATTGCACATTACTTTTAATGTTATGAAACGGTAATTATCACGCACTTAGTTTTTGAAAATATTTATTTCTTATAAATTAATTATGCAAATATTTATGTGTGTGGGTTGTCACACTTATGTAACAACATATCAAGAGTGGAAATAAAAATCAAGAGGAAATATCAGTTCCAGTAGAAGAAAATATTGTTTAATATAAATGGACGAGTTTGTAGAATTAAAGGTATGGAGTTACAACACTAAGATTTAGAGAAATACAAAGAATGAATGAAATAGTGTTATAGCAACTTATTTTTCTCTGTATCACTTAACGTCTATATTTCTTAGGTTAGTCTCAATCGATAAACCTTAGTCTCGATTCTGTGTCTTCGTCTGATCTCTACTTCCAATAATATATCCATGTTCTAATTATTGTTGCTTGTCAGTGAAGAGATTGTCAGATATGAGTAGTAAGTATTCTTCAGTCTGTGAAGGGCTTATACTCTCATTGAATGATCCAATCACTCCTACGTAAAACAGTATATCTGACCTCAGCAGTTACTTACTTGATAGTTCTATACCAGTAATTATCCAGTAGACTCCTGAGTTAGAATGCTTGCAGCTTACATATGAATTGACTTTAAAGAAACTTGTACAACTAAGTAGATTGATCTAACATAGAATTTCATTCTCGGACGCTTGTAAAGTTTACTTAACTTAACTCAGTATTTAGTTCTCTTGTTGCTATCGAATGTTTTCTGTGTTACATAAAATTAACTTTTTTTGATTGTAGTAAATATTTTTCTTTTTTATCTGATTAGTACTTTTAATATCATATATCATTAGTACCTGTACTAGTGAAATCTAAGCAACAGAGAGCATTGACTTTTAATTATTAAAGTAATCGACTTCTATTAACTGGTTTACGGAGTGGAAACCGCTTAATTTACTGTAAATTGAATACTTAAGGTGATGTCACAGTCAATCAGAATATATCAGTGTTTGTATCGTTATGTAGATATTTTGTTATATAAGTAGTAGTTCATTTTGTTGTTTAAGAATTCTTTTGTGCTGGTTTAAAAGTACTTTATAATAAATAACTGTGGTTTTTTTCTTCCAATATCGAATTTTAAGCTTTTAGGACCATTGGTTTGACTACTGCATCACTTTACTACGAAATCTAAGGACATTAGTTTCGACAGCGGAAGTAGTTACAAGGATGCAAGTTATAACTGATTTTCAATAGTTCTACAATTGATGTTTTTTTATATTTAAGAGTATCCATATGCTAGTCATTATTTCAAATCCATGATCTTAAAATATTTCGTTATTGGAAAATAAGGCCGACGAGTCCCATATAGGACGAAACGCGCGTCCGTGGATTTGGCTAGTCAGTTACAATTCCAACACAAATAATACAGTTATATCAAGGTAATCCACTCAGGATGCACATATAGCAACAGAGACTGATCAGCTCCAGTATGTAAACAGATACAAATTCATCCAAACATTCTGATGCTGAAATTTTCGTCTTCTTTTACCGTTCTTTGTTTGTTCTCATGAGAAATTCACTGTCTGTAGACCTATTCATTTTTTGTAGAGTCTACTTTTCAAATTGATTATAGTAGTATGATTATATACTCACTTATTTCTCTCACTAGAATCAGTTTATCAGTGTATTTGTTTTTGGCGATATTTAGATTATACCAGCAGCAAATGGCCTTCCTTTTTTTGCATGTCAGAGTAAAATCTAGTAAATTGTTCGATTTAGCATCAGTGTAGACAGAATTAAAATCTATATGAAAAGCAAGAGCGAGCGTGAGTTATACTACTAAAATGACTATTAATTACTGATAGAAGCTAAAACACGACGACAGACGAATTAGTTAGAGAATTAGGGTGTGTAATAGCACTGAACTGGAAATATTAAATGAAAAGAACACTAATTCATCTGTCTCATCTGAGTTGATTTTCAAACTATATTATTTCACACCTCTAAGTATGAATTATCCTTGTCTTGTAGACTGCATCTATGACATTTGTTCTCTCTGAATTGCATGAAACAACAATGATTTGTTTGATGTTTATACCATCGTTTTTTCGATCCTAACGTGTTACTGTATATGAAGTCTAGTCAAGATTGTACATTCAACAATTAGGTATGCATTCACTTCAGTAGATGAAGGTTCAAACGGTGCACCACCTCTATAGCATTCTTCATCTCGTTTACCTGCGCGTAATTCAATTAATATTACAGACTGACTTCTTAGAAGTTGCTTGTTCTTAATATGTAGCTATAAGTGTGCATCATTAAAGAACCATAGACTTTAGTACATGAAGTCATTAATTATGATTATTCAACTCATACTCGTTTCCCAATGTAGTATTACACTGCCATTATAAAAGTACAACTAAATTAAGTACATATATATGATAAATGGGTTATTCTACGTATAGTAGCATTTACATCGATATTTAAACATACTAGCTACTAAATATTTTCCACTTCATGAAGCTGTATTTCATTCAAATAGTACTGTTTAATAATCTGAATATAGCAAGAATAGCTAGTCGTGCAATTTAACATGAATTCGTTTTGTTTCACTGACATTTACCATTTAAATACAACCTGATATATTACTAAATCAATATTTTAAACAAGGTTTAACATAGTTTCTGAGATGAAATCAGTTGGAATTTACATTACATCAACATGATATACATTTAATTATTTTTAAAATATTTAATGGAATGTTCCAATTATATTTATGCTTCGTTGCATCACTTTTTGAGGTTGTTTGATTACTTTAAAATTTTGTTGTTAATTATGAGAGATAACACATTTGTAGTTCACTTACTTTAACAATGGCTTATATAATTAGAGAAGTATATAAAGTTTAATACATTTAATATATTTCATACACTTTGTTCCCTTTCATGAGAGCAAGAACAAATATTTGTGCAGAATAAAATGGATTCATTTTATTTCGTTAGTTTCTCATCAGCCACTGCATACAACCTAGAATAATATTTTTTTTCAAAATTAATATTTGAAACAAGTTTTAACATACTCATGAGAATGGATGGAATTAGTTGAAATCAAGATTACATAAACATGTGAACATGGCTTAAAATGTTGGAGAAAATGCTGTGAATATATATACGATCCAAGAGAAGGTACCAGAAAGCAAAATAGAGATCAGAGGTCAAATGATTACACAATAAGAGGTGGCTGGAAATATTTGAGAATAAAGTGAATAAAACTCAATTATTAAACTTTAAATGACCTAATTAAACACGAAAGTTGAACTTAACCATCTAAAAATGGATGAGGTAACCGAGAGAAGGAATTGTTAAATCTGATCAGAAGAGAAAACGTATTGAAAGAAACTTAGCGAGAGAATAATAACAATGAAAACAATAACGCAAAAAATAGGTTACTAGGGTAAAGAAAGGCTTATAACCGTTTCTTTTTGAACACATAAGTTTGGTTTCAATCGTTTAATGGCAATTGCTTCGGCATATTTTAGAAGATTAGAAGTTTTTTGTCTATTGAACACTTTAAATGATTGATTAATATCAATTTGGTGTCCTGTGTCAATTAGATGCTTAGAGATTGCGTTGTTAAATGTCTTTGTTCCTGTATTCGTAAATTTTTTTGGGACATGTTCATTAAATCGTAGGTAGGCCCTTCTTTCTATTCGGCCAATGTAACTGCTACTGCAGTTACACGTAAATTTATATAGACAGTTGGCGTTAACATGAGAAGGATACCTGTCGATTTTTGATTGTTTCAGTGAACATGTTGTTATGTATGATATAAGCAGTTTTGCAGCATAATAAGTTCTCTTTAAAGCTGAGCTGAGTCTTCTTCTGATTGTTTCAGCAATGTCATCACCTTTAAAATCGAGTTGAATGAAAATAGACTTCTTTTGGACTGTAGTTTCATTTAGTTTATCAGGCTTTTGTTCGCTGTATTTATTATATATATATATGTCAAATTACAATATAGAACATAAATGACAATACAGTTCCTGAATTTTTCTTTGTTACTGTTTTATTATTCAGTTTAGAAATTGTCAATAACAATATTAGTTATTTTCTCTGACATGGATTTTCGGATTAATGTGTTTGTATTTTAATACCAGCATCTCACATTCTACATTGGTTGAGTTTACTTATAGTATTGTTTTGTCATTCTGTAGTCAAAATTCATAAAACTCATGCAATATATTGTAATCTGTAGACACTTTTGATTAGTCAGTAAATTCTTCAAAGGAAGTGCTTATTATGCAGTTGTTCAATTGTATAATTCTCTCGAGTATCGGTTTAGTTGTTAAAAAACCTTATTCTTCAATCATTATTCTACAAGTCCTATTTACTTTACTGTAACCAGTTGGGTACTATTACCAACTCTCACTCACATACACTCAAAGTCGAATTAACGAATTTGTGTTTGATTTTTAAAGTCTAGTCATATGTATACTCATAACATTTGTACGTTATTTACAAGTTAACACTTTATGAATGATACAAATTGTAAAGTTCATGCACATTTGCATACAACATATGTACGCATAAATACGTATGTATGCATATATCTCTGTTCTCGTTGGCCAATTATTACTCCATCGATACGTTCACTATTCTTATCTTCATTTGTTCCATTTTAATCAATGATCAGTTGCTTTTTATTAACTGTTTTATCTTTGTAAGCTAGTTTCTTTCGGTTTCATCTTGTTCTATCTTTTTTTTTTCTTCTATTTATAAACATTCGACCTAGAACTCGAAAAATAGAATGCTAACGACCATGAATATTGTTTTACTTTACTGTAAATTAGGGAAGAATAATTTATTTATGCTTTTCAATTATTTATATATTAGAGTAGGAAACAAATAACTACTTGCTATGTACATATTATCTATTATCAAGAATTTAATTTTTATTGTTCAGCAAACAGTCATTCATCAGTTTCTAATTGTTTCCTTCTCACTGATATTTTATATGCTTATATAAGTAATATTTGAAAGCACTTTTTTATTTGATAATGAATTGTATCATATTCGAGGCTAGAAACATTTCCCAACCTTTCAGCTTTTGTTATTAATCCAACATCGGCACTAACTATTGTACGATGGCATATACAGAAGGTAATTTACCTTTTTACAACACATGTTTTTTGTCCAATTATAAATATGCACATGGGGCATCCGGTTCAAACGTTTTCATTTAATAGCTTGAAGTTGTAAACGTCGAGTATCATTTCTGCCATCGAGTAGATATGTGAATGTCTACCGCATGAAAAAACATCTTTGTTGTAAACCTCTTTGCAATAATTTGAGATGATCACTAAAGATGAATTACGTAACAGGTTTACACTTATTCAGTCATGCGACGGTGTGGTTACAAATGTTGACTTTTAACCATTACATATTCAAACCCCAATGTATTTTGGTGTGGTTAGCTTGGTCTTATGGTATAAAATTTATGATAAAACTAAGTACATAAACTTATGTTTTCTAAAGGAGTGAGATTCAACGTTGTCAAAGAAAGTATGTCTGTAGTATTTCTAAGGTAAAGGATTAGGTGATAAATGTTTGTTGCTGATAACTATGTCTGTAGCAAGTATCCTGGTTGTTTTACTTTTTCAATTTCAGAAACAATTCATCTAATGGAAGGTATACTTGCATTTTGTGTGCCAGCTATGTAGATTTGATTATACGTTTGATCGTCATCCTCGTTAGCTTCACCTAAGTTACCAACATTATACAGGTCGGCTTATGCCAATCTGCGCCATCTTTGGTGAGTTTGGCCGTAAAGGGTTGGGTTTACAGTGTTTCAGTGAAAGCAGTTTTAACCTATGCTTGTGAAACCTGGTCTCACGTGGTCAAGAATTTTCGGCATATGTTTGTTCATTCACCCTTACCTTCGAATTATCACTGACATACAGTGAGGACATCATGTTAGTTATGTTGTGGTATTTCAATGTGTGTTCAGGCACAGTGGTGACAGTTCAATTTGTTTCACCATCTCATAACACCGGCTTTAACGGCTTGGCTATATTTCACGAATGCCATCCCAGTGGCGCTAACCATATAGTACATTATTTGCGGACCCTGAGGTTTGGTGTGAAAAATGAAAGTTGGTCAGTTTATGTTATGCCTTAGAATGAAAGTAAACTCTATGGGATGGATTCTTGTCGGTTCACCCTAACTTTCTAATTGGAGTCCTTTAGATGGTACAACTTGATGTCTTGAGACTTTTCAAGTATGATTGTGAATGGAAACCAGTGGTGATCCTGCTACAGTTTTTTTTATTAAAATCTTCATCAGCGCGTGGTGACCTTGTTCTCTGTTGTATTTATATCCTGTTATGATGTGAGACATTGGTTGATTGATCGAATGCCAATCGGGTGTGTGCTTCGTCGGTAAATCGGCGTCTGCTTTATGTCCACTATATCCCAAACCAGAATAAGGAAAACACAAGCCATTAGACCAACCAGACAGAATCACATTATATTTCACTCATCTCTTTATATATACATAAAACCTGAACGCACAGCAAACCAATTAGGAATCTAGCATTAATACAGAACAAAGAAATAGTGGTAGTGAATAGAGACAACTTGTACACAACCATTTAACTGTAGTTCATAGTAAAAAAACAATATACTAAGTAAATATACTAAACGGGAGGATAGGGTAAGAGGAACGTAACAATCATAGAAATAAAATGTTTACACTACCCACAGTTAAAATAATTGAAATAATATTCTAAAACACAGTTCTGAGAGTTCGTTACTCTTCTCTAATTTCCCAACATAACATATCCACAGGGTGTCTCCTACTTTTGTCATTTTTTCTTACTAAACTTCACCTTTTGGATTATCACCTGCCGCCTTTCGTTCTTCGCAATTTTCTGTTTCTAATTGTGTTATGCCTCTATTTTTTGGTGCCCATTTGAACCATAGTTTATGTGTTCATGTAGATTGGTAAATTATACCACTGGTTGATCTTATTTTAACTGTTTTACTGCTTGGTCAAAGTTACCAGACAGTATGTGTATTAACATAATACTTTAGGCGTTTTTATTATTTTAGATAATTGTGTTGTTATCATATACTTGAGGCTTATTAATGAAGAATAACTTTTTGCTTTTATAATAAGGATTTCATGATGACAGAGCTGTCGACAGTTAAGCCATAAGATAACAGATCGAAGTTCAGCTATTTTAATTAAAATTATTTTTTCAGAGCTATATTTAGTTGCAAATCTCTTACAAGTCATGGGTTTTTTATTGTGATCTAAAAACCCTCATTAGGTATATGCCATCATAAGGTGTTATACCGTGGGATTTTAGTCATTTATTTATATACTGACTATCCATTAACGTTTATCATCATTGAACACTTCTAACTTATCGTTGAATCAAATTAAAATTTAATTTAGATCTTCCCACTAGTAAAATTACTTTAAACTATTGTGTTTTTATTCAGTGATCTATATTGTTAAACTTTAGAATTCGGTAATATTGTACTACATTCACTAAATTCCGTTGCTGAGTCACTTCCATCTTCTAAAATATAGGATACCCAGGTTACGTCTTTTTGTTTGATTTTCAGCAAGTTCATTTCAAAGTTAGTCAATTCTATGTAAATGGCTTTTAGTTAGTTTCTATGTTTTGTAGAAAAGTGATCAGTTAGGTAGTTTTTATCAAAAGCTGCCATCAGTCAATAAATTATTGGAAACACTGAGCAGCTGTTCATTTCTCATTTTGAGACTACTTAACAGAACACATTAATGTATTCAGTGTCTTTGGATTTTCATCGTCACATTTGCTGATATAAATGCTTGTTAAAAACTACCACATCAAATGATTTTCTACAAACCAGTTTTAATAAAACTGAATTGTATAGAACTTGATTGTATCAATTTGTTGTTACTCTTCAAACAATATTTGCATTTCGTACGGTAACTATGGATGTAATACCTGACTTGCAAAGTACTTCTGTTTTTTTTTTCATAGTATAGATAAGTAAGGTTTATTGTTATTTCATCTATTTGTTTTTACATGGAACATTTCTAAAAATGTCTATTGACTACTTTTGTATACTTCATTAGCATGCCTGCGTATATATACATGCATCATATGACAACTACACTAAAGTTTATAATTATAACATTACATACATTAATAATAATGTGAAATGTTTTCTGTAGTTTTTTGTCATCTCTTATATTTTGGCATATCAAAGCATCCAATCATTACTTAGAATGAATGTAACTCATTTACCAAGCGTAGATTTTTCTACTTCATATAGGACCCTACTTATACATGAGTATTGCTGATACTATCCGACTTCACAAATTAAAATAGATGATTTATCGTTATTGCGTATCCAATCATTTCGTAAGGGATTGTTGTAAACAATGTCAAAGGTCAATTTATTTGACTTGTAAGAATTCACTTCCAGTTTATCATCCTGTTAATTGCATAGTTTACATTATTTATAAGATAGTCATAGTTCAATGGTACTTTCACTTTTAATAAAATAAAGTCTATCAATATCCTTTTAATACTTGCTATCAGTTGTTTCAGCCTTGGATACAACTCATTTCATTTATTCAGTAATCAGAATAGCACAAGAACACTAATTGATGTAGTAAAGTGTTTTATTAATTTTTCTTCTGAATTCATTACAGCCTTAATCTATTCAATAATTCGTATCGATTTAATTAACAATTATCGGCTAAATGGAACTTGTATGTATAATAACGAATTGAATTTTACGTAATATTGGACATAACTAGCATGGCTTACCTAATAATTTTACCATATCACTATTCTATTTATCTTAACTGAATAGATTTCAGAAGACAGATCTACTAGTCAGTTTCTTGAGCATATTCGAGAAACATTTACTTACAAAATATTTACTTCAAGCAACTTAGACTATAAGTTAACAGATTGATTATCCAGAATGAATGCAAATAAAAGTCAGAAAAACTCCTAATTATTACTTACTGCATCATCTTAATTCGAGTCTGTACACTATACATCCTTTAAGATACTTGTCGTATGAAGGCTACTACAGAGCCACTATTGTGGTTACAGCTAGTTAATTCTCATATATCGAGCCTAAATGAACCGTGATTGGTTATTTAGAGCATAGACAAATGCAGGATGTATTACAATTGAGTGTAGATAGCGAAATAAAATTTTGATGTTTCTTGTAATCTTTTAGTGTGATTGATTCTATTTTATCTTTTGTGTGAAACTGTAGTCTATTCGACACCAACATACGATTGTATATTCCGTATCTACTTCTCAATCAATAGTGAAGATAATTCGCCAAACGTCATGTGTATCAATCAATGTATTTAGTTCTACATCCAATGTACAACGTTTGCATAGACCTTAACTTCCTCACTTCGTGTGTGTCTAAAGAATCAAACCTTGGGAACTAGGAACCAAACTATCCGCATGTATAACAAAGTCGCTAGTATTTTAGTCGTTTAATAAGCTTTCTACTGCAGTAATATTTGTCACGTTCATATTTTGTTTTGCTTCCTATTTGTTGATTTCTTTTCATCTTAGAGAGATTATTACGTATGGATCAAATGCAGATGACATCATTTTTCCAAGATGATTTAGCTAAAGACTTTTTATTTGATGACGATGATGTGATTGATTCATTGAAAGACTGTTTAGAATTATTACACAAAAATAAATTAGATACACCTCCGCCATTAGGTAAGTTATATTTTTGTACTTGGTCTATTTCTATAAAACTATCTTGATTAAGGTGGTTTATTCTCATATTTGATTACTATTTTACTCGCCACTGAATCTTAAGTTCTTAGGTTCAATCATTTGTCGAGTTGTAAGTACGCTGTCTTCGAAAAATAACTCATGAACCTTAGCCATTTTGATATATGTATTACATTCTTAGAAATCTAATTATAGCTGAATGCATTTAGTAAGAAATGGAATTATACTATTTCTTTATATCAGAAATAAACGGATTTATTTTTGAATATATTGTTTCTCAAAGCACGAATTCACTCTTACCTTAATTCACTTCTAAAAGGTTATTCATCTATTGCATATTCTAAAGAAATCTCTCCCAAAAAATTTGTTTGTCTTAAAACATGACTGACGTTAACTTTAAGCAGTTACTGTTCGTCCACGTGCCAGGTCTAGTATGAATACTTACCTTTTCATCTCAATCAAGATTATTTAACTATCTCCATCTGCTTCTGTTCATTGTGTTAACATTGGGCTGTTTTGAGATCCTATGTTACTTACGATTGACTAAGGAGTTTTGTAAGGTAAAATAGGATAACTGTATATGTACACATTTATGTTTATTTTTAATTAATTTACATTTTAATTCTTTCTTTTTATTATAACTGACAGGATTGTAACCTTTTTTCTTTTGATAACTTTACTATTAATGACAGCAGTCTGTTAATCTTACATTCCTCTTTCTCTCTGTGTTTCTATCTCTCGTTCTTACTGATTGAGGGGAGGGGGGAGAGATAAAGAAGTAAGTAACTGAACGCAATCAATAAAATCACAAAATCAATGACGCCAATTATAATCACTACTACTACTACCACTCGTGTGCATAGTTATTTGATAAACTCAGTAGAATTTGATTAGATGTATATTGATTGTTTTATTATTCCATTCATTTATGTCATTGATTCCAGATGATAATAATGATGAGTGTCATTCATCATTTTTATCAAGTTGCACAAATCGTATACAAAACTTTAGATATCAACCGTTTTCTGACAATCTGTCTACGACCTTCTTACCACAGTCCTAAATAGAATTTTCATCGTTGTTTAAGAAGCATATAAGTATTATGTGAAGTGATTTCTTGAATGCAGGTTGTTTATCTTAGGTTTTAATTATTACATTCTTGGATGGCTAAATGAACTTTTTTTTATTTGATGATGCTTCTTTGCAGAATGCAAAATTGATTTTATTTATGTTTACTGTGATCATCAACAGACCTATTTCTTAATGTTTCTAACAGTCTTCTTCATTCATTTAGTACTGTAATATCGAGTCACTAAGCCTAGTGACCATATTACAAACCTGATTAATACAATTCGTTTTACACTGATAACAAAACTTTATAGTATTAATTACGTCTACTTATTGTCAAATAGGTGACCACTGTTAATACCTTTTCACTCGTTCCCCAGTTAACATCAATTCGTGATCAAACCAACAGATGTTTACATAATTTCATTTCAGCAACAGTAATAACTGATAATTCACTAATAATTCTCTACTAAATTATTAGACAAAGAGAAAGCATTCTATATTAAATGTAAGCTTAGTGTTTAGATAAAATGTTATTCGCGGTCAGTTTACATGCTTTCATACGTAATCAATTGTAGGCTATATGGATATATCAATATGTCATTGTATTTATGACAACAAAAAATGACAACTGCACCTGCTAATTGTAACAAAATGTTAGTCAGTACATGATTGCATGGGTCGGAATACCATACGCATTTTTATGTACCTGAGGTGAATTTGAACGTAGAATAGTTGATAGTCATTTTCTAGTTAGAACACACTGAATTAATGGTGCTGACTACTGTTGCGCTTAGGTTATTTGATTAAGTGATTGCTCGCGCCTATATAGTCGTAATTCGAGCGAATAATTTTCATGCTACAAACTTTCTATAAATGTAAGACAACCGTGTTACATTCTTCTTAAACAAACATTCATGCATATGTGTTATGATAATAGTAATCATTCTCTATTTCAATCTGCACATTCAACCATATCCATTTCAATGGGTATTGTAAAATGTGTAGACACTATTTCCACTAATCTTGGTCTTTTGATCAACTTAAATCCATCCTCCGTTCCTCTGTTTAATTAAATGTAAATTATCTTTTAACTACAATTCATGTTGATGTATGCACCTCTGTAAACAAGAAACTTACCTTACACTTTGAATTAGATGTTTCACAGTTTACAAAATATCTGTTTACTGTGGAAATTTGCGTATATCGCTTTACATTCTAACTGATTAATTTATTATATTAAATAGCTTTAATGATTATGCAGTGTTAAAAATAACAAACTATTTTCTTCTGTTATTTGTTTATTGAGTAATGCACTTTTCCCCATATTTTATCATTGGCTAAATAAACAGCATCTGATGTGCTACCCAAACGACTTGGACAGTTTAGCTCAGATCCAATTTGGCGAATTAGTAATGGTACATTAACAGTGAGATCACAGACAGCAACACTTAAGCCTCCCGAAGAAACTACTCCACACATAAAACCACAATTAACAGATACCTCTAGATTTAATGGGAAATTAGTAAGTGAAAAATAATGACAAAATATTGTTTCTTTTGCTTTTCACTACTATTTCTTATTTTCATCTTTGACGGTTGTTGTTTGTCTTTTCCCGTTTATTTAAAGTTGAGTATTAACATCCGTTGTAATTTCGTGAGAAGTCATTTTAACTAAGGCTAAGTCGCTTATTTAGTGAAAATAGAGAACGTCGTAAATATTACATACATTACTTTTAATTATCCTCGATAAATATTGTTTAAGACCTGCTTCCCTTGGTTATCTTCATTTCTCCTACGTATTGTGATCAGACTTTGCACTATGTCACTTCGAAACTCACCTCGTATGCTGTTTATCGTCTCCACTACCTACTACTTGTGGAGAGCCTTATGAGTAGTATCCACCACAATCTATTGCAAGGTCTTCTTAGTTGTAAATAAATGAAAACAACATCTAAAGTGATCAACGTAGCATTTATTTTAGGTTTAAAATACAACACTTATTATTTAGTTTGTATTCTAGCAGTTTTAGTTGCACGTTATAATTTTTCGATATGATTACTAATAGTGATTTATTATAACTTTGTATAGATTAATATGTTGTATTTCTGTAATAATCTATGGTGGATTGTGTATACTAATTAAAAAAATTACGGTCAGATCCTTAATCCACTCTATAAAATTTTTGATGGTTATCATTATAAACAGTCCTTTCTTATTTATGTTAATTGAGCATTTGTGTAGTGTTAAAAATATTTGACTTACTACTGTCGTGTCGCAGGTTTGAAGCCAGTTTAACCTACTTCGACTTTGAACATTTGAGAATGATCACTAGCTCGTACGTACAAACTGTTGCTTAAAACAGAGCATGCGAAAATATCCTTTGTCGATAGGTGCCAACAATTTGGGATCCTTTATTTCTCTACAGTTAATGTCAGTACAGCAACATTAAAATTGATAAGAGCGAAATGAGTAAATTAACATTGGCGATAAAGAATGCTAGAAATGGAGTAATAGTTTGTTTTTAGTAAAATAATATTTCTATCTTCTTAAAACTAGTTTTTATTCATGTTACTCTGATTCACCAAATGTTAATTCCCGTTGTCTTAAAAAACCTCAGTGACAAAGCGGTAATTTATTCCTATTCAAATCATTAGGTGTTAATTTTACTATCTGGTATAATGTATTTGTGTAACAATTTATGACCTTCTTTCAACCTAACTTATGTTTTTTGGTATAACGTGCTGAAGTATTTATAATTTGTATTGTCTAAATAGGCTTCTGGTTATATGTTCATCATTTAATAAACTATAACGTTGTAAGCTAAAGACGTTCACTAACTTCCTACCTTATCGTAAATGCAACTTTGAGAATTTCAATTATTTAAATTGTTATAATCAGTTATTTTATTTTTTTTATACATTAATTAATCTTATAAATTTATCATACCATTCTGTATTTTAATCGTACTGGTGAAATCTTAACTCAAATAGATTTAATGTTGTTTCCATTCCCTTCTTTAATACAATCCATTTCCCAAAGTGTTTTGAAAGTATCGTATAATTATTGCAATTGCGATACAATTTATAACCGGCTAATAACTAAGCTTATTGAATAATAATTACATTCGTTAATTGGTGACTAATTCGTTAAGGTATTTTACTTTTAATTATTGAATTAGTAGTTCACACTGATTTAACTATACTCTTCTTTTGGACAGCCGCATAATGTTACTTGCTGTCAAAGAAAATGCATTTATCGATGTAAAGTATATAGAATTTTACGTGTTGATCAGTAACACTGACTAAAAGTTATTGATAAATATGAAATATTAATGTGACATCACGAATTGGTCTGATTGATGTCATAATAAAATTCAGACATCTCCATAACACTCAATTACAATTAATATCAACTCACTAATGATTAACTCTTGGAGGTAATTCCTTAAGTTTTAGTGAGATTTGACCAGTTGAATTCAACTATTACGAGTGTGAGGCAGTTACTCAACGATGACAATGGATAAAGTCGCACAGATCTGTCGCGAATTGACTGGGTTTGAAGCATCAAACTGTGGATACCGGCCGGGTCAGTTATCTAACGACTAGATGTTTGCCGCGAATCCCGGTGGTTCTAAGTTCGATTACCTGGAGTGGTCGGGAATTTTCACTTCTGAAGAGTTTATACTGGGACGAGACAACTGTCCAGTACCAGTACCTGGTTAACAAAGATTGTCTAACTCAGACCAATTCGTGATGCCAAGCTGAAATTCAACAATCTTTACACCACCCAATTATAAAAAATATGAAGTAACATGCAATTATGCATTCTATTGGTGAGATTAATTATACAATTTTCTATTATAATTACAAGGTTGAATGGTTGTGGACGGTTCCGGTTTCCTCTCGAGGAACTGATTTTTCCGACGTATGTTAAACGGGAAAGTTCATGCAAACGTCGTACACTGATTGTAGAACTAAATACACTGATTGATACACGTGACGTGAGACGAAATATCTTCATTATTGATTGAGAAGTAGATACGGAACATATAATTTTATGTTGCTATTGAATAGACTACAGTTTCACACAAAAGATAAAATAAAATCAATCACACTAAAAGATTACAAGAAACATTCAAATTTTATTTCTCTATCCACACTCAATTGTAATTCATTCTGTATTTGTCTATAATCTAAATAAGCATTCAGGTTTCATTTGGACCAAATGTTATATATATTCATTCAAATCAGTGACCTAATAAGTGATGTGTTTTCCTTTATCTGTCAATTCTTTTAAATATTCATGTTTTGCTACTGTTGGTGTTCACATCTTCATTTTCATCAAATTCTATTTGCATATGTTTTTACATGTATATATGGGGATCAGTACATCTATAAATGTTCACCATGATAGTCGAATTAAACACCCTAAATTCGATTGCTAATCACGAATCGAAATTGTCATGTATCCTTCAACGTTTTGCAGTATCTTTAATCGTCATACAATATATTGATCTCGTAGCCAAATTACTACTTACCTATTGTAGTTATGTCCTATCTACTACGCATTTATGTATTAATTTAATTAAATATTTAGAAATTGGTATAATTTAACTCGAATATGGTTTCACGCCTACATTATACCTCTTAGCACTAACCGCAACTCTATCTCGCGAATATACCTACGCGCAACAGATACTTGCAACCGGTGACCGACGACTTGACAACTGGTCACTCGCCCGAAACCAACTCAAATTGACACAAATACAGCACTAATGAGATTCGATTTTATTTTGTCTCAACTCTGTATATATAGTAACAACAACGATCTTGTAATTACAATAATTAGCACACTAAAAATCACAAGCAATCAAAAATAGTAAGGTCAGTTCAGGAGAGAATGAACGGTAGTACAGGTTACCGCCTACTTTACAATTAATAACAAATAGCGAAAATAAAAATATTTGCTGAAAAAATAACTAGTTCTGTCGCTTCTTAGCAAACTCTTGCTCTTTGTACTGATTTGTATTATCAATTTTTGAACTATTTTAATAATACTAGCTAGTTGCTGAAAACTAAGTAGGCACAATATAGTTTGAACCATGGTTGTTACAAGCGAAACGCTTCATCTGCTGCACTCACACTTTATTTTTGAAAGGTTCACCTTGACGAATAATTGTTTATGTTGTTTTGCCTATTTACCCGTTTAACTTTTTTCAGATTTCGACGAAGGATACAGTAACATTAATTGTGTTCTATGTAACAATCCACTCCGAAATTAATCTCATTAAACTTCATCCAATTCTAATTGGAATAAATACATAAAACGGACATTGGCTGTGGCATTCATATATTTATTTTTCGAAATACGATTCAAGTTTAACGGATATGAATAACATAGATTTGACATGTGTATAATGTGAACAAAATGTTCGAAATCGTTGATAGTCACATCATTCTATTCATCCGACACATTTCTAACATGTAATTTTGTATCACAGATCATTAGCTTGTTGGTTAAATCACTAGACTTTCAACGAACTTATTTTATCGTTTTGAACATCATTTCATGTATTTTAATTTTGTCAACCGGATGCTATCGTTAGTTGTATACCTGGTTCATCAAGAAAACAACTACCATCACGATCACCAACCTAAAATTTGTCTGTAATAAAATATGCTGTTAACATTTTCTCTTTACCCCGTAAAGAAACATTAAAATCTTCAGTTAATTCGTTCATATGCATATAATACTCTTCATTAAGTTTTTTTAAATACTTTGTAAATCTTTATGAATTTATAAGATTCCAGTGTGATGGTTATGTTGTTTACCGTGTAATGCAAGTTTTGATTTACCTAATCAGTCTTAGAGATCTCGCTACCAAAAGTACTATTTTTTAATTGCTTTTTTTTGGCCACTTGGTTAGCAGATAGGCAGGAAGTCATCATGAATGTATTCATTGTTATTAGTCACCTTCTTATTGAATTATCTGCTTCGTTTTTCGCTAACGTTTTGTTTTCTATTTGTCCACATTTTAGCGTGCTCGATATTCTCCGTCCCATTTACCTAATACCATACCCGTCGATCCAGTTTCTTTAGGTTCTTCCAGTCTATCATCCACATTTTCAAAGTCATCAAATTATTCTCCTGGTTTTGCTACATCTGCCTCAATATTAACTGCTGCTGCCATGAAAAATAGTGGTCGACGTTATATGCCAACAGCTGTCTCTTCACAGAAATACGGAAATAATCCTAATTACATACTTATAAGTAATCAAAATATGAAACTAAATCATATTCGGTCTTCAAGGTTTGAAATTCCCTATTCACCATCTTCTAGTACTGGTGGGAACACATCTAACAACGATAAAACTAACAATGTTCCAAGTACTCATTTACACTCACCGGTAATATTAACAGTTATATCTATTAGCTGTAATGTAATATTAGTGTTGTTTCTCATGATCTAATAAAATATTTAGAATCATTAATTTTAGTAATGTAAAAATATCTGAAGTTCAATAATATTTGAGTATTTTGACTTATCTGACTGATCTAATCTAACTGCTATATCTGTTATTATATTTGTATAAGTAAAGTGAAATAAAAAAGTGAAAAAATTGGTTACATCACCATGTACTATATTTTACTGAGGATAAAAACAGTAATTCGATACTGTAACTGAATTACATTAGAATATCCCCGAATTTTAAATTCGTTGCTTTCTGTCTTAGAATTGTATCCGCTCATAAATTTGCGATGACTAGAGAGTATACTCATGACACGATATGTATTCGAAAATGGGACTTCAATCTCTATCACGTAGTCCTAATTCAGTGGTCCTTATTTCTTAAATCAATCAATTCACACTATCTCACCACTATTCATTGCGTCAGTATTATCGTATGCCTAATAATGGCTGACTTCGATACAGTTCTCTTGGAGTCCCGATGACTTGGTGCTATGAAGCTGAGTAAGTAGAGAGTTATGCTAAACATGTTAAACGTGATGGTAACAATGACTTCATCTATATCACTTTTCAATCAATTATCTATGCTTCTACTATTAATGGAAGTAGTAATAGTTCGTATGTATAGGCATGTGCTTCAGTGTAAACTATAACAGTCACTTAGTGAAACCTTGTTAGTACAATTCGATATTTTTACCGATTTTACATTCTATGGTAATCGTTGTTCTATATTGCAAAGCGACAGTTTAAAAAGTGAACCATCAGACTACAATGCAATATTATAAAAACTTATGCTATCACTACCTGACAAATTTCTAGGTTCGATCTTTATCTGAATCGTTTATTCACATTGTCGCTACCAATAAGCTATAAATTAGTACATTGATGCACAGTTTCTTAATGTCTTCATTTCAGCTTGTTCGTTTGAATTCGACAAGCACTTATAACTAAATAGAATGAGTAAAGTTCTTTGATTTATCAAATATATCTTAGTATGCTTCAGATGACCTCATTTCCAAATAGACTATAACGACAATCCGTTACGTTTAAATAACTCTGATTTCATCATGGTAAACGATTTTTCTGTTGGTTACTGTTATATGTAGGTAGTTAAAATGCGTCGACACAATAAGTCAATGATTATCTAACACGTTATTTTGCATTTTCTTAATTCATTACTTTTTTATCATACTGACATATACGAATATAAGTCAATAACACCAAGTCAGTCTGTCATCAATTCTCCTGATGAAAGCTATGCAACTACAGGTGGGCGCCATTATCGCATCCCGTCAAGACTATCTCCTAGTTCAAATTCTTCTAAAGTATTACGTCTGTATGAATCTGGCAATGATAGCAATACTCGAGTTTCTGTCGAGTCAAATTCTGCAGCTAAAATTTCTCCACAACTACGCTTATCAAGGTACACACAGAATAAAGAAATTAGTATTAATCGACAAAGCGCTGGTAAGGTTTCTTTGTGAAAAAATTAGTATTTGGCCATAATGTGTGATTTGTATTGAAAGTTATTTTGTTATCTCTAAGGCAAATTTATAACTTATGCTCGCTGAAAATACTTTGTATTCACGTTTTATTTGTTTGAGTGAAGTTGATGTTCTGAATTGATGTAGATTTCAGCTAAATAACAATTAGCCATTTAAATTATAGTATTAGTAGAAATAAACTTCCCATCTTATACGACCTAATTCCAAATGACAAAACAACGGGCTAGCAATAGGAAATACATTTGTACTCAATAATAATAACGCAAATATTATTTATTTTTAAGGTCAATGAACATTCAATGAAATAAGCACTTCGTTCATCAATCTGTCCTCTGTTGTTTTCTTTTTTGACAAGTTCATTATAGTGGAATTATATTCATCAGTAATATAAATAATTTATCAAAGAAATAATAATGATAGGTAGGAATATCTTTGAAAAGTGTTAATACAACTATATTAAAGTAACATCCACTGAACTGTCATTGTAAACGTTTCCATACAATCCGTCTTATGAAACCTTGACACCTGTCCTTCAACAATACTAGTAATTTCGAAGTAATATTACTGATTATCATCGTTTTTAGATAAATATAAATTATCAGTAGTTTGTGAAGTAATTATTATTATTAATGACAATCAGTTGTAATAATTACATTAACATGGAATTAAAGTCAAGTACAAATGTAGCAACAACACTTAACAATGTATTACTATCTTATGTAGAATCTTCCTCACTAGAAACGTTAAACGATATACTCCGATAATTTGTAAGGTGCCATTTTGTAACCCTCAGTTTCAGTTTCCACCAGAATCTGAAACTGTATGCAAGTTTGTACTTTTAAGCATAGTCGAGAAAATCAAAAACCAACTGAGTTTGTTGACAATTTATAGGTTTATCATTAGTCCTTATCAGGGTGTTTACACGGAGTTTATTTTTATTTAAGTTTTATTATAATGTAACCAAATAACACTGTACAATTATTCCATCTTGTTACGGGACTCCTCAGCAGTATATACTCATCATCGTGAATTGAACCTCCAGCCTTCGTGGTCACTACTTTAGCTTTAGGACACTGAATCGACATTCGATGGTTCACAATTCTAGCTGCATTTATTTCGCAATATATTCTGAGACCTCATCCAATGTCATTGGTGCATAGTCATCAAGTACCCTAGGGAGATGAACTTCACTGGTCACGACTTGCAAAAGTTTGTTGCTTACTTGTGACTAACTTCAAAAGATAATTCCACTAACGTCACTAGATAAGGTCACACAATATATAACAAATTGATTGCTTTTAGAAATGTTAAATCATTAAATACTGGCTCATCGGTTAAAGTTTTATGCGTTGACCACAGTAGCCTGAAGGTCCTAGTTTCTATAAGTGATGGCCATGTGATTGTTCACTACTGAAGAGCTTGCATACTAGCACGTAACAATTATTCAGTACTTCTTGATTTATAATGGTCGCCTTGACCAACGTCAGTTATTCGATGTGGAGTTTTAAAAATCGAAAATATTCACAACACTTGTATTCATCAGTTATTATATGTCCATTCCATATTTATCTATTTACTTATTAACATAAATGAATCAGTATTATTCTACAGTTTAATCCATTTTAGAAGTCATGTCAAAAATCATGATTTCTTGCTGTTGTTGTTATTTACACAGACGTTTATAAAACACTTAATTATTCAGTCATTGATCTACTCAATGTTTGTTTACAGATATTATAAAGCCATTATTGCAATTGATCATGGGAATTTTTGTTTCATTGTCTTATCTTGCATATTATTGTGAAACTTCGAAATTTATGTACAAATTACCGAAATACCTTCTAATTGTTTTTGGCTTAAAGCATTCAGTTCCTTTCATTAATAATAATCATTTTAGTTCTTCATCATTAGTTAAATGATCACTATTATACCTTTCGATTGTCTGTATTAATATTGATGAGTTTATTATATTAACATCTAGATTAAGATTAGTAGGATGAATTTGTATATTCCCATTGATTTGTTGTAAACTGAAGCTGATCAGTCTCTATTGTTATATGTGCATCTTGAACGGATTGCCTCGATATAGCGAATATTAAGATTTTTATTTGTATTCACCATTGATCTAAGTTAACCTGAAAATATTTTTATCAATCTACATGATTGAACTAATGATTCTTTTATTCGAATGACTTATAAACACAATAACCTTGATCATGTTTACACTAAATCAAAATTGAATAGGGTTTACTAAATTCAACTTATCATTTTACATTTAGAAATGATTTAGAATAATTTGAATGGTTTACCTGGATGCAATGAATACTTATCTTGTTAATATATCAACTAATCAACTTTTTCCTAAAATTTATTTGTATGACAATCACAACTGATTTAGTGGCATCACATACCGTTAGTGTAACATTATGAAGTCCACTAGGTCCCGTTCCATAAGATATTTTTTTATCTCGAATTCTAAAAAGATAAAACTTAAATGAGTGACAAATTATTCGAGCTATATTAACTATGCATTTTGTTGTATGTAACAATCAACGATATGCAAGCGACTTTCCGAAACTTCAACTTGGCGCATAAGATTATTTAGTCTTCTACACAACATTTAAAGAATGATATGCTCCATTTACTGGTACTCTAATACAATGTATTGCGGATAGTACAATTCAACATTGAGCTTATCGGGAAGATGCATGGAATGAAGTTTATTTGAATTTTAGTAGCTCTTTCTCATTTTTTTACATGAAGGAATTCGTCAAAGCATCAATTCATAGAATGGCACAGATATATGCAGGGAATAAACTAGAGAAACTAAAAAATGTTAAAAAAAAATTCCGAGAATAATTTGTGAGTATTCTTAAAAGTTTATTGACAAATAAAGCATAGTTGAAAATAAAAAGCAAACGAACCCATTATGAACAAAATCCTATATTCATCCAACTTTGATTTATGGGTAACGTTACTACATTCACTTCCAACTGAAGATTTAGAACTACAGAAGCTGCAGCTTAGCTGATTCTCATACATAAATTAACATGTTTTTTTATTATACAATCAATGATTGATAAACCCCCCTTTCATAGAAAATAAAACATGGCGTACATATAGTTTCAAGAATGAATTCCAAAGCATCTCCCAATAAAGGCATCGAAGATTTCCAATAGTATTATTTCAAATTATTTTGATACATGGGATCAGAACGATACTTTAGAAATTTTCAAGGAAAATAAACAAATAATTAAGTTCTACTGTTTTTGAAATTTGCTGTAGTCGTAGCAATCTAGCCTCTAAAAGCAGATTTATATGCTCAATAGAAATCAGTAGTGAATTGTTCTTTTCCATGTTAACATTCAATCAGTTAGTCATTATCTACGTAGAACTTGATATTTATACGCATAGGTTCATATTTCCATACCACATTAGCACAACAAGATCAAGTTGACGAGAATAACACATTAGAATACAAGAACAAAGTAAAGGTGTACATGAAAAAATAATAGAACTTAATGCTTAAATAAAGGCGAAGAGTAAATACACGTGCGCCACTATTATAGAATCTGAGTCATGTCACTCACTGTCTCCAGCCGTTGATTGCGATTATCCTAGATAATTTAAACCTACTAACATTGCTCAGATCAACAATTAAAGACTTCATGGACTGGTATCATGATAACATTGATCCTATTCTGTTACATCACTAAATTTTTAAACTCCTTTAATATATCATTCATCATTTTTAGGTTTTCCAAATTTCATGATCTTTTGTTTTCAAACTGACTTGTCGTAGCTCACATTATTTCTAATCACCAGTAACTTGTATTCAGCTCTTCTGTTACGTAATCAGTTAAAATCGCAAATTCTATAGTCTTTGACTTTTTTCTAATGTTCTGTAACTTTCAATTACCAAATATATTAAATTGCAACAGTTAGTGAATTCTACCAACTGTTTAACTTTTTTACAATTGGAAGTTGTGGAGATAATTAGTTGTCAATCCTGATATCATGAATTGTTCTGAATCAGACAACCATCGATCACTTGGAAGCACTGGACAGCTGTTTCGTCCTAGTGTGGGACTCTTCAGCAGTGCGCATCTACGACCCCGTTGGGGATCGAACGCAGGACCCTCTGGCTCTGCGACCGTGTCGGGTGAGAGGCAGTTACCCACCGATGACAATGGATCAGGTCGCGCAAACGTATCACGAATTAACTGAATTAGAAATATCAACCGTTAGGAGCCAGCTCAGTGGTCCTATGGTAAAGCGCGAGTCGCGAAGCCAGAGGGTCCTGGATTCGATCCCCAACGGGGTCGTGGATGCGCTTTGCTGAAGAGTCCCATACTAGGACGAAACAGCTGTTCAGTGCTTCCAGGTAATTAATGGCTGTCTGATTCAGAACAATTTGTGATATCAGGATTGTTTAACTTTGCTTGAACTTTCCATCCATCATTGAATATAGTGATGTTGTTATGCATTGTTATACTTCATTGCATAAGTTAAACGTTAAACTTCTATTCAAACATGTTGATATTAAAAATATTACAGTTTGTAAGTAGCAGTTTATTAAATGAATAAAAAAACAACTAGAATAAGATTAAGTTATCTTATTCTTTATCTCTTTATAACACAACTTATGTTAGCCCAAACATTGATCTTGTTTAGTTTTGATAATTATTCATACATTAAGATTTATCTTTGTTATTATTCAAGAATTCAATAATTTACTATTCTATCATAAATGTCATAGATACACATTAATTTAATGTTGATTAATCTACTTTCATTATATAAAACTTAATCATTGTCAATACTTTAAACATAAATAAACATTCAGTTTGTTTTGTACTCAATAGAAAACAAACAACAAACAGACATATTCATACTGAATTGTATTCAGTTGATACCTTAGTGATTATGACATTTAATGTTTAATAATTGGACAACTAATTACAAAATCCTATTCATTTAATTCGATTTACATTGGTGTATAGTACCAATAGCTTGAATGTATAATATTTTCTTAATTTCTGAATAACATCAACTTATTATAATAATATGCTGCTTATTTATTTCTGTTTTATTAAATATTAAAGAATATAGTCATGGAATTATAAGAAAACCGGATATGCCCATCATTTCGACAACACCGATAACGACGTCATCATCACAGTTAAATCGATGGACAAGTGAACAAATTCTATCAGTCAACGTAAATCGTCCATCATCAACTACTAGTTCCGAAATAAGCCTTGAACAACCATGGCAGAAACGTGAAAGATCTCCCTCGAAAACTGAGGATAAAATCATTAAGAAATGTGATTCTATCAGTGCTATAAACTCTCCTATTGATGGTATTATTACCAAATTTAATGGAAAAACAGTGCCTCCACCAACGTCAACACCAACAGGGGTATGGAATGTACTCAATAATTCCAATTATTTAACCCATACCAGTTCTAATGTTCCTGTGAATTCATCAGTGTATTCTCCAACTAGTCCAGATTTATCAATCGAATCACACGATACAAAATATTCTCAAACTGTATTTACCTCATCGTCATCTTTATCTCCAGTTACTAGACGAATCCGAATTATTCGCTTACAGGATGAAGAAAACGAAAAAGGAAATGTGGGTGAATATTTTTCTAATGTTCCAGTGAAAAAACCGTATTCAGAATCAGTGCAAGTAATTCACTTATTTTTTGTTCTCATCTCATTGTATTGCATTATGCATTCGTATTTAAAGTGATATATTTATATGACCAGTGTTGTGCTGTAAGTATGTCGAAAAAATGAATACTTGCTTGCTTGTTACTACAAAAAATTTTAACTCTAGTAAAAACGTAACTGAAATTGTTTTTCGTCATTAATTGGTGCCAAATGGTAATCATCGGACACTTGCTTCGACTCAGTATATGACTCGTAGAAAGAGCGCACCTGTTACTTTTCCGATTATAAGATTCAAGAACTTCAGCGTTTACAAAGAGAACTTACAATTTAGTTAACTAAGGTGAAGTCTGCTTTTTGTATGATTAACTCCGTATTGAGCTACCTCATACACAGTTACTTTTAGATAATTGACACATGCCCGACACGCCTTAACTCGATTATTTAAGTTTTTTTCGCTAGGGCTCTGGAATCGCTTCCTGAAGTCAGTAATTAGTTAGCATATGATTAGTGTCTAGTTACTACGTTAGTTTTCATTGTTTATTTATTTAGAAAATTTTAGTACAAGTGAGCACAAAAAATATATGCACCACACAAGTACAAACGTAATATTTTGAAAAAACATAGAGACAGAAGGGGATTAAAGAAAATAAATAAAGGCAAAATATAATACAATAATGAGGGAATTACAAGGTAGGAGATACAGCTCTGAAGGAAATACAAACAAGATTTCATTCCATTAAAAAGTCATCACGCTTTTATTAAGGATTATAAACCCTGTCTTTTACAGCCAGACTCATACCACCACTCCTACCAATCTCTTAGAAGTGCTTAGCATTTGTAAGGCTCAAAATGTATGCTATACTTACGGATACTAATTATCAACTGATTAAGTGCGATTTGGATGGCTTGTGTGATATCCTATATACTCACGGTCCAGAAGCTTTCTCCAGGTAATAAATCTACACCACCAACACACACTGCACTCAAAGTTGTTTCTAGAATGCTATTGATGGAGAAATTCAAAAGGAATGGTGCGGATGAGCAACCCTGTCAAACCCCACTTCTGGATTGAAAGAATAAAGAAAGGTGGATGTATACTTTCACTCTGCCTGTGGTGTTTGTATATAGAGCCTTCAGGGTGTCAATAAACTTCTCAGGCATATCTTCTCTGACAACAATTCCAGAACACAATTCTATCCAACGAATTGAAGTCGATCCCGATATGAAGAAATGTAACTTATTCTCTGATAGTTATTAAACTGGTTACGTGCGCCCTTCAAAAGATAGGGACGATGACCGCTTCATTCTAAGATGATGGAACACTCAGTTTCCCTAACTTTCCCAGACTACCTTGTCAGTTCCCTGACTAGAAATTCGCCACCTTTCTGAAGAAGAGCTCGAAGGGGGAGGATGAGTCGACTGAACCTGGTGATTTGTTACTATTTGGGAGTCGGAGTTTCTTATGAGCCTCTTTTTCGACAGAATCCAATAGTTTGAACAGAATCGACAGTTCACTCATCCCCCCCCCCTCAAATACTGTTACTTTGTGGAAAACAAATTTAATTTATACATGGCATTATTTTGATTTTCTTCTTTATTGACATTCACTATCTTTACATATTTTCAAAGTTTACTTATTTAAGTAGAAATCTATGCTTGATGGCTATTCTTGTATTTTGTTGCACTTTATTGAAAAATGACGAAATACAACAAACCAATAAACTAAGATGGCTCTTTTTTTAGTTTCTTAAGGAATATTCATGAAACAACTATTCTAGTGTCTCCATTATAATCCATCGATCCATTAATCATTATTTTTTTATCTATCGAAAATAATTCAGTTGACTGTAAACGCGTTAAGGTGTTCTGTTATTGAATCTCTTAGTTATGAACTTGTTAAGATTTATTAACAATACTAGTAACCAATTATCTGATATTCTGCTTAATCTAACAGGTTACTTTAAAGAGTAGAAGTTCGTTTGATATACATTCATTCAGTTGGATGTGTTTACACATGATATGAAAGATACAACAGACATAACACTAACATTTGTCAGAGTGAAGACTAAACTATTTAACTCATTTTACTTTTTATAGTGTTTTTGAATATCTTTAATTAATCTATAAATTTCTCTTTATTTTGTTAATTCAGCCAATAAATGATTACGTACGTCGCATACCGTCGATGCCAAGATCCAAACTAATTATGAGACCAACTGAGATTATTATGCCAGCACCAAAACCAGTTCCTAAAACCACTAATACAAAATTCATTACAATTCAATCAGCAGATTAGAATCATAATAGTTACTAGAAAGATAGCTACTTAAGTAGCAGTCTAAAATGTATGATTTTGTATCATGAATACATTCAAGCTAATGTTTCTTTATATGTTTTACTATACAACATTCCTTTAATGCTGATGCATACATGTATTGTATATTCACTTTAATACAAATATGTTTACCTTATCCCAAAGATATGTTTAATTTCTTGTTTATATTCTCTGACAGAGAATATACTCACTTACTGTATTTACATAAGCATATTGTGATATTATCTTGTGGAATATAACAGTTCATATAAAATTTAATTATTAACGATTTACATCAAGTGTAAATTGTATAATGCATTCTTAGATAACATCAATAATGTAATGAACTGATTTACAGATGATCAATACAATGAAATAATATTACAGTTACATAGAAGAATAAAATTCCTGAATGTTATTACAGTGTCATTGTTTCTATACTATTTTCATATGTATTAACGTAGAGCAGTAAGTGGCTATTATTAAACTACCTGTAGTTCATTTACTGAAGAAGAGGATGATCTTTCTCGATTTACTCTCAATTATTATTAAAAGAATATCTACGTCAACAAAACAATCATAAGTTTCTAGTGATTTTGAATTATCAAAATTTTTTTCATCATCTCTTATGATGATGTGTTGTTCTTTTATTTCCTCTAATTCCGTTGTATTTTTCTCATCAACTTGTTCCTCCATTCCTTAGTGTCATTGTAGACATAATTTTCTCATCCATTCGTTCTGTTACTTATAGATCATTGTTCTATAAGCCAACCTTCATTTCATCCAGTATATTTCTATTATTATCAGCATTATCAGTACTGACTTTATTTTTTGCATTATTGTACACTACACAAATTTATCGAGTAAAAATACAATGAAGACATTCATTATTGGCTTATCTATCCATTTCGTCAGTATTTCTTTCAGTCATTATATAATAAATATTCGTGAATTTGTTTTCGAACTAGTAATTTTAATTATAGATATCACTGTGATCTCAGGTTTTAAATCGTCTCTGTGTATGTCGATTTGGGCAATTATCACATACAAAAGTATATTACGATATCCTTTACTTAGTTACTAATTTTAGCATTAGCTATCTTTCATTATTTTGATATGCTTAATTACTGATTAATTAGTGTCTTGAATACGTTGAATTTGTCACTTGTATGCATATGCATACATATACACATGCACTCAGTCATTGTTTATATTCAACTGAAGAAAATATCGTTAATGTTTACAATTGATTGAATGTGCTTATTTATTTTATCAATTATGTCAAACTATTCTTTAATCCGTTGGGAAATTTCATTCATATACACCTACTTGTTTGAGTATTTCGTGTTGCATCGTTTATGCATAAAAATTAAACAAATGTGTACATTGTAATTGCTATTTCATCTTAGACTATTAGTATCACAGTGAACTGACTAATATTTGCAAAATGCAGACTACAATCAATCACTAATACAAAAAAAAGACAATTGAGCAGTATTGATGGTATATCATTTAACTGTTTGTTCATCATTGAAGTAATAAAGTCTTGTTATCATTTCCATTTTCTTACATTTTATTCTTTTCAAATTCAATACTATTTTCTCTTCATCTCATGCTACTTTACTACCTAATAAATATATATGATTAATTGAAAATTTAAAGGAATAAACCTACACTAATGATAATGTGAATCTTTATAATCAGATAAATGTAATTTATTTTTTACCAAAAAAAAAAACAAGGAAATTGATATATTTATTCTTTAAGAAAAAAGAAAAGACTAAGAGAACAAAGAAAAATTACTTTTCATTTAGTTTTTCATCAATGCTCTGCATTAATATATCTATATATAAATTTACAAGTTTTAAAATCACTACCATATAGTTGATAGTATGTTGAATAACAATTTTCAAAGGTGTTCATAAAATAATTACTACAGATTAACAAAGTGTGGTGATTACTACTCATAAAGTCATCCATAAGTAGTGAGTAGCAGAACGTCGCGTAAAATTGGGATGAATCAGGAAACAGTGTATGAGGCGAGTTGCGGGGTGGTAAGAAGCAGAACATAATCATAATACATAGGAAAATTGAGGACAACCAAGGGAAGAAAGTCTACAATCGACATAGATCACGAATGATATGCAAACTGATGATCAGAAGTAATGTATATAATATATTATGACATTCCGTTTTCGCGTGTGTGAATATTACTGGAACGAATTGGTGCATTCAAAAAAAACTATGCAGTAGTTACAAAGAACCCAATAGACTAGACCTTTTTAAGAATCAAGAAGCAACAGATTTTGGATTTAAGGAAGGAACCAAAGCTGTGATAATGACGCTAAAACTAGTGAGAGAACTAAGTGTAATAAACTAATTCCAAACCACCCAAGCATCGGCCATTATGTTGGCCAAGGCAAAGTCTGGTTTGAGGAAGTGGATATAGATGATTTTCACTGTATGTAGAAGGTAGTAGATAAATTTATAAATCTCACTTGCTAACAAAAAAGTATTAAGACACATTTATTCATGACGTGAAGCTTATTTTGACACAAGTGATCTTATTGGAAATGTACTGGCTCTTCACAGATGTAAGGTGTGCAGCAGCAGTTACTGACGTCAGCTGTATACCGCAGTCACCAATTAAAAATGTATTATAATTCCAGAACAAACATCTGAGTTAGGAAGTTAGTTAAGATGTATGAAACAGCAAATGTAAGCAATCCGCACCTACAATCTACCAAGAAATCAGACTCAGTACCTTCAATTCTACCGGCAAAGATCATATATTCAAGCTATATAGTAAGAATATTTTAGCAAAGATAGTAAATTATCATTAGTTTTCAGTTTCACGTGACCATTCCACGCTATCAATGATAATTGTTTGGCATCACAGCTTTCATGTACTGTAATAAGGCTCATTTAATTTTCCTTCGTAGATTCTGTCTACTATTAGATAAATAAGTAATTCAAATATAAACGGTTATTTACTAGTTTACATGTAGGAAAAACAGCGTAGTAAATGCAGATTATATACCTTAAGCTGATTGATTTCCATTTAGACGGCAAAACAAATGTTTATTTGCGGTACACTAATACTAAATTAATTGAGATGCATATAATGATCAGTGGGATTCGATTAGCACTAAAGAATCAGATAAACATGACATTCGTCACTTTACTCAGTAACTTCTTCAAGGGGCCATAGACAAAGAACTATGATAAGTTCCATTATGAAAGTCTGTGAACACGGGTTATTCGGTCACGACAAACTCTATGTTCATTGCCACCTAGAAGGTAAACAGAAAACTGACAAATTAAATGAATTTTTTATCTTGACAACGCTGTGTTCTGTGCTATATGATCAGAAAGCCACCTCTGAGTTGACAAAAAGGTATTCAAGAGGGTATGTGTTTTAATTGTTTTTGGTTAACATGCTACCTGTTCAAAAATGAACTCTTCTTATTCTACTTACAAAATACATTATTATATATTGGTGCCACTGCTTATGTGGAATTCTTTGATTGAGCACGGATTTATGTACTCATTTTTGAGTTAAAATGTTTGCATATAAACTAACAATGCAATTCATCAGCACAAATCAAAGTTCTATGATTTAGAATCTTTAAAATAAGTCGTATGCTACTGCATATAAGAATACAAAACATTACCTGGGTATGTTTTTAGTGCAAAATTATGTTCTGCATTAATTTTATAGACAGCAACAAAGGAACAAAATCAACACTCCTAAAAATGTGAAACAGTCAAGAAAAACCAAGGAATTCCCAGTGTATTACCATAACAACGATTTCCAAGAAGAAAATTAAAAGATCAAAACATTCAATGAACAGCAATTTATTCAAATATCTTTTCTGTAATACATACAAAATGTGCATATTGAATAAGCTCCCATTTTATTCATTCATTTGAAAGAGAAAAATATTTATGTATAAAAGAAAGATCATCAATAAAGTAAAAACATTCATCTAAAATTAGAAATAAGTAAGTAAACCATGTACACAAAGAAAACAACCAATCGATACATTTAGACAATGAGAACAGAGATAGCGACTAGAAAATTATGTTGAGAAAGGAGGAGAGGGTAAAGAAATATTCTCAGAACAGCTGCATCAGAAAAATAGTTATTAGAAATAGGATTAAAACCGACTAAGTTCCACGCTTATATATATATATATATATATATATATATATATATATATATATATATATATATATATAATTCATATAAGAAAGCTCTCAGATTGGGAGAAGCTGCGGAGTTATACAGAAGGGAGACTAATAAGTCAATCACCGCGTTTCCAATTCCAGTGTAGTACCAAAATAACGATCACCGAAATTTCCAACACCTGGGACAATATGATAACTATCATTCAAGCCTAAATCAACTGCAGTCGTCACAATATGAGCCTAGTAAAAGTGGAGAAGAAATAAAACGCATTATAAGTGTAGAATAATACTACAAACTAAAATTAATAATTTAGCAACTGAATAGTGAAAAAATAACTTATCTAGTTTACACACTAATTAATCAGTTATAGCCAGTCATACTGAGTTGATTGAATTCTACCAATTAAATTACAGTGTAGCCAAAAGGTTAGGTCATTTAACATTCTGGTGCAGTTATTTCAGCGCTCACATGAAAGTATATCTTCAGTTTCGAGGTAACCGGTGCGGTTCGTGAGATTCAGAATTGCTTTATTTAGTATCATATGAAGGGATGTAATCAAAGACTTAGGAACCCGACAACATTATATATATATAGTGATCAACAAACATAAGCACCTCGGAAAAACGACAAGTCAGCAATGTTTTTGGCTAAGATGACTAGATGGCACAAATCTAAATATTTTGGAAAACGTCTATACAGAAAGAAGATACTTCGCATTAACGATTGTACTGAATATGGGTTCATCTTATTACGCAATCAGCTTTCAACTATGTAGCATGGAAATAACAAATACGGATTTCTATTTAATTCTGCCTGGTGCCCCCTTAGGGTTGCTGCTGGTCCCAAGTTCGGATAAAGGAAGAGGGTTAGGCATGGGATTAGCAACACCATCTCGTAAAACAACAACCTTGCTAAAAAAAATGGTAACCAATAAAAGCCTTAATAACCACTTTAACTCAGTCCTGGAACTGAGAAGGTCTGCTATGACGCCTCATGGTGAAAGCCGAGTTTCTTCGAAAGCCACGAGGCCGAGGCCCCTTCTAACAACTAGAGCAACCATAAATACAGATACATGGAATGTCCACATGATGTGCAAGACAGGGAGAAGCATGCAAATAGCTGAAGAAATGAAAACATGCAACCTGAAGATTCTTGGAATAAGAAAAACCCATTGACTACAAGCTGAACAGCAAATATTATCCTCAGAAGAAGTGCTTTTATACTTCTGTCACGAGGGAGAAAACGCCTCACACACAAGCAGTAGCACTAATGTTGTCCCAAGAAGCATGGAAAGCCCTCATAGGACGGTTACCTTATGGACCTAGGACCTAGACGAAGAAGGAAGAGATTACAATGAATGTCATCCAGTGCTTTGCACCCGCCAACGACAGCCACAAAGACGACAAACACCAGCTCTATGCTAGGCTGCAGTCAACCATCGATAAATGCTCAGCCAAAGACCTGACCATTCAGATGGGAGGCTTTAACGCCGAGGTTGGGATGGACAACACCAGATATGAAGATATCATGGGACGATATGAACTGGGAGTAAGGAACAAAAATTGTGAAAGGTTTGCAAACTTATGTGTTTTCAACAAAATGATTATAGATGGCACCATATTCTCCCACAAACGTATGTACAAAACCACATGGGTTTCACCGGACCACATTACGGAGAACCAAATCGACCACATCTGCATCAATAAGAAGTTTAGAAGGACCATGGAAGGCGTAAGAGTAAGGAGGGGAGCTGACATAGCTTAAGATCACCATCTGGTAGTGGCTAAAATGAAACTTAAGCTGAAGTAGGACTGGACAACTGGAGTAGCAGTATTACAAACGTTTAACACAGCCATTCAACCGGATACTAACAAACGCAACGAATTCAAAATAATTCTCAACAATAAGTTCCAAGCATTTCATGATCTACTAGAAAAAGGTGGAATTAATATGAAGGACAACTACAAGGAGATTAAGAAAACAATAACTTCAACATGTCAGGAGGTTTTGGGTCGCACGAAACAACACCATAAAGAATGGATTTCTGTTGGACAAGATCCAAGAAAGGAGGGGCAAAAAGATAGCAATTAAAAACAGCCAGACAAGGACAGAGAAAGCCAAGGCATAGGCCGAATACACAGAAATCAACAAGCAAGTGAAGAGAAGCATCAGGTCGGATAAACGGGAATATGTCGAGGGCCGAGTAATGACGGCGAAAAGAGCTGCAAAAGAAGCAAATATGAGGCACCAATACGACACTACGAAGAAGCTAGCTGGGAAATTCAGCAAGCCAGAACGGCCAATCAAGAACAAGGCTGGCAAACCAATCACTGAGATGCAAGAACAACAAAACACGTGGGTAGAACGCTTCGAAGAACTCTTGAATAGACCAACCCCACTATACTCACCAGTCATCAGAGCAGTAGCTACTGATCGCCTTATAAATATTGACCCACCAAAAGTCGAAGAAATCGAAATGGCCATCCAACAAATCAAGAGTAGCAACTCAGCAGGGCCAAACAACATACTAACTGAGGCACTGAAGACAGATAAAGAAGCAACTGCGAAGATACTCCACATTCTCTTCAGGAAGATTTGGGAAGAAGAGCAAGTGTCAACAGATTGGAAAGAAGAGTACTTCACCAAGATACAAAAGAAAGGATATCTTAGCAATTAAGAGAACTACAGAGGCGTCATTCATCTTTTGATACCAGGAAAAGTTTTCAACAGAGTATTATTGAACCGAATAAAAGATCCAGTCGACAGACTGCATTATAAAATCGTGCATGGAGGTCAGCTAACAGATTCATTTGAAGTGAAGACTGGCGTCAGACAAAGTTGCTAAATCTCGCCCTTCCTCTTCCACTGATAGTTGACTGGATCATCAAGACCGCTGAAACTTGGAGAAGTGCGAAAACCATCATACAAAAGATATAAGTATTTATAAGTCTGTGTGAGATACTTCGAGTCCGTTGGTCGGATACTATCAACAACAACCTCCCATGGCAGAGAACAAATCAACCAATATCAAGCCGAAGAAATTAGGAAAAGACAGTGGAGGTGGATAGGACACACAATGAGGAAATCACCAAACTGTATCACAAGACAAGCATTAACATGGAATTCTGAAGGCCAAAGGAGAAGAGGAAAGACCCAAGAACACATCGCTACGTGAATTGGAGACAGATACGAAGAGCACTTGGGAAGAGCTGAGAAGGAAAGCTCAGGAATCAGTTAGTTGGAGAAGGCTGGTCGGGTGTCTCTGCTACATATGGGGTAGCAGGGATTGATTGATTGATTTGCATCAAAACTGTTTACGAATCTCCACAGAAATATGAGCTATTTATGTTTATACAAGTTAGTTCAAGTAGGTTACTACTTTACAAATCAAACTACTACTAAATCACTTTCATGACTGACCTTACACATAACTTTGCTAATTTTGATTTTGATTAGTTTACCTTTAAAAGCACTGACTAGATTGCAGGTGAAATGTTGGAATCTTTAAATTTTAGTCGCTGAGATTATTTCGAATATAATTAATACTTTTAACTGTCTTCTATTCACTCGGTGTCCAATTTCTGTCAACATATTGCATCAAATCTTGGCAAATTTTCAATATATGCATAATAACAGTCTTTCAAGGCACCTAGAAAACTAATACCGGTTTTATTTGAACCATATCAACTATATTTCACAGTACGAAGATTGTAACAGTTACACTTATTAAATTATTTTGCAATACAGTTCTGGTGACACTATAGTTTGATCACAAAAACGCATAAGTGTGTATAACTGGCTGCGTAAAAATGTTAAAATTAAAATAAAATGTAATCGAAAGAACATAGAAATAAAATTAAGTCGACTGGATGTAAAAAGTTTAGTAGAGGCGACGTAAGAAAGTAGTGAGCATTACCTTAATATCTTTGCATATTTTTTATCTCTTTATTATTATATTTGACAGATTATTCGTTATTATCGATTATTATTGTGGAAAATCTATGTTTATGACTGTAAAGCTTTGAAAATGCATTCGTGAAAATAAAACTCTTTGTTGAACCACCTTTTGTCGTTGAATTTCGATTAAAATGGCAGTAAACTCAGTTTAAGCAGAAATTACTACATTATAATGTTTTAACGAAAGTTATCTAAGTGGTGTAATCATATTATCTAATAACTAATACTAATACTCAGTTACTTATTGACTACCCTCCTTCCCATAGTAGGACGGAAATTCGAATGTTAATAAGTATGATCTTGAATTCATTTCTGTTTAAATTAAATCATAACTTCAAGGTCACTATGGAATCAAGGTTAAACAAGGTCTGAAACTACACAATAACTAAAAGTTCCTTAGAGTAATCAGGTGAAACAGTGAAATAGTAGGCAGTCGAACCATGGCATTATCTCTATCAGTTGAAGTTTACAGATTACTGTTACTATTTCTCAAACAAAAAATTTGGTTTATAGTTTGATATTAAACCTGAACATTCATTTGAGTAATTGGCGACTAATATCCAATCAATAAAAAACTTAACGGTTAAATCCTACGTTGAAGCAACGAATGGAGATTTAAAGTCAAATGGATTTATCAAGCCTTGTTAACGAGTATTGTGACTATCACGACACTGATAGAAAGAACTATCTTGATAACCCTAATACTTATAGATTATAAATACGTACAGAACAAAAAATGTCACCTACCTTTGGATATGTATAAGCAACAGAATGAACACCTTGGCTGGCCATTATTAGAGAGATTAGAATAATTTTATCTTCTGGTACGTCATGTTCCACTAATATACGTATTGCCATAATGGCAGCTGCTCCAGTAGCTACAGTGGCATCCATAAGTATAACAAAACAATCCTTTAAAAGAATTAAATAAGTGCTATAAGACAATAATAAACCGTAAATTTACCAGTAAAAAACAATAATGCGATAGATTTGTAACACGCATACCAATTTAGCTAATGAGACAAGTATAAAACCATACTTACTTCAGTCATTTTTACTTTTAGCTTTCAAGACGTGAACAGGTCATCATACTTATAATGATAATAAATTCCAGAAAAGAGTACTTAGTTCATTTTTATTGACTGACATAATTTATCAATAGGAGATAGTTTTCGGTACGTGATAGTAATGTTTATTCGTTAAAAAACAAAGAATATTATAAAATAATGAGTGTTATATTCACCAATAAAGGTTAAACAGAAATGGATGAATTCACATCGATAATTAGAACACATTTGTTATAACTACGCAATCATTGTTGTATACTTACTGTAAAAGGTGACATATGTGCAGCGAATCACTTAGGTACACTATAATAATTATGACTAAAAGCTACAGCAAATAAAAGTGATAAGTACCACTGTATACATTAGGTAATGATTCGATATGAAGGAAGATAAGTAAGAAGGCGAATTATAAAAGCATTGAAAACAAACTTCATATTTTTTTTGAATGTAACATCAGCCTATCATGAAATTTATCTTTTGTTGTGCTTCGATTCTATGAGGACTTCTGTAAAAGTGGAAAATACTTATACATATGGGTTAGAGTTACGAAATATCAGCATAATGAAACAAGACATAATAATCATAATTTATTCCTAAAAACAGGTACACACCAGTTTTACAAGTATGGTTAATTTGATACAAAAAGTATGGTATAATAGCATCTAAGGAATTTTAATAGATAAAGTTTTAACACTGTAACAAACAAGTGCAAAATTTTTTAAGGTGTTGAAGGTAATACATATGAATAGAATATATTTGTAAATAATCTCAGAGGATGAAATTAAGGAAAAATTCCAACGTTTTGTAAATAATTTCGTTCAATTTTGAACGAAAATACCAATAAAAAAGGTTGAGGGTAATGTTCAAGATTTCAATAGTAGTTATATACAGCAGTTATATACATTCATTTGGATTAGTCCTATTACATTACGACTAAGTGTGGTGACAATAATTTCCAAAGAAACACATTTCTGTATTTTCATTCCATTTTGTTATTCTGATTTATTTAAAGGTCATGAGAAGCTAATAGAGAGGAAAATTTGTTGTTGTTTTGTAGTTTATTTTGTGGGAAAGTACTAATGTTAACATGAACGCATGTAGTGCAGGCATTTCACAGTCAACCATGAATATATAAACATTCACTTAACAGACTACACAATCGTTTGCGGAATTTCTATTTCAGATGAAATATCAATACATATAAACTTTTCAATTAATAACTGTTAGAAATTATTCAAAAAAGGATATAGTCAGTATCAATTAACTAATCGTTATCCATCATCAATAATAAGTATTAATAAATATGCAATCAAAAATATTAAAACTATTAAGTTTAATAATTACATCTTAATGGAAAGAGAGACGAAAGTGCTTACTTTAATATCTCGAGGTAGACGTATATAATGCAATTCAGGTTCGCTTGTGATTGGATTGGTTTGTATTAAAATTTTGCCTAAGCGTATATCTTTACATACAGCACACAAAGCAGGTTCAAGTGCTTCACCTGCTCTTAGAATAGAAACGCCGCATATTTGAGTGCCCGCAGCTAATTGGCGACCACGATAAGTAATACCTTGAGGAGTTTCTATATCCACATCCTTGTGAAAAAAGCATATGCATTTAGTAATACATATATATTTAACTGGAAAATAATAGTATTTAGACAACAGGGCGATAGAAGCCCAGTTCAATGGATGACAAGATAGGATACGAGAAAATTTAGGATTCTAGTATGTAATGACTTGAAATGAGGTGAAAGATGTGTAGTAGAATACTTGCCTGTTCAGTGTATATTGGTTTCCAATGTGTTTCCAGATAATGCTCGTGTCTTTGATTAAATCTATTTTCTAACCGAGTGACTTCATACAAATTTAATTGTAAACAATGTGAATTATTGACTGTTTTCGTAAAAGAGGGCAACAACAAAATAAAATATTCCTTTTCGAATTCATGAAACAACACACAAACTAGCAATCGAACAAGTATGTATGTAAATAACTTTACATTTTGAAAATATGCAGAAATTATGGAGACCCAATTACATGTTTACAATGAAGTTGATGAATTATTCACTTAATAAGTGAAGTAGTCAGCGTGTTTAAATAATCCACATTATCAAAAATGAAAATCATCATTCTAAATTTCGAAAATACTATATCCATCAAAAGCATTCTCACATGTCCATTTACGTTAATCAGAAGTATTTTCTATCAAAGTTGTAGTCATATGAGGTCAAATGTGATATTTATTATACACAAATAAGTAAAAATAGAAACATAAAATATGAAAATAATCACTACCATCATTGATTTTATCAATGTGATTTAACATATTTGACTTACAAGAAAAAGCATATTATCAACTCGAAAATGTCTGAATATAAAGGAGTATATATTCAATTACAAGTGTAAGGGAAACATGTAGGAAACAAATCAAACTTACCATATGAGGAAGTAAATTAATTGCAGCTTCACATAAAGGACGCATCAAGCGCTCCGCATAGAAAACAAATGCATCCTGATCAGTGCTGCGATTACGAATTAATGTATGCAGACCAAGTCTTTGAGGTGTGGAAGGCAACACATACACCCGAGGTGGAAGACATATTTTATTAGATACGCCATTATTAATATATTGTTTCTTATTATTATTATTATTATTGTGTTGACGGTTGTTAACTGCAACATCATTCACTACAGAATTACTAGTGCTGGTACCACTATCATCCGAAAGTGTACCATTGGAATCTGTTGGAAGCGTACCATTAGAAAGTGTGTAAGGGAATTTGGCAAATTCATGTCTGGATCGGACTCCACACTTAACATAAAAGAAAAACAACAATAAAATTAGTGATAACTGATGTACAGTCAAGCAAGCTCAAGTTGCCATCTCCTTCAGCACAATGAGATAAATTACTGAAATGAATATCAAAGAAGTGGAAATAATGTTACAACAATGGCAATGAGCATCTGGTTCTAGAAAACAAAAGACGGATGTACGGGAAGACAAAAGAAAGAGCGAATCAGCTCTGCTGTAACCGATTCATGTCAGCCACCGTTGATCACCTTTATCCCATGGACTCCAACAAATATTCTGTAACTAACTACACGGCTTCCAGAAGTAAACTGTAACTTGATGAATAGACCCCATCGCTTGGTTTAACCGCCTCTAGCATTCTTCAAAACTATTGATATTCCAGAAATTAGAGCGTCAAAGTAAGACGTGATCGGGCAAACACAATAAATGTACCAGCCAACTCAGTTAGTGAAGATTCATAGTACCATTTTAAGTCAACAATACACAACTACAAAGACAATATTAATAATCTAGCCGATCCATCAAATAAAGATTTGTGTATTCAGAGTTTGAGCTAAACATCTAATGTCAGGGTAATAGATGTTGCAAAGCTGTCCAAGCCTAAGTAAGGGTATAGAAATTCAGACACAGCTAAGTAGTTAAAGATTGAGTGATTTGACAATCAGTGATTATAGAAAGCGAAATATCTAATGATACTTAATATATGTAATTCATTAAAAGATATGATTAGGTCCTTCGCTAGGGAAAGTGTGACGTAATAGCGTAGAAATTCACTGAGTTTTTTTTATCTTCGATTAAATAGATATGTTTTAATTAATATATAATTCACTTCAATGAGGCAAACAAATTTACAGGAAATAAATTCACCGCATTTTTAACGCATCTTAGCGGATGTAAATGAGACTAGATTTACAGAGCATATTAGATTCAGAACAGAGAGATTGATTTTAATCGGTGATGTTAGTATGAAAGTCCAAAGGAACAAAATAACATTTACACTGGTATATATATATATATATATATATATATATATATATATATATATATATAATAACCATGAGCAGTTACGTTTCATAAATTAAGAGTGAAGTGACTAGTAAAAACAAGTGATTACATAAGTAACAAGTATACGTGAGATGAATACGTAAACCTAATGAGCGATGAATTCTAAGTTTATCTGTTTCATGATGATATATGATTTGTAAGATATAGTTGAATAATTTCGATGTTCAGTCAATCAGCATAAGCCACTTAACATTCCCACAGTTGTTAGTTTAGGTGTATTCAAAAAGCTGTATTGTGTTAAATAAACATTACTTGCAGTCATAAGGTAAATGATATTATCCGTTGTTGTAATCTGGTAAATTATAATGAGGGAATAATGGCTGTTGTTCACTTGTGATGTTAATTCCAATTTGCTCTTCATTATCATTTAAGTATTATCTACAATTGTGGTTATTAATTATGGCAGTAAAACACAAATGTATTTCACGTAACCTAAACATCAGCTAAGGTACCGCTGACTAAAATAAAGAAGAAATAATAACACAACAGCAATTTATGAAAGCGCTATAAATTATTCTCCGAGGTTCATAAAGTTAAAAATCATTTGATTTCACTCGGCTACGATACATAAACGTAGCTAAAATGTATTCCAACCTTCAGTTATAAGATAATCTTGTCGCCTTCTTTTATTCTATGCTGTTCTTCTTTATACCAAACAACTATAAACTATGCGGTGTATCGTGCAAAAACAAAACAGGATATATTAGCCATTGATGCAAAATATATATGCTTATCTAACAGTACACTTTACCTGTTTTAAGCGTTTGTTGATGTGCTGAACGATAAGTTGTAGAGCGACAACATTCTGTCCACCTGAAGTTATGAAAAACGATACTTAGTGAATAAAAGTAATGCATTTCAAACAATTCAGTACAAATTAGTAACCATAAATTCAGACTAGTTAAGATGAATATCAACTGACAAATACGGTGAGTATAATAAGAGATACTTAACAAGTAAAAGTATCAGTCACTACATAAAGAACAAAATGTGAGACAAGTATTTTTAGAACATTCGTGGAAGAAACGTTAAAAAACCTGAAAAATACCCACCTCTTGGAATGATAATATCTGCTTGAGCCATACTTGGAGCAATGAACTGTTCATAGGAAGGCTTGACAAAACGCATATACTGTCCTAGTACACTATTCAATTCTCTGCCACGCTCACTAATATCACGACGAAGACGACGGGCTAAGCGTTCATCTGCATCTGTATCAACAAACACCTTCAAATCCATCAGCTAGTATTTTTAATAACATGAAGAAAAAGACATTAAAATGAAGTAAGTGAATCATGTAAAAGTAGAATTGAGTGAACTCCCCAAATATTTAGTACAAACACAATAAAAAACATTAACAATGGGTATGCAGGCAAACAAGTAGTAGTATCATATTCTGATCCACCTCAGTTCTTACCATACCATTAGACAGGATAGTAAACAGGTAACGGTAAATTGGAATGCATTGTATATGTCCTCATATTATGATTAACTTGTAGCTGTAGTCATACCTTGAGGAATTTTCTACCAAATATTCAAACATAGTTCTATCGGCCTGAACGCATGACCACAAACACTATGCGATAACTGTTTGAAGCTGATTACACACGACTGTTTTGTAGTATTACCTTAAAACTTTTTAAATCTTACAACCAACGCGGTAATGTCAAATAGAAAATGGTGTGAGGTATTTGTATGACAGATTTTCTAACTCTTCCTTGTTGGAAACAACTTACTGTCTCCACACCTTGATGAACTCAACAGCAAGAATATATCGGAATATATCCACCATTAGTCACTCGATGTGACTGATACGCAAGAACTTTAAACACAAGTCTTATATTCAGATCGGGTTGTTACAATAAGCTAGATAAGATACCAAGTCGTTGAGGCAGTTAAAACAAGGGAAGTAAGGTGAAACTAAATATAATCGAACTTGGAAGACGCAAAGGCAAAAAGAGATTTATTTTACCTTAGATACAGCTTGTGAATAGAACACCAAAATTCCTTCAATGATGATAATATTGGCTCCATAAACAGTATTCTGTTGAATACAAATACAAATATAATAATGATTAAATTAAAATGACAATATAAGTAAACTAATCTGTCATTATCAACGTCGACCACCTGAAAATCATTCCCCAAATTAGTTAATGAAATTGTAGACACTATATGTTTTGTGGTTAAGTTGGTCTAGCTTCAAACGTTACATTCATAAAATCTGAAATATAGCATTTGAATATAGCAAGTCCCGACTATTGTATTTACCAATTAATTTCTTAATAAATTACAAACAGAAAGGCGACAGACTTTGATGAGACAGCCCTACTGAGTCTATGGATGAAAATCCTTAACTTCACTTCATCTAAGTGATATATGTTTGCGATATTCCAATGAGTATAAATTAAAATTCCTGACGTTTCGCGGCTTAGTGTACAAAATACCCAAATTATCGAAGAAGGTTTTTTTAATTATAAAGATAGACAAATAGCTGAAGCGATCCATATACTGTTAAATCCAACTGTACTTAACAAAAAGGAAGGCCTTACTTATTATCCAACATGGACTTTCTATTCAAGTGACTATAATCAAAGTACATCAAATTTCCTTTATATGAACACATACAATTTTATCCCCAATTCACACATTTTTAATACCCATTCACATCACACTAACTTATACAAGTATGTATTTCACTTTAAATCACTTTGACCCAAATGACTTGACACGATCAAACTTGTATTTTGATTTGTTCCATTGTATTATTTAATCTTGTGTTGATTCAATTTGGTCATTTATTTATTCTCTCAAGAAGCGATTTGCACTACACCGCGAAACGTCAGAAATTTTAATTTCTACTAATTGGAATATTACAAATATACATCACTCATTTTTTATAGACAGTATACGACTTATATGCTTGGGTTCAGCTTATATTAGGGTTCCTATTGCTACTATTGTTACTAACAAGAAAAACCTAACAAATGAGAACGAGGTAAATTAGTACGTATAACTAAGTTCGTTGATACATGTGGTGTCACATGCAATATCCTGATCATTGAATGACAACCAGTTAACAAATATATAAAAGTATACTGATATCAATTAAATAGCAGCCCCATAAAGTTAAATTCGTGAAATCAATCATACATAAAATGGACAGAGAACTATGTAAGTTTACAATTTTTTATTTGCTGAATTGTGATATATCACCTGTCTATCTGCGCCATCATTGACAAATCATATCTAACAGGCTGGACGTATCAACGGGATAGCGAAGAACTTCGAAAAGAGCAATCAGAAGTCCTGTCATAATTGATGCTATTATTATCATCAATAGACAAGAATTACAACTTCATATTAGCCATTATAGACACATATGGATTCATATTATACTGATAGTTTGAGATAAAACATTAATGACAATCGCAGTTGAGCAAGAATATATTTTAATCCAATATCCATAAGCTGAGTATTAGTAGTGAAAAAATGCCATATTCAGAAGTCAAGACTGATCCCATCAAAGTAAACTTTTGCAATCTATAATAAGGAGAAACATTAATTACATGCTTCCCGATCTTTAAAATAAGAAAATCCGAGAAGTTAGTTGAAGATCACCCTTCCAGTATGTAGATACTAGTAACGCCGTCGCTGACCGTGATGCGAACACGATTTGATGTTTCAGTAGGAAACGTTTTTTAAATATCTACTTACATACCTTAGCCACGTAAATTTAAATATTAACTATTCCTAGATATGTGTACGATCAACATAGAACCTGGCACATGTGTGCATCGGTCCAAGTCGCCATACTTCTACAGCACACCAAGATTAACATCACATTAGTAGAAGTTGAAATAACCTAAATAATAATAATAATAATAATAATAATAATAATAATAATATCAAAGAAGAGTGAATATACAGAATATGGTTCAGGGAGACCATCTGAACTCGTAACTAATCATTATATGATCGACTACTTTATTGATTGTTTGTGATCCCCGTAACAAAATAATTAGTTTTCACATCATTAGACTACCGCCAATCTAACTCAGTCCAATCACAGCATGGCTTATTGTTACTCTACTATCAATCGATTAACACCATTTCCATGAGTGTAACTATTATTAATAACTTATTTGTTAATTTCAGTTCACATTGTTGTTTAATATGTATTCTAATCTTTTGATTTAAATGTGATAGTGACTATTTTACACTTTTGTATTAACAGTAGTTTAATGTTTTAGAAACAGATTAGGTATTAAATGTAAAGTTCTACTTTTTTAACGATAACTTTGCAAATAGCCGTGTTAAACAAAGATACTTGTAGATAAAATAAACCTCAAGTATATAAATATATGTATACTTTAAAGTAGTAATAACTCAATTTACCGTTTTAGAAGTACGAGAATGTGTTTTGAAATCATACTCAGGTACTTCAATAGTTTTACCCTCACGCAATCTACATAAATGGCTTTCGAGTAGATCAAAATCAAAAGCACTTGGGTGATCAAAATTATAGTGGCAAGCAATAGCTTGGAGCTTTTGCTCTGGGGTAAGATCCTAGATTAAAATGAGAAGGAAATAGAAAAAGCAGAATTAAGAAAGGTATTTCTGAAATAGAACTACCTTGTTTTTAGATACAAATACCTGTACACCGACTAACATAATCATTCTGAAAAATTTTGAAGCACTTTTTATTTTAAGACAGTGGGTGCTAGTTTGAACTCAAATTCATATATTTCAGGACCTACACTCAATATTGCTAACATGATGTTTCTGCTAGGTATAAGCAATCCTTCGGACAGTAACTGAACACAGAGTAACCGAACATTCTTAGCTCTGAAAGGCCAGGGTTCGCAAACATCGAGCATAACATTCCAAACCCAACTATTTACAACCAGATTTAAAACACTTTTACTATTTCTAAAGTTCTTAAATTCACTAAATATAGTTCACCCACTACAAATATGTACATGATAAACAGTGTACACTGACTGATCGTTTAGTGACTGCCATACCTATGTAGTCCCATTTAGTGCTGCTGGAATTTTATCGACCAAGTTGCAATGTGGCTACTAGTATAGGCAATTCTATGTCACGTACACTATAGTGATGACGCTAGGTGTCCGAAGTAGTAACTGTCGAAGATTATGAAACTAAGTGATTCGGAATCGACATCGTTAGGGAATATCAGTTCTCCTAAAATTGTAGGTACGTATTGTTGACGAGTACCAGGTAGTACGAAACCCAGGTCGGGTTCCCTACTGATTACCTCCAACCATCAAAGATAGACGGTAAAACTTAATGGTTGATCCTTATCAGTCAGTCAGTTACAACGCAGAACTTGGTACATGCGTACATCAGTTCAAGTTGCCATCCCCCAATTAGCGGATAGAGATTAAATTGTCGGACCAAATCTCAGAGTAGGGGAGGTAGTAACAGAATAAGTACTAATGTAAAGGTATAGAGATCAGAGATAAGATTTGAAACAAAAAGTTGATCCTTATACAAAATAAACTCTAAGCTATTATTGGAATAATGTTGAGTTAGGTAGTAAATTAAACTAACCTTGTAATATGAATCTAAACTTATTAAACTGACCCACTGTATGTCGAGACTTTCAATAATCACACGGGCAACGGAAGTTTTACCGCTTGCACTACCACCACATATACCGATTACAAAAGGTTGTTGAGTTTGTCCTTCAGCGTCATACCAAGGTGGACGTCCATGTGTAAAGATGGTACGATTGCCTACACGAAGGACCGGTTCAGGTAACCCCCATGAAGTTGAAGAAACGGAAACAGGCTGAAATGTTTCAAAAAGTGGATAGTATCAATTCAAATCCATAAACAGTATTTATATTTTCATATTAGGATACATGAACTAAATAGTTCTTTCTACTTCAATAACTAGTATTGTTATATTTGCCATGATCACGTGGTTGTATTACCGATTAAGATAGAATTTAGCAATTAATTAAAAACAACGTAGAGCCCGGTATAATTATGTGTTACCCCAAATTCCTGTCACATAACAACTAGCTGATATCATCAAGATGTATGCCAAAGGTTGTTGGGATAATGTAGTAACACCGATGACGATAAGTCAAACTTTGAAAATATAGTTCCAGAAAAAAAAAATTTAAGTATAAAGTAATACTGAAGTAACATCTACAGGAGGATAAGGAATGAACGCACCTGCTTCACTGATTAAACACTGAATGATAAACAATTAGTTGATAGACTTTTGGCACGTTTTGGTCCAACCCCCCAGTGATTAACAGAAATATTAGGAATGCACATAAATGCCAATGTGTGTCGATATTTCTACTAAACAACTAACCGAGGTTCTTGTACTGTATATGAGTCCCGGAAAACAAAACGTACCACCGAATAGCCTGATGATAATTGAACAGATCGATGTATATAGCCAACTTACGAGATTACGGGGATAGGTCACTTCATCAAAACTAAGAAACAGAAAACAGCATTAAGAAGCAGATACTTATTATGCATACAATGTCTTCTATAATTTGACACCCTGATAAATATCAGTATCATCTTAAATAGGTTGATTAAACTTTCAGTCAACCGATACAGATTGCCACATAGTTACTTTGTGAATTTTACACGAAACCGCATCTTACGGTTGACAACGATTAACATAATATATGAAATAATGCATGCTGTAAATAAACATATCAATAATGTATTTGATACAGACAGCTAATTGGGGAATGTGTGAAAGTTACAAAGTGAAGAGATGCCTTATTACAAACAGAATAGACATCTAATTTGGCAATAAACATATGTGATAACAATTATGAAGGTGTGTAACCCGACATATTCAATGAAATGATAAATCACATATATAAAGGGAGTGATAGCTCGAACACTATCAATCATTGAGTACCAGTTAAAGATTTTGCTGTAACTTCATGGAATAAATAGTGATAACCTGGAAGGGGACCTTGATGATCCCTTTAAACCTCATTAACAAATTTACTATAATTCTATTCACAACTCAGTAAGACCGCGAATTATTGAAACTTATAAAAGTTTGTACATAAAAAACTATACAAATACACATGGACACGTGGAATCACATGCAGATAATAAGGTTACAACTCACAAGTTCAATCAACCATATTTTAGCACTGTATTTCCTTAATCTTGAATAAGGCAGATGGCAAATATCTGGGACCACTACATTGCACACAGTTAATAAGACTTACTCACTCAACACAATGATTATATTCCCTGAGCGTGGAAGTACCTCACTTGTCATATCTTGGCCAAATTTTGAATACAATTTGGTTTTACAAAAGATCACTTGTAAAACAAAGTGATTTAAAGTGACATTTTTAACACCACTGATTACGAAAGACGATGAGGTCCTTTCAGACACCAGATACATACTCTTGATAAATAAGCAATCTGAAGCCTACGTCTAACACCACGCTAACTGTCTGCAAACCACAACTTTACTCCTGGTTAGAGTTGTTTATGGAAATTTGATCTTAAAATAACCACCTACTATGGAAACAAACGTATATATTGCCAATTCACTAGACGCTTGGTATAATCATGTAGAACAAGGTTATAGGATAATAAATTATTTAAGCATCAAAAAATGATAACCGGTAGCATTAAAATTACTTGTAAAAAAAATAACCAAATGTATTTCTACCTTCTGACGGTTCTTAATTTCTGATGTATCTTGGTGCGCAAATTCTTGACCAGAGTAGCTATAAATAGAGAAAAAGTTTAACAAATAAGTAATGCTTATAATTCTAGCAAGATTTCAATGATCGTCGAAATTCAACCATGTGATATAGTGTACTCTTTTTGACTGCTACAACAGTTAGCACCATTTAGTGTAATTTAGATAAAACAACAAGTACCTTATTTATGGTAGTTTCGAAACATTCTGATGAATATAAAGGTTAAACCCACAATGTACATTAGACAGTGAGAAATAGAGTTATCACTTGGTGTTCGAGACAACTAAACAACAAGACAGAAAGTGACATAGAAATACTGTTTAAGCAGCTAGTCACGTGGGTTATACAAACTCAATAAATCAGTTACTTGATAAACTGCAAAATACTGATGTACTTAATCTACAGGGAATTTAATTTCACAGTCTTCAATTTGTTCTAAATTTTAATGAACCTTCCTGTAACTAAGCATCGATATGATGTGCTATTTTGGTGAATCTTAGTCGAACATGATCTGGAAAAAGGGTATTAAGAACAAACATTTGAGTTTGACAAACCTGCATATAAATTCAATAGTGTCGAGATACCTTAGGAGCTATATGATAACATGACGGGGAATATAGGTTTGATTTAGGTGTGGCTTTTGAAAATCTATACAATTGCGTGCAAGCGTAGTTACCTAAGCAATAATTACAATAAAATTCTACTGAACCATTATAAGAGTTAATGCGGAATAAGCAAGACGTGACTACTGATAAGGGACTTTTTTCAAAAGAAACAGATCCTAGCAAATAAACTTTGGAATAAATGGGAAGCAACTGTGGGAAGTTAATCAGCATATAGACTTTTCCCAATTATTACCGATTTTCGATAAAATTTCCTCCGCGAAACTTATCACAAGTACATAACTGAAAGGAAATCTGGGGAAAGATTTTTAAAGAGAAACAAACCTGTAGGTGTGGCTATGAAATGAAAGCACTATGAGGAGAAGTTTATATTTTTCTACAGCTAGAAAAAAAGGGGCTTAAAAATCGCATTTCTCAAAGGCTTTTCCTAGTGCTTTCTGGTTTAAGTTTTTTCTGAAATTCGCAAGCATCTCAAAGTTGTTTAATTGGGTAGACTGGATCATACGCAATGACATGTCATTGAATATTTTAGTAGACCCACTAACAAAACCAGTTTTATCATGGCGCAAATTGCATTACAATAACTTGCCTTGCACTAATGTCTGACTCCGAGCTAGACGCCATGGATTTGCTTCAAGCCGATGACATCGGTCAACAATGCGCAATAGCCGAGAACATGAGTACGACAACAACAGAATTCCGCTCTCTGACTGATTCAATAATCACTACCTTTGTAACCAGATAGTGTAAACCAACTGACTTCTTTGTGCTTTTGTTCTCATCTAAAGATGAATTTTAGCGTATTTGGTAGTATCCAGTAAAGACAATCCAGCCAGCACATTGCGCAGTATTCTCTGGTTGTGGTATTTCTTTTGTGCCCTTATATACTTCAACTTTGCACGACTACTTTGCAAACTACATTTTCTTGAGATTTTCTTGAGAAGTCTTCTTGAGTTTGGACTGGACAGCAGTCGTTGTATTGCTTCTGAAACTGACGGGAAAAGGATCTAATTTACCGTAAAAGTTAGGAGTGTAGCGGTAAATAGTCCCCGAAATAAATAGTTGCATAGGCTCTCGACCTTGTTGCTGACCCTGTTTGTTTTAGCGAACACAATTAGTTAAAGGCGCGTGGTCACGCATCATCACCAGATCACGACTCGAAACACCGTGGGTAGCATCTCTCTCTAGTTTTCCAGCATAGACATTGCTATCCCATTGAAGCTCTGTATACGATAAAATATAATTTCTCTTCCATTCCTTCAGTGCCTTCTGATTTCTTCTCAACCGTAAAAGTGGATCCGATCGACAGAAGTGGCTCTGGTTGTACGACAAGCGTAACTTAGTCATATACGAGGGTACACATCAGCAGTAACCGAAGTGTTACCACCCGCCCTTCCACAATATTATTTCTCAATGTTTGCATACTCTAATTATGCATCTAGCCTTATTATATAAGATAGGTGATAGGTGAAAACACAATCCTTTTGGATAACGAGATTCAGAGCTTGCTTACTATGTCCACAAAACGTTAGCACGAGTTTTTGTAAGCTCATACGTATTTTATTCTATATGGATGTCTACTTATATTTTGTTTGGGACTGAAGCTTACCTGCGATCTGTTAAATTGAAGAGGAATATAAGGTTATATGATACATTGAAATCATACCAGAGCAAATTTTGAAGCCTGGACACCTGTCACTCAGGTAGTCCTCTGAAAATCTCAAAGACGCCCACTAATACCCATCGATTACGACTCCATGGAAAAAATTCGATTATCTACTTCACCAAATGCTTAGATCCTACCTTTTTGATCGTTGCTAGATGAATGATATTGATACTCCTTGGACCAGAAAGATTAGCGAAAAGTAGGATGGACGTGTTTGAATGAACGGTATGCTAAGTATGTTGGACGCGGTAACCTGGTCACTTTGGAGACCCTGCATTTTGGGAGAAACGACCTCGTTTTCTCACTCCACCTTCGTATAGTTTGTTCCGCTGCCCTACAAACCCGCTGGCTCCCTGTCTACATACCTTTTCTAGGAAGTATGTGTTTTCTTTAAGTGTGGGAAAAAGTAACTATCTTAAAAGTTTCTAGACAGTGTCTATTTCCAGTTTTGTGTATGACTAAGATAAATTGGAGTGACCTCATATCTAGCTGTCTCTGGATGAGGTAAAAGACACGTTATCATTCAAAACATCTCCTGAATAGTTGCCACTAATATTTAAGGTTTTTAGCAGTGGGCCTAAATCATGATTAGTTGAGCAGACGAGGTCCCTAAAACTGTAAGGTTCAAAAATAGGTCGAGACCCACTGGGAGCACGAAAGTACAAGGTATAGCACTTCTCTTAGTCGGATTCTAGTCTAATGTTTTGTGTTTATTCTTCTAGGAGAGGAGAAATTTCGCAGTTCCTATGTCTTTGGTAAATCTTATTGCTATCAACTGTTTTATTTCATTGGTATCGATGAATGACGTAAAACGTCGTTAGCAATGACTAAGAGCCGGAAAACCATGTTTATGGTGAACCAGACTAATGGAGTTGTCAGATGGTGAAACTTATACCAGAGATTATGTGGGTTAAACGGTTTCACCACTCAGATTATAATGCGATAGCGACTGGACCAAGTTAACGGTTCTTACAAGTAATCTACATAAACCATTTGTAAAGACCATCGAGCTTATTTTTCTGATCACAATGGAGCAAGATTTAAGTATCATACTAAATTTATGGTGCGTATTGTACCCTACGCTTTGACAACTTTGTCCAGTCACTCACAACTTATTCCCAACACTGTCTAAAACCTATGGCCTGGCCAACCTTGAAATCCACAAACTCTTGATCATACAAACTACTAGTTGGTGTCGAACTCTCACGAACCTCAGAAACATCCACTGTCCAGGGAAAAAAGGTTAGTGTATATAGGAAACAAATATTATGACAACAACAGAAAGAACTGGTAGAGGGAGAATAATCTCTAATATTGCAATTGTGATAGCCAAAGTGCAGCTGATCTTAGAAAAAATCAACTTTTTTCTATATTGAAACGACAGGTTTTTGAGTTACGCACAAATTGCTATATTGGGAGATTTAAGAAGAGTAACTAACTTTTTGAGCTGTTTTCCATAAGACTATTTTATTTATTTTTAGTATATGTAAGTCAATTATTTTATTTCTATAACTCCTATGTTTTCAACACACTACCCTTCCATAAGACTCATGAACTGTTGTCATATCGTTTTTTGTTTTGTAACTGGAGGTCAATTAATCATGTATCTGAACCTCCAGTCCTTAATCATTGTTGTTTCAGTTTTGCATAAAAGTTATTTTCCATATTGGTATGATGTTTGGTCTGCTTTTGTGTATATAAAGGAATGTCTTGAAAGGCAATATTATTATGTCTTGTTGGTTAATCAATCTTTAGTTCTTTTATCTTCGTTTTGGAACTAAGTAGACATTGAGCAGACGTACAGTGACCAGCTAAAAATCTTTATAGTCATTCGTTATTTTACTTCGTGCGCTACAGGTCACATTCGACCATTTAATCATGCGCATCAATAGTGACAGCCCGTTTCTAGCGGCACAACACAAATCTAACTTAGCAAAGTCGGTTGGTTAATATATCTGAGAAAGGCTGTCGATATATTCTCATTCATGGGCCTTTGAGTGAAACTGGAAAGTTTCGAAATTGATTGCAATTTAGATATTTGATTAAGAACTTCCTTAGTGATGTGAAGTGACGTGGGACACTGAGTGATGCATTAATAACACGGTAAGAGGTGTGGCAATATGGACCAAATGTTTCCAAAGAACAGTTCCAACTCTAAGTTTTTGTTTTATATTAGTGACTTATCCACATTCACGGACTCATCTGTCCTGTTAATTATGGATGGTAAACAGTTTGGATCTATTGACACTGAAGGTGATATAGTGGATTTGGCGGCTTCTTTCAAAACTCCTTTAAGACAGGAAATCGAGTGGCCGTTAGAAATCAGTTATAAAGAAGTCTTGGCAATGCACATTTTTCATCGTGACATACCACAGTAAAAATCGCTTGAACTGTCTGCATCATCTAGTCAGACATTTGTCTCTGAATTAATATCGTTTGATATTAGTATCACATTTTTATTAGGTTCATCGGTTGTTTAATAAACCTATTTACACTGAATTTAGAATATATTTCCTCATTGATTTTTAACATCAAACACTCAATCATGTGCACATACATTTCTTTATTCAAAAATATGACCCCTCTAACACCACTTTGTGGAAATTCATAATTTCATTTCATTGATACTTGCTCAGTTTGACCTCTTAATTACTATAATCCTATTTATCTTACATAATCAATAGTGCATACTTCCATTTTGTTCTATTCTATTTTTATTTATCATTATTCATCACAATAATCCACAATTTCGATTACAATACGACCCTTTATTAACTTTATTGGGTTCAGTAGTTGTCTAATAAAACTATTCACATCAAATTTCAGTTATAACTAAGTATTGCACTTTTTATAATTTTTTTACTCTAAATACTGTTTTTACATGTAAACCAATTTTAATTATTGTAAATGTATACTAATTTGATGAAACCCAAAATGTTTTCTTCACAACACTTATAGTAAATAAGTAGTATGTGATAAAAATAAATAAATTCATGAAAGCGCAAGACACAGCTACGTGAATGAAGTTGTAAAAGTCCTGAAACTTTTAAAAAAGTGAACTTTCTATTTTTTGATAGCCATAGCCAATTATTATTCACTACATAATCAGAAAATACAAGGCACATAGGAAACAATGTGTGATGTATTGTCATTTTTGTATTCTTGTTTTCATGTTTGGTTGTGGCAATAAAAGTCAATGCACTTGGAGAAGAGGTAAATTGCCGTAATAAATAGCAAATCTTCTTCAAATGATACTTGCTGGTCGTATGTTGATGACTGGATTTAGATATCAGTGTAAGGTATTTATTATAACAAAATATTTGATGGCTATCCGTAGTTATCTGGATAGTTATCTGTATGCTAAAAAGTACGCGATAGGTGAGTCGCGTTCCGAAATACTGATTGAGATTGAATTACTCGTAGTCAGTACTGTCAGATTAGTATAAACTGTATAATACGTTTACTATATAAATACCAAGACCGTACCGATAGTGAATACCGAAGTTTGAAGAATTTGAATATTGAAAATTAGTTATAAAATTTGTATTGATCGTTAGGCTATGGAACATATATTCAAACTCTAAAGTGTTCGTCTATGGTTAAGTTGATACTTAAATGGAAAAATTAAAAAGGGAATTAAATTTCAATTGTGTTTTAGTGCGTTGGAGAAATAAAAGTGTGTAAAAACGATTTCCGGAAACAATAGGAACTAATTCTGCCCGTAATACTATCGAAAAATGCAAGTTTGATTAAAAGGTATATTTCATCTAGTTATGTTATTTTACTTACTTACCATGGATAATATCTAATATGGTTATGACCGAGCTTGTGTAAGCCTGGAGTTTTCTTAGTGCTCGCATTATGATGTTACCTGTCCAGTTTTAGGTCTATGGTATTGTCCAGCGATAGTAACCCAAACGGACGATTTTATTGGCCTTAGTGAAGTGAACAGGAAAATTAACAAATTTTTTTTATTTTATTTTCTCCTGTATTCTGTTATATCTGCCTTTTTTGAGATGAATACTCTTTTTATTATTCTTTAAATAAAATGTTTCTTTATTTTCTTTTTTTTCTCCGCTGGGTAGTAGCATTTTCAGATAGTTGGAAAGCTAGTTGGAGCGTATGTGGAGAAAGTAAAATGAATGATTTCAGTAGTTAGGGAGTCCAGAATGGAGAATAACCAATGAAAAGGAGTGGACATAGGACAACGGTTACAGACGGTAAAGATATAGAAAATGATAAAAAAAGAAATAATAACAACAATAATAAATGATGCAATGGATAGGAACTTATGGGTAACCAGTTGGTGTGACAGTAAGCCGGTTAGTAAAAAATAGGAAAATGGACAGCGAGGTGTGGTATAGGTGGATGTAGGCAAATCGTTTAGGGATACAATGGTGATTTAACTTTATTTTATATCTCTCATTTCGATGAAGAGCTTGTGAAACACTATACTGAAGTGTATTCTTGGCCGAAAAGACCCTGCGTGGCAAAGAATTCGATCTTGAGGACTGCCCACTTAAGATGGGACGATTGAAAAGGGGTATAATTGGCATATAAAGGTGTTTTAAAGGATCGATAGTTTGTTGGATGTTATCAGGTCACCCTGAAGTTGCCTGCAATTTAGTTTTTAATGGTCTAACTTTCAGAGCCTTTTATCATGCTACTTGTTCCACAGGCCTATTAATTTTTTGGTCTTCCATCTACAAACCTTTTACGGACTATTGTTATTCTGCTGAAAGATGGATGGTGTAATGATGTCGAAATCTTTTAGGTAGTATGTTTGCATGTACTTCTGGAATATGGTAGGGAATCGCTTCTATGTCAGGTTGCCAAGTCACTCGTGGGTTTGATGAAGGATTGTAGAGGCCTTTGAGGCAGCTATGGAGTGGTTTTTGCTTGTTCCTAAGCACCCTGCAAGGAGTAGTCTAGGACATGCATGGGGTGGCTCTCTGTGGAAGTACAAGTGTATGGGGCGTGGCATTTTTCATGTTAAACTCAAACCCACTGTTTCGTATCTAGCTATCAAGGGTTGTGATATTTTTTACAACTTCATTACGCCTCTATCACATTTGAAAGGTCCCCACATTTTTAAACCATCAGTGTTAATCAATATGAGTAAGCCTGAGTTTACAGAAAGATCAGTGATTAGGATTATAATTAGTGCAACCAAGTGACGCGCCTAGCAGCACCTCAGGTGGAACGTATTCTGTTTACTTTAGACCATTGATCTCTTGCTCTGAAAGAGAGTGCTGCAGCCGAAAAGTAGGGGCTGTGTAAACGCCGGAAAAACTAATTTTTTCAAAAGGATTTCTTGCAGTGCTGTGTGAAATACTTTGACGAAATCTAAGATGACTTGCATAGGTGTGTTGTTACCCTTAACATACAGTATAAACGTCCCGTGCCAGTAGCATGTTTGTAGGGCATGATTAACCCTTTCGGGATCGTTTTGAAAGCCGTGAAATAAGTTATGTTTATCGGCATGTCCTTTAATGTGCTTATTTAGTTGGCCTTTGGTACTTTTGATAGCATTGGAAGATAGGCTACTGGTCTGTAAGATCTTGGTCCGTTTTATCGCCGCCTCCGAGGATAGGGTAATGAGTGACCATATTTCGTTCTTTTGGGAATTGTTACAATGATGAGATCATTTCCGCCCTCGTGGTTTGTGAGAGCAGGCTGAGCCTTAGATTTTAGTTTTCGGTTTAATTATCTGTCAAAGCTGGCGTTGAAGGCTCTGGAGACTTCCGACTCGCTTAGGGTTGTCCTCGAAGGTACCGTGGTCATGTTTCCCTGATTTTTGTTTTCTTGCCATAAATTAAAACAGCTTTTTTCGTATGGATCTGCAGCCTCACTGTACAAGTAAGGTGGTAATAAATCATGTCGTGGCGAACCACAGATTTGCATTATTGCACAAATTAAGGTATACCCTAAGGTCAAAGACTAAATTTTGTCCTTTAAATGTACCAGGTCCTCTTCTTGGCTTTTAAGATATGCTTTATAATCCTTCTTACCCATGTTTTTCTGTTGGATGGATTGAACGCAATCTGTGAAAAGCTTTCGTAGATAGTGTTATAACGTTTTTATTTACGGTGAGCCAGTGTTCATGAGCCATAGGGCTCAATGTGAGTAATTCCTCACTACATGATGGTTATTCGTAATATAATTAAACGGTAATGCTTGGCCGTTTCCAGGAAGAGTTTTGTTGGTCATGTAATGCATGCATGATCACTGTGACCAACAAGAGTGTGATTTCAATGAATTTGATGAGAAATTCGTCGTTTGACAGTAAGTAGTCGAGATCTGAGAGTCTATTATCTGGTCCACCTTGTGTGTGCCCCTCGTGTTTGTAATCAATAAACCTCATGTAATGGGAAGTAGTAGATAATTTGGGAACTGCCCTTTTGTATTGACGCTTTCAATAGTGACATCAAAAATCACTGTCAAATACTCCAGCTATTAGTATTTTTTCGAATCCAGCATCTGACAGTGAAGATTTTATTTGAATTATTACATCGCTGTGGATATGCCTCTTCGTGGGTAGTTAGTACACTTCACCTCCCAATCAGGTATCTAGTGTCACCACTTCTAAAGTGGCACTTAATGGATTCCTTCAGCCCCGTCATTGTTATGTCAGCACTGTGCTTAAGAAAGAACTAGTTGAAGAAGCCATTTATGGAGGGAACAATTCCACCTCCTACTCTTTGTTTCTTGCATACACACTTCATAGTCTACGACTTCGGCTGTTAACCATGTTTTAAGATTAATATTTTTGGGCTTACGTTAAAGCGTAGACTATAAAGCTCGGGTGGTTTGCTTCTTACTCTTTTCACGTTGCTATAGGAACACACGATTGATTGCCCGGTACGGCTACTTTTGAATCAAGGTTCCATAAGAATGCATAATGATTAGATGGGACTATGTGTGAATAAAAGCCAGTTCCCCTTCCCCAGAACTAGCCTAAAAGAGGGTTTTCTGATAGCTCGACGGATGTGCTTTCCCCCTCATCGTTCTGGTCATTGTTTTAAACCACCTGATGTCTGTCTAGTACCACCAATATGGTCGTTTAAGTATAGCCATTTGCAGGTTTTTGACGTGCAAGCCTAGGTTTGCTTTCAGAACAGCTTAAGTTGTTGTTTACGTTATATCTAGCACTATACCAGGCGTTTCGAACCGAGTTCAGATCACCCCTGGTTTGAAATCTAATGATCTTAAAAATTGCAGAAAGGCGCTGGTTGCCGAACTCTACTTGTAGTGATTTCCCCAAGACCTAGGTGGGCCAAGGGCCGTACTCTTTGCTGTAGGTCATGAAGGCTGTGTTCATCAGGGTCGAGTAGGCTCTGAAGGCATACATAGCAAATTGTGATGCGACACTGCTAGGCTTCATACAGCCACGAAAACATCTTCCAGTGTTATTGATACTAATCGATGACGTCGGCAAATCAGGTGTGTTAGTGTTTAGACTGTTGCAGCCCAATCCACTCACATTTAATGTAGATGGGCTTCGGGTTAGTCCACCGATAGGGAATGGTATAAGAGATTTATAGTTGTTAGCTGAGACATTGTTATAAGAAGCTGCTCCTGTTACCACTATGCATAAAATTCTGTTATCCATAGGTGTCAGGGTGGCTACAAAACACACTAGTGATCCACCAGGGACAGTGATACTATCTGGTAATTATGAGCTGTAACGGGTATCCAGAACGGTGCTATTCCTTGATGATGATATGCCCTGGTAAACGTCAAAGACTCGATATGGGTTAACACATAAAGGCAATAGATTAAGTGGGCCATGGATGAGCATCTTCTGAGTGGTCCACAACTAGGAAACGCTGTACAGAGATGAAGGACTATAAGTTAAGTGGGAAGTGAGTGGGTTAATATATAGTGGAAGCAACTTAGAGCAAAGTAAATGCATGAAAAATATGTAAAAGAGTAACATAGAATGCAGAATAAAATAAGTGTAATATGTTTTTGATGGTTGTGTGTAAAAATCCCTCCAAGTAGAATTTCTCTATCGTATTTCGTTGTTTTCATTTTTAAAGTACTTCTATTTCCCTTAATCCGTATAGCTGTACATTCTAATGACCTTTTGACTCTAAATGAAATAGTCGCTATTTATTTTCATTGCATTATTTGTTTTCCTTGCGTTCATGCTAGATTTCTATTATTTTTACGGACTTCATATATTTTGTTTTACTGGACATTTTGGCTTTGGTGGATGCCATATTGGTCAGTTTCTCTTCTTGATTGTATTACTTGATTTGAATAAATTTGTCTATTTTCTAATTGTGCGTTGACGCATAATTCTAGAATTTGAAACATTGTGCTGCGACAAATTTAGGTCTTATTTTCTGGAGAGGCAATACGCGACCTATTCCGAATGGATAGAAGAACATTCTCGTTTATTCCTTGAGACTTAGTTAATAATTCTAATTTTTGAGATAAAGTTTTGTTTAATAACTGGTGGTGACATTTTTTTGGTAATAGTGTACATTTGTGTAAATAATTTTACATAGAATTGTTCGTCACCCAACCATTTGTTTTGAATTTCGACTGGGCAAGAGTACGCGTATGTAAACCAATCTCGACAATTATTCAATGCAAACTGCCTCAGTTTGGATACTACAATGGTAAATAATAAAAACTTTCAAATGCACTTTGATTGTTTAAGTTAGTGACTACATATGGATATCTGTAAAAGAACAGTTTGTGTTTTATTAAGGAGGGCATAAAGAGTTACTTTTACATCTATAAACAGTAAATAGAGGCAACCAGACCTTTCATGTGATCTGAAGCTCGGTGCAGTGATGACTGCCTTCAGGTGGCTGTACCAGTCATATCGGTTAGCTTTGAGTCCCAAATGTTCTAGAAGGTTGATGGAAGCTAGTTTTGCTTAGAAGTGTTTTATTTTCAGTGTTGCATAGGTAATTGCAGTTTATGAGTAATAAAATTTTTATTTCAAATAACTTTTAGTCTATTATCATCAACCTCAGTCGATTTCTATTCTTTATGCCAGGATCCTTGATTATTTACTAATGTATTCGCCTAAAGAATTATGTCAAATGCGCTAACATGATGATAGCATTCAACATTATTTGCTTGAATTATTGTCGATTGTCGGGCACCCATAATTTAAGAGCGTTGACTGGCCGTGGGTTTGATACAACGGAGGGCTAGCCAATATACGTTCAGAAGTATAAAATATTGCTTGGTAATTTATTATTTTATATCTGTATACATCTTATCAAAGTCTGTGTTGCAGCTGTAAACTTTGTATTGCCAGGTATTTCGGTTATTCTGAACAATATATGCTCACAGTGATGCATTATTGCTGTTGATCTGACTATTAGGATAAGAATAACAAGTATTCTGAAGGCTTGCTACTGCTAACAATCAAGTGTATTTAAACAGCTTATTCGACAACTTGAGCAGTGCATGTATTCATTCGTAAATTCCAACTGATGTCTACGTTAGGCACAGTCAACCGGAAAAAATATTTGTTTGCATCTTCCCAAACTTTATGATACAAATAACTTATATAAGAAACCTGTTGTAGTATGAGTACATAACTAAATACATATCAGCCAGGAACAGTTCATATAGCTCATTCCGATGTTTAACACAAAATTGTAAATTTAATAAGGTTTGAGAAACAAGTTGAACACCCTAATACAAAACTATATAAGTAAAAAGTGACAAATAAATCAAAGTCCCTGATCCGTCTGTAGACTTGAAACAGCGTTGTCAAGATAGAGGAGATGTTGCTACAATTGAACGGTATCTAGTCAAACTGAGTTCCATTATTGGCCGACATTGGTTCTGGATTTGTCAAATCGGGTCGTTTGTGTCGCTGCTGGAAGTCAATACCATCCACAAGCATTGTGATCTTGTTGTTAATGATGAAATTACAAATCGCATTGTAACACTGTATCTTTTATTTTAACTGGTTAACTGGGAATAATATGGTTACAACCAACCGCGGTTCGAAGTTCATCCTCGGTCTAGAACAGGACTTACGTAGTATTCGGAGCCTCCGTTATATCTTAGTCAAAACAAATTAGCTCGGTTAATTTTATAAGTGTTCTGAGCACAGAATATAAATAACCAGATCCAGTACTTAAACGACTGTCCGAAATTCTCTAGTTAACTAAAAGCTCCGCTATTCCAGCGTAAATGAACCGAAAATAAATACCAATTATAATATAACATAGCACAAGTAAGTATATAGGTTCAAGACTAAAAATTTCAGATAAAATTAGGTCTTTATTGTGAGAAACATGGCTCCGCCAATTTGATAAAAGAAAAGATTTTATGGGGATAACAATCGATGAGTGGAACTCTTTGCATCAACATGTAGTTGTAGCTATATCTACTGACATATTCAAAAAATTTATTTGGGTCAGCTGGGGGAAGACGGAACTCCCATCATTAGGCTTGACACTGCTAATCCAGCCTTCCATCATAATCACACTGAAACCAAGACTAACCAAGTAAGGCATAAGATTGCAGCCAAATCACATAAGTTTGCAGAAGGCAACATGTAAAACTACGGATGAATTTGGGAAAACTTAGGTCTTTGCGACACAATATTTGATTTCTTCCATGTTACAGAGTTTAGTCTAATGTTATATTACCTTCTTTTCACCATAACTCGACGCTTCATTTAGTTGTACGGAGCACCTGAAATTAATTTCAGAGATTGAATTGAGATTTAGGGCTGCGAATAGTGTTTATCATATGGATTTATACTAGTAATATGTTGCAAGTGGCATTGTCTTAACGAGCCCATCACGCGATTGCTATTTTAGAATTTATCTGATTTCTAGACAAAACTTCGTTTGCCTCAATGTAAGCTCCTCCAAAAACCCGGATGCTCTGATTGATATCCACATTCAAAACAAAGTTGAAAATTAGTTAAGGCTGGTCAGTTTATTTCGACGTTGCAAACAGATGGCATAAGCAAACTTAAATAAACTTGTTAGGTTATACTACAGTATGTACGTAATCATGTTTAAACATGCAGATCGCCAAATAGTTAAGTCATAATCATTGAAATATTGCATATTTACGATAATGAATGACTAATACACTGAAAATAGTATTTCCGAAATCCAGTCAAAACTAAGTTAGGAAAAATCGTGATAAAAGGTGGGATGCAGAACGTGGCCTAATAATGAAAAAAACAAAATACAGTAAAAATGTGGTTCCAGTTTGTCTGGACCTTTGTAACCAGTTCTGTGACTTGAATCTCGGTCGTTGAGGTGACCTACCCCTTTTTCTATGAGTCGTTTGTATTTTGCTGACAGCCTCAGTGAGACTTTTAACACTCGCAATCAGTTGTGCTATGGCTGGATCATTTGTTGATTCCGCTTTTAGAGTATGATGTACCATACGTGATGCGATTGGAGGACCTCTCCCCATTATTCTACCTGCAATACGTGCTAAATGAGATAGAGAGGTGTCAGGATCTTGTGCATCTAAACAGTGTTGAACGTAACATGGGAGAGCTTGTATCCATCCTTGTGTTAGGACTGCCTCACCCACTGTGTTGTCACCCACTAAAGCTTGAAGATGACGCAAAAACTGTGACGGTGACCCATCACCTAATGTTTCTCTTCGGAAAAGACTTTGAATTCTTTGTCCATCTGATAATGATAGACGATTCATTATCTCTCGTCTTAGGATAGTGTATGGTTGTGGTGTTGGTGGACTTAAAATCAAGTCTCGGACTTCTTTGGCTACTGAAGGAGGTGGGACTGAACATAGGCATTGATAGCGAACTCATTCAGATTATATATTGTGTCTCGTGAAATAATGCTCTAGCTGAGCAAACCACAACTCAGAGTCACAAGGGTCAAATTCTGGGAGTCGGATTTTCGTAGTCATAACGGTGTTGATGTCCAGTGCTGATATATTCTCTAGGCTTTTGGTTGGGATTGAGTCTGACATGTAATATGAACAATATAATAATGCAATAAAAGCGGAAAAATAATGAGTCTAATAGTGGCACCTGGCAATAAAAATGAAGTACTTTGTTTAGAGTATATATATATGTAATCTCAATTACTGCAAAACAGAAGGCTTATTTTTACGACTTATTACGAAAATAAATTGTGATACGTATAACAGAAATTAAATATTGTGTTCAATGCAGACCTCACCAGTTTAACGCATTGGTACGTCCCATTCTATTTGACAGAAAAAACCAGATCATTGGGGAACAGGTCTTGATTTTATTATCGTGGGCAGGAGACAGTGAAGCGGGATGCTAATCATTTAAACACACAATGTCACTCAACATTCAATATAAGATAATAGGAAATATAATCCCTAAGAAGAATAAAGAAGTAAATGAAAACCTAAGCTTTATTGTTTCAGCGTATGCGTAATATTTGAAGTCAACTCTTAACTAGTCAACCTAAGTTGCTACGTATTTACGAGCAGTTGTACTGTTACCTGGGGATTAGGTTTTCACATCAATAAGTAGATAAAACTAGCCATATTATCCATTTTGCATAGAAACCTTAAATCAAGGAAATTTTTGGTAAAAACCACGTATGTAGGCGACATGAGGAAACTTAAATGACACACTTATTAACAGTGGTAATATATACAGGTATTAAGTTAACTATATGCATTTTGACAGTACGCGGAGATTTTGACACACAGTGATGCCGAGGAAGTAAAATTATCCTACCGAAGAGACCTTGGCTGGAATATAATTGTCAGCGTACAGTATCAACGAGAAAGACTTTGTTTTGAATAGGGATCAGTGAGGAGATGTTTATTTCTGTACCACCGAAGTAAGAACACACAGGTCGCCCAAAAGAATGTGTTAAGTACAACGATATTGTCGATACGTCACAACATTCTTGATACTATGTTCAATGCGACCGTATCAATCGGAAGTCCATTATATATGTGCATATGTTTGTAAATCAGTATTAACACAGATATGTGGTCTAGGGTTGAAGACAGTAGCGTGAATCATTGATGTTTAGGTACCTTCCGTTTTATTTAACAGAAGGAACAATAATCTTTGGTAATAGGTCTTTATTTCGTATCGTGGGCAGGAGACCGTTGGAACGGGATGCTAATCATTCAAACACACAATGTCACTCAACATTCAATATAAGATAATGGGAAACATGATCCCTATAAAAAAAGGAAGTAAATGAATACTTAAGCTTTCTTAATTTCGTGTATACATAAGTTATGAAATCAACTTTTAACGAGCCAACTTAAGTCACTACATTAGCTTCCTCCTAGAATTGACTCCCGTAGGAACGTCAGTTCGATCAACCTAACTAATAAAACGATCGTAGTTCTGCCACTGTAGCTCAATAGATAATCACTAGCACGTCTAGCACTTAACATTAGATCAATTTTAAGCAGTATGTTAGTATTCAACGATGCAACGTGGATTACATTTACTTTCAGTACTGGTTATCGAATTTGTAGCGTTTACATTCTCCCATAAATGATAATTAGATACTTGGACGTAAGTTCCTATTGGTGACCAGAGCTTAGAAAATGACAGAGTAAGAAAATGAAGCAAGAATATCTGAGGAAGTACCGCTAGCAGGCTACCCAACACCATGTTGGTGAGGTACGATTTTCCCATGCTGTGTCCGGTTATTAGCTGTTTACTCACCTGCCTCTTGAGTCGCACTCAAGTCAAAATGTAAGGAGAATCTACTTCAAAAATATTGTTGAAACTCCATCACACCTAAAGAGTCGCTCCACTGTGTGTATATAAAGTTAAAGTACAAAAATAAAATGTACAATTATAATTGATAAGTCTTCGTTTCTCCGTAAGTGTTTGGTTTCCAGACTGGTTTGAAACCTGGAAGAAAATGAACATGGTGTAGATATCTGTGCATGCAAATGCATTAACAAAAAATGTGTATCAATTTAACTGAAAAATTTATATATAAGTGCTTGAACTTGCCAGGAGTCAGACCGAATAGGCGACCTTGAACATGTGACAGCCGCCTTTTATGACTGGGTTCGTAACAGTGGGTACTGATAGTAACCGTTAGGATGAAAATTTGTAGTAAATACTTAGAAAAAAAACGAATTACCGAGAACATAAGAGTGCTTATACTTATTAGGTTACTGATATAATCTGCGTTTTACAGATTACTCACTCGATGTGTGGTAGGCATGCAAGTCACAGTGAAGTTGCATCTTCTTAAGTCAACTAGACACCTTCTCGGTTGAACAGATTAATTGCTTCATAGTCGTTTATATATCTTGACAGTCACACATTATGATATCTTAGTTAACCATAAATGTTTTTACATTTCCTGTAATGTAGTTGATCGTATCACGAATAAATATCCATAAGATAATACAGATTTAAGTTGTCGCTGCTTTCACACTAACCAATGTTAGCGAGGTTTCTGGGGCACCTGCCTGCTACTTTGAACCGTTGCTTATGTCCATCGACAAGATTTACATCAAACGCACTTCGTGGATCAAATACTAGCATACACACGAAATTCTGGAATCTTTTCCTCATAGTCAACCGTTCACAGTGTGATAGCCTATGATTTTAGAAAACTCACCAATCTATAAAATATACACTCACTGCCAACTAACAACAATTCGAACAAACTGATTCACTTATTATAGAGTCACTTGCGCTTTATCTTCCATTTTAATTATCCTGAATATATAAATTGAAAATAAGCTACTGTACGAATGTAGATACTAAGGAGTATACTCAGTATATATGTAGAACAGGTTATTAACCCCTATGGGTAATACATTCATTCTTCTAGTATTAGTTTGGTTTGCGTAACTCTGAAATATGGATTGGCTTTTGAACAGTCGAAAATTTGACGAACAGAAAGATTGAAACTAGCATAGACATCAAAGCCATGAAATTACTTGTTTGACAAATAAATATGAGAATGTTGCAAATACCACGCAGTTAGTAGGCACTTTACACCATTTAGTGCAACGACAACATGAGCTGAATGCAACTAAAAACATAAATCCGAACGACAATCAAAGGGCTTTACGTAGATTTCAAAACTGACGTGAACCTCACCATCAAAGCGGAAGTGAAAATTAAAATTAATTTCATAATAACCCCAGACCATGTCAAAAAGTATAATGAATGTTAGAGCAACATTGAACCTGCAATACTACATCGGACCATTTAGATACCTCTCATGACCTTGGAAAGACTGGTTGTTCGGTTCGAAACGACGTGATATGACTAGCTTCCGTTAGAGTTACGCATATCTACTACTTCCTTTTCCATTATATCCTTCTCAGCCTTAATTTAAATCCATCACTATGTGTTTAATTTTCTGGTGAAAATTGTGTTTCTCAATTTGTAGGATTTACCAAAGTATCTGTGTTAAATTCATAGTGAGTTTTGTGCTAAAATCATCACCTAAGTTTTCAATTTTGGCTGACAGATTAAAATGCACAATCAGTCTTCAAATAAGAAAGAACTTATACGTGTTTGGGTTGATGGATGGTAATTATATTTTATTTATTTAGAAATGAAAGTGATACATTTTTCAAACAGTTTCGACTTGGTCCATTTTGGACATGCGAATGCTCTTCGTCAAGCTAAATCACTTGGTGACCAGCTTATTGTTGGAATTCACTCTGACAGTAAGTCTACACTAATTTGCTTTAAATCCAATGCGTATATTTATTAATGCTTTATTAGAAGAAATTACCAAGCACAAGGGACCACCAGTTTTTCATGAACAAGAGCGTTATCGACTCATCAGAGCCATGAAATGGGTCGATGAGGTAAGATATTGCCTAACTTTTTGTGTACAAACTCGAATTCGCATTAGTCGTGGTACAAATGTTTTAATCCAGTTACCAAACCACGTTTGAAATGGTATATATTCTCTAGCTCCTTGCTTGTCCATCAGAAAAACGTCATTTCTAAGTTATTGTTTTGCCTTAGTCTCAAAATGATTATGCGCACCTAATTCTGGAAGCTTTTTCCTCATTTATTTCTTCTAGTATACTTCTAGGTGGACAATTATCTTTGCGGTTTTACAATGTCCTCTGGTTTACCGCATGATATTATTCTTTGATGCGTACGAAAACATTCCCAGTCAGCTTACAATGATACAATATCTGTGTATTTTACTAAACTTAATTATTTTATGCTATTTCGCGAATCGTTTTTTTTCTCGAATCACATCCATGTCCACTCTTCTTCACTTCTGATGTTATTTCTTCTGTCACTACTTAGTATTTATCCTTCAGTGATTTTTTTTTTTGGAGTTTGAAGATAGATCACGTATCTTTGATCCACAGTTTCTCATGTTTTAACTGAATAGGAAACGATGCTTATTGAGGCCTTTATGCAGTATCATACATTTTTATTTTAGTAAATCTAAATTATCGTTAGGTGCATAAATTAATCCTGATGCTTGTATTCATGAATTATCTTATGAAATTCAAGTACTTATGCTTTAAACATTTTAGCAAAATTTGTTACATGTTATAAGTATCTATATTATAAGTTCCATCGGTTTTGCTGTCGACCTTATTTTAAGCACTTAAAATTGTTCAGTCTTAAACAGTAATTCCGAGTACTTTATTTATTTAAGCTTATTGTCTGGCAGATGCGAACATGACAAATTGAGCTTGTTAACTAAATATTACTGAATATCGTATCATTTTTAGGTAACTCGAAACCTTTCTCCTTATACTTTATAGGTCGTAGAAGACGCTCCATACTTCACCTACATAAAAACTTTGGAAAAATATTCTTGTGATTTCTGTGTACATGGAGGTATGTTGTACTATTTGTTGTAGGTTTAAGGTAAATCAGCTGATTATTAGTTTTTTTTCCCTTCCACATTATGGGTCACTAGGAGAAGACGATTGCCCTCATATCCCTAACAGCGTTGGAGATCATAGTCAGATCTCACTAACATTTATGTTATCACTATCAACCATCGTCTTGTCTTCAGGTTTTTTCACATTTACCGCCAGTGATAATTACTCAGGTTCATGAAACGCTCCCATAGGCTTCTTGAAGTCTCACTTCAAACAGCCTCAAAATATCGCTAGCGTTTGTTGGGACCACCAGGTAAGTAATACTGAAGTTAAACACAGGATGTTAGGGAAAAATAGTAAATCAAATGAAGCGGTTATAAACCGACTGGGAGTGGTTGGGACATGTATTATTTATGCCTAACCACTAGTTACCTCGACGCGCGATGCTTACTGACATTTTGGTAGGATGGAAGAAGGCTAAGAGCTGCCAAATCAAAACGTAGCACCAGTCCATGAGCTAGTCTGAACCATGTTAGTGAATGTAGACTACCTGGTTTCGGTCTGTACAATCATCGTTATCAATGGTCGGAGATTCTGTGACATAGCTCGGATGGCGCAGGTGAATTCACTGTTTATGTTCTCCTTAAAATTGTGGGCTCAAATTCCTTTCGTACATTTCCTTCCACGAATTATTTCATTTCGCTATGCTTCTGAGGTGTGGCAGCACATTTGTCAGGTTCTATGCTGTGCATACATGCACACATGCATACTCTAAATAGTATATTTTAGTTTTAATTGGTCAAGTTGCATATCATGTCGTAAAATGGGCTTCTGTAGCTATGACTCAAGAACCTCATACTATCGTTGTATGTTCCTTAAACACGTATACAAGATCCTAGAATGATCATTCACCTGACGTCATTTAGCCAGTATGAAGTACCAGCATGACTTACTCTTCGTCTATCTGGATGTCTGATTTCAAGTCATTGTATCTCTGCCGGTGTAGATATAGTAGCTCTAGAGCTGAATATTCACTTTACTGGGTTTCTGTCGACAGTCTGTTACTTAATTTTCGTCTAAGTAGTACCGTAAGAAATCGAAAATATAGATACACACCATTACCTTTTTATAGTTTTTGCCTATTTCCCGACTGACTACAGCTTTGATGGATTTTAAAAAAATAAATTTTACAATGAGGTTTTTGATTTCCACAAAGTTGACAATCAGATATGATGATTATAGCAGATTGGTATTGTTATGTTGAAAAGCACTTAGATAGATCTTTTATCGTCCCAGCTCTATAAACATAATGAAAATTGCTTTCCATAATTATGTATAAACAATCACTTCTTCCTAGTAAGTACAAACTTTAGGTATATTGAGAGATAGTATCTCACTTGACCACCATCATGGGCGCAGACTGTTATGGATGTCGAGTCTTAAGTAATCGTAAAAAGAGACCATATCCCCATCAGCCAACGTTGATAGAGGCCGTTTTTTCAGAATCATGTGTTCTTTAGCACTGATTATGCGTTTGTAAGAGCATACATTTGCAGTCCTTTTACTGAGTGTAGTAAAGTTACAACAGCAATATCTCTTAGATCTAAGTTCGAAAATGAGAAAGTCATTAGTGCATTCAAAAGCGGTAGCTGACTACTTATTTGGTCATGGATAAAGGTTAATCTTTACGAATCCTGGCACAAAATCTATTACTTACGTCAGTAGTATGTGCTTCCAGCCTAAATTAACGGGTTATGAAAGACAGATTCTGAAACTTCTACTGAACTGATAATTGCTCAGAAACTCATACTGACAGGTTCTTATATATTTTACTCTTGATTATGAGCTTAATTTTATCTCTAAGGAATTTTATACATCTGTTAACGGCAATTTCTGCATACACATAGTTCCAACTTTATGGTTTTCATGATCAGAAAGGTTTTGGTCTTTACATTCACCTATTCTTTATAAATAATAAATTATCACTTCATGTCTACCAAGTTTTAACTGCTTACCAGCAAATCATTGATTACATTAACCAACCTATATTTAATCCGCCTTACTGTAGACGACTTGGTGGTTTCCAATGATGGTTCAGATCCCTATGGCGAAGTTAAAGCAGCAAATCGATACAAGTAAGTCATATTACTAAAAGATCGTGCTACTCCTTACAATTTTCTACGGTACGAAGACCAAGTGCAAATTTATTAAAACATCATGTAAACATAAACGTAACACAAAGAATTTGACCATAATTGTCTTTAGATAATCTTATTTTTTGTACAATTCAATCAGGCGAAAACAACGATTGTTTAAAAATAATATGGATTCATATGTTCTATAAAGTTCCTTTGGAGAAAATAGTATGTAAAAGCTATATTGATTATTTGAAAATAATACGTACTTACATACCTTTATCACGTTCACACAGTAGTATTGATTAAGGTAGAAAGTTACAGGTGTAGGCTAACAAACATATAAGGATTTGTAAGAATTCAATAGATTAATCAGTTTTTACAAGTGGATGCCTAATGTCATCGACTATGTTATTCGCACCATAAGAATATGTTTACATACTCCTCAACATCTCTGCCTAAAGCGAAAGAAATTATTAACAAGTACAGTAGCTAGATCCTTGATAAAAGTGGATGTATGGTGATTGTCATAAAAACGTTTAAAGTATTTAATAAACGATGAACACTTGTCCGCTTTATAGAAGCCATTTCCATAAGATTACTTGACCTGACCTTTGTAAGCAGGAAAAATCGTGTTACACCTCTAATTACTATGACAAAATAATTATGTCGTACTGTTGTGTATTGCATGATCACTTTATTTCGGTTTATTATATTAATGTTTACTCATGATATTGGTTTTGAGTTTTTACTATTTTTATGGATTGATTACATAATCGCTCATTTATTAATTTTCTTTTTTATTTTGTCTGGTAATTTGTATTCATGAAATCACCCATTACTTTTATGTATGACTACATTCTCAACATATGAATGCTCTTCATCTTGTATTTTATGTTATATATTTGGTGTTATTTTCCTGTTTTCCAGATTAACATAATTACAACTTGAACTCAATATCAATGACTATATTATGTCAAAATTTATTTATAACATTACTAATTAGAACTTTAGGCCATTTGCAACTGACGACGCGAAATATGATGAATTCATTTATTCAACAAATCTTGTTATTTTCTGTCTAAATATAACAAGCAGAGTAACTAACGGAGTAAAATAAGCAGAGCTTAATTAAGAAGCAAAGAAAAAAAAGCCAGATATTTAATTAGATCATAAAAATAATGACATAGTTTCAGCCGTCACATAACCAAATATTGCATATTTTAGTCAGTAGTAACCTTTTAAATATATAGATTTGATTAAATCTGTTCATGGCATAGCATCAACAAAAGAGTCTATTTGTTAATTATTTTTAGTAATTTGTGTATTCTGATAAATTTTGTCGTCAATTATGTACTATAGTGGTCTCCTTTTGTCAATATTCCATTGCTTTACATCTTATTTTGTGCTCTCATTTTAAACCTAGTTGGAAAATGTTGACTAGTGGATTTCTTAGCGTGTGCTAAAAAAGAATTGAATATATTCTTACATGTGCTCATGGATTGATTATTTATTAAGACTTACTTTGAATGTATTATTGTCAATCTATAAGTCTCACTGAACCGGTTTATTAACCTAAACCAAATCGTAAGTAATAGTGATATTATTGGGATATTCAAGCTAAAGTAGGTAGAGTACAGTTCAGGATTGCTATTCAATGATTGAACGAGAGCGTGTAAATATTCTTAATAATAATAAAGCTAAAATATATTTGTAGCAGAAGGTAGTAATAATGCCTGCCTTCTTAAAGTGAAACAGATGGAGCACAAATAAATCACCAACCTAACAAATTAGAAGCTTTCAGTTTAGCTCCATAAGTTGGTTGAAGTAAGTATCCTACCATTAGTGCTGATGGTTAATCGTCCAAAGTGAAACCTGTAAACCTCGCGTTTAATCTCTGATGTGGTCTTGGATACCTATTTCTAAAGAATCCCATCATAAGACGAAAGCCTTGGATACCATCCGGATTATTGTTGATGATGATGCTTGGTTACTAATAGCATTTGTTTATTATATTTTAGTGGCAATTCTCAACATAACTAATTCATCGCCACCGTATTTTGGGTGAATTTTTTTAAAAATTACATTACTATATGTGAGTTTTTTCTCAATATCATCATCATTATTTATAATTTTATTTTGTTCTAGGGAAGTAAAACGAACTGAGGGCATTTCCACTACAGCGTTGGTGTCAAGGTTAGTATGTCTGCGTTTATGTGTAAATTATTATCTGAATGTTATTTTAATGTCATATCTGTATTTGATTTGTTTACGCATTGAAGGGATTTCTGTGTATTTGATCGGGATATTTGCGTGTTTGTCTATTATTTAACTCTGTAACACAGTACAGTATACGTCATAAGTTCGCTGAATTTTCAAATGGCTGTCATGTTTAACCGAATTAGTAAAGTTAAGTAGTGAGACTTTGAAAATTGTTTATATGATTTTGAAGATAGTTTTCATTACAAGCCGTAGTTGTTCTACGACTGTATAAAATCGTTTTGACTAAAGTGATGGTACCAGCTTTAAAATGGAGAGTCGAGAAAATGCGAAAGAAGGAAGATACTGATACAGATGAGGATTAATCATGCACTGAAAACAGATCAAAGCTGTATGAATGCGCTAGTTCTTACATCTTTTATATGTTAGTAGTCGATTTTTGAATTGATTCAACTTAACCAAACGTTCCACAGATTGGTCACAAACTTACTGCATGTACATAATTTACGGGTATCGTAACATCGAAATTCTACGACAAATGTGTAGACTAAATCATGTATCTGTGTTTTCCTAATAAATTGTATCAATGAGAAACTAGTTTTTTTAACTTTATGGCCAAAAGTCAGAATTATTTCTTTAAAGAAGCTCGAACCAAACTTTCTACTTAGAGTCATTTGATTTCAGTCGCTTAGATCTTTACATATATTATTTTCTTTTTGAAGATATCTACGTCTCTTAACAATTTTTCAAAATTTTCTCCATATTCAGCTAATCTTTCTTTTATTCATACAGAATGTTAAAACGCATACAACAATTACAAGATCAAGGTACTTATGCATCTCAGCTTAGTTCAAGTACAGAGCATTCAATTCGACGTACACAGTCGTTAGATTCTGTACTGAAAAATAAGGACAAATTTATGCATCCATGTAAGGTAAATGTCCTTGTAGATTTGATTTGTTATTGTAGTATTTTCGCACTTTGTAACCAATTACTAGGCTTTGAGTCATACTAATACATACTACTCAGGTACCCATCTTGAAGTTGGTGCCTACGATTAGTTTATGGGGAGATTAATGTAAATCCATTTTTTAAGACTTGAACTTTTGTATTAAAAGTGAGTGCTGCTTATTTGATTAGTTTGATGCTTGTTTCTAAAGCCTAGGCTAATAAGAACAGTTAAACCAGTGGGATGACTCTTTGTTGGCTAGTGAAATTTGAGAGTTATTAAGAATTGAGGGTTGGATTCGATTTCAAACAAAATGATGTCGTATGCTGTTAGAAGTATGAGGGCGGTTGTCCTGGCTGCCTAAATTATAAAAGGGTGTTACTTCTCGAGGGATCTGAAAAGGGAACTGGGTAAGTGTTGATTTTAGTGACTTAGGATAGTAATCACAGAGCCAAACAGACAATCACTTTGAGTCAAAGACACGACTTTGTTACAGGGTTTTAGAAGTGCTAGCTCCGTTTTTCAAAATCCTTACTTTCTGAGTTGAGAATCTGTGGGTAAAGTTTGACAATTTTAGGGTTGACCTCTTATGATGTCATTATAAGCTATTATTACTGAAAAGGCAAGATCAATTAATTGACGTGACCTTATGGACACGAAGCTACAATAACACAAGCTAATGAACGCCTAGCTGGTTCCTGCACGTCTGTTTGATATCCACTCAGTCCCAAACCAGAATAAGAAGAACACAAGTGGATGTATCAACCATACAAATCATATTATATACCAATCGTTCCTTTATTTACATATAGACCAGATCACACAGCCAATTAAGAAATTAGCATCAATGAAACACAAGGGAGATAGTTGTAGTGATTTGAGGTAATTTGTACACAATCAATTAACTGTAGTTCATAAATGAGAAATGACTTTCTAACAGTTAATGTACTAAACAGGAGGATGGGGCAGGAGGAACGTAACAGTGATTGAAATAAATTACTTAATTTACAAACAATTAGAATAATTGAAATAGTCTTCTAAACATATTTCTAAAAGTTAGTTATTTTTGTTTAATCTCCCAATATAGCACCTTTTCTTACTTTTTCGTTATGAGATGGCGGTATCGCTGCAGATGCTGGTTATCCAAGGGTTGATGCCTTTAGTCTTATCACTCTCCAACAGTCCTGCCTGGCGAGGTAAAACCTAGAGTAAGATGCATTCTAGTCAATATAGTTCGGTTGAGTCATCACAATAGGCAAGCCTGAACACCGCGTCATAGTAGGAGCTTCGGTCGAGATTTAGGGACAATATTTACTTCTGTTCCGTGTAATAAGTTGTAGGTGCTCATATAACTATCATCACATTGAGCCTAGTCACTTTTTTCCGTGTCAAAAGTGTATAGAATAAGCATTAATTTGGTTTTATGAGTATGCACAAAAGACACTATATACCTAGCAACATACCATATTTATGTCCAATTTTGTTTCCTATTATATGTTGACGAAGTTTTTCTAGATTAATTAGAAACATTTGCATACATCTTTGCAAAACACTAATCAGTGCACTTTTTGAGTGTTAATATTTATTACGTCTTAGGGAGCACCGCTGATAAATGATGTAACTAGCTACCATTTTTAATTATCATTAAAATTAAATGTTGTCAGTTTGTTTCATAAAATTAGACTCCTTTATAAGTGTCAGTAAGATATGAACAACAGTCAAAGTGGAATTATAGGATTTCATTCATTACATAGATTCTCTTCACTTGTTTGCAAATTTAATATCAATAATGTTAATTTATTGTTTGTATTAGTCACGGATTAATCTCATTTGGGTGCCATCGCGCCTTATCAACAATTCTACACTTAGTCGTCTTCCCAGTTGCACTAATCATTAAGCCCTCGTTGCAAGAACCAAAGTTCTTGATTTCGTTTCCTGGCGGAGTTTTGTATACCTACTACTGATGAGTTTTACAATGTATAGAAATAGCTGTCATGTACTCCCTGGTTTTCGCTGGTATTTAACCATAATGTACACGAACAATAAATTAAAACCAATCTCAGCGAAACCACCTCAATTCAGCTATAATAATCAGTTGACTGGTGATCTCCTTAAAGACTCTCAGGGTTTTAATGAGAAGTGGTCTCTGACATTGAATGATCGTTGCAATTTATCGCAAATCACATTAGTTTGATTCAATCATCCCGTCTCTAAAAAACAACTTTAATCGAGACTACAAAACGTCAGAAATTAAAATTTTTTGCACATTGGAATATTAAAAAAAGATTAGTACTTATTTTAATCATGTGTAATAAGTAACATAGATGTTTACCTTGACTACTGTAATAGTTTTATTTTTATTTCTAACATGCTAATGGAACTTCTTGTGTAAATCTTTAAGGTGTCTGTTATACTAAGTCGTTGAATGATTTTTATTGTAAGTGAATTAGAATTTAAGACGTCTACTAATTAAGAGAAATAACGACTTAAAATCCCTTTTACACTAGGCAGTAGATCCTGTTAAATTTCATTTTATTAATTAACAACTGTATACAATGTACGATAGGATACTTTTGTTTAATATCAATCATAAATTTTGCAATTACTAAACCACTTTTTTCAAACGGACTGGTTTTCGTATAAGTTACTTTATACTGGTTATTCATTAACTTATTAAATATTATTTTCTCATCTGATATTTATAGTTAATGAAAAAGAATTTAAACAGTTAGATATTGTTGTGTAATTAATTGGGGAAAAAACTAAGGGGTTATTTTATTGTGATTTAATCATAGAGTTACCAATTTCGTAATTGTTCTAGTTAATGGGTGAAACTTTAAGTTAATTCAAATAAGATTGAAATATAGGTGAGTTGTGGAGATTGTTAAATTTGTAGCTTTACGTCACTGATTGACCATCGACAACAAGGAGGTCGTTGAGATCTGTTTCGCCTTAGTGCAGGATTCTATTATTACATATTTGAAATCCCACAAGGGGATCATTCACCGAAACTTCAGGCTTCTCAACAAGCCATCACCTTTCAAACCACTTAGTTGATATCGAATGGAGTGCATTTTTAATTTCATCCATTACCATCAGGGATATTTATCTTGTGGTAGATGTTGTTAGTCACCGTTTCTCACTAGAACTTTGTAAGCGATCCCTCGAAGTTTGTTGCTAAAACACCCATTTATCACCTGATAATAAATGCTTTCCTTGAAATTATGGTAAAAGTACGTCCTAATTAATTGTTAACATATCACTTCGTCATGTTACTAAATTATTCAAACGCATTATGTGGTGAATGTATGGATTGTAGCTCTGATGAATTCTAATTAAATTTAAATTACTTTGTATGTAGGATATCCATAGCATAACATTTCTTAAATATTCCGGATTCCGGCTACATGTGTTAGCCAAACTTACAGGTCAGCCTCCTTTGATGTTGATAAGTCCAGTTTCTGTTTTTAGGACAATCCAAACAATAAGCATCATTTTTAAAAATTATCCTAAGTGTATTTACATGTTATTTTCGAAAAATATTCATTTGCTGAAAGTAATCATTATCTCTCGATATTCCTGCTTATAAATACGAATATTTCAACTGTAATCACTTCATACTTTCTGATTCAGGAATGTATCATTATTCATTATGAATATTTATATCCATAATACTGAACTTCTTTGTTTACTACAGATGGATTTCATTCTGAAATTTCTAAGTATTATGTGCGTACATCATCTACAAGATTGGACTTTTTACATAATTTGAGTTAATCCATTGAAACTTATTAATGTATCGTAAAATGTTACCATATGCAGCTTGAAAACATTCATTTAAAATGCTGTTGAAAATTCAGTTACATAAAACGCTGTCAGCAGCGGAAACTTCTAAGCAACTGGTATCTGTATATCACGCAAGCAAAATAATCGTGATATGTAAATTAATACAGTAATATGCATCAAATCAGTACCAATGTACGTGTTCATTATTTTTCTCGTAAATTCATGAAACGTCATTAAAAATCAAAGTATTAAATTTTCTATTGTGGTTCTTAAGAGAGTTGTGTTGTGTTCTCTTTGAAAACCTGAAAGCATCATAAATTATTTAACAACTGTAATATAGTTTAGCGTTTATTAATCGCATGCTGAAACTGTTTTTACCTACTTCATTTTTTTTCTCTTTTTAATATACCGTAATTCTATTTATTGTTATCTTAATTTACAGACAAATGAAACCTTGTCACCCATATATCCTAGCTTAAATTCAAATGGCCCTAAAGACAATGTGACAGACTCAATCAGTGTTTCAATTTGGTCTACGGGTGGTATGACATATATGCCTAATATTTTACGTATAAGTCAATTTTGTTCTGGTCAGTTTCGTGAACCAAGTAGTAGTGATATTGTGGTGTATATACCTGGCACATTTGATCTATTTCGTATCCTTTATATTCAAAGGTGTATATACAATACAACCTATTGTTTTTCAACCCTATAATATTTATATATGATGATTTTTTTTACTTTGGATATAGGTAGATACCTGCGACTGCATTGTTTAGAATGTTAGTCGTCTTCCTCAATCACGTTGGTGATTAATTGGAAAACATCCCTCAGTTTGTGGTGACTATAATTTCGTAATGTTAAATAAAAAAGATGCCTTAGAGTATAAAGTAAATGTTACTTAATTCCTGTGCATAATTTAACGATGCTAAGTGAGGGGTTTAAGAACACTGATCACTTCAATGAGATAGTGGCTTATAAGATGTTAACAAGAGTGCAAAGCATTTTATCTTCTCATAGCTAACATCGCCATGCAATTGTTCTGTTTGTGAGCATAGCGAATTGGAAGATATGCATAATTTTTTAGCATTCAAACAAATTTCTTAGAGCAGTTACTTTTCAAAGTATTTCAAGCACTCATGTTTCATACTGTTTTGTAGTATTAGTGAATATTCTCGGATGTAGTTAGTCGCTTGTGTCCAATTTCGATTTTTTTTTACCTGTACCATATAAACCACATTTCCTCCTTGTTCTAGCGTTCCCCCGACTGTTCACTGAATAGGTAAATGTAGGAAATCATAAGTATATATACCTTCTGGTTTGATCTAATTGTTTGACGTTTCGCTTCTTGACGGTGATTAAACTGGTTGTCTAATGTTTATCTATTACTTTTAAGTAAGTCAAGACAGTTCTGTCCTAATCAAATAGAATTCCCGGTCGATCAATTAATTCATGGTTAATGAGTTTAGTGTTTTTCAGTGAAATAACAGGAAGTCATCTAGATTTTCACTTATCGTTCTCTTCCTCTTTGCTGTGATGAATAAGTGCTTAAATTTATCTACAGATATTTCAGTTTTCCGGTTTGCTTGATGGCGAGGTAATAGTGGGACACAGTTGATAAAGAACAACACTAATAAAATTGCTTTAACTTTTGCTGAGTAATCCATGAAGCCATTTACTTCAAATAAATTTAAACATGTGTTGCAAAACATTCTCGCAAAGTTTGGTTAGCAATTTGACTGTCAGTTACTTGAGACATTTACATTATATGAGCTAAAATGTTATTCACATCCACTCTTACTAAAATAAAAGTAACAACAGCATCCGCATTTTTAATGACTAACCAACTGTCGAGATGACGCACGCCGGTGATGAAATTCGAAAGTAGACGTGTACTTAGTATCAAAGTTTTTAACTCAATAGTATTGTGTAGACAGCCTTTCCTGTATCCGAAAATTGACAGTATCATCGTATGACTGATAAAAAAGGCAAACTTTTTCCATTGAAGATTTTATGGACTGAGAAAATTGGTCCCAACTTTATTGAGTTTGACCTCTGCAGTTAAGGTACCTGAAGTGTATGCATTTGGTTTTTGTTTGTCGCCTACTAAACAATGTAATTTTGAACCATCAATAAGCTGGTCAGTTTCATCTTCAGTGGCAACATTTTCAAATGCAGGAGCATAGTATGCAATTAACATACCGGATGAATATGAATTATTGGGTTGTGAAGACGTGTGAGCATACCAAATCAAAAGGAACGCTGAAGATATCTAGTTTGTGTATCCAATCAAGTACTAGTATATTCTAATCATACAGTTTTGTGTGACAAGAGACATATTCGAAGTAATGTTCACCGAATTCGTCATGAAAGTTGATTTTTCGCGTTTAATAGAGGGATCTGACTATGCCTTTATCATCGAGCTCTAACTTGTACTCCGCCGTACTTTAAACAGAAGTATAAATCTCACTCATATAGTTCAAAATTCTTCAGGCTTTTCCTCTAAACTGTAATGTTATTTGTGGTTTAAACTAGATGACAATTATTCTATTTTTACTATTCAATCTTTTTGTTTAAATTATAAAATTATAGTTAAAGGTGAATTGAATTAACTTTTGTCGTCGAATATAACACTTCCTTAACCATTATATCTTCATAAACACCGATTTGTAAATACAACAATTAAACTAGATATCGGCCATTTATCATTCCTTGAAGAGTGTTTAAAACTTGGCAATTATCTTTTAGTTGGATTACATTCGGATAAGGTGAGTGTAAAGTTTTGTACCAAAAAAAAACATTGCCGTAGAAAAATGAAGTAATGCTAAGTCGTTTCTTGTATGGATTTGTTTTTTTTTACAAGTGACTAATCCAAAAGTAAAAAGTTCATTAAAGTAACTTAATAACCAGGTACATATTGGTGTTCAAATCTATGAGTTCTAGTTAGTCTCTATTCTAATAAATTAATCTGCGTAGAACGTGATCTAAACATCTAGTCGATTGTTGGAAGTTGTTTAATAGAGCCAATGAGCTGCAATTCGTAGAGGACTTATTGACAATGTTGATTGTAATATATTGAGTGATAGATGTTCTATTCTTTTAGGATGGTCGAAAGTACAGACTATTGATATTTGCCAAGAGGCATCATGCTCATTATCAGAGTGTAATGATTACGTTCAATATATGTGACCTACCACTAATTCTTGATCAGTCAAATTTTTTTTTTCAATAGAGAAACTTCTCACTGTTATTATGCATACGATTTTAGGGTTCTGTTTGTTGGTGGTAATACTTAGTGATATTTTAAACAGAGTAAGAACAACAGGATAAAACGAATACGTTCAATTTCTAAGTTATTTAACCGTTGCAAACGTTACAAAGATTAATGTAACTAGGAAAAAAGGGTTAGAAGCGGAAGCGGAAATTATCATTGAGAGAATTCATTAGATATGGTATTAAACATATCTTACCCTGCTGCACACTTCTACGCTGGGAAAAAAACTATTGAAAACGACTGGTCATATAATTTAGTGAAGAGTCGCTAACGGCTATAACATAATGACTTAAATATTTGTAATGATGCATGTTAGATGGCCTTTAGTTGAGTTTCAGTCAAGTTAATTTTTTAGGCATCAGTAAGATTATATTACACTTAAGATTGTTTCATTCCAATTATATTTACAATAGCAAGAAGTTTATCACATCTTTCTTCTATGCATATTAATCTGATCTTAAACATATTCTCACAATAGGCTCTGTTGTTTCTTAATTGTTTTGAATGTTTTAAATATATGGATAATGCATTTCTTATCTACTAAGTGTTTATACTCTTAAAACACTTGAAGAGGACACTATCTCAACCTTCACATTTTTTATCTGTTAAGTTATTATTATGCATAAGTGACATCACTCCAGATTCTCGAACGTAGACATATGTACCAACGTCCGACTACAGGTGTATTTTTTGATTTGAAAACAGCTTTCGACTTCGTACACCGTGAAGTTTTTTTGGCAGCGTTTGTCATTAAAAGGCGTACCTCAGAAGTACATAAACCTTATGAAGGCTCTCTAACCATTCACCACTGGTCGAGTTAAAGCCTATAGCGAATTGTCACGAGATATATCATCCTCAAGTGGGGATCGTCAGGGTTACCCCTTATCGCCTTTCTTACTTAATTTTGTTATAGATGTTCTCGTAGAAGTTTCACTCACTTCTTTTAACTCTTTAGAAATTAATCTCCTTCCAGGAGGTCCTCTCATCGACCTAGAATACGCAGACGATGTATCTCTATTCTGTGAAGACGCTGACAATATGTAGAGTCTCCTGAGTACCTTGGGTAACAATGCAAGCATATTTGGGATTCACTTCTTACTTTCTAAATTCAAAATGTTACGCCAGAACTGGTCTGCTTCTTCACCTAGATTAGTTATAGAAAGTGAAGTAATTGAATGCATTGATCACTTCACTTATCTCGGAAGTCTTATCACCCCTAGTGGGTCGGTGTCCGACGAAATCTCAGCACGCATTCAGAAAGCCCTGTTGACATTCGTCAGTTTACGTCACTTGTGGCGCAGGCAAGACATCCGTCCCAACGAAAGGCCGGGCGTACTACGAAGCAGTCCGAAGCGTTTTAACATATGACTGCGAAACGTGAACCATGAAAACCCAAGATCTGTGTCGACTTCAGGTATTTAACCATAGAAATCTTCGTAGCATCGCTCGTATATCATGGAATAGTCAAATAAGTATATGGAGGTTAAACAAAATGTTCTTGGGATATATGGTAAATCAGTCAAAGAGGTCATTAACCTTCATCGACTGAGATGGTTGGGACGTGTGTTTCGCATGCCCGACCACCACCTGCCACGTCGCACGATGTTAGCTATGGTTGAAGTAGAATGGAATAAGGGCAGGGGCAACCAAAACATGGCATCAGTCCATGAAGTCTTTGACTGTTGGTCTAAGCCATGTTGATAGATGGAGATAATCTGGTTGGGATCCGCGTGATTATCACAATGAATGGCGAGAGACACTGGGCGACATGACTCAGAATCGGTCACATTGGCGCAAGTGTATTCGCTCTTTACCTTCGTCTAGATCGTAAATTCCATTATTGTTTTCTTTACACCTTTACTTTACTCTCCCTTCTTGTATTCTGTTATTGTATTTCCTCTGCAAAATTAATCTCGTAATGCTAATGTGGTATGTCAACTTGGGCGTATGTGCTCGGTTCTACGTTGTTGATGAATGAGTGAATGAATGTGAAATCACTCTGTTACAGAGCTATAATTATTCTCGATTGAAAAACTTAGATAGTATACGACTTTAAAAAATGTCTTCAAAAAATGGCCATCCATGGAAGTTTGCAGAAAAAGTGCACCAGTGAATTCCACCGAAGAATAAAATTCGATAAACCCGAGAAGAAATATCACGCCTTTAGAAAAAATAATTAAAGACTCAAATTGGCTCTAGAAATTTTTTGTTTCAAGACTGGCCCTAATATGTACGTCACAGTATTTACTAACACATACCTTGACAAATACTCGACGCATGTCATCTTCCATTTTATTTACATTTCCTTCAAAAGTAGATACATTGGAAGGATAGAAAGTTAAATATTTTATGCTTCATTGGACATATTCTGAAGAACTTGCGTCTTAGAAAACAAGATTAGTGCTATTTAAACATCATTTACTGAAAGTGGGGTGGATAAAATGCGTAAATTCAAAGTAATCAATGAACATTACCGTTCTGCCAATCGCGAAGCTAAAACCTGACATTTATATTCGAAAGTAGTTATTAGCTTACCTTAACTTACTTACTTACTTACTTACGCCTGTTACTCCTCTCGGAGGAGCATAGGCCGATCACCAGTAATCTCCATTCAACTCTGTCCTGAGCAAACCTTTCCAGCTGTCTCCAGTTACTGTTTACCCTTTTAATGTTTGCTTCCAGCTCTCGACGCAGTGTGTTCTTTGGCCTTCCTCTTTCCCGTTTCCCAACAGGGTTCAAGTTAGTGCTTTTCTCGTGATGCAGACTGATAATTTCCGCAATGTATGTCCTATCCATTTCCAACGTCGTTTCCTGATTTCCTCTTTGACTGGAAGTTGGTTTGTTCTCTCCCATAGTAGGCTGTTGCCGATGGTTTCCGGCCAACAGACATTCAATATTCTGCGTAGACAGTTGTTTATAAATACCTGTACCCTCCTGAGGATGTTTGTAGTAGTTCTCCACGTTTCAGCTCCATAGAGAAGAACTGTCTTGACGTTCGAATTAAAGAGTCTGACCTTGAGGTTAGTAGACAGTTGTTTGGAGTCCCATATATTTTTCAGCTGCAGGAATCCTGCTCTTGCTTTGCCGATTCTTGCCCTTACATCTGCATCGGATCCTCCTTGTTCATCGATGATGATTCCCAGGTATGTATAGGTATCCACTTCATCCAGAGTTTCACCGTCAAGTTTAATTGGGTCGTTGCTCTCTGTGTTGAATTTGAGGTTCTTGCTCTTTCCCTTATGTATGTTCAGGCCTATTGATGCTGAGGTTGCTGCTACGTTGGTTGTCTTCACTTGCATTTGTTGTTGTGTATGAGTTAAAAGAGCTAGATCATCTGCGAAGTTCAAATCATCGAGTCACATCCTACTTGTCCATTGAATTCCGTGCATCCCCTCATATGTGGAGGTCTTCATGATCCAGTCAACCACTAGAAGGAAGAGGAAAGGCTAGAGCAAACAGCCTTGTCTGATACCGGTTCTCACTGGGAATGCATCTGTCAGCTGTCCTCCATGCACGATTTTGCATTGTAGTCCGTCGTAAGAATTCCGGATGATGTTGACGAGTTTCTCTGGTACACCGTAGTGTCGAAGAAGTTTCCATAGCGATCTCATGTCTACGCTGTCAAACGCCTTCTCATAGTCAATGAAGTTGATGTACAGTGACGAGTTCCATTCAATTGATTGTTCGACGATGATCCGTAGTGTTGCGATTTGATCTGTGCACGACCGATCCTTACGGAAACCAACCTGTTGATCCCGAAGTTGAGCATCCACTGAGTCTTTCATTCTATTCAACAACACTCTGTTGAAGACTTTCCCTGGTACTGACAACAGTGTGATTCCTCTGTAGTTCTCACATTTGCGTAAATCTCCTTGTTTTGGTATCCTGATAAGGTATCCTTCTTTTCAGTCTGCCGGCACTTGTTCTTTCTCCCAGATCCTCTTGAATAAAACGTGGAGCATCCTTGCCGTAATGTCTATGTCTGACTTGAGTGCTTCGGCTGGTACATTGTCAGGTCCTGCTGGTTACCCACTTTTGATCTGTCTGATGACTATCTTGGTTTCTCCCATCGTTGGTGGATTGAAATCTATCGGGAGGTCTGTAGATGTTGCTTCGATGTCTGGTGGGTTCGGTGGAGCTGGTCTATTCAAGAGTTCCTCAAAATGTTCTACCCATCTGTTTCTTTGTTCTTGAATCTCGGTGATTGGCTTGCCTTCTTTGTTCCTGACCTGTCGCTCTGGTTTACTATATTTACCTGCCAGTTTCTTTGTTGTGTCGTATAGCTGTTTCATATTTCCTTCTCTTGCAGCTTTTTCCGCCGTCGTTGCAAGGCCTTCGATATGCTTCCGTTTGTCGGCTCTAATGCTCTTCTTTACTTGCTTATTTACGTCTGTAAATTCACTTTGTGCGTTGGTTTTCTCTGCTTTAGTTTGGCTGTTGTTGATTTCTGCCTTCTTGTTCTTCCTTTGTTGAATTTTGTCCAGGGTCTCAGTGGAAATCCATCCCTTATAATGGCGTTTCTTGCGACCCAGAACCTCCTAACACGTTGAAGTTAGTGCTCCTTTGATTTGTTCCCAGTTGTCCTCCATAGTGTTTCCTTCTTTTTTCAGCAGATTTTGTAAGGCTTGAAACCTGTTGTTGAGAGTTATTTTGAATTCCTTGAGTTTATCATTATCTTGAAGAGAGGTTGTATTGAAACCGTTGTAATGCTGTTACTCCGATTATCCATTGTTTCTTTAGCTTCAGTTTCATTTTGACAACCACTAGGTGGTGATCTGAAGCTATGTTAGCTCCTCTCCTGTTTCTCACATCTTCCATTGATCTTCTGAATTTTTTATTGATGCATATATGATCAATTTGATTCTCTGTAGTATGATCTGGTGAGATCCATGTAACCTTGTGTATGCGTTTGTGGGGGAATATTGTATCACCTGTGACCATTTTGTTGAAAGCGCATAGATTTGTAAATCTTTCACCATTCTCATTTCTTTCTCCCAGTCCCTGTTGTCCCATGATGTATTCGTATCCCGTGTTGTTTATTCCGACTTTGGCATTTAGGTCCCCCATTAGAATTGTCAGATCCCTCCCTGGACACTTCGCTATAATTGACTGCAGCCTTTCATAAAACTGATCTTTATCCTCGTCGTTGCCGTCGTTAGTGGGTGCATAACTCTGGATGATGTTCATTGTAATCCCCTTCTTCATTGTCTTGAAAGATGCTTTGATGATTCTGGGTCTATGTGGTTCTCATCCTACAGCTGCAGTGCGCGCTTTCTTGGACAGCATCAGAGCGACTCCTTGGGTGTATGGGGCATTTTCCTCTCCGTGCCCGGAGTATAGTATCACCTCTCCCGTAGCTAATGTTTTCTGTCCAGTTTGAGTCTAATGCGTTTCGCTGATCCCGAGCACAGTCAGGTTGTATCTCTTAATTTCTGCCGCTATCTGGGTGATCTTCCCGGTCTCCCACATTGTCCGAACATTCCATGCACCTATAAAATTTTTCGCTCTGGTCGTTAGAAGAGTGGGCATCGGCCTCATGACTTACGAAGAATCTCGGCTTTCATCATGCAGCGTCATAAAGATTCCTTCCACTCCCAGGCCAGAGTTTAAATGGTTAAGTTGAGTGCATTTGAATATACTAATGCGCTTTCCATACTTATTGTCCTTTAATTAGATAGATTCATTATATATATATATATATATATATATATATATATATATATATATATATATATATATATATATCCATACGTGAATGTTGTCTTTTCGTTTTATTTTCAGTTTAATGTTGTATTTTATTGCATTGTCTTGTTTTCCAGACATCATCGTTTGAAAACGGTCAAATCGGATCTATTCTTACATTGCAAGAACGGTTGTTATCTGTACTTGCCTGTCGAGTAAGTAATTATTTTACGATCGTGTTTACTGTATCAATTGAATGCAGCTGTATTGTATGATTTGAAAATCCACCGTGTAAAATACACAAATTATAAACTTGATATATTACTTATTAGTCGATCATCATTCAAATTATCAGCACGCTTTGGTTCTGTCCCATTGGGATTCTTGGATGAATGTTATAAAGTATTACTGGACTTTCGAATTTACTGTCTAGTGCTATTTTGGCATTTTAAGAAGTTTTCGCAAAACTAATGTGACTGTTATATCTTTTCAGAACCGGCAGTTTTAAAAAATTCATTTTGTGTAATTATACCCTGTGAAATATGATAAAGTACTATGTTAAGAGATGAATGGATACTGAATTAAGTTATTCAACAAAATTACTCTAAAAGTTTTAGCAGAGTGAATTTACAAAGAAAGCTTCTAATTAAATAAGACTGCAACGTCTACGTACAAAAGATTCTATCAAGTTACTATGACTACTGATCACCTTTCACGGTAAGAAATAAAGGTACTCAAACAGTCAAAGAAATCGTACTTTTATGCAATATTGGGTTATTAGTTCAATGCCTTCATTGTCCTACTAGTAAATTACAGGTTCATATTTATGTCTACCTACCACGTTTTTAGACAGTTACACATTTTTTGAACAACAGATTTATAAACTTTTCACAAAACAGCTCTCCAGTTAAGCTAATTTTTTAATAAACTTTTATACTAACGAGTGAAAGAATTGGCATGCGACAGATTATATAATATCTGTTGAAAGAATTAACAAAGTTATGGTAAGAACTTTAATGATCAAGATCACAAAAACTGTTAGGGGATGTTATCGTCATGTAAACGTAGAAACACAACACAAATTTAAAGGTTGTAAAAAAAAGAAATACCAAAAGCAGTAATTACGTCAATAATAATGAACGTATCCATGGAGCGAGAGTAATAAGTTATTTGTAAGCCAACCACGTATTGGGTATTATGATAATCAAGACAGGTAAAGAGGTTGTGGAAGTTTCTTATGAACATTGAATGCCATTAACAAGTGTTGTTTTCTGTGAGTTTGTCTTTGCTTTCATCATATATTTTTTCATGAATTTAGGTGGGTACACGCTCATGCTGAGTATGTTGGTGAAACTAATTGAAAAAATATCTTTTCGCCCCTTTCATCTTTGTTTAGACTATACTTTAGTGGAAAGTTGTGGTGAATATTGATTTATGTCAATGCTTTTATAGAATTAATACTAAATTATTGTTGTATTGCCGTAGATTTCCTTCCAGTCAGTATTAAAAGTCTACATGAAGTCATAGGATAGATTAACAGTTTTCAGCTCATTTACCTCACAAAGTTCATGCACTCGACATTCATGTAGGGAACCAGCGACGATACCCTACAATTCGAAATGCTTAACCCTACGTTCAGCGACTTTCAAATTGGCGACTTAAATGAAGACCAATTATTTTAGCGATTAACCTATTACTGTTAACATGCATATAACACTAAATGTGTAACACTGAATATAACCAAATATGAGCCTCCGATTCACATTAGTTTCATTAATTTCACTATAATATGAATTACTGTTAATTCGCTGGTCCTTTATGTTAAAATCTTCTGAGTCAATGCAGTATGCTTAACTCTATCATCGGCAATATACTTCATTTAACAACTTCGTATACATGTTTTTTTTCTCACTGAATAGTATGTGAGCAATGTGATTATTGATGCACCGTATGTAATACCTGCCAGTCTTTTGGATCATTTCAAGGTAATTTCTCTCTCATTTCTGTTAGTTATTGTTTTAATTTTTTATTAATGTCAAGTAACTGAAGGTGATCGGCAAGAAGTACTATTGGATCTAGGTTTTAAGTTAGTCCACTCTCATCAGTTTAGTTTTTTAGAACTGATTTTTCTCCTTGGATTCAGGCTTATGTCACACAGTGTTTTAGTCAGTAACATCACAACCAAACTAATCGCGCGACTGCATATGCCCCATAAAACCGAGATGTTTACACATGCCTAGCTACTGCTGACTTTTGTGCATCATGCAATGCTGGGAGTAGGGAGGAAATCAAAGCATGTCATCATTTCACTAAGTTGGTTGCTAATGGTCTGAGCATTTTAGATGAAATATGCACAATAATCGTGACCGATGATTGATAACCTTAAATGATGTGGCTCAAAATCAGTTCCAGTGGCACAGGTCTTCGTAGATTTCGAGTCTTAGTATTATTTGATACATTTTCATACTGCTTAATCACTAATCCTTTAGAGTCTTATTCCGTATGTTTAGTCTTTTTATTATTACTTGTTAGTTTTTAATAGTGGTTTTATTCAGTACTACAAATTCTGTTAGACAAAAAAGATACTCGCCTTCAGTTGAGTAACATTGAAACAAATCTCTGTTTAACATACACTTGAATTGTTATTATCTGCAAGTAGTGATTTTTTGAAGACTGGTATCTAATTTTGTTGTTTGTCACAGATTGATCTCGGTTGTGTATCGTTGTAAATTAAGAAATCGTTTTCTCTGGTTTTTAACCTTTTGCTTTTCTACATAACAGACAACAAAGGAAATAATGGTAGCAACTTTAATGTTTACACTTTAATTCTCCGATATTTAACATCGCGATAATTTATAAACTGTACGTAATGACTCGTGAATGCATGCATGTATAATTCATGATAACACAAATTTTCAAATAATCCCGAAAGAATTTTATTTTCAACCAGTATCTCTATTGACTGCACAAGTAGAAGCTTTATCTCTGGGAGTAAAATTCTGTGATATTAACCATAAACTTAACAAACTTTAAACATACATTCAGTTTGAAAATTCAATCAAGCAGACAAGTTATCTGATCCCAAGTTCCCAGCGAGAATTCCAACGATTCAAATCAACTCTTTTTGAATTTTTACAACCAGTATTTTAATACAAAGACAACAAAGCTCTACCTACTAACATTGGAACACTGACAACAACTCAAATTACTAGGGAATAATCTTGACCTATTAGTAATACGTCCTGACAAAGATGTAGGGATAGTTCTGAATGACCGGAATGTCTACTTTGATAAAATGACCAATGTGTTTTCGGATATCAATAAATTTACTAAATAAAGCAAGAAAAAGTAAGACCGGAATGATAGAAAAGTAACCAGCTGAAGTTCTTAAAGATATGAGAAATCGAGACAAAATCAACGAAAACATTTATGAACACATTTAACCAACAGCCTCAACAATGCCTAGATTGCTTGCCGAAAATACTTAAATCTGGGTTACTTTCCGCCGAATCCTTGACTTATCTTGTTCTTTATTCCACTTTATAGCATAATAATTAGTATATCTCCTAGAACCTAGAATAAATTCGTATTTCCACTAACTATAAGAGACACCTTCGAATTCGTAGGTAGTCTGGGAGGAAGTGAATGCTGAATGTGAGAATTCTCTCAAATCCTTACATTTATTGTAACTAATCGATTATGCCTTCTAAGTGCATATTACACATACTTGTACAGAAAGCTTGCAACCTATCACAAATCAAAATTCTGAATCCATCAGAGCATTAGTAGATATGTTCTACATTTTCTTTGTCGTTAAGAATAAAAGTTAAGTTGGTGAATCCAATGTATTTCGCAGCAAGATTATTATTAGAGTTTGTTTATACTATTCTTAAACATACAGAAGGAGTTTGTTTACTGTGTTTGTTTTAACAGAAAGTTTTATCCCTATTTTTACACAGTAAATTATTAATTGAATTTGTTTGTTTTGCATTGGTTTCCCAGGTAAATTATGTTGCTATTGGCTGGGACAAAAAGCTTACACCAACATTAGAAGGTTTAGATCCAATGAAGGTAAGATGTAGTAAAAATAGTTTCAATAGTTTGTACTTATTTTTATTATTCACCCGTATAATGACACCGGTATACGAATATTTTTTTGTAAATAAATTTTGTTAGAAGGGCTCCTAAAAGATGGCGAACCTTTCAGAAGCTTAAGATATTCCATCTAATAATCGTTAGGAAGAAACTTTCACAATCTTGGCGCGTGAATTCCGATCGGACAATAGCTTCAAATTACTGTATACCAACTGGATAAATGTAATGATCATTTCACTTTTACCGAAAAATATAAATAACCAAGTGTTTCGTACCATTTTTCTCACATAGTGAAGAAAGATTTTCTTCCTATCAGTATTCAGATTTGCGACTAGCCGGTTTCAGGGCGTCCGATCGCTGAAGTTATACAGAGTATTGGTAGAATCATATTCTGTTTTATACCCTCCCTAAGCGCGATCTAACAATGTAGACCAAATTAAACTTACATCCACGTCACATATTGCTTCAATTTCCCATCATTTGATTAAGTAATATAAATATGTCAGTCAGTGTAATGCATTACAACAGTCCTATAGAAAATACTGTTAGCAGAATGCAAAACTCAACTATCCGTTTTGTAATGAACATATAGTCCATGTCTAACTACATTAAACTCAACAAATTACTTTCCAATCACCTTCATATTAATCATGGCGTCTTCGTTTATACATTCTGTACTGAAATCCAAACTTAACTAGTCTGAAACACATAGATATACATTACATACTACGGAGTGACAATGAGTTTGGTAGTTGAAGTATTAATACCATGAATATGTGGTCATTGTTGACCACAAAACGTGCACATTGTTTTGGTGACGTATCTTCATTACTCTTCATAATTGCTGTATCTGTTGTCAGCAAAGACTTCAGTGATGAATTTTCAAATAAGTATCAATAGGATGACTATTCAGTCTGAAATTCAATTTATTGTTGATATTTTCTATTCAACCTGAGAATACAGTAAATAAACAATTTGTCTTGATCTAAATAAATATATTCTGTCTTCCACAACTCTTTACATGATGATGGTATTACTACTACTTATTGTTTACGAATATGTATTATTGAATAAAAAAAAGAGCATTATTAGTATTTTTAGTTCTGATAAATCTATATGGTAGCTTCTTACTTCAGTATACTACTACTCTACATTATTATGTTCAGATCAGTTATATTACTTATTCTGATAAGCTTGTCTTTTTGTTAATTTCATTTAAAAGATTTGTAAAGAACGAGGTATCCTTCGTCGAATTGACAGTGGATGTAATGTCACAACCTCAATGGTTATTTCCCGTATTATGAAAAATAGGTAAGTGTATCTCGGTTTGTCTGCATTGATCTCTTTTACTATTATATATTTAAAGTGGGGTTTGATATAGGGTCAATTATGAGAACTTGATAGCGTTTTTTGCAGCTGGTTTTCTACTTTTGTAATAACTTTTTTTTGACTTTTTGAACCCATGACCAAAGATTTTATCACTCTCATTATCATATTCATTTCCTAATATATCTTAATGATCATCTGGTATCATCGTCTGCTTTCTGATTCTCAAGTATGTAGACTCAACGTTTCACAGTCTCATAGGAGAACTTAGAGAAACCAATGTGGAAACCATTTAGTTATAATATCTGATTCGACTTTTTTCGAAGAATATTTCTATCGCAGTGGCATTTTCTTATTAACTTGTGATAATATCTGTTCCTAATAATTGGCAATGAAAAATTGATGTTAGTCAATCTCACTAAGATTATTATAGATTACAAAAGCCTATCAATAATGTCACTAATATGTCATGGTAAACCAAACAGTAAAGTAAAAATACGGTAGTTCTTGTTTCGTCGAATTAAATGAAATGACATAAAATGTACCATAAGGCACTGAAATTATGCCATACTTGTGTGAAGCTTGTATTACTATATGGGTTCTCAAACTGAAGTACATAGTTTTCACAAGAGACTACCCGTACTAGTCCTTTGAGTTAAATGCTCCAGTTACTAGAAAGCGAAGCAATTATTTCAGTATTAAGTAAGCGAGCTAGACTCGTACGCACTTCTCCTCTTTCCAATTATAAATTTGACGTGCAGGACCGATTTTTAGTAGTTTGTCGGTTCGCCGACTACTAGTTCGATTTAAACGATAGGTATATTTTATGTGAGGAAACCTATGCTACCTAACACTAATTATTATGTCTTTCCTAAAAGAGGCTAAGTACATGAGCATTTCCAGAGCTGGGGCAAAAATTTCGATAGCATCAGCTACACAAAGTTATTTTAGAAGCTAAAATCAACAGTTTTTCGATTACTCAACTGACTAAATCATCAATCCTTAGCTTTACAAAGTTGTATAATATGATTATTCCATCATCACCTCAAAGTTTATAGATTATAAAATTAAATATTGGTATTAGTTCCACTTACTTATGATATAGTTCTACTGAGTGAAGATGCTGAAAAAATGCAGAATTTTTTGACTACCTTAAACATGATCGTAAGCACGTTTGGGATGCGATTCTCCCCATCCAAATGTAAAATGTTACTTCAGGACTGGCTTAATTCGGCACCAAAGTTAGTGATAGGGAGTGAAACTATTGAATGTGTTAACCGTTTTACTTATCTCGGGAGCCTCACCTGTCCTAACGGTCTGGTGTCTGATGAAATATCGGCCCGTATACATAAGGCCCGATCAGCTTTTGCCAACCTGCGTCACTTGTGGCGTAGGAGAGACATTCGTCTAATGACGAAAGGACGCGTTTACTGTGCAGCAGTCAGATCCGTTTCACTTAATGGACGTGGAACATAACCACTAAGGATAGAGGATATTCGTAGGATCCTAGTATTCGATCATAGATGCCTCCGAAGCATTGCTCGTGTTTGCTGGGACCACCGAGTGAGCAATGCGTAGGTTAGGAATAGAGTACTAGGTGAATTCGGTAAGTCTATTGATGAAGTAGTGAATCTTTACCAGCTGAGGTGGTTAGGACATGTGTTACCTATGACTGACCACCGTCTACCTCGACGAGTAATGTTGTCTGTTGTAGGAGTAGGCTGGAAGAAAGCTAGGGGTGGCCAAACGAAAACGTGGCACCAATCCATGAAGTCACTGACTATTGGGTTGAGCCATGTTAATAGATGTAGACTACCTGGTTGGGGCCCACACGTTGATTGTAACAAATGGTTAGAGACTTTAGGTGATATGGCTGAAAATCGTTGGCAATGGAGCAGGTGCATCCACTGCTTGTCTTCCTCCAAATTCTAATTTCTGAGCTTATTATAATTTTCTCTTTACTGAATCCTTTTTTTTTGTTTCAAATCTTATCTCTGATTTCTATACCTTTCCATTAGTATTTACTTTGTTACTACCTTACCCTACTCTGGGATTTGGTCCGACAATTTAATCTTTATCTGCTAATTGAGGCATGGCAACTTGAACTGATGTACGCATGTACAAAGTTTTACGTTGTAACTCACTGACTGACCACTTACTTAATGTTAAGTACTTTTATAAAAGACATTTCATAAGATATTTTCACTCAACAAACACTTTTAAATACCACATAAAGCAATAGAATAAATGTAGACAAATGTTCCAACATCAATCTTCATCCATATGATTGAACCTCTGATATAATTGAATGAATGTGTAATATTCTCTATAGTTTTATGTATTACAGTTAAGCACTTAAATGTCAGCTACTAATTTTCTGAATTCCATTCTACTCAGTTCATTTTAAGAAGGTCAGTACCTTCTAGACTCTGTACTTGGTTATTAGGTTTAGCATTGAATAAAATGCATCCAAAATTATTATTATCTGTATAAAGTTATCAATAGCTAATGTCTTAAAATTGCCTACATATATATACACACACATAGAATCTTATTCCGTTTCACATAATTTTCTTTTTCTTTGACATGTAACTATTCAGATTACTTTACGAAGAACGAAATATGAAGAAAGTGAACAAAGAAATCGAATTAGCTAGTAGTATACGACAAACAAACAATTAATTATTTAATTACTTTACTTTTTTTTTTTGGTTTTCTTTTCACATTATTTTACATTGTTGAATGTCATTTATGTGAGTGTTTTGTTTTAAGATCTTACGATTTAAAATGAAAATTATTCCAAATCTATTCATTCCATGTAATAAAGAAGATGGAATTACTGAACTTTAATTAATTGTGTAATGTATGTACCGATAATTGATACAACAATGTCGTCAATTTACATTAAAATATAAAAAAAAAAGATTTGAATAGAAGCTTGAATTTGTTAAAGCATCGTTTTTAATTATGAACAGTGTAGGAGAAATACTGTTTGACATGTTCAGTGCATAATCTAGTAAACTATAATACAGATGTATTATAGTTTACTAGATTATGTATTGCTAAATAATAAGAAAAAAAGTGCATACGTTACATTTCCATCAAGCATAAGTTATGCACCATTTCAGATAAAAGCATAGTAGGTAGAGCATGGTAGAGTCATGTTGTATCTGAGCAGGGATGGTCGATTCGGTTATCCACAGCACTATGTCCTACAGCTAGCACCCAACCGTGCTTTAATCTATTGCTCAGGTACAATAATCCGACTGATTTATCATGAAGCCAACTAGTCACTCACACGCATGTATTACAACAACAACGACCATAAACCAATAATATACAAGATATATATATAAGGTCTAGCCATTGACTCATATGTCTGTTACGCTATATTGACCAATCACATATCTTCTTCCAGATATGTCATTTTTTTTATAGCCCAAGCAACACAGCCCAGAAATCAGTAAGGACTAATTGATTTCTATTATGCAAACAATAACATCTCAGATGATAAAACTAAATTATTAGAAAGTAATATCTAATAAACCGTATATGTTGGCCATCTGAAATGTGTTAGGCTTACGAAATACTAATCAAAACGATAGTATATTTCAAACGAATAATTACACTAATTGTGTTTTGTGAATTGAACGCCACATAACTAAATGTTATTTGTTAACTTTCTTAACTACATCGGTCGACTAAACAACTTATAACTATACGGAATGTACTTGCACTTTGCCAGAATTGAATTAAATCGTGTTTTAAGGAGTTATCAGAATAAAAATTAGAAGTAATGAAGATACGTCACTAAAATAATGTGCACGTTTTGTGATCAACAATAACCACAGATTCATGGTATTAATACTTCAACTACCAAACTCATTGTCAGTCCGTAGTATGGCAATGTACATCTATGTGTTTCAGACTAGTTAAGTTTGGATTTCAGTACAGAATGTATAAACGAAGACGCCATGATTAATATGAAGGTGATTGGAAAGTAATTTGTTGAGCTTAATGTAGTTAGACATGGACTATATGGTCATTACAAAACGGATAGTTGAGTTTTGCATTCTGCTAACAGTATTTTCTATAGGACTGTTGTAATGCATTACACTGACTGACATATTTATATCACTTAATCAAATGATGGGAAATTGAAGCAATGTGCGACGTGGATGTAAGTTTAATTTAGTCTGCGTTGCAAAATTGTGCTAAGCGGTTGATGTAAATGATAATTTAAAGTATTCCATGAAATATTGCTTAGTAGAACCGTGGATTTTGGTTATAGTTTCACATTAAAGAAAAATTGTATGTTGTTTTTTTTATCATTGAGTTTGTTACGTTTTAGTGATACTTGGAGCACGAGAGATGGTTAATTTCATACATTTTTTATATGTTGCCTTTTCAAAATATTTTTAAACCAATATGACGATTATTAATATGAGAGATGTTTAAGTGATGTCTATTTTCGTCTAATAACGTGGTACTTTAACAATTAGTGATATTCTGATAATAATTCAAAGCTTTATATAATCACATCGTATTTTTCTCAAAGCCTAAAGACGTTTAACGCATTGTTTGAGTTCGTGTACGCGCACAGATATAAACGTATACGGTGAATGAAACAAATATTCACGTTCTGCAGATAACCGTTGGTGATGCACTGTTTTTTTTATTCATAACCATTAGTACAAAATACCTGTATACTTAAAAAATCAACAAAGTTGCATGAAGTACTAAATGCAATGTACGCGATAACCAAAAATACTCCGAGACGACTACGTGATATTTGTTTACACTTGTGTCGACGCTTAATAACATCCTATTTAATTAAATAAACACCTTAGAAACGGATCAGCTGCTTCTTGTTATTACAGTTTGTTACTTTAAATAGATGAAAACTCAATAAATTTGCTGGTAATCGCTGATCAAGAAGTCTTTAACATAGAATAGACTGCGCTGATGTGGTATGGCAACCTGAACTAATGTACGTACGTACGAAGTTCTGCGTTGTATCTGTCTGTCTGTCTGTCTGAATAGACTACTATAAATAACCAAATAATTTCCCTTCTTACGAAGAGAATGAAACATTATATTTGTATATTTTTCTATTAACAATGTATTTAGTTTTTACATTAATTTGACATACCAATTAAAATGATAAAATGTTTTTATATTTACAAAAGTGTGCAGAAAGAAGAATAGAAGATAATTTGTAAATTAATGGACTGAACACAGGTTAAGTAACAAATAATTATTTACAAAACAATATTAGATTAATTAATCATTTAGTTTGTTTTGCTCAATAGAAATAATGGATGTATGTACAGTGTTTTAAGAGAAAGAGAAAAAAAAAACAAACGAAAGGATAGATGTTGAAAAATATTCATCTTGTCGAATGAGGGCACCGGTTACGTGTATGACCAGGTTGTCGGCATAAACCACAACATCTAGAAGAAGATGATGCAGACAGACCATGGTCACGACTTTTATTCTTGTATGTTGTACCTGAAAATAAGGACTGAAATCATAAAATATTCCAATTTATTTGAAAAGCTTTGGATATTAGTTTTAAATTATTCGTGATAAACGATAAAGTATGCAACATACCTCTCGAATTGTTAGAAGCAGGAGGAGGCCATAAAGGAACATGTCCAACAGATATATTTGTTTCTAGCATTTGCTGCTGTTCTGTGATAATTAGGCCTTTGTTCAACACTTGATCCAGATGAATATTGTCCACTTGAAAATCCACTTGTGAGTAAACTCGTCTGTCCTGGTGATGTTTCAGTATTATCTGCCCACTGAAAAAAATTACATCCAGATACCGGACCACCATCAACATTAGGACGACCTTTCGGGCATGCATAAAACCGACGACCCTTGTTAGATGACTGTTTATTAACAACGAGCCTAGTGTTGATTTTTAAGGAAAAGGTAGAATAATAAGTAATCAATCGCTAGAACTGAAAAATTGCAGAAACGGAAAGATACTACTCAAATACAAAAAAGTTGAGTGGTAAACAAGCCATATCAATACATTATGTCTCCAGCTAATCCTTTAAAGTACAATCAAAAGCAGAGTTTTCTTACACACAGTTTAGAACATTAGCAAACTTGAAAGAGTTTCCATGCTAATCTAATTTAAACTATCGGAACGTAGGAAGTTAATTCGACGTGTTAAATATATTTCAGTTTTATTGTGTATATAAATTCCCAAGAGGTGATTGATTAATATCCTGAGTGAGCTCATCATTACAGGTTTAATATTTATAAACTCCCAATACTATTCGCAATCCAATATCAGGTTAAAGTAATCACGATTCCCTTATTAGGCAATAGACTAATAAAGTAAGCACACTAAACAGTTAGTCGTGTTTCCCATACTGAATTACGAGTGATCTGCTTTAAAATAACTATCTAGGCAACGAGTATGAAATACTTCTGGGCAATATTGAAACCGAAAGGTGCGTTTATTTAGAAAATATAACAGTACTGTCCCACCAAATTGTACAGCATGAATTCGGAAGAATAAATGCATATGCTAATAAATAGAACTAAGATAAGAAAGAACACTTCTGCAGAAACTTTTAAGGTTATCCGAGATAGGCACTCTGATATGAGTAATTGATCTTAAAACCTGAGTAAGACATTAGTGTCGAATTGATAAACATTTAGGTTAGCCTTTCAATGTCTCATTTTATGGGCAATTTAATTAGATCAATTCATGTCTCTTATCACAAACCCACAATTTTCATCTATTAGAACAAAAAAGAATGGACAAATTACTTACAGCTTTGCAGGCTCTCCGCATCGACATACAATACAAGATGAATTCGAATCTGAAGAACCAAAACCAGAAGTTCTACCATTGATTAAATTGTTTTGAAATGGGTTTTCATTACGAGTACTCAAATCCGTAATGTCATTTCTAAATGGTCTAATAAAAAGATAATGAACATATTGAATAGCTACTGAACGTACGAGTAAAAATAAAATGTTAAATTGCTGATTATAAACTGTAGTCGCTAGTTTCTAAAACAACTTATAAATTTAGAAATGTTTTGATAGTGCTCTAAACAGATATCAAACTATGATACTGGTTAATGAAGTCTTAAAACACTAGAATGCCTTCGGAAATGTGATTTTGTTAGAGCAACATGAAGTTATCGTGCTGTTGGGGATGCAATATCCCTAGAAATCAATTGGTAAACCCATTGTAATTTATTTGTGTAGATTTTCATTTTCACACCAAGTGTACATTATTATTTTCAGTTTGTGTTAACTACTTCGAAGGACCTTGAACCCTATTAGTTCGTTTCTCTTTTAGCACGCTATTTTTCTGACACTTTCAAGAACATTATTTATTGTTTATGTACTCACGAGTTGTCACCATACTATTCACCTTCCAGACTGCTTGTGAAATTACACTTTCCTGCTAAAGCTGGTTTTCATGCTACAGTTACTTCGGTTAGAATGCAGAGAGTAGCATAGCTACGTTTAGTGTTATTGTAAGGCTGGTCGTTGTTCTCGTTCAATCGTATTAAGATAATATCTTAATTCTACAAACATATAACGTTTACAATATGTAACCGACAAAGTTAAAAGATTATAAAAGGATAACCAAATCAGAATTTAGTTACAAGCATGGATATTTTGTCTATATATATATATATATGGGTAAGTAGGATAATGTATATTTAATAAAAGCAGTAAAACAAGTTGTATTTCAAAACATTTTACTTTTAATGGATCAAGTGCAAGATCTGATTGAAAAAAATTCATCTTCAAATAATAATTAGTGGCAATCAACATAATTGAGTTGTCTGATTATTATTGTCAAAAAATGATGAATGCTTTTAAAAAGCTGGAAGTATAAATAATGTCACTGGATAAAAAATCAAAGAAACTTACACCTGAGTACTAGAAAGCAGAGGATTACATTGATCAAATGCTGCCGAAGTTGTTTGAGATTTCCATAGAAAGAAATCACATGATTTACCTGTTGCACCAGAACAACGATAAAACAGTCGACCTAAAAAGTAAAAACAAGGCTAATAGATTAAAACTATTAAACGTTACAGGATAATCTGTATACTGTATTTGTGTTTGAATTTTCAATGAGAAACCGAATTTAGTAAATATCACAACGGCAATCTGAAAAATTACTTCAATGGTATGATTATTAGTGACAATGCTTGTCACTGAAAGGCGTACCAATAAAGTACGTTTACCTTATACAGGCACTCTACTCAAACACTACATATCGAGTCAAAATTGATTAGTGTGTTCGTCAAGATTGACCGCTTGCCTCATTTTTATTTAACTTTATCATCAATATGGTTTTAGAGTTAACACTTTTATCGTCTGACTTCTCCGGGTTGACCTCCTTCTAGGAGATAAATTTGTTGACTTATAATATGCAGATGATATAGTTCTATTGGGTGAAGATGCTGAAAAAGTGTTGCTGAGCCAGGTCAGTAGGTACAAACTACCATGTTGGAGTCCGTGTGATGATCGTAACCAGTGGTTAAAGACTTTAGGTGAAATGGCTCAAAATCGTTTGCAATGGCGCAAGTGCATCCATTTCCTGTCTTCCTCCAAAGTCTAGGCTTCTGAATTCATCATAATTTTCTGTTTACTGAATTATATATGTATATATATTTTTAGAATCTTATCTTCGATCACTAATCCTTTCTATTAACACTAATACTGTTACAACCTCCACTACTCTGGGATTCGATCTGACAATTTCGCTTCTATCTGCTAATTGAGGCATGGCAACTTAGATTAATGTACGCATGTACTAAGCTCTACGTTGTAACTGACTGACTGATTATCAGTGATTAGCCATAAGATGAATTTATCAAAGTTTAGGTAAGGATTTGGAAATCACTTGACGAGGCTCTAAACTTTCATTGACTAAAGTGATTAGGACACGCATTACATATGCTCACCCTACGCCTACCTTGCCCCACGATGCTGCCTGGCGTAGTAGTAGAATGGAAAATGACCAGGAGCAGTTAAACCGAAATATGCCATCAGTCTATAAAGTTTTTGACTATTGACGTAAGCCATGTTAATAGATACTCGACAGTTGCCGCTACCTTGATGTGGTGTTTGGGCTTACCCATCGTGATGAAGTGGTCGAGCCACACTAGCTGGGACAATCGTTCTTCTAGGTCCTAAAATTCCAGGCAGGCCGTCTGAGGAGCGGTAAGACTGAAAGCAGTAAACCTATGGTTTGAGGGCGAAGTCGTACTGTTGATTGTGAAGAAGTGTAGCAATAGTAAGGTGTTTCCTATGGACAACCAGCATGAAAGCGACGCTGCCTTCCCACAAAGGAAAAGCGAGGTCAGAAAAGGCCGGCATTCAAAATGTACAACTCATCTAACTCCATGGATTTCTTCCCCAGCGGTGATGCTTTTCCAGGTACGAAGCTAACTCACCGAAATCCATTTGTAAAAAGATCGTGTGTGACCGACCACAAGCAGCTGCCCCATGGGCACTACCGTTACACTCTCGGGTCATTAGGACCTCCAGTCCACTTTCCTTTTCAGATACCACAAGAGGAAGAACCCTTCCATGGTGTAAGCAACGGGAAGTGAGAATCACCTCCATAACTCTAGGACCACTCAAATTCACCTTATTCACGATCAAATCCTGTTAGTAAATGCAGACTTTGTGGTTGGATCCACTTGATGATTCCAACCAATGGCTGGTGACACTGGGTGATATGGTTAGGATCGGTCACAGTGGAGCAAGTCTATTCACTCTTTATATTCATCTAGATCTTAAGTTCTACTATTCTTTCATATACACTTATTTGATTTTTTCCCCTATTGCATTCTGTTGTCGTGTCATTCTTGTTAATGTGATATCATAGTACTAATGTGGGATGGTAACTTGAACTTATGGGCATATATGCCAGGTTCTACGTTGATAATGACTGATTGGTAGGAACTTAAAGATAACATCGGATAAACACCTTGATATTCTTATAAATCAAAGTTGTTGAAAATATAGAACAGTGGTCTAAAGACAACTCTGCCTGCAGTTCTTCTAGGGTTACTGCTGGTCCAAAGCCCGGGTAAAGGAGGAGGGTTGGGCATAGGGCTAGCATCTCTATCCCGTAAAACACAAGCTTGCTAAAAAAACGCTAGCTAGATTAAACAAACTGCTGACATATGCATTCCCAGTAAGGACCAGTGTCAGACAAGACTGCCTACTCTCGCCTTTCCTTTTCCTTCTATTCGTTGATTGGAAAGAGGGAAAGAGCAAGATCATCAGACTCAACACAGAGAGCACGGACCCAATTAAACTTGATGGTGAAACTCTGGAAGTAGATACCTTCACGTACCTGGGAAGCATCATCGATGAACAAGGAGGATCCGATGCAGATGTAAGGGCAAGGATTAGAAAAGCAAGAGCAGCATTCTCACAGTTAAAGAATATATGGGATTCCAAACAACTGTCTACCAACCTCAAAGTTAGACTCTTTAATTCGAACGTCAAGACGGTTCTTCGGTATGGAGCTGAAACCTGAAGAACTACTGCAAACATCCACAGGGGGGTACAGTTATCTATAAACAACTGTCTACGCAAAATACTAAATGTCCGCTGGCTGGAAACCATCAGCAACAGCCTACTAAAGAAGAGAACAAACCAACTTCCAGCTGAAGAGGAAATCAGGAAACGACGTTGGAAATGGATAGGACATACATTGCGCAAATCATCAGTCTGCATCATAACACAAGCACTAACTTGGAATCCTGTTGGAAAACGGAAAAGAGGAAGGCCAAAGAACACACTGCGTTGAGAATGGGAAGCAGACATTAAAAGGATGAACAGCTACTGGAGACAGCTGGAAAGGACAACTCAGGACAGAGTTGAATGGAGATTACTGGTGATCGGCCTATGCTCCTCCGGGAGGGGTAACGGGCGTAATTAAGAAGTAAAGTAAGTCAAAGACATCACAGTCACTGAAGGGTTTATGTATAATCTTGTGTACCGTAATGAACAAACGTTAGTAAAGAGTTTCTTAACAGACCGGTACAAATACGAACAATGCTCTCAGTGGTTTACTAAGTAATGTCATACCGAGATGAAAACTATCTTCAAAGAAAGTAGAAAGTAACTAGGATTGTTTAGTGTAATTCGGAAGCTCGAATACTAATAATCACAACTAATATAAGAGATAAAAACATAATAAATAAGTGGATAAATTAGTGAGTGAGTGATCACCGATAACATAATAAGAATTATTTACAAACCTTGGTTGGGGCCAGGTTTCCTAACAGTCAACTGAATAGCCGAGCGGCCACAATTGCATACGATGTCAGAATCATCAGTCTCTGAATTATCAACTGATCTTGACGGATTAGATCGGAGTGGTATATTACGGGATGGATGACTGACAGTAGTCGAATGTAGATCGAAATAAGTGTTTGTATGCAATGAGCTAGAGGAATCATGATGACTATCAATTGTGGATGGAAACAAAGAGATGGAGGAGGAAGAAAATTCTCTTGTTTGTGAAGTAAGAGTATTTTGATTCCTAATGTTGTCTCTTGATAGATTCGTTCCTGAAGAAATTGATGAATTACTAACCATTGGAATACGGATCCCTAATATTCTACAGATATCTTCATCACAAAATATACAAGTTGTATACCTGTCATATTTTTTTAAAAAGCAGAGAATATTAAAGAGACTTGTAAATAACAAGTTAAAAATTCCAAATTATTAGTTAACTCTGAGATGCTATAATATGCAGTAGATATGAGTTGAGAGCAAGCTTTGTTTGATTACGTTCACCTGTCAAACTAACCGTCTATCTTGATACTTCCAAACAGTGATAACTAGTAGCAAGAAAATTCAGTAACAACTTTGTGAAAGCATACTTGTAATCATCACAGATAATAAAGTCTGTTGTGGGCTTGGAACTAATGGAATCTTGTTTCATCAAATTCACCGTACGTTATTGAATCAGCAGCAACAAGAATTTAAAAAGATATTTTGATAATTTCAAATAAATTGAGCATTGGATAGGTTGTTTATAAAATGAGTTATATATATTTGTAAAATTCCAATGAGTAGAAATTAAAATTTCTGACGAGGCGACTTACACTAAGCCGCGAAACGTCAGAAATTTTAATTTCTACTCATTGGAATTTTACAAATATATAAAACTCATTTTAAAAAGATATGTTAAAATGAAAGAGACACGCAACACCGATCGTATTAATTTAAGTGAATGGTAGTAGTAAAGACAGATGTTTTCAATCTCAAGATAAGTATCTTAAAAATACCGAATAGTACTATCCCATCACTAAGACATTACCAAGTAAGCCACAAACTTGTTGTGTACATATAAATTGAGTGTAAGAACATAGACTGCTGGTCAGTCATAATCATAATAGAACCAGACAAAAGTGCGCGTTAACCTAGGTATATCATTTTGCACGCTAGGGAGTCGAGACAATTCCAATAGCTACGGAGAACAGTGTGTACAATTCATTTAAGTAGTCCAACCCAAACCCCATGTAGTCTTCCATATCAAAACATGAATTGGCTGGAAAACACTGTAATATAAGGTATAAAGATTTAAATACATTGTAAGATACTTGAGTGTTTGTTATCCCATTAAGGGAGAATCAAGTGGAAACTACATTCTCCATCAGAAAGTGGAACCCGTGGGACAGATAAAAGAGTTCGAAATTCACTAATTAACTATGATTATTAATTTGTATTTATTTGATCGATAAATTAAGAAAATCTGAAAAACATTTTCTACTTATAGGTAACAAAATTGTAGTGATAAAAATGGAAGTTTTTATAACGCACACTTACTCTTTAGTATCATCATCCTGAAAATACCCATTTGGCAAGTGAAAATTGGGTCGAAAACGTAAGCCTAATTTTAACGGCCCTGAATGGTTATCAGAAGAACGTATAGACGAAAGGGAAATGTAATTTTTACAACGATTGCAAGTATTTCCATTTGATTCGGATAAAACACGAACATGAATAACCGACTCTGGAAACCAAATAGCATACCGACAATTCGGATAACCAGAACATGAAAGAAACCAGCCACCATTGTTTGTTTGATTGACTTCAATTGGACTTTAAAAGAAACGATTACTTTGAAAGATTAATGGTGAAAACGATGTACAAAAATAACCATAATACTTGTTACCGATTTGACAATAATCAATGTAAATCTGATTGATCATCGTACCTAGTTGTACAGTTGAATCGCGAGATAATTATTTTATACACAGTAATTGGCATAATAAGCAAATGAAAATCCATAATTATTAAGGCATTACTCAGCAACCCTGAATTAAGCCAAATGATTGTTTTTCACAGAGTAGCAAATAATATTCCCGTGAAAGCCTTTCTATAAACATGACTGATGGTTTGAAATTTTCAGTCAACCAATCTGATTAGGCGTAGAATGAAGGAAAACAGAAACTATTCTACTAAAATAATGCACAGACGAAATAAAATGAAAAAATGAACAAACGAAATGACGATAACTTTTAAGTGTCACAGAAGTATGAGAAAACTAAAACTAACCTAGAATTAATTGAGACATTTGAACCAGTTGATAACTGACGTAGAGCGCTTCTTTTTTGGCGTAGAATTAGATCAGAATGGCATGCAGGGCACAATGCAACAATTGAGTTTACGATGCTGCTTCGAGTCTGTTCATTATTTGTGTTAATTGTAGCAAAAGATGCCATCTCGCCGACACTACCAGATATATCTACATGTATTCAAAGATATATATATATATATATATATATATATATATATATATATATATATATATATTGAATTGAAAATAATCAACCGACTAAATCGATATTTCTCATTACAGGCATACCATAGTCATATTTTAGTTCCAAGTAATATTGATTTTAACAAAGCATTTTGTTAATCATAACTTGATTTGCTTCTTTGTACTTTCTGCTATAATTATTTATTGAGATTGTAAATTAGTGTAATGCTGCCCTGGTTACTGCATTAAATAAAATTGATTGAAGTCTACACATTAATCTGAAGATACAGCTTTGGTTACCATTACCGATTATCGCCGCTATCTAGACGTAGTAGTTGGGCCTACCAATCGTGGCAAACTAATAAGGCTTTACTGACTGGAAAAACCTCTCCCTAAGGTCCTATCATTGCCAGTAGCTCAGTCAAAGAGCAGTAAGATTAAAAGAAGCACAAGTACGATCCGAGAGCGAAGTTGTGCAGTAGACTGTACAGAGGTGTGATGAAGGCAAGATGTTTTTATAAAACGACGAGCATAATAGAGATGCTGACTTCTCATAAAGGATGAGTTAGAATAGATCGATCATAAAAATGCATATCTCATTTTACTTAACAGATTTCCATCTACGGTAGTAAAGCCTTAATAAGTACGGAGTTAATATGGTATTGGTATAGAACTAAGTATGAAAGTGGAACAAGCATTTCTTGAATGGACTTCTGTTGACAGTCGACTATGCGCTGTTTGATCAAACGATTTGGTAAGAAGTCGGAAAAATAGGGGCATACATCGTTGTCTTTTCGTCATTTCTGTGAAACATGAATTTTACAGAAAGCTTCCTAAATTACTTCATGGGGCTAAACACTCAGATTTGGTACTCATCAAGTGATTGCAACTCCCAAGTAGGTAACCTGAGACTGAGAACGATTTAGGTGTCCCAAATCAGAAAACAGGTAGTGGTGACCGCCTGCTGTAACTACGCTCTAGCAAGCACCAACTATGAGCATTAGCGCAGACATCATTTGATATAACGACTTTCGGTACTACCAATGAAGAACTCACATAGACCGTATCACTATCAGTCACCATTGGAGAGACTCGATATAAGACTGCTGCTTTTTCTAGAGTACATGTTTAGATTTTCATCATGCTCCAGTACAACCACGAATTTGCTTGCATCTATCTGGACACAGAAAAACCATAACAAGAAAACCCATGAGAATTCAGTTTAACGAAAGCCAAGAGTTAATACCAGGAACAACTAAAGAATCACTTTCCGCACAAATGGCGCAGAGACTTAGACTTTGGCCAACATGAAAGTCATGGGTTGGACTCCCTTGGTGGAATTGAGAGTGCATACTGACAAAAAGACCCATATAAAGATGAGACAGCTGTTGAGTGAAGAGGATCACTTAGGCAATTGTGAAGACGCGGTTCACCTACATGTTGCTTGGCATGATATCCAAAACAGCTATGGAATCAGTAGTGATATCTATCAGAGACTTGAACCAGAAGACTAAGAAAAATCAGTATATCTCAGAAACGTCAATTGAATTGACAGTCTTCCGTAAATTATACTGTCAGGATCCGAACACGATGATGAGTGCAAATAAATCAGGTATAGACTGACAAAAATATTTGCAGAACGATCACGAGCAGTGGTGGGTAACGAAAGCGAAAGAGATAGAAAAGGAAGAAGCGATGGGTAACACTAATCAACTTTCGGACTAATAAAAGAAACTGGGATTAAGAAATCAAGTTTGATAACCTTGATACTTATGCCAATACTACGTTACTTAACTGTAAAATGATTGTAGACCATTAACAATAGCAATCGTGATAAGGAGGTGCAAATAACTTACTTTGAACATTTTCTGCCTCTTGCTCCAATCGAACAGCTAGTGCTCTGTCTAACAATGATGCTTGATTTAAAGCTAAACGGAATAATTCTTTGTACTTATTTAGATGATAGCGTAACACATCTGAAAACGATGTTTTAAAGTAGAAACTTTTTAAAAATGGATTCATTAATGAGGAAGTGAAAACTGAAAATGATACACTATCACAATAAACCTTGCTTTTCCCACAAGTATTCATCCTAAAATTTTTCTAGATTAAGATGCTATAAGACTATTTTCAGTCAGAATTTTTAATACAAACGTCAAGACAGTTCTACTGTATGAAGCTGAAACTTGGAGGATTACGAAAAGTATTATTCAAAAGTTACTGGTATTTACAAACAGTTGTTTACATAGAATACTTCGAATCCGTTGGCCAGACATCATCGGAAACAACCTACTGTGACAGAGAACAAACCAACTTCCAGCTGAGGAAGAAATTCAGAAAAGACGCTGAAGTTGGATAAGACACAGTAAAGAAACTACCAAACTGTGCCACAAGGTAGGCTCTGAATTGGAATCCTCAAGGCCAAAAGAGAGGAAGATCAATGAACACATTGTACCCGGAATTGAATTCAGACAGGAAAAGGATGAACAGCACTTAGGAAGAACTGAAAAGGAGAGTTCAGGACAACGTAAAATAAAGAATCGTGATCAGTGACCTATACACTATGAGGGGTAGAGTAACAGGCACTGATTGACTGAGGCAGTTCATGTCTCAAGATTACCGATGGGTGAGAGAATATAAAGCTAAACAGACTGTTGGAATAAATAAAATAGTCATCCTTTGACAAGATTACAATTTAGTGTTTTTTTTTTAATATCAGTAACGTACATACGTATGTGTTGCACATAAACTAATTTGGTATTCGGAAATATACCTTCATATAAAGTTTATTTTATAATTCGGATGGTTATTTTTGTGGATATTGATAATTTTAGTTAATTGAATGTATTTATTAACAAATAGTCAAAACAAAATCAGAGGCTTATTAAGAGTTAGATCACAAATTTCAGCTGCTAAAAAAAGTGCAGCAAATTCAGACAGTATTGATTAGGTGACATAAATAGATAGAATTTATCCAAATACCTAGAGAATTCTGATTTTTAAGGCTTGAAATAAATTACGGAAATCGGTCTTAACTATTAATTAGCAGAAAAAGATTCAAAAAATATACTCGCATGAAAACAGCTATTTTGCTTACCTTCTTTCGTTTTTCGACCTTCACATATTCTTAAAACAAGAGTGAAAGTTATTATGTGACAAATTTCAAGAGAAAACATGTAAGCTAACATATTAATAAATATGAGCAGTTAAGAAATTCGAATCACAAAAAGTTAAAAACCATTGAATTTGAGTAATGACGATCATTTCTGAGTTATGTTACCCCAAAAACTCTATACTATCGTTCATAGAGGTGATAGAAACATTTAACGTACGATTATCAAGATATAGACATGGACTTCATCTTACCTGTAAGGGCTTAAGAAACAGAATAGTCAACTCTCATATAGTAATTAAGGTTTGGTACACGAAGTTGACACCCCTTTAAATCAGACTCAAGAGGTACAGGAGTATAAACCCTTATTTATTGAATTTAAAAAACTGGATAATATAGGGAATATTCAATCTTACGAATAGTATATGTAACAAGTGTTTCAACTAACTTACTTAAAACAAACGTATAGTTTCCTTAATTGATTATTTTAGCATTTCATATCAATGTTCAGATGTTTTTAACTAGGTGGTTTAATCATAAATGAGTAATGTTTAAAATATATCGATAATTCAATATTTCACCTATCTGTGAGGCATAACAACAAAAGTGGAAGCAAATCTGTGTTAGATCCTACGCAAACAGCGACTGACTGATTTCGTTTGTCCACAACGACCATTCATATAAACTGCCTTGATCGGAAATAGAGTACGGATCAAAATAATTAAATGCACACATTTGTAAGGTCATCAATAAAGAAAACAATTATGCTAGCATTCCTCTACCAGTGGTCATTACTCGACCTTAACAGTTGTTAAATTCACTAGAAAAGTAATGTTGCATCTGAAATTAGTTTATCTTGCTTAAATTAAAACTATAAAGAACACCAACCACTGATTCTAGAAACATTTAAGAAAATTCATGGGTTAAAAGAAATCAGTTGTTGAACTTTCTGACACGAGGCTGTAATGTTTCATTTACTAACGTTTATAACTAAATAGAACCAATTCAAATTCCTAAAAAGTAATTATGCATCACACTATATACAATTTACTAAAAACAACTTACAGCTTAAGATCGGCTTCGAATTCAGATCGTAAATTAGGTTTGGACATTTCAAAACCCATAGAATCATAGCCTTGAAAAAGAAAAAGCAATCACATTAGTGAAATCCAGTGTATAGCTAAAACAAAATGATCGCAAACAACTTCATGATTAGCAATTTAAGCATAACACAAGCGTGAAATGTGAAAATTCAAGAAAGCATTATTCACTAATGATAACTCATAACACTTCATTTTAATCTTAATTTATTAATTAAATTTAACAAGCAGTACGTCGACAAGGCTGGTATTTTCATCAAAGGAGAAATAATGAATACATAGTAGTCTGCTAGAATCTAAACACTGATGAATCTACGGTTTTGTTATAAGAGGGATATACTATACTATACTATACTATACTATACTATACTATACTATACTATACTATACTATACTATACTATAATATAATATAATATAATATAATATAATATAATATAATATAATATAATGATATAATATATATAATTCTTAAATATAATGTTTTAAAAGGAGACAGTGGGAAATAATAGTCTTATCCAAAGCGGTTAGAAGTCCGGACAACCATAAATGTCCAGCTTCTGAACTGAAAAATTAAGAATTAAGATTAAATTGTACTTGGTATTTATTAATTTGATGCGGAATTCAACACACTTAGATTCAATTATGAGTAACAAGCATACCTTCCACTAATCCCATTCCCTAACTGACCCGGAACAAGAAATTTGTTTTGTTCTAAGCCCACATAAAGTCTTTGTTTAATTGTTTCAATATGTTCAGCATGCGTAGCATCTGTGCCGATCCCATGACGATCCATAAGAGAAATAAGGTCAGCTTCTGTAAGTAAAGGTGGTGCACAAGTTTGACCAGTTAGTATCTGAATGAAAGATCAAAAAATAGGTGAAATTTAAAAAGAGGATTCAATTATTTAAACACTAATTACTTCTATCAATGTGTAATTTATACTTAATCATACAATAACTATCATCAAGCATACTAAAACCAACAGGAATTTGACATAAAGGTCTATAGAGAAAAACTGACGTTAAATAAACGACTTACTTCAATATTGTTAGGTAATATCCATTCACCTAATTGAAATATAGGCATATCCTTTTCAGCCCACCGATCATAAATATAAACTTCCAGATAGTTCAGGGCCAAAATCATAAGACCCTTAGATTCAAACAACTCTCCATCTTCTGGGGTAAGTAGATTAACCATACATGCACTTGAACTAGATGTTCTTGGAAGAGTAGGTTTACCAATACACAAACGAACTATAGTCTCAGCGCCTTCTGCATCTGCTGAAAGACAAGCTAGGAAATGTCGAGTAACCAACTCATAAAGGCGTGCTTCATCACCCTAATGTGACGAAAACAAAAAGTTACCTTAAAATTAGAAAGGATGTTTCAATTGCTTAAATTTTCAATTATTTAAAGGATATTTTTACAGTCAGTAAGATATACCTATAGTTGCAATGACTAGCATTCAACTAACACTTATGACAACAGACTAGTTAAATCACCTCGATACCTGCTAACAAACGTAAGACCAGCGACACAACAACAGGAAGCTAAGCTATTCCGCAGCACCCAGGCCCAGCTAATTAGAGTAAGAAGTACAACGTCAGCAAGAAGAGTTTAATTCCACAGGCAGCCAAGCAGACGTATCACAACACATACATCTAATGCGTATATACACAAAAAACAGAGCGTCTTTGGAATGTCACAAATAGCGTACTAAAAGAAACAACGAACCAATAAGATTTAGCGTCATGCTAAGTGGGAAACACAAACTAAAGGTGAAGAAAACTTTCCGGCGCGAAAACGAGGAATTTAAATTTACACAATTAAGTCACAAAAATAACAGATTTACCAAGAGTATTCTGGGGATCTAACATCCCCAACAGATTCAAGAAGAGTAATTAACTTCCTGAACTGTTTTCAGAAGACTATTACATTTATTTTGAGTGTACGTAAATCGATTATTTTATTTTTATTACCTTAATATCCCACTCGACTCACGAATCGTATCATATCATTCAGAAACTATAATCAATTTAATCTGTATCTGTACGCTTAGTTCCGAATCATTATTGTCACCGTTTTGTATGAATGTTATCCTTCCAATCGGTGCGTTGCATAGTCAGATTTCGTATGCATATAAACAAATGAGTGAAATATAATCTGTCTAGTGGTTAGCTCAGTTGCCTTGTTTTCTTCATTCTGGCTTTGGGGACAAGTAGTAATGGAGCAGATGTGTTCGCATCCTGACTGGTCCTATTGAGGTTACTGTTTTCCACATATTGTGACTGACTATACTCTCAAGACACAATACATTGTAAGAAATTAATGAACACCTAGCAGATCAAAATACAACACTAATAACTTTAATCATAAAGTCATCGTTACTCTTCACTGATTTCTCGAAGAGAGTATTAACATGAACAGACCCTAAATGTTTAAACTAAAGTATCATTCAACGTCATAGGCTGGGATTTCGGTCTCCTAAAATGTTTTCACTGACAACTAACTCACAAATACTAGTTTTTATTTTAAATCCACTGATCTTTTCTAATCTGTATGGGTTAATAAAGATATCAACGCGGTATTTATAGCTGTTTGGATATCACGAAAAGCTTCTTCTGGACGAAAGTCCCACTAATAGTTAATCGATGTTTTTAAAATGAATTACTAACCATCCCGTTTTAGAACTGAGTTCTGCAACGTCATCACAATATGACTATTTTACGTCTGTTGGGCGCAGTCCGAACATGTGTTTTAGAAGAAACAGTAGACTTCTGTCAATCATTTGTAAGAATGACTAATAGCAACAAAATTTATTTATGCAGATGTTTGAGGAACTGTGAAGTCAACGTTTCGAGGGATCAGTTTGGATGTCTCCCAAGTATATGTATGTAGTAAACAACTAGTACATAATGGTTAGATATGATCCTACTTGTAAGTTTTTATTTGACTGATTTAGCATTTCAAAAAAACCTGTGCCTCCCAAATACAAGGTGGAACATTTGTACACCAAAGAAGTGCATTTCAAACCTTACACAAGTGGACTACTGCCACCAGAGTATTATGGCAAATAAACTGTTGCAGTGTCAGCTTGGCTATACAGAGAAAGACTAAATTAACGCTACACCATAAAAACTAATTACGTAACGAAATTAAGATATACAAACTCGAATTAGGATGGAAGTAAGAAGAGAATATTAAACTATATATATATATAAAGAATCTATCTAATTAAAGGACAATAAGTATAGAAGGCGCATTAGTATATTCAAATGCACTCAATAAATTGTTACTTGTTTGATATTCTAATACTTCATTCTAGACAACAGCTACAAGTCGTTTATGGTCTCCAAAATCAATCTTCTGAACAAGATTTTTCTATTAGACTAATGTGTTTGGAAGAGAAAAAAAGCCTATATTCACTACTAAAGAAAACAAGGATATGCTAATGAAGCAATCACTAAACAGTCCTCTTTGATTTTCTTAATAGTTTATGAGAATGACGACAACATATGACAACAAACACCAAGGAAATAAATAGATTTTTAAAATGCTGTTCACTTTACTGGTGGCTTTTTCTGTTATCTGTACACTATAGTTGCATAGAATACCCAATTCTATGTAAAGGAAATTTCCCATATTGGACAAACGGGAAAATATTACTCTAAATTCATTCGACAGTTCATTTTAAAAATGAAGAAATAACAAAGGTTGTGTATTTTTATCAACAAAATATCTAAACGACAATATACCTGAAGTGAATCACCTGCCTTTAGCGGATGTATGGGTGGATGAGCCTTATCACTTGACTTTCCATTTCTAGGATTAGGACCACGTTCAAGAATTCTATTGGCAAAATCTTGACCAAATAATGTTTTAAAGGAAGCGAAAAACTAATAAGACAAAATGTTAGTAATAGTATGTGATACAATCATAATTTACTAATGGAGTCTTCTAAATAAGCTATAAACTCATTATAACTAATGCAGCTCATTTAATAAAAAAACAGGTGATCATGTATCCGGTCAAACTTTTTAAACAAGAGATAACTAAACTATCTGATGATGATCTAGTCTGTCAAATCTATGATGGAGGAAAAGGCTTAGTATTGGTAATCCACAAATCGAAATACAAATGCCTGAACTGCTTTAACGTATATATGAAGCATGAAAAGCTTTAACTATAACAATATACTGATTCCTTATATCCAATGTAGGGAAGCGGATACAATAAATGGTGCGCAACAGCATAAGAAAGATGATAATACTTCGTAGTATTTTATAAGAGACAGTTACTTAACGAATTTCATTAAGTAAACTAGGCCTCAGTTAATGTTGAAATGAAATACGTGAAAAATGATAAGTAATGTGAAATTTCAAAGTGTTGATTTTTTGTGAAAAAAATTAACGATAAACAACTGAAACTACAAGGAAATTGTAGGCCGTTAATAATCAATGCACAACATTTGACAGATTCAATTCATTCCTAATAATGTTTTTATACAGTTAATGAATTTAGTCGATCTATGGAATAGCTGACTAGTTTAGGTTATTAGGTTACTAGCGCATGTGCACCATTTATGAACACTATAAATGCAAAGCAGTCAACTGAAATCATGAAGATGATAAACACAGTAAGGTAAATTAATAACAATGAAAAGACGAAGCTACTCTGTCGATAAGGGTCGAAATGGAAACTTTAAAATTTCTTCCCTGTCTGATTAACACGAGAGCTTAAGCATATGCATCGCAAAATGTCAGTCAACTAATGTTTTTAAGTACTTACCAGACCAGCGAAAATCTTGTGTTTGGACGCGCACCAAGCTTTTAAGATCTAAATCTGGTGGAAATATTTTAGTTTCAGTACGGGGATATGAAATAAAACCCTTAGTATAAAGCCGCTCAGCCAACTGCATTGCATACTTAGCTCCCATTTGTAACTTGCGAGAGGCCAATTTCTCCAATTCCTTCATAATAAATAAAAAAGACAATATACTTATATGTAAAAACCAATCGGTAAACTATAATTGCTTAAAAGTGGTGACTGATGTATTAGGAAGAAACAAGCCACAACAATCTTACCACAAAGCATGCGTGTGGTGAAACGCTCATAATAGGCGTTATTTATATTGTCTTGGCATTCGATAATCATTCGACAGTGATAAATTGTAAACATGTAAGTAATAACTGACCACATTATCATTTCACAGTACACCCTAGGTAGCCAAGAATACTTGAATGATATTATTGCATTCTCAAGGGACAAGGACGATGTCAGTCAGTCAGTTACAACGTAGAACTTGGTACATGTGTACATCAGTTCAAGTTGCCATGTCTCAATTAGCAGATAGAGATTAAATTGTCGGACCGAATCCCAGAGTAGGGGAGGTAGTAACAGAGTAAGTACTAATGGAAAAGCATAGAGATCACAGATGAGATTTGAAATAAAAAAAGTGATTCAATAAGGAGAAAATTATGAGAAGCTCAAAAACTAGAATTTGGAGGAAGACAAGGAGTGGATGCACCTGCGCCATTGCAATCGATTTTTAAGCCATATCACCTAAAGTCTCTAACCATTTGTTACGATCATCGCGTGGGCCCCAACCAGGTAGTCTGCATCTATTAACATGGCTCAGCCCAATTGTCAATGACTTCATGGATTGATGCCATGTTTTCGTTTGGCCACCCCTAGCTTTCTTCCAGCCTACTCCTACAACAGACAACATTGATCGTCAAAGTAGACGGTGGTCAGTCATAGGTAACACATGCCCTAACCACCTCAGCTGGTGAAGATTCACTACTTCATCAATAGACTTACCGAATTCACCTAGTACTCTATTCCTAACCTACGCATTGCTTACTCGGTGGTCCCAGCAAACACGAGCAATGCTTCGAAGATATCTATGATCGAATACTAGGACGATGTAGCGTTAACTTATATGGTGCAACTGGCACTGAACATATAATGTTGAAGACTCGGACCCAAGCACACTTGGTATTGATAGAACTAATTGGGAATCTAGTCTAAACCGTTAAATGCCTTTCTTTACCCCGGTAACTTAACTTTTGCGTTATTGTTTTCATAGTTATTATTCTCTCGCTAAGTTTCTTTCAATACGTTTTCTCTTTTGATGAGACTTAACAATTCCTTTTTTGGTTACATCATCTTCTTTTAGATGGTTAAGTCCAACTTTTGTGTTTAATTAGGTCATTTAAAGTTTAATAACTGAGTTTTATTCACTTTATTCTCAAATATTTCCAACCACCTCTTATTGTGTAATCATTTGACCTCTGATCTCTATTTTGCTTTCTGGTACCTTCTCTTGGATCGTATATATATTCACAGCATTTTCTCCAACATTTCAAACCATGTTCACATGTTTATGTAATCTTGATTTCAACTAATTCCATCCATTCTCATGAGTATGTTAAAACTTGTTTCAAATATTAATCTTGTAAAATATTATTCTAGGTTGTATGCAGCTGATGAGAAACCAACGAAATAAAATGAATTCATCTTATTCTGCACAAATATTTGTTCTTGCTCTCTTGAAAATGCCACAAAGTGCGACACAAGAGGACTTATCATTTAACAGTTCCCATCGGTATTTAAAATTGGTCACGGTTGCTATATAGGATTTTCATCGTCACGAAAAATATGGACTCTAGCTACATTCCACTAATTGGTTAGATGCTTTGGGAGTATTTCTAACGAATATGTTGGCCATCTGGACATCAGTGAGAAGTGTATGAACACTATGAAGACCCTTCGGAACTAGTTTTTCTCATTAGATTAATTAGCAAGCAATAATTTGAATGACACCTGAATCCGATCATACTTTCAACTAACTCGGAGTAATGGCCACTTAAAATCTACTATTATTACGTTTCAACTAATGTTAAATAATCGTTGCTGTAGGGGCCTTAATTGACGTTGTGAGTACTGATTTTAGGATACTAATCAAGCAAGCTACAACATACAAAACTTCAGTAAATGCAAACAAATAAGCTATTGTTATGAATGTACATAGAATCTCCTCGAATGGTTAACACAACGATGTACATAACAGTCATCGATGAGGCTTCAAGCATCTACTATAAAGGTGTAAAAAACGACAGATGGTCTCATTAAAATCATCGGGTTAAAGGAATGTCTTATTTAGTTTAACGGTCGAATTATTGGGTTCGAATGTCATGTTGCAGACCAAAGAGTTATTCACAATAATAATCAAATATCTATTTAATCTCATATTCATTCGAATCAGTCACCTGATGAAAATTATGTTGTAATCCAAACATCCAAGGAAGAAAATGGTGGTAACTTTATACTGCATGAAGTCGATAACTCAGTAGATAATCATCATAACAAGAGATAACACCAACACTGACCACCCCTTGAAAAGTTAAATGTAGTGTGATTCTTAAAACATCCATGAGAAAATAAATAAAATGTGAGGAAGTAGGCATGCTTGACGAACACCACCAAACGTTAACAATTCCGATAATAGTTTGTTATATGCGCTGACTTGGCTAATAGCGAATGAACAAGGAGCATTCAAAAAATTCACTTTGTTCTTTGCTGCAGCTTTCAATCACAATACCATGGTTGACAGAGTCGAATAATGTCTCAAAGTCAAGGGATACAATAGTAATCAAGAGTTGTTATCTACTAGAGAAAAAAGTTAGTACTAACCGAACTACTACAACATCGATAGCCTCTGGAGATAATTTTAGGTTTATCAAATAACGCAGTGGAAACAGAAGCTTCAAACACGAGTTAGCAACAAGAGTGTGACGATGGTTCGATCGATGATAACGAGGGACAGTAAACTTGCAGGTATACTCCAAAGGAATAACTCACTCAAAATCTGAAAATATAGGATTTTGTTGATTCTAAATCTTTAGAAAACCTCTTAGTCTTTGTTTTGTACTTTGAATTTCTATTTCCTGATTAGTATTAAGAAAAAAATTGTATAACCTGAGTCGATTAAGACTACTTAGGTAAGATAAATCAGAGTCACCAACATCTATCTTAAATTAAAACATCATTAGTTGGCTTATGCACGACAATCGCGGCAGAAAACCCAATCAAGATGAAAAAATCATTGAATGTTAGACTCACTACTGTATCCAATGCAGTCGGACGCCATTTGGATTTTGGGCGTTTAATAACTTCTACGAACTTGACCATAGCGATTCTGTTCAAGAGATCAAAAAACAAATTATACAATAGACAGTAAGATTTTCGGGATGTTAAGCAATATATTAAAATATCATCTAGTTCGAGTGGATATTAAGTAGCTTCATTTAATCAGCTTTTTAAGTAATAGAAACTTTACACCAAAAAAAAGCGAAGAGATTAGCCAGTTAAGATTGAAGATTTCGGATGTCACTACTTCATGTTTACAAAATGATCTACGTTAGCATCAAGCAATTTTTAAGTAGAAACTAGGGCTTAGATATTCATAGAGCGTGAAGTATTTACTCACAACAAAACTGAAGATAATTGAGAAACTGACTACCTTAATAAGCAGGGCAATTTTCGATTTTGTAACGCTGTGGTTAAGTTAAGAGCATCAGAAGACAGCCCTAACAATAATACAGTACGACTTCTAATGACCTTTATAATACTATGTTTTCATCGAAATTGATGCAACCAAAAGAAGCTAATAGTATTTAGTTTCCTTGCCCTTATAATACACAAAGTTCAAGTGAAGCAATACTTTAGATAGAAATTTTATCTTATAAGTGTAACGGACATCAATATTTGACAGTAGTTCTGCATAGCGAAGAATCCTATTTAAAAAAAAATCCATTTGGATTGGAACTTAAAATAAATTGCGCAAAATGTCAGTAGAACAATAACGTACTTGATGTAAATGTTCATAATATGCTCGACAACAATCTTCATCAAAAAGACGTCCACTAAAAGACAGAAAAGCCAAAATGCCAATCACAAACAGAATGAAAGCTAGTATTTATTAATAAATAATCAACGAAAACAATTTAACATACCGCTGCCATTGAAAATCAGTTGATTTTCCATCGCGTGACACAGTGACTAAACAAAAAGATAGAAATCAGAGAATACATAAATGACGAGCAAACAACCATCATCATCTAAGGGTTATGAACCTAAATCCATTATGAAAACCAAAATAATAATCAGTCAAATAGTCACAAAAATAAAACCTAGATAAGACCGAATTGCCCAATTCACATCAGCACATAGAGAGAGGAAATCAGCAAGACAGAAAGCAAAGGAGTCAAACGCAGTCAGTCAGTCAGTTACAACGTAGAACTTGGTACATGTGTACATCAGTTCAAGTTGCCATGTCCTCAATTAGCAGATAGAGATTAAATTGTCGGACCGAATCCCAGAGTAGGGGAGGTAGTAACAGAGTAAGTACTAATGGAAAAGCATAGAGATCACAGATGAGATTTGAAATAAAAAAGTGATTCAATAAGGAGAAAATTATGAGAAGCTCAAAAACTAGAATTTGGAGGAAGACAAGGAGTGGATGCACCTGCGCCATTGCAATCGATTTCAAGCCATATCACCTAAAGTCTCTAACCATTTGTTACGATCATCGCGTGGGCCCCAACCAGGTAGTCTGCATCTATTAACATGGCTCAGCCCAATTGTCAATGACTTCATGGATTGATGCCATGTTTTCGTTTGGCCACCCCTAGCTTTCTTCCAGCCTACTCCTACAACAGACAACATTGATCGTCAAAGTAGACGGTGGTCAGTCATAGGTAACACATGCCCTAACCACCTCAGCTGGTGAAGATTCACTACTTCATCAATAGACTTACCGAATTCACCTAGTACTCTATTCCTAACCTACGCATTGCTTACTCGGTGGTCCCAGCAAACACGAGCAATGCTTCGGAGACATCTATGATGAAATACTAGGGACCTACGAATATCCTATATAATTAATGGCCATGTTTCACATCCATAAAGTAAAACGGATCTGACTGCTGCACAGTAAACGCGTCCTTTCGTCAGTATACGAATATCTCGCCTACGCCACAAGTGACGCAAATTGGCAAAAGCCAATCGGGCTTATGTATACGAGCCGAGATTCCATCAGACACCAGGCCGTCAGGACTGATGAGGCTTCCGAGATAAGTAAAACGGTTAACACATTCATGTGCTTCGCTCCCTATCACTAACTTCGGTGCCGAATTAAGCCAGTCTTGAAGCAGCATTTTTTATTTGGATGAGGAGAATCGCATCCCAAACATGCTTACGTTCATGTTTAAGGTTCTCAAAAAATTCAGCATTTTGTCAGCATCTTCACTCAATAGAACTATATCATCCGCATTATCTAAGTCAGTAAGTTTATCTCCTGAAAGGAGGTCAACCCCAGAGAAATCAGACGACGACAATGTTAACTCTAAAAGTATGTCAATGACAAAAGTAAGTAGAAATAGGAAAAGCGAGCAACCTTGACGAACACCACTTGAGGAAATCAGTTCCAACGACAATCCGCCATAAGCTCTGACTCGACATGTGGTGTTCGAGTAGAGAGTTTGTATACAGTTAATGTACTTCTCTGATATTCCTTTCAATAACAGATATTGGCAAATGACCTTACGATCGATAGAGTCAAACACCGGCTATAGGTCAAGGAATACAGTTATTGTTAGGCGTCTGAAAGTGTGCCTATGTTCCAGAACCTGCCTAAGGGTGAATATTTGGTCTATACAACCACGTCCGGGTCTGAAGCCACCTTGATTTTCTCGAGTTTGCTCTTCACGAGCTTTAGTTAAAGGTCGAAGTATTATTGAAGCTAATATTTTAGACACTATATTTTTTAAACTGATTCTTCGGTAATTGTCACATGAGGACTTTTGTCCTTTCTTATAGACCGGAACGGTTAGTGCTCGAGACTACTCTGATGGGATTACGTCCAGTTCCCGAATTCCTAGCCAAGATTTCAGTCAATTTCGCTGCTACAGCTAGACCACCGTCCTTAAATATCTCAGGGATTAATCCATTAGGTCCTGCTGCTCTCCCTCGCCTTAAGTTCTCTATAGCCTTTTTAACGTCACTGAGACTTGGGGGACCAATGTTAATTTGCCATTCGGATTGTTTGGGGATGGTGGGCAACAGGGATGATGCCAATGGTCAGTTGGATTGTTCCCTAAATTGTTCTGCCCATTAAATTAATCTTCTGGATTGACAGTGAATAGTAATCCCATCCTTTTGGAGATAGTTTCACTTACAGTCGGGTTCCCGATACCCATTTCCTTGATAAGTTTGAACAGTTGCCTACTGTAACCTATTGCCGCTGCCTTTTCCGTCTCTTTAGCTTTCGCCATCCACCACTGCTCACGATCACTGAGTAAGCTTTTAACCATCTTGTGTTTAAGTTGTCCTCGTTCCTCATGATGTTCAGAACCAGACGGGATGTGTTGCCGAGCATCTATCAGTTCAGTAGATGCAGTTGAAATCCACTGAGTTTTCTTAACCTTTTGGTTTAGTTTATTAGTAGATATTACTGCTCTTTTAACAGCTTTCTGGATATCATTTCAAGCTAGTTTAGGATAAGTACAGTTTACGCAGTTGACTAATTGGTATTTTAGTTATTCCTGAAATGTATTCTTGACTGTTTCATCATTAAGTTGAAATCTGAGGGGAATCCTTGTCAGTGGATCTTTTACGTCCAGTGAGACGCAGACTAATACGCGCTCGCATTAAGGCATGATCTGAGTCTAAACATGTGCTCCAAAACGAGCGGCAGTCTTCTATCGAGCCTCTCCAACGATGGCTGATAGCAATGTAGTCTACTTGAGTCCAGCGGTGAGTTGATTTTAGAGTCCGCCATGTCAACCGATGTCTTTCCTTATGCTTAAAGTTGGTGTTTGCGAGAAATAAACGCTTATCTGAACATAGTTGTAGTAAACGGTCACCACTGTCTGTTCGTTGAGCCTCAACACCATATGATCCACCTAGGTGCCTTTCGGTTTCATCTAGTCTACCTACTTGGGCATTAAAATCACCAGCCACTATTACTACATCAATGCGCTTAGCTTTACAAAGAAGGTCAGAAAGCTTTCTGTAAAATTCATCTTTTACTTCATCTGAGCTGCAGTCAGTGGGAGCATGGGCAGAGACAACGGCATGTGTCCCTATCTTTACGAGTCCTCATCGTTCCATTTAGACGGACAGCGCACAAGCGACTGTTTATCGGAATCCAATAGAGGAGAGCCTGTTCAGCTTTTGAACTTAGTGCTATACCTACACCAGCAAGACCTCGAGTGGTAGCTGTGGGGTCCCCGGAAACACGAAGAATGAACCGAGCCGGTTCCTTATTTTCAGCAAGGTTAGGTCAAGCGAATGACTGTGCTTGGATCTTGTATACGCATTTCAGAGATGCAGCAGACATCGATGGAGCGGGATTCTAGAGTCATGGCAAAGGAAGCCTGTTGTCCAATTTGACATAACGTTCGAACGTTGAAAGCTCCTATATATAACTTAGTGCGCGGTTTTAGGAGACCAGGAATAACGTTTCGTGAACTCAAGCCATTAGCATAAGAGGCGCGAGGCAATAAAATTATGTTAGGAAGATTAGACATGGTGATAAGAGAGTTATTAGGAGTTGATGGTGGGATTTGACCTCGAACAAGATGATCTCGTGTGCTGTTAGAGGTACGAGGGCAATTTTCACTTCCTGGCTGCCCACACCATCGAAGGATATTGCTTCTTGAGGTACCTGAAAAAAAAAGGGTTACTATTCGTCATAGTGACCTTGGAGTGCGATCGCAGAGCCGGTCTTGTTATGGGGAGTTTTTGAAGTGTTAGCTCGATTCTTTAGAAGGCCTTACTGCCGGAGACGGAAATCCGTGGAGTAAGGTGAGGTGTGAGATTTTTAGGGTCGACTTCTTTTAACCCCTTCCTTCTGTTAAGAAGGCAGCATCGCTGCACATGCTGGTTATCTGAGGAAAACACCTTACTGCTGTCACACCTCGCTGCAGTCAGCGGTACGACTTCGCCCTCAAACACAATGAACTGTAAACTTAAGAAATATAGTTAGGAAGCAACCAAATATGTAACTGAGGACTGGAAATTATAAAACGATATGGCGCCAAACTATGAGAAAACAAAAAGCAAACGATACTACATTTACGATAGCCAATATGGTACGACGTCAGCGGTAGCTGGAGAAGCGCACAATACATTTCAAATATCATAGGTGACGGACGTTCTTAACCAAATTATCTGACATTATATTACACAATCTCATCATTACTGACTCGAAAACTCCACCAGACGCCATTAATGTTTTGAGGACACTGTATCCTCAAAGTAATTTAGACAGAAGATACTGTGAAAAACATCAGTGAGTTACAACTATCCGAAGTTATAAACAGCAGAAAGAACATTTTAAATTGGTGTTAGCACCATCGAAATAGCCAACATTACCAAGGCTAATAGGACTTCCAACTCAATTATTAGATAGATTTATAGGCTTGACTATGAGCCATACTATAAGTGTGCAGATTGGCAATATTATCAGATGGTCGAAATCGAAGCAGACGGAGCCAAGTTCGAATGAATAGATTCAATTAGAACACATAAACTACTGAGCTGCTGGTCCACTATTTCTGAGATACATAAAGCAGTCAACGGTCTCAACTATCAAGATTCTTATAGTTGGACCAAGTATAGAAGGGAACTAATCTTGAAACAAAGTTGTACATCAGTATGATGAATGCATGCTCCCACATTGTAACAGAAATACTGAATCCTGCTATTTTTTTCAGATAAATTCTATAAAATCCATTAAGATGAAGTAAATTTAGGGACAGAAAAATAGACTATCGGAAGTAAATGTCAATAAGACATGACATATTGCTATTATAGATTTCTTAATTCAGAGTAGCACAGAGTGTATGACTGAAACGCAGTTTCAAAAAGGGATATTATTTTAAATACATTATTCGGTAGTGTTGACTAACATTGGAATTTTAGACGGAAGTAGTAGCTTACATATTCGACCTTGTGTGCACATGAAGCCTTCAATTTATTAGTAATACGGCTAAAAAAATTTCTAGGGGTTAAGATATTTGACGCAGTAGCTAATGTAAGTCACTTACCTAGTACAGATTGGTGTATTTGCCTTTCAGCAACAAACATTAGGGTCAGTTACACTATCCAGTTACCTAAACCGAACCTACAACACACTGGCTGCAAGCTAAGCCTATAAATATTTCTGAAGTTCTGTTAGTTTCTGTTGCTTACCGTGTAATTAAGATATAAGTAACCATAACAAGATCAGGAAACAACCTTCCGAGTTGATTCTAAAGAAGTACAGTACCCAACTATTACACATATAGGCACGAGCTAAAGTATTATATTTCTGGAGGGAACATTACCTCAAGGAATCATATTCCTTCGGTCGTACTAGAGAACAGAGTGTAGGAGAGCTCACTCTCCGTCCAAAATCGCTTCAATGTGGCAGCGTGCCTAGCCTCTGTCAGGGAAGTCGTACTCACCACCTACTCATAGCAGTGGCGTTGTTTACTAAAATAGGAAAATGACATCGAATGTTTCTGTGCTCTGCCGTTGTTGTCACCGAAGAATTGCTGACGTCCTGTAACAACATCATGTTAGTAATGGTAAGGTTCAACAATGTGTGTTCCAGTCCAGTGATGACAATTCAATCAGTGTCACTGTCCTGAAACATTAGTCTCAATAGCTTGGTCATGTTTCACGAATGTCGTCCGAATGGCGCTATCCATATCGTGCCATATTTGTCGACGATGAGGGTTGGTGGGAAAAGTGAAAGTGGCCATTTTATGATATGGTGCAGTACAATGGAAGAAAAGTGTATAGGAAGAGTTTTTATCGGTTCATCTCGACTTCCTAGTTGGGGTCCTAAAGATTGCACAACTAAGTAGCTTAAGACCTTATGAGATATGGTTAGGAATGGAAACCAGTAAGGTTCCTGCTGCAGTTTCCTATTAAAACCTTTATAAAAGAATCATAACTATTTTAAGTGGGATGAAGTTTCTCATGACTGTATTTCTACCTGAACCGTAACATCTACCGTATAACTTTCTTGTTACCTTTTTATTGTATGAAAATATTGCTTCTCACTGTGCTCACGTATATTTCTGGTGCCGATTCGAACTATATTTTATGCTTAGATAAATAAATAGAAATGGCATTACACTAAAATGAATGCTTTTGTAACTGTTGCAGTGCATTAATATTAAAGCCGTCCAGGTAAGCAATTTTAACACGTAACAGAACAAGAGTGGATAGGTTAAATAACCTTTTCCCTAGTGTCTCCATTGGAGTTAGAATAATCGCATAGTGAAGCTACAGGATTAGTATTAACCCTGTCAAATACAACAGAACTATACTTACCCACAATACGCCAAAATGGTTCAGAAACAAATTGATCAACCTCTCGAAAGCGTTCTACAACGAAACCAAGAGTTGGAAACTGACAGGATCCATACGAGATAAGTTGATCATTAAGAGCTCGGGGAAAAACTCGCCTTAAACGCAAAGTCTGGAAGCGTGTGAACGCAGCTCCGATACGTAAATCTAACTCCTGACGTACATCGACAGCTGCGCTTGCATTATAATCAGGAATTGCAAGTTGGTTTATGGCACGATGTATAGCTCTAAAATAAAATGGAAGATTCTCAAACAATTTTCAGAACACTTTATTTTAAAAAACAAGATAGAGGTAACACTTCAGTTGTTAAAATCCCTCCAAAATATACCCGAGTAAAGTAAAACAGTCAGTCAGCCAGTTAGAAAGTAGAACCTTGGACGTGTGTACATCAATTCAAGTTGCCATGCCACAATTAGTAAACAGAGATGAAATTGTCGGATCACACCTCAGAGTGGTGGAGGTAGTAACACAGTATTAATAGAAAGGAATAAAGATCAAAGATTATATATATATATATATATATATATATATATATATATATATATATATATATATATATGTAATTCAGTAAACGGGAAATTAGAGCAAAACAGAAATGACATCACTGTGAAGAAATAATACGACAAGAGAACATAAGAGTAAGGAATAAAAGAAAGGTGAATACAGAAGAATACTGGAACTTAGGGTTTAGAAGAAAAAAAAAAGTAAATACACTTGCACCACTGTGACAGATTCTGAGCAATGTCGCCTAGTCTCTCCAGCCACAGATCGTGATTACCGTGCGAACTTCAACCAAGTAGTCTGCATATACCAACATGGCTTGGGTCAATAGTCAGAGACATTAAGGACTGTTGCAATACTTTGGTTTGACAAGACTTAGCTTTTCCTATCCCACTCCAGTCATCGTGAAATGAGGCAGGTGGTGGTTTGGGATACGCGATACATGCCCTAACTACCTCAATTGGTAAAAGTTTACAACCGCATCCACTGACCTGTCATTTACTAGCACTGTATTTGACATCAATATTCGTTTACTTGGACATTCCACAATATGCAGGTGATACTTCTATGGTCAAACAATTGAAAACTACGTACACCTTGTATTTTCGAAACAAGGATAAAACTCATCAGAAGACACGGATTAAATAAAATCGACCCGAAATTGTTCCGATCGATTTTACACTTTATGAACAAAAGAACGACTAAAATAGAGAATCGTAATAAATCAACGAATACTAACCCGAGTCATTCTTTTAGTCGAAACTTAACAACAGATTGAGTGTGGTTTGGACAGATTGGGTATCATACAATAACATAATATCATTTGATTACGCAAAGTCTTTCTTTAAGTAGCAGATCTACACCACTTACTTGCTTTACAGATGTTTCCGAATTGTGATCTGAGGCAAATTCGAAGAACGGAGATATTAAAACAATCCTGTTTAATCCCATTTTAGGATTTGGAAAAATGTAGAGTAATGGAACTTAAGATGTGGTCAGTATATAAACGACAAGCATGAAAGCCATTCTGTTTTTCGTGAGTTAGTCTCACAGTGTAGGCACAGTCTATGGAGAATGAGGAAAGCCGATAGCCAATCAATGAGTAGATTCATATCCTAATAATTATTGCATAAATTACGTAGTCCTTTTACTAAAGATAAAAACGGCAATCGCATTATTCCAAGATAAATCGACGTACTAAATCTTTCTTAACGATCAGTTTCCTGACCACACATTCGATACAACCCTTAAGAAGTGACTTGGCACAGTGACATCTTAGAATTTAGAGCCATTTACAGATCGTTCGTCAGGTGGATCGATTAGTACTGGTCAAAGAGCAAAGGAATCTGGTCGACAGGTTAGTTGAGCGATTCCTTGATGTCGGTTAAATATGTAACCTTAAAGGGTGTCCGTCAAGGCTATTGACTATCTCCAATTTCATTTAATCTTGTTACAAACTTACCACCAGAAATAATGCTATGTTGTGTGCATTTTTCGGAATTGATCTCCAAGCAGGAGGTCCATTGATTGACTTAGAATACGTAGATGACACAGTTCTGTGAAGACGCTGATAACACGCAATCTTTTGGTAGTAATAATGAAAACAAGTTCAAGGTACGTCTTCTTATCCTCTAAATGGTTTGAATAAACAGCTGAACTAAAAAAAGAAGTGAAGTAGTTGAACCCATCGACCACCTCACTTATTTTCTGAGTTTTATCAGCCCTGATAGGCTGGTTGTTTAACTGAATTTCTGAACGGATTTAAAAAGTTCATTTGGCGTTTGCTAGCTTACGTCACATAAGATATAGGTGAGATGTATGTCTGTCAATTAGAGGACGAGTATAATGCGAAACAGCCAATTTTTAACAGTGTGGTTGTGAAATATGACCATTAAGAGCAGACAAAATCCGTAGATTACTAGTAATTGACTGCAGACGTTGAACCCAGGATACTATAGGAAAATGGTAGATTAGTTGATCAAATTGTAGATCATTACTGTCTGAGGTGATCGGAATATGTAACATATATGCTCAATCATTCACTCACCTAAATCTACCCGTACTATTGACTAGAGTAGGAGTTGAATAGAAGAAAGCTAGAGTCAGTTAGATGAAAATGCGTCATCAGTCCATGTGGTGACTGACTGTTAGAATGAACAGTGCTAGAAGACGTAAGTTGCTTGGCTTGAGTCAGCGTGACCGTCTTAACTAACGGCTGGACTCTGGACAATAGCTCGGAATTGGCCACAATCGTTTATTCGCACTTCATTTTCCGTAAATTCTGAACTCAAAATTACTTTATATTTTTCCTATCATGAACTAGTGCTTACTTTCGGAATAATAGTCAGTGTCTAATCTTTTTTCCATTTTTAATGATGTAATTACGACTTTTATTACTATGGTATTCAGCTTTTACACAGATGTGGTGGATTTTACGGTGCATATGATTAGCTTATGCCCTGAAATTCCCGATCCAGTATTCAAGATACGATTGCGAGGTCACTAGTTAGAGTGCCATCAACTTCACAGATTATTTTTCTGACGTGCTTGCTGCTGTCAGTGGATCAGATGAGTTGGAACAGTGTACACTAGTTACCAGATGCAGTAGCTCCTTCCAACTCACTAGTAAGTTTCGACTACCAAGTTTCTCATTCCTTAAGCACGCTTCGTGCAATCCTGCCTCAGTGATAATCAAAGCGGAGCTGTGTACCTTGAGGGAGCCCACAGAAACTCAGTGCTCATGATCGGGACATATCATGAAGCATCAATCAACGTGAATCTCTATTTTCATGGCATCGTGCAAGTGCACACAGTGTCCATTTACGCCTTCTTATGAACGGGAAGCTAGTTTTAAACCTGAGTCGGTTTAGTATTTAGCTGCAACTGGATTACTCATAAAAATCCATTTAGGATGAGATGTTTATTGTCTAACTGAATAAGTAGGAGTAAACTGGGATATACTCAGAATCGGAAAATGTCAGTTAGTCATAAACGAGGTACAACGTGGCACGTACATGCCCTAGCCTAAGTTCTCGTACCACCGGTCTGACAAGAACAAATTAATGAGATTAGTATCGAAATATAGTTAAACAATCGGGAACGAAAAGACGTATTTTAAACCATAATGAAACTTAAGATCTAGGAGATAGGAGTGAATCCAGCTTCACCACTGATAGATGGTCTTGTAAACATCCCCACCGGTGGTAGCTTATCGCACTATAACCAATTCGAGTTTAGGCTTGAGTTGCAAGGAAAGGTGATGACTATGCTGGTTTCATGACTGTAAAAAATTAAACTGTGGTTTAAAGCAATTACTAACTGATCAATCACAATTGGGTCTCTATAGGTTGCTAAGGAGTTAAGTTAGATCATTCTCTACATATCAGCAATCACAAAATATCTGTCAAACTTTATTGTAGTCTGGGCTGCGATTCCTTAGTACTTAGATTAAGATTACGAAAAAATATAGCTTTTCCCGTTTTTTCCAACTTCGATTAATTTTTCTAATACAAAAACATATGAGTGACTGTGGGTTGGCATCCAATCACCCAGTACAATGGCACTTCATGCAATACAGGCACTCGCCAAATTAGACGCCGATGTTACAGACCCCAAGTAACCCCACATGGAACACGCTTCCCAAACCAAAAAACGGAATGAGTTTGTGATAGTTTATTTTAACTACCTTAAATCCTCGGCTATATATTGCGATTGTTAGGAAAATTTGCACCCACCGATAAGGCTAAGGTTAACTGCCAATCACACCATGAAATGACATGTTTTGGTCTATGTCCCTAGCTTTTCTCCAGCCTACTTCTATGTACGGCAGTAAGATAAATGAATGTAATCAGAAACTTGGTCAAGCAGTCATCTACCTACATACATTAAGATCAGGAATGTCATCTGGACCTTTAATATGAAATCGAAAACTTATGAAGTAGAGAAACCTTAAGAGTAATCATATGAGTAGTTTCAAGGGAAAGCAGGTTGGAATGATATCAAAAAGGCTGTGGAAACACCAGTGATATTTGCTAGTAAGGTAAATCATAAGGCTAGAATGGAGCCGTGGATTTCAGTAGCATCCACCGAACTGATGGATGCTCGTAAACTCATCCCACCTGGCTCTGAACATAATGAAGAACGAAGTGAGCTTAAGCGCAGGCTGATAAAAAGCCTACGCAACGACCGTGAACAGTGGTGGGTGGCGAAAGCAAAAACGATGGAAAAGGCAGCGGCGATAGGCAACAGTTAACAACTTTTTCGACTTATCAAGGAAACTGGTACTAAGAATCCAAATATGAGTGAGACTATCTCTGAAAAAGATGGGATTATTATTCATTCTCAGTCCAGGAGATTGGACCGATGGGCAGAACACTTTAGGGATCAGTTCAACTGGCCTTCAGCCACACTTCGGTTGCCCACGATCCCCAGTCATACTGAATGGCAAATCGACTTAACTCCTCCTAGTCTTTATGAAATTGAGAAGGCTATAGGAAATCTGAAGCGAGGTAGAGCAGCAGGTCCTGATAGGCTTACCCCTGAAATTTTTAAGGATGGTGGTCCAGTTTTAGCAGCTAGATTGACTGAAATCTTAGGTAGAATCTGGGAACTGGGCGTAATACCATCTGACTGGTCTCGATCCCTGATTGTCCCAATTTATAAGAAAGGACAAAAGTCTTCTTGTGACAATCACAGGGGAATTAGTCTGACTAATATAGTTTCTAAATTGTTAGCCTCGATTATACTTAGACGCCTGACTAGAGCTCGTGAAGAGCAGACTAGAGAAAACCAGGCCGGATTCAGACCTGGACGTGGCTGTATAGACCACGTCTTTACACTGCGACAGGTCCTGGAACACAGACACACATTTAGGCGTCCTACAATAGTTGTCTTCCTGGACCTAAAGGCGGCATTCGACTCTGTTGATCGCGAGGTTCTGTGGCAGTGTCTGTCATTGAAAGGTGTACCAAAGAAGTACATTAACTTTATACAAGCTCTCTACTCTAAAACTACAGGTCGAGTGAGAGCTTATGGCGAACTGTCATCGGAATTCCTCACTTCAAGTGGTGTCCGTCAGGGATGTCCACTTTCCCATTATTGTTTAATTTCGTCATAGACATGCTCTTAGATTTAACCATGTCTTCGTCTGACTTTTCAGGAGTTGACTTACTACCAGGAGCCTCGCCTACTGACTTAGAGTATGCTGATGACATAGTCCTATTCGGTGAAGACGCTGACAAAATGCAGAGTCTTCTGACTACCCTGAGCAACAATGCAAGCATGTTCGGGATGCGGTTCTCCCCCTCGAAATGCAAAATGTTGCTCCAGGATTGGGTTGCATCGGCACCTGAACTAGTGATAGGGAGTGAAGTAGTCAAGCGTGTAGACCGCTTCACGTATCTGGGGAGTCTCATCAGTGCTGACGGCCTGGTGACTGACGAAATCTCAGCACGGATACAGAAAGCTCGATTGGCTTTTGCCAAGTTGCGTCACTTATGGCGCAGGCGAGATATCCGCTTGCTAACCAAAGGACGAGTGTACCGTGCAGCAGTTCGCTCTGTCCTACTATACGGTAGCGAAACATGGCCGTTAAGAGTAGAGGACATTCGTAGGTTACTGGTCTTCGATCATAGGTGTCTCCGAAGCATTGCTCGAGTATCGTGGGACAACCGAGTGAACAATGCTGTCGTTAGGAAACGGGTTCTAGGAAAGGAGGGCAAATTAATAGATGAAGTATTGAAACTTCATCAGTTGAGGTGGTTGGGACATGTGTTACGCATGTCTAACTACCGACTACCTCGACGAGCTATGTTTTGCGGTGTAGGAATAGGTTGGAAGAAAGCTAGAGGCAGCCAAACCAAAATATGGCAGAAACCGATGAAGTCACTGACAAGTGAACTGAGTCATGTTGGTAGATTTAAGCTGCGTGGTTGGGGTCCGCGAGACGAAAGTCACCAATGGTTAGAGACCTTGAACGACATGGCTCAGAATCGTTTGCAATGGCGCAGGTGCATCCACTCTTTGTGTTCTCTCAAAATCTAACCTTCTGAATTCTCTATCTTTCTCCTTTCAAATTTATCTCACTGAATTATACTTTTCGAATCATATCTTCCCTCCATAATCTTCTGCATTACTGCTAATACTTCTACTATTGCTATCACTCTTGGATTTGAACTGACAGTTGCGTCTCTGTGCTGATGTGGTATGGCGACCTGAACTGATGTACGTACGCACGAAGTTCTGCGTTGTATCTGTCGAAGGCGAAGCATTTCTATACCAGGGAATTCATATGTATATTATCTAAATTTGCAAATCGATGTGTTGATTTTTCTCATTATTTATGCCATAAACGCCATATCACTGAGAACTGTTTAAAGTGAAAAATGAATTGCTGCGAGTTCTGATGACTGTTTCCGTGACAAGTGCTACATGAACACAAAATGTAGCAACTAAATATAAATGTATTTAACTTAACAGCTAGTAAACACACTAGTATTGTGTACTATTATCAATCACATTCACAACAACCTCACGCTCAGTAAATAATACTAGCAAATAATTGACTTACACAGGTGTAATTTCAGAAAACCGGGCACGAAGAACTTCGATGTTAGGCCTGACTATAATGAATACGATACACTTGTCACTCATGAAGACAAAAAAACATACCCTCTTTGCACACATTAATTACTTCAACACCGATATTCTCACCCTCACGGTCGCAATCAGTCCATATGATTAACATTTGACAGCTTCGCACTTCACGCTGCAACGTTTGCTAGAACATTAAAAACAAGTACCAGCATAAGCTTGGATACTGTTCCAATAATGAAAAAATATATACCACAATAACCAGTGAGTGCGTGACAGCACAGTTAGTTTATTGAACGCATGTCTAGTGGTAGCTACAAAACTAGCTACCTACCGTACATTGTAAACTCACACATCTGTTGCTAATTACGCAGTTTATACATAACACCCATAAATAATTCAGTCATACAAAAATTATGTAAAAGCGAATTCAGTGGACATTACTTTAGGTAGACTATCACTGAAAACCAAGATGGTGACTTGCATATTGTCTCACTTTTTTCAACAAGTATTTTAAGCAATGGACTATTCGCAGAGCAAACCTTACATTATTTACTTAAAAGCATACAGTAAAAGTACTGTTGTTGTCACGATCAGTAAAACTGAAAGTGCATATAGTCAAGGCTTGTATGTTAATGGATAAACATGACTAAGGTTTTTGGCGTAGTATACTGGAAATACACATTAAACATCACAACGATACGAACAAGCTAACCTTTATTGGCTCGTAGTCTTTGAGGACTTGCTTAACAATAGGTGCGTCAAAAAGTAACATTGGGTCACATGAATGCCTAGAAAGTATAACATCACCAACTCACTAAATTAGATGCTACCATGACTTGTAATTTGGGAGGAAATCATAATTAGTCAAATGACCCGACACAGAAGTCATCAACATGGTAACATCCTGACCATTAAGATTCATAGAGAACTCATATAATTTGTTAAACTTTGATAAACCTTCTTTCTATAAGAAATTGATAATTTGATAAAAGCAACAAAATACTCTGAGCATTCTTCCGCGACTTAAAATGTCTGCAATATTTTTGGCAGCATCATTTTTTTCAGCAACATTTAGGACTTTCATTCCGAATTTTCTAAGAGTAAGCTTCGAGAGCGGTGTACTGATATCCAAAAGTACATGAAATAGTCTAGAAACCATCACCAAGGTGTTTCTTAAATTGGCGCTTTCGTCCAATACCCAATGCTAATAGCGAGTTACAACAAATCAAATTAATGTTTCTGACCTCGCGTCTTTAGACGAGGTAGTCTATAATGCTATTAACAATTACCGTATTGTGTTGTATTTCGTTGTTGTTTTTCAGTTTCTTTTTAACTGATTTTCATTGAAGTTTTTATTTCAAGGGTTGGAAGATATCCACAACACTTTCTTCAAACTACTTCCAAATAGATGTCGTGACATCAGAACGCAGCGCCAGTATCAGGTTTTTTAATTTGGACATATATATACTACAATTTTGGGGGACTTCAATTTCCCATAAATCAACTTTGATGACAACGACAAGTTTTTAATTGACAAACTTTCGATTTCACCTTCTTAAAAGATTAGTGGCTACTCCTTCACGTGTTTAAAATTCATTCGCGAATTCATTCACTGAATTAAAGTGCTTTGTTGACAATGTACACCTAATCTACCATCGCTAAGACGTGACTGCTACAACAGATGCTTTTGAACAGATTAATTGGAAAACATGCCTTAACTCTGGTGCCAATGCACACCAAGAATTTCTGCTGGACATTATTCTGGCAGTTGGCAGTATTCACAGTTTTTAAGCGGCCTGAAATTATATGCAGCCACATCTTAAAGCTGTTGAGGTTTAAACGTTACTGTTAGGAGTAGTATAAAATGCTGAACAGTAATAGTTCTTACAAGCTTATAGATAGACTAGAAACGTCTATACAGAGGTCCCACCGAATAATAAGTGCCAATGTAAAATATATCGATCAATAAATTTGTTTCTAGCCTTATAAGCTTATTTCTTCACATTACTCCTCTCTGCTAGGCCGGAGTTGGAGTCACCCAGTTGTTGCGTCTAAACGGACCTACCAGGATTGATACTCTTGGTGCTGATTTCTTTGTCACCTATTACGATCTAACGTTTTAACATTTTTTTTAAGTTACATGTACGAGAGTTTGAATTCAAGAGCTACGGAGGTCACTAAAGTTTATCTAATTATCGGTGGGGTATATAAAAGACTGAAATAGCTGAACATCCATACTTCCTCTGGCCCCAATACAATTCACTCATTAGCTCTAAAAGAGAGGGCCCGATTCTTGACACTTCTCATCAGTGAACTGTTTAGACGTGGTCTGATTAAAAGGCGTCGCTTCATACAAGTGGAAGCTGACTTACATCACCTTAATCTTCAAAAGCGGATAATACACTAACCATGCAAACTCACAGTCATTAACTCTCTTTCTATATTATGTCAGATTATGGAATCCCAATCTGCGATAGTGTAAATGATTACCCGGAATCCATCAAATTCTTCTTACCACAAAGGCATGATTCTAGGTAAGCCACAATTTCAGTACAACCTTTCTGCCTGCGGTGGACGAAGAGACCAGTATCATCTACCGGAACTGGGTAGTCGGTGTAGTATCTCTCAGTTTTCAAAAGCCATCAACTGAGTTAGCCATGTTTGTCCCATCCAGAAACTGGAACAAGCTGAAGGATGTCTTGTAGGTGTTCCTCAGGGTTCAATTCTGAGACCATTCCTCTTTCTGATCTATATTAACGACGTGAACTAACAAGTATCCTACGAACTACTACTGTTTATCGATGACATCAACCTTCAGAGAGAAGTCGAAAACCGAGATTCTAGACTCGCACTACAGCATGACTTGACTTCAAAGTCAGGCAGATAGGGGTGGGTAACTTTTCAATCAATGAAGTGTTAAGTTGTCCATTTACGGCGACCAGCAGATAACACCTACTTTAAAAAATCTCTCCATAAGTTAGTCACTGGTAGACAACAATTATGGTGTAATGACTCCCTACAACCTCAAGTTGATTCTTAACTGTGATAAAAAATGCGCTCCTCAGCTACGTCACACTTCTAACTCATAAGTGAATTTTCAGCTCCTTTGACACTGGAATATTTCACATTAATTTTAATAGTTATATTCGCACCTATCTAGAGTTTGAAAACACAGTGTTCCTCTCACTAGACGATAACAGGAATACACTGAAATTATTTCAAATAAAAACCAAGTAAACCATCAGCTTTTATTTTTTCGAATTATCCATGAGCTATATGATTAGATGGAATTGAAGATAACTAGCTTACTGATGTCTTAACACAAGTAATGGTAATACTGTGTAACGTTGTATATTGTCTCGTCAAACTTAGCAACAAATTGTTTATCAACATTTAATTTTTTGAATTCTATACAAATTCTACACACGTTAGACTGGATAATTATATTGTAAACAGTATTGCCATGGAGACAAAATTGCAGTGTGTAATAAACCAATACGAACTCCATTAGGGAACCTCAATGGTATGCGATATATCACATCAGTTTATCTTGTTTTCTTAACTTCACAGTCTCTATCTGCTGAGTAAGATAAAACAAGCCATATATATGCTTTGCTTGTCCATTATGTGGTCCTTATAGCTTACTTCACAAGAGCACCTGAATTCATATATGCAAATGGAGGAGGTAAATTTAGGTAACCCACCTTCCGTTTACCAGAACACTGGTGGTAGAATATGAAATAATAAAGATTTCCTGAGTGGAGCCTAGTGAAGATCTGCTTGACGAAACAATATTGTTCACTTTTATGCGTTGTTCTAATTTACATCCTGGGGATTATTTGCATTCCGAAATCATGTCGGTATCATTAAACCAAAAAACATAAACCTCATCAGTTAAATATTTTTGGACGACGCGTCGAAAGTTGAACTGCTTCTTCGTTCACTGACTTATGAGCCTGACTCCAGCTCATAAACCTGTTCAAATACATACCCATACATTTGTATACACTGATAAAATAATGTATCATAAGGTATACTGGGAAGAAATTGGTATACAAATAATGTCAAGAATATTTTAAAAAAGTTAAATGTTTCTGTGTTAATCGGCAACATATAGTTTCTGCAGATACTCAATGAAAGGTACTAGTTTTTCAAAGTTTATGATATTTTCAATGGTGGGTATCAGTTGAAATCATGAAATGTATTGTAAAACTGATTATGTTTGCTTAGTTTCGGTAACGTCCCTACTTAAAATTTAATTGAGCTTCACAGTTATGATGAACCGTAAAGTCATAAATTAATTGTTAACTTCAGTGCTTCTATTTTTCCGAATTATCCATAAGCTATATGATTAGATGGAATTGAAGATAACTAGCTTACTGATGTCTTAACACAAGTAATGGTAATACTGTGTAACGTTGTATATTATCTCGTCAAACTTAGCAACAAATTGTTTATCAACATTTAATTTTTTGAATTTTATACTAATTCTACACACGTTAGACTGGATAATTATATTGTAAACAGTATTGTCATGGAGACAAAATTCTATTAACGGTTCCTGTAATTTGATTCGTTGAATTGAGTTTAATTATCAAACTATGATTTGTTGTATCAGGTAACCAATTAGGTGAAAAATATTACTAAGTTTATAAATATTAACATCTGGTTTATACTGTTGAAGGTCTATTACTCCTTATAAAACATTCAGAAAGAAGTTGAAATGGAATCTAGAGAATTATCCAATGTTGAGATTGTTACCATTCGACAACCAGATAAAAAATCTAGTGAACAACGTTGGGAACCAGAAAACGAAAGAATGGGTGTTGGCGGTGTAATAATATTCATTTTAATAACTATACTATTCATTTGTACACTTCCAATATCGATACTTTTTGCTGTTCGTACAGTACAAACATATGAAAAAGCAATTATTTTACGTTTCGGTCGTGTGAAACGATCCGGTAAAAATTACGTTATAGGAGCAGGTTTACAGTTTGTTATGCCATGTGCAGATCGAATAATTCGTATTGATTTACGTACAAAGACTGTGAATATTCCACCACAAGAAGTATTGACAAGCGATGCAGTCACTGTGAGCGTAGATGCTGTTGTATTTATGCGTGTAATTGAACCGGCTGCCGCCTTATTACGAGTTGAAAATTCATTAAAGTCAGCTGAGCTATTGGCAGTTACAACATTACGTTCAGTATTGGGAACATATGAACTATCTCAGTTGTTAACAAGTCGTGATCAAATTGATTCAAAGTTGAAGGAATTACTGGATGATGCTACAAGTCAATGGGGAATTAAAGTAAGTTAGACAAGTTATTTAATGTTGGATCCAATAATACTTGACATTTTCACTGATTCTTATTAATCTACTAAAAATGCTCGAATTTAAACGTTTTCCAGTTCAAATATGAATTGTCTACGTTCAGATAGAACAATATTAATGCAATGTGAACTCGAATTTATTACTTACTTATATAATCACTTAAGTTTATTGCGATGATTGTGATTTATGTCTTCATAAATAAATCTACATCAGTCTCAAATAGAGAGTTTAGTGTTATTTTTCAAAGTACCTATTCAATTAATCACTGCTCACACTTGCTTATTACCTTTGAACTAAGACAATTAAGTGTTTCATTTATGCAATACTTTTATTCATTTCCTGTCCAAAGTTATCAAGTGTATGCTGATGTGCATCGAATTGTCATTGTAACATACATGAAATGTTTAATCGCATATCATTCGTTGTGATATTCCAATACAAATTATCACTCAATTGAGTTATTAACATTTCATTAATTAGTAGTGAAAATCTAGATATGTTTTATGTTAGGGATTCATAATCCCTAAAAATACAGTTGACAGTATTTGATTGTATTAATTAAATGTTATTGATTTCACTTAATGAATAATCATTGTAAATTGATTAATATAAAAATACAAATTCACTGGTTTGCTAATTGACTATTCTCTCGTCTCACTTTTGCTCCACAATACAATCTTCCTACAAGCTTAGTCTTTTGTAATAGCTGCTGTCTGGGAAGGGAACAAGTCGCGGTATACGTCCGAGGTACAAGTATCGGTAATAGCGTTCGCTCACGAAACCCTCAAAATCCTAGCGACCCAACATTTTCTTTCCTAAAGGTGATCGTACATGAAACTTATCAAGTTGAATTACGATACCTTCACGTTATCAAGTTTATCTAATCAAATAATCAGGAAATTTGTGTGTATCAATTTTGGCGTTTATTTAATATAAAGACAAGATGGTAATAGCAGGAATTATGTTTTGCTTACACTTCATATACGCACTATTGTTCAATTATAATAATCTAACTACTCAGCTAACAAGACAAAATATCATCTCATTCAGTATCCAGAGTCACACTCGTTTCCATAACAATGTAGATGTTGTTTACTATGAGTGCTAACTAATACAACTCTATTTAAACATACCTATCTTACAAGTATCTCCAGCCGATTAGTATCTGAGAGATAAAATAGGTAGGATAAATAATGATAATGTTGTTAGTAGACCAATCAGTGGTATTCAATTAACGCCAAAAGAATAAACAAATATGACAGTAGTTACTATCAAATGATCAATCGGTATATTCGTCGTTCATCACCAACATTTAGTAATTACAGATTCCATCCACAATAAAATGCTTGAAGTGTAATTTCGTACCACATTGAATTTTGTTACTTTTGACTGATTTCGTTTTTGATATTTCTAGATAGAACGTGTTGAAATTAAAGATGTTTCATTACCTCAAGATATGCAACGTGCGATGGCGGCACAAGCACAAGCTGATAGAGCTTCTAAGGCTAAAGTAATTGCAGCTCAGGGTGAATTGGAAGCATCCTCAGCATTAACAAAAGCTGCCATCGAAATGGATAAATCACCAGCCGCTCTACAGTTACGTTATTTACAAACATTAACTACGATTGCTGCAGAACAAAATTCAACAATTATATTCCCGATACCTATAGAGTTATTTAAAAGTTTAATTTCGAAGAAACTATCGTAATTAATTGTCAGTTAATATATACGTGTGTATCTGCCTGTGTATGAAGGCTTTCATTTGGCGTATCCTTCTTTTTAGCTTTTCTGTAACAGACTACCCATGTTTGAAAACTGATTTCTGTGATTATTTGATCATTAACAACGTTTGTTTACAGATGTTTTGATGTCTGATGATTTTACCGAATTATTGTAGAATTCCGTAATAGTTTTCAACAGTGTCTTATGCCGACTTCATAATCTCTGTAACCTTAGAGGCAACCTGTTTAGTTGCCTCATTTTTATTCTGAACATTTTTGTAATTGAAGTCTATGCTAATGATTCTACAAAATGATTTTTAACAATGCAACAAATTCAATATCAATAAAGCACTTTGTCGATAATGTAATGGTGTTTATTTAAGAATTCCATCAATTTGTTAGATGACATGATTTCTATCCAGTTTCATAAGCGTTTAACTGCCTCATTGTGTACATGATTGATTCTGTAGATTTACAGTAGTTCATTACATAGCTACTTATCTGTATCAATAGGCATAACGTTAATATTTGCCGATGTAATTAGTTGTAGTAGCTGGACGAACTTATGAATACGGCGAATGCATACTGGAATGCAACCAATGTTGCGTTATTTCATCTTCCAAGTAAATATTTTCTATGCAGAAAATTTCAATACTGTATATTTTACGTAAGTTAGTTGATGGCAGTCACCGAAAGATCAATACCATGGTTTTGTGGCTATCCACAGATCAAGTAAATCAATCTGTCGTTAATTAGCCTTGACTGGAAATTCTTCGAACCTTAAGATGCACAATATTGATAAGTGTTAACAAATCAATTGACTACTACTAACTTACATTATCTTACACGAATTATTAACAATAACTATATGCTTCTAAGATTGATGATAGTAGTAGCAGTTATACTGATAGGTTATCACCTGTTCAATGAATTAATGTCTACCATGTATTAGACAATTTTGACAGTTATGTAATAAACATTCAGTAACATTTATTTCCGACTCCCAATTATTTCAAACAATGTTTTTCAACAAATGAAGTCTAATCAAGTTGCATACTTACAGAGTGTACTTTTTAAAGACTAACAGTATATTATTTAAGTTAGATTGTGACTGGCAAGTGGAATCCACGTTGCGCGTTTCGTCCTATTTGGGACTCGTCGACTGGATGTATCTGCATCTCAGTGTTGATGTTCACAGTGGGATTCGCACTCAGTCCGTTTCGTGTCAAATGCCGCTGCGTTCACCACTAGACTACTAAGTTCAGACAGTCACACTTATGCAATCAGGGAAGTTGTGTGTCATCAACACTGGTATGCAGGTATGTCCAACCGACTCGTCCCAAATGGAACAAAACTACAACAAAGAAGTCCATTACACATACAGTATTTACACTAAATAAATTTAAAACGATTGAACACTACCATACAGTAGTTAGTTTGTTACTTTACTATTACCATGGTTTTATTGGTTAGCGTCTTTTAGTAAGGTTGTTTTTCAAGGGGTGGAGTTACTAACACCATGCCCAACACTCCTCTTTTATCCGGCCTTGAGACTGGCAGCAACTCTAGGGGGAGGGAAATGGTTTCAGGTAATTTCATTGTAACCATGGATAATTACAAAATTTAATTTAATCCAATAACCACTGAAAACGTTGACTTTTGACAAGAAAACAAAAATCAATCCACTTTGTATAACAGTTATACTTCTTTGTTGTTAATGCAAATTATTGATTAGTGAAATGCCCTTATTATTGTTCTACTTTCTTTTTTTCTGTACTCACTAACCAATCAAATCGGAATACGTTGAATTGAATGTTTCATTTTCATTAGAAATTAAGGTACCCGTATACTCAGTCAACATTATTTAAGAGGTCGACAGAACTGATTAACAGAAAATTAGTAACATTCTTCACCTTAACACAATATCATTGTTGAAATTTGTCTGTTTTTATGCCTTGTTGTTGTTTCGTTTTCCTATTTTTCATTTTACTACTTACACCATGTTCACATTAAACTACTTAATTTGTATGTTACATATTATCACTTGTTCAAATGACTTTAATAATATCGATGGGAAATTCAATAGTTATTATTTACGTCCAGATGAACCTGATCTTCATATGTTAGATGATTATCAAGGTCATGAACATTATGATGATTTTGGACAACACTACAGTGAATATGATCATGATCTAATTACTGGCTCACATGAATATTCACAGAAATTTAAAGAATTAGAACCAGAAGAAGCGAAATTACAATTAGGCAAATTATTTCATAAAATTGATGTTGATAATAATGCAAAGATTGATAAAGAAGAGTTGAAAAATTGGATTATTCAATCGTTCATGTGAGTTAGTTAATACACTTTTGAGAATGTGTTTACTATACACTGTCGTCTACACATAATATCGATGTGTAGTACTGTGAAGTATCGAACTAAAAGAAGAAGTAACTCTTAGTTATTGTAAACATTATAAGAAAAAGAAAGCTAAGTAATCATGTATCCGATGGCAGCAAGCTTACAGATAGACTTTGAAAGTTCTCAAGCTAATAACTTCTCATGAAATTCAACGAAGTCAATAGTGAAGCAATCATTCACGAATGTCAGACACTAAATAAAGGCAAACTAACATGCAACTTATCTCTAGTGCTTCGTGCTTATTACTAATGCAGCTGATATTAAACAAAAACATAGACTATCATTTTAATGTGTGTTTTAATATTCTTGTTGATTTGATATGGATTTAGATTGATCGGTTGTTGTTCATTTCAAATCACTGAGAATATTAAAATTACATATATACATAGCCATTAAGAAAGTATGGCTATCTGGAGCCAGTAGGCTTGTTGTGAACGCGGTGGCTTTCGACACGAAACGAACTGAGTTCGAGTCTCGATGTGAACGTCAACACATAGATACAGGTAGATTCAGATGACGAATCACAAACAGGATGAAACGTGAGTTCTGAATTTGTACTTTCCAGTCACAGTCTAACATAAATCATAACTAGGACGCTTTCAAACTGAATTTTCCAAAACATTCTATGAATTATAAATGACCCACCAATTGACTATCATATCTGTAATAATAAAATGTTTACTGATTTCCATATTAGAAATAAGGAGTAAATAGACTCATTGATTATTGTCTATTGTTAGTAAATTAAAACTGTGTAACCAAAAAGTGATTGGTAAAATGTAACCATACAGTTCATAGTTAATGTTAAGAAGGAATTGTAACTTTTAGTAAAACTCACTAAAAATTGTTTCCCCAACTCATGATTATACAGTTAACTAATATTTGTATTATTCTGTTCATATTCTCGACTGATTATTAATTTATTATTTGTAGTCATCACAGACTGATATCTGCTGGGAATCACTGACAACCAGGGTGGTACTGAACAAACGCTTCATACTGGTGTGAGACTCCTTGCTGATGAATAATCACTATTCAATAAGGAGTTGAACACACTCTCAGTCAACGCTGATTCACTAGCATTGTGGACTGGCTGACGTCCAATATTAAGATTCAATAGTTCTCATTTGTTAACCTTATGTTAGATGGAGTATGACTCAAGAATTGAGTTTTATTCTGACTAGTAGATATACACTATAAATACAAAATTTGAACTGTTTATTTTATGTAATTTTTCTATGCATGTCATTTTCAGTGTGTTTACTTTTCGTATGTGCCTGTTAGTTCGCTTGATCTTGAAGCATCGAAACCACGTTTCAAAGAATACGATGCGGATGGAGATGGTCAGTTAGCATGGTCAGAATATACAAATAAAATTTACGGCTATACAGAACAAGAATTAGAAGATCTTCGTAAAGATGGGAAAAATGAAACAAGCCTATTTATGCAAGTAAATGTTTAGCTTTTTATGTGCTTACTTAAGCAAGAACGACAAGCATTTTGTGCGAGGAACAGAATTCTTTTCATTTCATCGGCCTTTAACCCCTTCATACGTAAATAAATATGTTAATTGTTATAAGAATTTGATGTTGAATGCAACATCCAAATAATAGTTGTTAGGTTTCTATAGGAGGCGATAATCATAATGGCAAGTTCAATTTGTGGACGAAGTCACTAGATGAAAAAGGAACGTCATGGTTCAATCACGTATAAATGACATGCACCGTATGTTACGTGTGCGGTAGACACAGTGACGAGAATTGATATTAATCACAAAAAGTTATGATGAAGTTATCATCTAAGCAATAAACTTGTTTGGTCAAAGTTAGATTGTGGCTAGAATTACCAATTCAAGGCACATGTTTTGTTCAATTTCGGTGCCTTCAGCTGAACAAGGCAGTGGTGTTTGAAGAGAGTGAAATGAATTTCAGTCTCAGTATAAACACCGAGAACGGAATGTAGCCACATCCAGCTAACAAGTTCTAAATAGAGCGAAACACGTACCATGAATTTTACTTATCAACTATAATCCAACTTTAATCAAACTTCTGGTTTGTAAATACATCGGAATAATCTACTGCGAATTACCAAATGACAATGAACACCCACCGTTTGCATTCTTAAATGTTAATAACGGAAGAATGTAAACTTGCCCAAATTACATATAAACCTCTTAATTCATTAATCAATCTTCAGAAATGAACAGTTTACTCCACCGTTCACTCTATCATTCTGTAAACGCTACGGTTTCATGATTATTTGACTGAAAATGTATGAATCGCTTAAAATGTTAGTGTGACTAGAAAAAAACATACCTCTCATGTTTCAGCGTAATCATCTTTGCAACAGATCGGAAGGGTAATAAACTTCCTGTTTTTAAAGAAAACAACACTGAACAAAAGCTTCATTTCAAAATTTATTGGTTATTATTGTTTGACCCCAAATTGACATACATGTAAGCGCAACAAAGTGATCAGAACAAAAGTCTAGTTCTACGAAGAAAGTAATTTGAAGATAGTTTTAATCGAAGTGACAATATTAGATAGCTAAGTGATAGCTAAGGACAACAGAGTTTTACATAACGGATTCCTTTTGTTCAATGGCTGAAAAAACGAACTAGTGGTTAATTAGTTAACTGACGTGATTTAACAAAACTTATTTATGTTGCTAGTCCACCACGCGAAGTATGACTTCAAGCTGAAAGTGGGGTAACATAGGACTACTTCTATACGGTTAATGGTTTAATGGGTACACATTTACCACTGAGTCTCAAAGTCCGGGGTTTGATTCTCACATGGGGACATTGGTTCACACACCAGATAACACCGTACTAAGATGAAATGGCCATTTAGTGTATCCTAGATTCGAATGGTTGTCAAGCCAATACCAATTCGCAATCATATTTTATATATTTGCTAAATAAGTTGCGCAGTAGTTTTCATAAATGGTTTATGTATTCAGATTCAGTTTGAAGATATTTCTTGTCATAAAGTGACTTCAGCTGAAGATCTATCAATAAGCAAACCGTTCAAGATTTCATATTTCATTCTTCAAATATGAGTTACCATATTCATATGGTAAATAACCAAACTTATATAAGATTCCAATTGAATTATTAGAAGTATCTTTGGTTAGCGTTTCGTTTTATTCAGTAGAATTCAAGGAATACTGTTTTGGGATCTTCATTTTTATCCATGACTAATCATATTATATTGATTGAATAATTTGATTATTTAATAATGATGCTTCTTAATCTCCAGTAATACAATACAATCCTGGTAACCAGTGTTTCTGTCTCTCAAAATCTACTCTGTTAAGATCTGGGAAGTTGGTTTCGTGAGAACACAAATCTTTTCAGTCACTTAATTGGCTTCGATATCTTGTCGGTTACATAGTTTCACAGTGATGAAGTATACTTAAAAACTCCTGAAAGTACCGTTGCATAACACGAATATCAGTAATGAAAACACTTTACATTTGAATGTATCACTTTATTCTACCTATGCAAAAATTACTTCATGGAAATGTTTCTATCTCTTTATTTTTTAATTGATTAAAATGAATCAAACAGTCCATAGATGAGGAGAAATTCAGATTCGATTCAGCTGATCAAGATAAAACTGGTTATTTAAATGAAACGGAATTCGTTGCATTCGAACATCCACATAACTATCGTCATATGGCACCATATGAATTAAAACATACACTGAGAGATTTCGATAAAGATAAAGATGGTTATATTAGTGAAGTGGAATACTTAGCCGATGGTAAGTAACATAAGAATAATAGGTAATAGTGATAATTGTACATTTATTAATGACTATTGAATCGAGATGATTTGCAGTGATCGGTATTACGTTTGATTCATTTAATACATTACAGATTGATATTGGCAGGTTAGCATTGAAAACCATTGAGTACGAGACATCTGTTTCATTCTAGTATGGAACTCATCAGCAAAGATCACAATGAATTCCGCCCCAGTGGCTTTAGGTTGGCACACGCCTCTACACCACTGAGATGGCACTCAATCGTAGAATTTCCAATTGCATCAATTTATAATTTAGCGCGACGATCATTAGTCGCCACTGATGATAACTTTCTCACTACCAACAAATCTGAGCTCCATCAGTAACAACTTCTAACTAGAGATTCAGGAACATCCTGAAGTTTTGCATTCGCCAACCTGAAGCTCCTGGGGCGGTTTCTAGAGTGTGCACAGCTTGGGTGTTACATACTAGGACGAAACAGCTGTCCAGGGTCCCCTGGATTCAATGATATCCTGCCAACATCAATTTCCGACGAATTCATTCAACCAAATATTAATGACTACGTTGATATTTGTTAAAATCGTATAAAGATTTTAATAAATTTTTACTACACTTGGCGATATAAAGAAAACTAAGGAACAATTAACGGTGTATGCTAAAAATGCATACAATTGACACAGTGATATATTATCATTGACAGAAGAACGAAGCATGAGGAAACAGGTACTTGATTTCATAAGGAAATAACTATACAGCACGTCTACAGTACATATAACTAAGTACAATAATATGTGCGATCTCACATACAATGCATCACCTATTTTGAACTGGATAACGATTGAGGCTATGAGAGGTATTAGTGCGATTAAGAACATACAACAGGATAAGTTACAATGTTGCATTCATTCAGTTGTGTATTTGTCCGCTAACTAATCACGGTTTCTCACGTAGGCTTGCATCCTAACAAACAGATCTGATCTCACAACTAACAAAATACTTTGAAATTCTTAAGTTCTGGTTGTAATGTTTCTCATACTTAATGTATTGAAATTACACATCTAACTGACCAAATGTGATGAATGAATATCATGAGGGATGAGTAAATGCAAAACCAAATTAATATTATACTTGTAGAACGATTATTATATATTTTGTCGTCATTGTTACAACCGAATGTCATGTTCGACCAGCACCTATACTGATGGCATGACTCAAGGGAGAGAACATTAGGCTGTATCAAATAATTGAACTGTTTGTTTTAGTCATGCAAATTTGCCTGTTATTACTTTTGACATAACTTGATAAGTATTCTTCTGCCTGTTCTACTACGCTTTGTATGCACATTATTTGACCTGTAAGAAGATTAAGTAAAGCAGTTTTCCAAAATAGTCTTGAAACACTTGAAGATTCCTGAGAAATTCGGTTACCGTCAATTAATAAGTAAGCATTTACAGTGATACTTTCTACGTGGAACTAAAGTATGACATTTTGCTTTACATTATCTCATCGAAATCACAATACTATCTTGTCGTTCCATGACCCTTCGGTGTATATCATATTCGTCATCAATAAGTAGCACTCCATTCAGCTGATATCGTCAATGAGTCACTTTAAAACTTATTAATATACAGTTTACAGTCTGTCATCTAAATTGAGAAATGTTTACTAAAAACACGTCACTGAAATCATTGGATTGTAATTGGGTGTTATGAAGATTGCTGAATGTTAAATTGACCTCACGTATTGGTCTGAATTAAACAAACATTGATGACCAAGAAGAACTGAATAGCTGTTTCTTCCTAGTATGAGGCATTTTAGCAGTACGCATCCACCACCTTAACAAATAAAGCGGTCGCCACGAAGCCATAGAGTCTTCTGGGTTCAATTCCTGGTGGAGAAGTGGACGAGCGCTGTTGGAGTCTCATGCTAGGGAGAGAAAGCTGTCTAGTACTTTCTGGTGATCAATGGCTGTCTAATTCAGATCAGTTTGTGATATCAAATTAAAAACCACAGAATTACTAATTTAATTGATTCAATTACCTACTAGCCACATATCATTCAAAATTGAATTGCATTTTTGGTGCATAGTCTAGTGTCTCTACCCATCTACTGAAAAAATATAAGCTGCACAATATCAGAAGTTGTAACCCAGGAGTTGAATATCAAATCTTTTAACCACTGGATCATCACTGAATATTGGAAAAGTAGATTTCGTTATAAACAAACTTCTTTCATCCTTTTCACTGATTTGTTCTCATAGATAAAATGAATAAAGATGCACTCATCGTAGAAAGAGAGAACTTCAAAAACTATGATATCAATGCTGATGGTAAATTAGATCATGACGAAATGGCATTATGGATTACACCAGGTAATAAACTACTTTTTAAATATTATCACATATTTTGATAGAATGTGTCTATTTTTAAGCATCACATTTGTAGATAATATTCGGTTCATTTAACGGCTTATTTGTACATGATGATACCAGGTAAGTTAGGAGCAATTTTGTTTAAATAGAACTGGTAGAGTATAGATTAAGAATTAGCTGAACTTCACACGAATAGATCGACGACGTAAACAAAAATGATTGTGATTAATTAACGAAAAGGTGAGGTAGATAAAGGGATCACTGTTATGTTTTACGATTTATGACACTGAATGCGACTGTTTGTGCTGATTGGATAGTAAAATATACGAGATTTAATGACCAATGACTCCGTGAATTGAACTCACTTTTAGCCCCGTCGCCAATTGTTTTGTATTGTGAAATACACAGTGACATTGATGATTGCCAATCAGTGTACAGAGACGTCTACCTGGCGACTACCAGTCCCCCAAACCAGAATACAGAAAAACAACGATCGATGTGCAAACAAACAGAATCGAATCGAATCGAATTGTATTTCAATCATGTCTTTATAAATAGACAAAATCAGATCACACGGCGAACCAATCAGGGATTTTACACTAATACAAAACAGAAGAGATTGTGGCAGTGAATTGAGAAAGGGGGGAGGTAAGTTGTACACAACTAATTAACTGTAGTCCATAATAACAGACAATATAATAACAGTAAATGTACTAAACGAGAGGATAGGGTAAGAGAAACGTAACATAATCAAATTGTAGTGTTTACATTACTCGACCAGAATAAATGAATTAGTTCTCTAAAACACAGTTCTGGAAGCTTTTACACTCTTCTTTAGTGGTTCAACATAACAATCACTATCGAATGTCATGAATAATAAACAAATGAATGATGACCTATAGATGAATGGGGTGGTGGTGGTAGGGGTGGAAATCAATAAATTGTTGTTGAGAAGCAAAGCGTCGACACAGAAATTGTGAATAAATGCACCCATAGCTGACATTTTTACCCCAATGAAGTTTATTCCGAAAAAAGAAGTGATTGGTTTAAATGTTGCATAATTAAGTGTTGAATGTAGCTTGGAAGGAACATTTTGTCTCCTCAATGAATTATTTATTAACTATTAATCATTAATTTTTGTCTGTCGGCAAGTAAGAAACGATTTCCACCATGGTGATGGATAAGTAATTAAAGTTCAGTTTTCTGAATAAAGTTGATTACACAACCGATTATTTTCATCTGATATTTACATTTGAATAACTTAGTAATCAGACTGTAACAAGTAGATAACCATGTGCACCATACAGTGGGCAAAATATAGTATAACCACAGTGACTAATTCATGAATGTATCATTTGTTAATTTGGAAATCGATTTCGAAAAAAACGGGCTGAAAACATTTGCTTTCTCAATAAATCATATAATTGGACGTTGAATGTTACGATTCCATATGAGAAAAGAGTGGAAAACTGTACATTTCCTATTCATCTACAACTTCAACATTCATTCATGCACTCAGTGATTGTAAGTGATCACACTGAATCATATTCATGCATTGATTAACATAAGATTGTTGAGTTACTTTGTATAGTTGAACAAGAAACATTCATCAAATCAAAGTGAATATTTCATTTCATCTTTCTAAAATTTTGCCTGATTGTTATTCTTGCTAAAGTACTTCAGAAGTACTTGAGAATCTTTCACAAATTAATTCTTAACTATCAGTAAGACACGATTCATGTCTAATATGTGGTGGTTGAGTTAACAGTGCTAATAATAATAACAATAGAGCATAGTGCCAGTCTGAGTGCAGTTATTTCATTGATAAGTTGATGTTGTTCCGATTCTGTAAGTTAGCTTGTAGTTTAATTGTTTGAGTTGATTTCTCGTTACGAGATAACAGAAAACTGTAGGATGTTTCTTCTGCATTGAATTCAAGTGCACAAGCGATCTACATAATGGCTGACTAAATCAATGTTTGAATTCCACGTTCTGTTGTGTAGTTTAGTTGTGGAAACAGTTGAAATGTGTTATTTGACATACAAATGAAACATCTCACTCCTGTCCCTCTATAACATTATCTCAGATAAAACGCCAACTCTTACTACATATGAACCTAAATGCTGCTCGCATCAATTTCATTGCTATTAGCTTGTAAGGCAGGATGCTTTTCTTGTTACATTTGTGAGTATTGTGAATAACTAAGTGGTTTGGAACAGGTGATCTAGATTCTCTAAATCACTTTTGATGAAAATCTGGAACTATTTATCTATCACAGTCTATATCTGATTGTATCTGTGTTTCGCCTCCAAGGCGAATTATGTGAGTTGCAGATGTTTAAAGACCGTTTATTTACTAAAACTGCCTACCAAATCTAAACAGATCGTGGGGTTTTCATCGTTCAAACACCCAGAACACAACCACCAAATATCTTGTTATTATATGAAATTCTTTAACCATTAGAATATTAAAGCAAGGCTTATATCCGTGACTATTAGCTTGTCTATATTATTAGACTCCTTAGAAGACAAACCTTCATTATGATGACTATGTGGTCTGCAGTTGTGCTTTTCTTTCCAATTCTATACACGTATTTGACGCCTTGAAATGCAGCTCAGTCGTAATTTTTGTAATGTTAGTGAGGTATAGACCTTGCCTTTTCAATAACGACAGGGTTTGTAACATAAAGGTCCTCACTAGTTGCAATTAAACGTTACATTACAATACACAGTTAATTACTTTAAGTCTGAATAGAAGAGTAACATGGATGTACTTTTCGTGCATTAAATCAGATAGGTCTCAAGATATTTAAGCTGTCCTATCAGTTTCAAAACTTTAACGACTCTCTACTTTGCCTTCATGTTTTGGTTAACAGCTTTACCGCATCCTCAGTAGTATTATTTATGAAATAATATTAACCCTATTGAATAAATCAAGTAATCAAAATCATTTGCATTGAACTAGACATTCATTATAAACAGTTATAATGCTATAGCCATGTATGCTTCCTTTGAACTAACAGTCAGATGAAACAAATCTCTCTCAGACTATGAAGTATAATTGACAATAGATGATAACGATGATGATGATGAATGTTCCTCTCCAATTCACACAAAACACTTATGTAATCTTAAACTGCATTGAATTTCATCTCTATAAAATTTACATCTAACAGTACTGTTTTATATGTGACTATGATGTTTACTTCATAGTAATTATAAGAACACATTTTCAACTGAATGAGATAGTAATGTCTCTGAAGGAGTGATCACAGCTACACAACCAATACATCAAGTACTCACCTTCACAAATGCATTTAATATTGCCAGAGCATAATAGTGTTACGCAGATGTACTATTGGAATTAAAAGGATAACACTGTTAGTCTTTTCTTGGCAATATTATTGGTTACTTAGCCAACCAGGTCAAGGGAATCTTTTGCAAAATGGTAATATCTATGGTTTACAAAGTATGTTGTAAGATTAGATATAAGTGACCGACATGGTTAAAATATGAAGTAAACGAATGTTACACTGCAAATATAAGCGATTTATGTAAAGTAAGATATTCACAACCAATCGATATTAAAAGTTTATAATTATTTTCAGTGGTTTCTTTAGATTGAAGTCTATGCATACTTTCATTTGGCACTTTCGTTTAAAGCCAACATCACTATCACATTTCCTTTCATTGTTGACAATAATAAATATTCTATTCTTATTATAGCCCATGTTGTTAACATTAACATCAGATTCATTAGCAGGTTCACGTAGAATAGTATCACACTTTGTTAGCAATCCATTCAACGATACGTAGTACAGTTAATTCGCCTCTCTGTTTTCACTTCAGAACTAATTCAGCTTTACAGTATCTTTGTTATTCAAGCTTGGCATTCAATGTCAATTCTGACGTATGAATCATAGATGAATTGACATGATATTCACTACCTCTAAACTTCTCCTTCTCTTTTCTCACTCCTATTCATTTAAGGAATTTCAAAATTGCAAGGTTTATGAACTTCTTATCATTTAGAAGAGACATTTCGTCAGTATAGACGATATACGGATGCAGTGTCCAGTTCAATTGATCAGTTGTCGTAAACGTTATTAAATCTAACTATGTAAAGACATCCGTCTGCAAGGTGATACAGTGTAAACTCGTTTCCATAGTATCGTTTAAATTCTCATTTGGATCACTTGTTGAAAATGTTTGATAGTTATTGTGTACATATGCAAAATGAAGTGATATTTTTATGGATTGTTTTATATCATAACGCTCATCCTGCATTACACTCGCCAGTCACAACTTCATGTTAACAATACTTGTGATGTATCGCTATATCGAAGCAGCCCGTTCTGGATACACATACAGAAACTGTGACTGACCAGTTTCAGTCCATGACAAATCAACGGGAAATTCCTAATTCATTTCAAGTATACTCATAGCTTGATGTTTAACATAATTTTTCAGGTGTAAAATTACAAACGACAGAATTAGGCATTAACGAACATACTATTCAAATAAAAAAGAAGGAGTAGTGCAATTTTACAGGGAGTGCCAATTAATCTCTTCTAATAAAACTAAAACAAACATTAGAGGACCGTTGGTGAACATGGCTGGATAGTACAAAATGAGGCTGAAGTATCCTTCATATGACTTCCGGTTTTTAATTGTTGCCTAGTCGAGTTCATTTCGTAATGTTGAGTATTATTAAAATCAGTATCATATTCTTCTTATTTATTTGTTAAAATAATAATTTGTGCAAATTTACACAGGTTTCAATAGAACAGCCACCGATGAAATGGAACATTTATTTAATGAAACGGACAAAGACAAAGATGGTTTGTTAACAAAAGAAGAAGTCATTGACCAGCATGATCTATGGGTTGGAAGTCAAGCAACTGATTATGGAAGACATTTAGAGAATTTACCAAGAGATGAACTGTGAAACAAGTGATTGATCAATGGTCAATTATAATACAATATATTTACTGATGCATATACATTGTTCTGTTTGAATACAATAAGGTTTACATATTCTGAAGAGCATTCATTAATTATTGGCATCGTTTGTATTATCTAGGCGCTGAAGCAATCAACATAATATTCTTGCTAAATAGAAACTATAAATAAAGGTTATTTACATATCCACAATAATTTACACTTTCATCAGTTAACGATGATTCACTCAAATGTAATCATTAATTCTCACGTAGTGATTGTAAAGTGATTGTAAAAGGTTCTCTGATGACTTCCTAACAATTAGAATATAGGCTATACAAACCAGAAGGTGGAGATAGACACTTACATCAACACGATAAAATGGTCATTGCATCATCTTAGCTGCACATCTTGTAATAACACATTATACATTACTATAAGAACAGAATTTAATCGGATTAAATAATGCTTATTCGGAATTGGCTTTTAAGCATGCAGTTCATGAGACATGTTGTTAGATATATTCTTCATGATTAAATAGTGTATGGTTGTCATGAGGAACCTTTACGAATGAAAAGTTTGTCTGCTATTTTCTGGTCGACGTCTAGTTTCCATTCAAACAAAGAATAAATTGGTGGGATTTTTACCTGTTCCTTGTGTTACATATAGAAGCAGCTCCTGTGATGAAAGCTACGCAAAGCGTGTCACTAAGAAACTTAACCAACGAATAAATGTACATTGTACAGCATAACTTGATAAATACCAAAAACTCTCTATATAACACGAATTAACCTCATTCAGTAGATTTCAGACGTATAGTCAAGAAAACCAAATTATCTAAAGTAATACATCGTATGCCACAACAATTTCCCAATGCACTCCAATTTTCTTTTATAACACATAACAAAACTATCTGTCCACACACGTCCTGTAACGACTATTATTTATTTTCTTATGTTTTAATCAACTACATTTACTATAGCATTCATTCAAACTACTTTCATTTTATTATCAGTCCTTGTTGGATTTAGTCGCAGTTGTCATACTACTCAAAAGTAGTTGAATTTGTATTGCGTAATTTGTTCCTTTCATTTCATTGGTTTGTTATGACCGAAGTTTCTAAACATTGTTTTCTACTGGCTGGAACATTGTTTCCTTGGCCTCAAGACAGTTTTCCTCAACTTTATCGACTTTTGGTGCGTTATTCCGGTAAATCTAACACAATGTCAAGTGAATCCAACAGTACTAACACACCTAACCTCATACTATCAATTCCACTACTCACCTATGATAAATTATGGTTTTCATCTATTTCATTGTTATTACTGACTAGTAAATTGAGGCGATTGGTTTATTGTTATTTCTCATATTTCCATATAAACACTACTGTGTATATAAAAGTAAAGCCTAATGAAAATGCCTTATTCAAACAATTTCGTTAGCAAATATGAGCTATTCCAACACGCGATTTCCAGTTATTCAATTATGAATCAATCAATCGGTGCCTGTTTCCCCACATGGGGCATAGGCCATTCTTTTCGGTCTGTCGGCATTTGTTCTCCATCTCAAATCTTTCTGAGGAAAACGTGCAGCATCTTTATTTTTACTTGTATATTTGACTTAATCACTCCAGCTGGTTTGTTGTGTGGCCCTGATTACTTGCCACTTGATTTGTCGGATAGTTATGTTGATTTCTACGATAAACCGCTCCTTATTTTGTTGGTATCTACAGTCCTGATAATTTCAGTTGTGCATCGAATTCCAAAAACCACCAATTTTAAGTTATTTTGATGGTTTGCATTTTATGCATACTTAACTTATCTCTCTCTATTCAGTCATTAAATATTGTCAATTTAAATATAGTCAAGTTTTCCATGAATTAAAATGTCAGCAATCTCAACTCAGTGCATTCAAATAGATTAACAACATGTCGAATATCCAAAGTTGAATGATATGCGCAGCCAAATCTTCAGTAGCTTTGGTTATCCCGTGACTAGATGCAGCTAAAATTCATCCGAGAAAAGATTCAGACACTGCTTCGTACGATAGCGACTACCTGGAATCCAAACATGTCCCTTTATTAACAAAACTTCGCCAATAACTCTATATGTCCAAGATACAGGACAATCAATGTAAGTTAACTGTAATATCAATACCACGCGTTTTGCTGTTCTGCCTTCTAGTAATCACATAAATAAGCCGTTACGACTAACGAAACTTATATTAGATTGGTTACTTCGTTGAAATGCGAACGTAGTCATAAATGCACAAACAGATAGACCTTATGATTGGTCAGTTCATTTCAGTATGTGATAGAAAACAGATCCAGACGATCACATGACCAATCAGCACGCTAATGCATTTACCATTGATCCAACAAAATTAATATAATGCTCTATGATGCACGCAATGCTTACCCCGGTGTTGTAATCCAGCGTTGTGAAATGAGCCGTGTTTCTGTAATTTCTATTGAAATAAATGATACCTACACCATACTGACGGCTTAAAGTCATGCACCTCTTGAACGATACTAATAAAACATCAGAAAATGATCATTATTAGCTGTATAACACTATTTTTACTTGATATTATGACCTTAAAGCCGTTATTCTATGCTGATTAGCTCACTTTATACATGCAACAGTTTGGTAGTCTGCAAAACTTGAGATTGATTCAAATTGGTTTTAAACAAATTGGAATGGCTTACAGTGATCTCGAAAACGTCAAAAGCTACATCAGTTGGTACTCAGTAGTATTTCAAGTAAAATTTCGAGTCGGCATCATCCCACAAGTTGACTGCTCTCTACTAGATGCATTTCAATGGTTGTTACTAGTTAGTTTGCAATCCACATGACACTTTTATACATATTTGACGTGTATTGGGGACGTTTTCCTTCTTTCTTGCAATAGTTCTCTCTGTCTACGCAGCCTACGCGGTCTACACTTCACTTCATTCTGACCTTCATTTCTTTTCATATGTTGACGCATAGTTGATGACGTAGGTAGTGGTATATCAAATGTATCATACACAATTGCCATGGTAATTCTACTTTGCGAGAGTGGACCATCATTATCCAATCCATGTCTCAGTTGAATAATATATCGTATTATCACCATGTCACCCACCGTTACTGTATATACCACTTTGCCTTTCCTAGCAACAATTGTCCCATTGATCCGTTTTGGCCTACCAGGCCTGTAATCACAGGTATGGATACAGTCACCGACGTTGAAATCATGAGTTCTCTTATAATCATTCACACCATTATTCGATGTCACCTTGACTTTGTCTCAATAGTGCACAATATCAAAATATGTCCTCATAGATCGGCCAAACATAATCTCAGCGAAAGACCTTCCATCATTTCTGTTAAGGCTTGGCGTCGCTCTATATGAAATAAGAAACTGTTGGAAGGCTTCCCCATCACTGACAGCTTCTCCTTTCCATTTTAACTGGTTTCCAAAATCAACGGAGAATTCTTTCTGCAACTGTTTCATGCAATCTAAGCTATGATCATTTTCACTGGCTTTCTGTATGGATAAATTTGTAATGTTACAACAGACAGAGTTAAGACGCACATCCCAAAATCCGAGTTTTCCGATCCAGTCTATGTCCAGTAAATCGGATTTACAGTTTTTTGAAAAATAGCATTTGCCGAATTCAGACTTACCACAAAAAGTAAGATTCAATAGAAATTCACTAAGAAAAATTTTATTTTCTCCAGTAGCACTTTTGGATTTGTGCGACGTAGGAAGCAAGTCCGGTCTTACAATCTTTAACCATGTTGCTTCTCAAAACATAGTATTATCCGACCCTGTTTCAACCTGTAACTTGATAGGATTACTTCCGTGATAAAGTGTCACAAATTTTCTCTTTGCAGAGGAATTCACTACTCGTGTTTGCACAGTAACATTAGAATTTCGTGAGGTGTGGCAGTCACGGAAACGGGCATTTTTCATCACTGTAAATTCGCAACACTTTTGGATGTGACCCTTTTTACCACATTTAAAGCAATTGTTCTTCTTAAAAAGACAAACTCTGTAAATGTAATAATCACCAAAACACCAGCATCGTAACCTCCGATCTGTTCGATGCTTCACTTGATCACTCGTAACAATCCTCTACGAATTAAGTTCATTAGTGAATATAAAACATCTCTGTAGATTAATCACCGAGTAAATAGAACCGATATATATTACGTCAAGAATCTTAACGAAGCTACTCGTTGACTAACTACAAATATTCCTATGGATAGACTAATCAATGTTATTGGCTAATGTCTATGATATGCATCCGTACCAGAGATACAAATGAAACTTTTATTAAAATTTAACCCATGAAAACGTTCATCTCTTGTTTAACAATAATCTATTCAACCAAACAGATACTGTGGTAACCCGAAGTCTTTTAAGGACCAGTTGTTGATAATAAGTGACTGTTATGAATGAAATTGTAATATCAATATGTCTTTATTGTATTTGAGCAGGGATTGACGATATTATCGATCTTGTTACCCGCAGCGCTATATCCTACAGCTAGCACCCAGCCTTGACTTAATCTATTGCTCAGGCACAATATCTTTTAAGACAAGAAAAAAAATTATTATACGTACGTAGGTAGTGAGAATCGGATGGAAATTAGTAGACACAGTATTCGTTTAGGTGTTCTGGAAATCGTACATTTGTACCAGAACGCGTAGCTCTCGGCGTTATGGAGCTCTTTGATATTTCCACTTGCGTGTTAGTCATTGCTTGAGGCGTAATGATTTCGTTCATGACAAGTTTAATATCCTTATTCATCTTTGGCCAATCAAAATCTCTCAGTAATCAGTTTACTTGTAGCACGAATTCCAGGATGAGAAAGGTTGTGCAATGTGTCGAAGATAACTCGTCGATAACTCCTGGGGATGACTGGACAAGCCATACCAAGAGAAATACCACAAATTAAAGTGTTTTTACCTTTTCCACTCGTTTTAGTTTGGAGTTGGAGCTTTGTTGCGACTAACTCGTAATGAAAATCGATGTCTTCACTTTGAAGTCGAGCTAGTTTAACAAGGTCGATTCCTTGGATACGATTCAAGGAATGTATTCTCGATAAGGCGTTGGCAGCTACATTGTTAGCTCCCGATATATGTCGTATGTCAGTAGAGAATTGAGAGATATAGTCTAGATGACGCGACTATCGTGGAGAGTACTTATCTGAAGATGACTTCATCGAAAACGTCAGTGGTGTATGGTCAGTGAATATTGTAAATTCCCGGCCTTCGATGGAATGTTGAAAATGTCGTACAGCACAGTACACGGCAGGTAGTTCACGTCCAAAAGTGCTGTATCTCAATTCAGTGTCGTTTAATCGTCTTGAGAAGAATGCTAAAGGCTGCCAAGTTTGGCCAGTCTATTGTTGCAGAACTGCGCCAATGGCTGAGTCAGAAGCGTCGACCGCAATTCTGACGGAATAAACCTTATTGTGGCGAGTTCTGATGATCTCCAGAATTCGATCAGCAGATAAAGCTAGTCCATCTGCTGGGTTGTTGTTATATGTTACCAATACTGCTTACACTTGTTGTGGCAGTTTCGATAGGCAGAGTTGACGGAAGTGACCTTCATCAAAACTGCATTGACCAATTACCTCTTTCATACGCGATAACGTTTCCGTCGCTGAACCGCTACCAAGCTCAATAGTGTGAGACAACTCGTCAAGACGTTTTCTGTCGGACAAGTCTCCTCGTTTGAGAATTGACGTTCTGAGTTGTTCGCATGGTTCAAGGCAGTCGGGACAGAGAAACAGAAGGGGTGGCGTACCTGTTCAATTCACGCGGAAGTGACCTTACAACCGCCAGAAATTGAACGCGTGGATCTGTCACACATTAGTCTTAAAATTTTGCTTCTGCGTGGCAGAACCAGGCTTCTACATTATCTGCCCAAAAATAAATGAGCTGAAAGCTTGGAGGCTTAGGGGCTTTAATCCTAATAAGCTTTATATGATATGGCTCAAAGTCGTTTGCAATGGCGCAGGTGCATCCACTCCTTGTCTTCCTCCAAATTCTAGTTTTTGAGCTTCTTATAATTTTCTCTTTACTGAATCACTTTTTTATTTCAAATCTCATCTCTGGTCTCTATGCCTTTCGATTAGTACTTACTCTGTTACTACCTCCCCTACTCTGGGATTTGGTCCAACAATTTAATCTCTATCTGCTTATTGAGGAATGGCAACTTCAACTGATGTACGCATGTACCAAGTTCTACGTTGTAACCGACTAACTGACCATCTCTCCTCCACGCATCAGCTCAGTGTTTAGTACACACGTTTTCGTACGTCGTGTTGCTGTACGCCGGCCACTCAAAGCAACTCACGAAGGGCTATACAAGGTTCTTAAACGTAAAACAAAGTACTATACGATTGACAAGAATAGCCACAAGGATAACGTCAGCATAGACCGCCTCAAAGCAGCCTACCTAGTAGGTAAACCTTTTAGTGTCGAACTAGCTACAACACCCGCAAAACTTGACATGAACAAAGTCATTACGCCTCAAGCAATGACTAACACGCAAGTGGAAATATCAAAGAGCTCCATAACGCCGAGAGCTACGCGTTCTGGTACAAATGTACGATTTCCAGAACACCTAAACGAATACTGTGTCTACTAATTTCCATCCGATTCTCACTACCTACGTACGTATAATAATTTTTTGTTGTTGTCTTAAAAGAAATAATAAAAATATAATAAACAAAAATTGATAAACACATTATTATCATATTTTTTTTAAAAATTTACTGTGTGCATTTTATAAATTTTCGTGTTAAAGAAAAAAAAGCGTTTCATTATTTGTTGTCGGTGTTCAACACGTTTTTTTTTATAGACGCATTGAGCTAACAATTATTTTTTCGTATGCACAGATTTAAATTTTATTTTTATTTTCAACTTCCAGGTCGTCTGGAAACAAACAGAAGAACGTGGAACGGACAAGGATATTTTATGTACAAATATTTTACAAAACGACACCATACCGTAGGGACTGACGTCCAGAAGCTGCACAACATCGCAAGCCATCGAATGGACGTTTACTAATGTCTAACGCATTGGGTTTTATTGTTTGGCTGGTACGTCTTAGGGTCCTCACGAACCTAATAGGGGGAAAGTGAGCTGTAGCGGTGAATAATCCTCAAAATAAATAGTTGCATAGGCTCTCGACATTGATGCTGACCATGTTTGTTTTAGCGGACACGACTAGTTGAAGACGTGTGGTCACGCATCACCACCAGATCACGACTCGAACCACCGTGGAAAGCATCTCTCTAGTTTGCCAGCCTAGACGTTGCTATCCCATTGAAGCTCTGTTTATGATCAAATATAATTTCTCTTCCATTCTTCAGTGCCTTCTGATTTCTTCTCATTCGTAAGAGTGGGTCTAATCGATAGAAGTGGCTCTGGTTGTACAACAAACGTAACTTGGTCATATACCTGGGTACAGTTCAATATCTTGTATATTATTGGTTTATTGTTGTTGTAATACATGCGTGTGAGTGACTAGTTGGCTTCTAGATAAATTAGTCGGATTATTGTGCCCGAGCAATAGATTAAGTCAAGGCTGGGTGCTAGCTGTAGGATATAGCGCTGCGGGTAACAAGATCGATAATATCGTCAATCCCTGCTCAAATACAATAAAGACATATTGATATTACAATTTCATTCATAACAGTCACTTATTATCAACAACTGGTCCTTAAAAGACTTCGGGTTACCACAGTATCTGTTTGGTTGAATAGATTATTGTTAAACAAGAGATGAACGTTTTCATGGGTTAAATTTTAATAAAAGTTTCATTTGTATCTCTGGTACGGATGCATATCATAGACATTAGCCAATAACATTGATTAGTCTATTCATAGGAATATTTGTAGTTAGTTTAGCTTTTCCCATATAATTTAAGGTACACTGTATAAACTCTATGAAATCTTAGGGGACTAGAAGTGATGAAGTTTTACAAATCCAGTAGGTGTTAGATTCTATTCAGTTCGCTCCAGCACACTACTGACTAGTTTTATGATACCACTAAGCAGCTTCCTAGTGTCTCTGGTTTCAATTGTACCCTGTCAACATCAATCTGTAACGTATTCAATCAACTAAAACCACGTGTGTGTTAAAAAGTAAATTAGCTCCAAAGTACCTTTAAAGTCAAGAAAGAGTATCGTATTGTAGTAAACTTTTAGTTTGCTTATCGACTATTGCATTTGTACTTCCGTGAAACGAAATTCTGGAAGTTTTTCGTAGTTCCAGTATAGATCATGCTCAACTGCTTCGATAAGTATATTCCATTATCATGAATTACAAGATTAATTCAACTCAAATATTAATGTGAGAAACTTATCTTGGTCCATTACTTATGTTGGTTCTATTTACTCGGTGATTAATCTACAGAGATGCTGTATATTCACTAATGAAGTTGATTCGTTTGATGATTGATTGGTTGTTTTGATCGTTCATCAACAATCTAGTCATATAAACGATCAAATCCTATTTTCCGTTAGACTGTAGTCTTACTGGAAATAACCGATTTCACTACATACTTTGACTATCTCAACTCTTGTTAGTCTTTCTTAAAATCATTTGAAACTGATTGTGTTCAGAAAATTTTCCTAATGATGGTGGTCTAGTCGAAGGGATGTTAATTTATTCCTAACTTATTTACATTCAGTATACTGCAATTTTGAATCATCTGTCCCACTATGTTTCTGTGATTCCTTTTAAAAGACTTCGAGTCATACTTAAGCTTCAAAGTGTCTACAAACTTTATATCGATAACACTGAATGTATTCCATAGACGTATTACTGAACTAGATACGTTGATTAGGTTTCAGTGATAATTTCTCCATTAATTATGTTACTGTTTATGGCATGATGTTCCGAAACCTCTAAACATGCAAATCAAATGAATAAGAAGGAAGACTTCCCCAATACATGTCAAATATGTATAAAAATGTCATGTGGATTGCAAACTAACTAGTAACAACCATTGAAATGCATCTAGTAGAGAGCAGTCAACTTGTGGGATGATGCCGACTCGAAATTTTACTTGAAATACTACTGAGTACCAACTGATGTAGCTTTTGACGTTTTCGAGATCACTGTAAGCCATTCCAATTTGTTTAAAACCAATTTGAATCAATCTCAAGTTTTGCAGACTACCAAACTGTTGCATGTATAAAGTGAGCTAATCAGCATAGAATAACGGCTTTAAGGTCATAATATCAAGTAAAAATAGTGTTATACAGCTAATAATGATCATTTTCTGATGTTTTATTAGTATCGTTCAAGAGGTGCATGACTTTAAGCCGTCAGTATGGTGTAGGTATCATTTATTTCAATAGAAATTACAGAAACACGGCTCATTTCACAACGCTGGATTACAACACCGGGGTAAGCATTGCGTGCATCATAGAGCATTATATTAATTTTGTTGGATCAATGGTAAATGCATTAGCGTGCTGATTGGTCATGTGATCGTCTGGATCTGTTTTCTATCACATACTGAAATGAACTGACCAATCATAAGGTCTATCTGTTTGTGCATTTATGACTACGTTCGCATTTCAACGAAGTAACCAATCTAATATAAGTTTCGTTAGTCGTAACGGCTTATTTATGTGATTACTAGAAGGCAGAACAGCAAAACGCGTGGTATTGATATTACAGTTAACTTACATTGATTGTCCTGTATCTTGGACATATAGAGTTATTGGCGAAGTTTTGTTAATAAAGGGACATGTTTGGATTCCAGGTAGTCGCTATCGTACGAAGCGGTGTCTGAATCTTTTCTCGGATGAATTTTAGCTGCATCTAGTCACGGGATAACCAAAGCTACTGAAGATTTGGCTGCGCATATCATTCAACTTTGGATATTCGACATGTTGTTAATCTATTTGAATGCACTGAGTTGAGATTGCTGACATTTTAATTCATGGAAAACTTGACTATATTTAAATTGACAATATTTAATGACTGAATAGAGAGAGATAAGTTAAGTATGCATAAAATGCAAACCATCAAAATAACTTAAAATTGATGGTTTTTTGGAATTCGATGCACAACTGAAATTATCAGGACTGTAGATACCAACAAAATAAGGAGCGGTTTATCGTAGAAATCAACATAACTATCCGACAAATCAAGTGGCAAGTAATCAGGGCCACACAACAAACCAGCTGGAGTGATTAAGTCAAATATACAAGTAAAAATAAAGATGCTGCACGTTTTCCTCAGAAAGATTTGAGATGGAGAACAAATGCCGACAGACCGAAAAGAATGGCCTATGCCCCATGTGGGGAAACAGGCACCGATTGATTGATTCATAATTGAATAACTGGAAATCGCGTGTTGGAATAGCTCATATTTGCTAACGAAATTGTTTGAATAAGGCATTTTCATTAGGCTTTACTTTTATATACACAGTAGTGTTTATATGGAAATATGAGAAATAACAATAAACCAATCGCCTCAATTTACTAGTCAGTAATAACAATGAAATAGATGAAAACCATAATTTATCATAGGTGAGTAGTGGAATTGATAGTATGAGGTTAGGTGTGTTAGTACTGTTGGATTCACTTGACATTGTGTTAGATTTACCGGAATAACGCACCAAAAGTCGATAAAGTTGAGGAAAACTGTCTTGAGGCCAAGGAAACAATGTTCCAGCCAGTAGAAAACAATGTTTAGAAACTTCGGTCATAACAAACCAATGAAATGAAAGGAACAAATTACGCAATACAAATTCAACTACTTTTGAGTAGTATGACAACTGCGACTAAATCCAACAAGGACTGATAATAAAATGAAAGTAGTTTGAATGAATGCTATAGTAAATGTAGTTGATTAAAACATAAGAAAATAAATAATAGTCGTTACAGGACGTGTGTGGACAGATAGTTTTGTTATGTGTTATAAAAGAAAATTGGAGTGCATTGGGAAATTGTTGTGGCATACGATGTATTACTTTAGATAATTTGGTTTTCTTGACTATACGTCTGAAATCTACTGAATGAGGTTAATTCGTGTTATATAGAGAGTTTTTGGTATTTATCAAGTTATGCTGTACAATGTACATTTATTCGTTGGTTAAGTTTCTTAGTGACACGCTTTGCGTAGCTTTCATCACAGGAGCTGCTTCTATATGTAACACAAGGAACAGGTAAAAATCCCACCAATTTATTCTTTGTTTGAATGGAAACTAGACGTCGACCAGAAAATAGCAGACAAACTTTTCATTCGTAAAGGTTCCTCATGACAACCATACACTATTTAATCATGAAGAATATATCTAACAACATGTCTCATGAACTGCATGCTTAAAAGCCAATTCCGAATAAGCATTATTTAATCCGATTAAATTCTGTTCTTATAGTAATGTATAATGTGTTATTACAAGATGTGCAGCTAAGATGATGCAATGACCATTTTATCGTGTTGATGTAAGTGTCTATCTCCACCTTCTGGTTTGGATAGCCTATATTCTAATTGTTAGGAAGTCATCAGAGAACCTTTTACAATCACTTTACAATCACTACGTGAGAATTAATGATTACATTTGAGTGAATCATCGTTAACTGATGAAAGTGTAAATTATTGTGGATATGTAAATAACCTTTATTTATAGTTTCTATTTAGCAAGAATATTATGTTGATTGCTTCAGCGCCTAGATAATACAAACGATGCCAATAATTAATGAATGCTCTTCAGAATATGTAAACCTTATTGTATTCAAACAGAACAATGTATATGCATCAGTAAATATATTGTATTATAATTGACCATTGATCAATCACTTGTTTCACAGTTCATCTCTTGGTAAATTCTCTAAATGTCTTCCATAATCAGTTGCTTGACTTCCAACCCATAGATCATGCTGGTCAATGACTTCTTCTTTTGTTAACAAACCATCTTTGTCTTTGTCCGTTTCATTAAATAAATGTTCCATTTCATCGGTGGCTGTTCTATTGAAACCTGTGTAAATTTGCACAAATTATTATTTTAACAAATAAATAAGAAGAATATGATACTGATTTTAATAATACTCAACATTACGAAATGAACTCGACTAGGCAACAATTAAAAACCGGAAGTCATATGAAGGATACTTCAGCCTCATTTTGTACTATCCAGCCATGTTCACCAACGGTCCTCTAATGTTTGTTTTAGTTTTATTAGAAGAGATTAATTGGCACTCCCTGTAAAATTGCACTACTCCTTCTTTTTTATTTGAATAGTATGTTCGTTAATGCCTAATTCTGTCGTTTGTAATTTTACACCTGAAAAATTATGTTAAACATCAAGCTATGAGTATACTTGAAATGAATTAGGAATTTCCCGTTGATTTGTCATGGACTGAAACTGGTCAGTCACAGTTTCTGTATGTGTATCCAGAACGGGCTGCTTCGATATAGCGATACATCACAAGTATTGTTAACATGAAGTTGTGACTGGCGAGTGTAATGCAGGATGAGCGTTATGATATAAAACAATCCATAAAAATATCACTTCATTTTGCATATGTACACAATAACTATCAAACATTTTCAACAAGTGATCCAAATGAGAATTTAAACGATACTATGGAAACGAGTTTACACTGTATCACCTTGCAGACGGATGTCTTTACATAGTTAGATTTAATAACGTTTACGACAACTGATCAATTGAACTGGACACTGCATTCAGTATATCGTCTATACTGACGAAATGTCTCTTCTAAATGATAAGAAGTTCATAAACCTTGCAATTTCGAAATTCCATCAATTAGTAGGAGTGAGAAAAGAGAAGGAGAAGTTTAGAGGTAGTGAATATCATGTCAATTCATCTATGATTCATACGTCAGAATTGACATTGAATGCCAAGCTTGAATAACAAAGATACTGTAAAGCTGAATTAGTTCTGAAGTGAAAACAGAGAGGCGAATTAACTGTACTACGTTTCGTTGAATGGATTGCTAACAAAGTGTGATACTATTCTACGTGAACCTGCTAATGAATCTGATATTAATGTTAACAACATGGGCTATAATAAGAATAGAATATTTATTATTGTCAACAATGAAAGGAAATGTGATAGTGATGTTGGCTTTAAACGAAAGTGCCAAATGAAAGTATGCATAAACTTCAATCTAAAGAAACCACTGAAAATAAATATGAACTTTAAATATCGATTGGTTGTGAATGTCTTACTTTACATAAATCGCTTATATTTGCAGTGTAACATTCGTTTACTTCATATTTTTACCATGTCGGTCACTTATATCTAATCTTACAACATACTTTGTAAACCATAGATATTACCATTTTGCAAAAGATTCCCTTGACCTGGTTGGCCAGGTAACCAATAATATTGCCAAGAAAAGACTATCAGTGTTATCCTTTTAATTCCAATAGTACATCTGCGTAACACTATTATGCTCTGGCAATATTAAATGCATTTGTGAAGGTGAGTACTTGATGTATTGGTTGTGTAGCTGTGATCACTCCTTCAGAGACATTACTATCTCATTCAGTTGAAAATGTGTTCTTATAATTACTATGAAGTAAACATCATAGTCACATATAAAACAGTACTGTTAGATGTAAATTTTATAGAGATGAAATTCAATGCAGTTTAAGATTACATAAGTGTTTTGTGTGAATTGGAGAGGAACAATCATCATCATCATCATCGTCATCATCTATTGTCAATTATACTTCATAGTCTGAGAGAGATTTGTTTCATCTGACTGTTAGTTCAAAGGAAGCATACATGGCTATAGCATTATAACTGTTTATAATGAATGTCTAGTTCAATGCAAATGATTTTGATTACTTGATTTATTCAATAGGGTTAATATTATTTCATAAATAATACTACTGAGGATGCGGTAAAGCTGTTAACCAAAACATGAAGGCAAAGTAGATAGTCGTTAGAGTTTTGAAACTGATAGGACAGCTTAAATATATTGAGACCTATCTGATTTAATGCACGAAAAGTACATCCATGTTACTCTTCTATTCAGACTTAAAGTAATTAACTGTGTATTGTAATGTAACGTTTAATTGCAACTAGTGAGGACCTTTATGTTACAAACCCTGTCGTTATTGAAAAGGCAAGGTCTATACCTCACTAACATTACAAAAATTACGACTGAGCTGCATTTCAAGGCGTCAAATACGTGTATAGAATTGGAAAGAAAAGCACAACTTCAGACCACATAGTCATCATAATGAAGGTTTGTCTTCTAAGGAGTCTAATAATATAGGCAAGCTAATAGTCACGGATGTAAGCCTTGCTTTAATATTCTAATGGTTAAAGAATTTCATATAATAACAAGATATTTGGTGGTTGTGTTCTGGGTGTTTAAACGATGAAAACCCCACGATCTGTTTAGATTTGGTAGGCAGTTTTAGTAAATAAACGGTCTTTAAACATCTGCAACTCACATAATTCGCCTTGGAGGCGAAACACAGATACAATCAGATATAGACTGTGATAGATAAATAGTTCCAGATTTTCATCAAAAGTGATTTTGAGAATCTAGATCACCTTTTCCAAACCTCTTAGTTATTCACAATACTCACAAATGTAACAAGAAAAGCATCCTGCCTTACAAGCTAATAGCAATGAAATTGATGCGAGCAGCATTTAGGTTCATATGTAGTAAGGGTTGGCGTTTTATCTGAGATAATGTTATAGAGGGACAGGAGTGAGATGTTTCATTTGTTTGTCAAATAACACATTTCAACTGTTTCCACAACTAAACTACACAACAGAACGTCCAATTCAAACATTGATTTAGTCAGCCATTATGTAGATCGCATGTGCACTTGAATTCAATGCAGAAGAAACATCCTACAGTTTTCTGTTATCTCGTAACGAGAAATCAACTCAAACAATTAAACTACAAGCTAACTTACAGAATCGGAACAACATCAACTTATCAATGAAATAACTGCACTCAGACTGGCACTATGCTCTATTGTTATTATTATTAGCACTGTTAACTCAACCACCACATATTAGACATGAATCGTGTCTTACTGATAGTTAAGAATTAATTTGTGAAAGATTCTCAAGTACTTCTGAAGTACTTTAGCAAGAATAACAATCAGGCAAAATTTTAGAAAGATGAAATGAAATATTCACTTTGATTTGATGAATGTTTCTTGTTCAACTATACAAAGTAACTCAACAATCTTATGTTAATCAATGCATGAATATGATTCAGTGTGATCACTTACAATCACTGAGTGCATAAATGAATGATGAAAGTGTAGATGAATAGAAAATGTACAGTTTTCTAATTAATAATGCTATGAACAGTGAAGAAATTCAAGGTTTTAACAGTCAAATGTAGTATAACTTTAGTAAGTTATCAAGTTGATTTCACTAGGTATTTTACAGATGACTAATCGCATCATCAACTGAATATGATACAGAAATAATGTAACTCTACTCCAAGGTTATCTAGGGTGACTACAAATCTTCAGTTGATAGTGCTTTCCATGAAACGTTTAATTACGAATTTGATCTAAATTTATGTAGATTTGCAGAAAGTCTTCAATTAAGTGTTCAGTGAATACAAAGATAACGCAATATGAGGCATTAATATCTTTGAAAATCTGATTAATCAAACCATGGAAGACCCTTCCAGTAAAAAAAGTTAATAGAAACAGTTTATGTAATCAACATAGATGTTAGTGATACATTGTGAAAATTCATTGCGAACTAAACGTCTATAAAACACAGTTCATAAATAGAAGTTGTGATTTCACACAAAAATTGGTTGCCAAGGTTTGTTTTCATTTACTCTGATCACGTCATAACTCAACATCTTCAAACTTACATCAGTATTGTACACCGGGTATAACTTATTCTAAACACGTATGATCATATTCTGTGTAACATAAATACCAGAATAAAATCTCGTAATGTATTGGGCACTTCATACTGAATAGAGCATATTATTGTCAAAATATTTAATCCATCTGATTCAATTAGGTAAGCCAATAAGAAGAGAAGGTTTATCTGAATGGTATGATGTGATGATGCAGAAGCATCGGAAACAAACTGTTCACACATAAACTTGTAAGAATATGTGACTATGACAAACTAAAGGTAATCATATAATAGGCAGATAAGAACACAGTAGATTCACAAATGAAATCAATTTGAACCACCTAACTATGGATGTTAAATCAATAACTGATTTAAGCACAAATTATTTCCGAAGACAGAAGAGGAAGCGGTGGTCAAATTCTCGCATGAATCGACACTTTCAAAAAGCTCTCACTCAAAAACAACTCTACTTATCATCATATTGCCAGTCTCAGTGATAAAATATTCACTTACAGTTTCTGTCTTCTAGTTGGCTGAAATCAACCACAAATCGATGACAATAAGTGACTAGATTTTACACACTGATTTCCAAATATTTAAGCTGACTTGATGAATTGAATATTCATCGAGGGCTCTTAAGCACCGCTCAAACTCACCTCCTAACTATAATCTAGTCTGCTCTTACACATTTATTTGTAACCACACACTGACTAAATGTCTACGAGAAATAATGTGAATATTGATTTTCTTTCTATATTTTTATGTTCCTTTGAATCTACACTCAACTGGTTGGTTGGATGCATGCCAATCAAACCTCGACTACTCTGCCAATTAAGCTAAAAAAACAGTATTTTCTCTGGCAAATGAAATTCCATCAACTTTACTAGTCTTAGAGACAGTTTCACTCATTTTAAGCTTCTGTTTAGTGTCAGTCTCGTGATCGTTACTTTGTGAAACAGTGTAAATTATTAGTTAATTGCAGTGAAGAAATCAGTGTTTGTGAACGAAGTGTTAATTGACAGAATGGTAGCAATGCAATTGTTTAGGTGAATGTAGGAGACAAGTCAGACTACCTGACATTATTACAATGCCGTAGCTATATCAGTCATGACGTTTCATATGATAATACTGAGTTTATTGATGCTTCATAAAACAATGCAATCTATCAATAATCCTGGCAGAATTCATCGATCCATCGTGGTAACCGCAAAGTATTACGACGTTTAGTTCTCAGTTACTAAATCATGTGATATGAGTAGATGAACAAAGTATAAATCACGTTTAAATAAATCAGTAGATGAAATAGTTTTTAATTCTGTAAATAATTAATGAAGATTGTAAACAAACTGAAATGATATTCACTGCTTCCTGCTCATAGTCAATTAGAGAATCTAACATTCCACAAACCTAATTATCTACAAATCAATGAAACACTGTAGTTGAGTTAACAAATTCAACTACATAATGTTAACAATCTGTTCACATATTTGTGTTTCTCAATTTGTATATGTGGGTGTTGTTGCAAATGAAACAAACGACAACGTTGTACAAATGAAGGCTAAATAACGTCAGTTAGTAATCAGAATGGTGCCTAATTAAATTCACCTGCTTTTCTAATCAATATTAAATGCAATGGAATGTAGTCATATGAAAAGTTCAGTAGTCCGTAAAAGCAAGATGCTTCTCTCTAGTGACAATGAAAGACAGTTTCTGTGAGAACATTTGAAATGGAGAGTTAAACTTTAATTAAGTTCTAAACATAAACGTAATTGAACAAGAATACATCTGATTAAGATTTTCATCAAACTTTTCTGAAGTAAACAGTAATGATTACATAAGTACATAGAAATAATAATAATAAGTTCTATTCAAGTATGACGTGCCTAATACAGTACGAGATTTCACTTTGGTATTTATGTTACACAAAATATGATCATACGTGTTTAGAATAAGTTATACCCGGTGTACAATACTGATGTAAGTTTGAAGATGTTGAGTTATGACGTGATCAGAGTAAATGAAAACAAACCTTGGCAACCAATTTTTGTGTGAAATCACAACTTCTATTTATGAACTGTGTTTTATAGACGTTTAGTTCGCAATGAATTTTCACAATGTATCACTAACATCTATGTTGATTACATAAACTGTTTCTATTAACATTTTTTATTGAAAGTGTCTTCCATAGTTTGTTTAATCAGTTTTTCACAGATATTAATGCCTCATATTGCGTTATCTTTGTATTCACTGAACACTTAATTGAAGAATTTCTGCGAAACTACATAAATTTAGTTCAAATTCGTAATTAAACGTTTCATGGAAAGCACTATCAACTGAAGATTTGTAGTCACCCTAGATTGACTGAGCGTAGAGTCAGATTATTTCTATGTCATATTCAGTTGGCTCATCGATCGTTGTCTTTCTGTATTTTGGTTTGGGGGACTGGTAGTCGCCAGGTAGGCTTATTTGTACATTGATTTGCAATCATCAATGGCACTGTGTATTTCACAATACAAAACAATTGGCGACGGGGCTAAAAGTGAATTCAATTCACGGAGTCATTGGTCATTAAATCTCGTATATTTTACTATCCAATCAGCACAAACAGTCGCATTCAGTGTCATAAATCGTAAAACATAACAGTGATCCCTTTATCTACCTCACCTTTTCGTTAATTAATCACAATCATTTTTGTTTACGTCGTCGATCTATTCGTGTGAAGTTCAGCTAATTCTTAATCTATACTCTACCAGTTCTATTTAAACAAAATTGCTCCTAACTTACCTGGTATCATCATGTACAAATAAGCCGTTAAATGAAGCGAATATTATCTACAAATGTGATGCTTAAAAATAGACACATTCTATCAAAATATGCTCCATTTGTGATAATATTTAAAAAGTAGTTTATTACCTGGTGTAATCCATAATGCCATTTCGTCATGATCTAATTTACCATCAGCATTGATATCATAGTTTTTGAAGTTCTCTCTTTCTACGATGAGTGCATCTTTATTCATTTTATCTATGAGAACAAATCAGTGAAAAGAATGAAGGAAGTTTGTTTATAACGAAATTTACTTCTCCAATGTTCAGTGATGATCCAGTGGATAAAAAATTTGATATTCAACTCCTGGGTTACAAGTTCTGATATTGTTCAGCTTATATTTTTTCAGTAGATGGGTAGAGACACTAGACTATGCACCAAAAATGCAATTCAATTTTGAATGATATGTGGCTAGTAGGTAATTAAATCAATTAAATTAGTAATTCTGTGGTTTTTAATTTGATATCACAAACTGATCTGAATTAGACAGCCATTGATCACCAGAAAGTACTAGACAGCTTTCTCTCACTAGCATGAGACTCCAACAGCGCTCGTTCACTTCTCCACCAGGAATTGAACCCAGAAGACCTTATAGCTTCGTGGCGACCGCTTTATTTGTTGAGGTGGTGGATGCGTATTGCTAAAATGCCTCATACTAGGAAGAAACAGCTATTCAGTTCTTCTTGGTCATCAATGTTTGTTTAATTCAGACCAATACGTGAGGTCAATTTAACATTCAGCAATCTTCATAACACCCAATTACAATCCAATGATTTCAGTGACGTGTTTTTAGTAAACATTTCTCAATTTAGATGACAGACTGTAAACTGTATATTAATAAGTTTTAAAGTGACTCATTGACGATATCAGCTGAATGGAGTGCTACTTATTGATGACGAATATGATATACACCGAAGGGTCATGGAACGACAAGATAGTATTGTGATTTCGATGAGATAATGTAAAGCAAAATGTCACACTTTAGTTCCACGTAGAAAGTATCACTGTAAATGCTTACTTATTAATTGACGGTAACCGAATTTCTCAGGAATCTTCAAGTGTTTCAAGACTATTTTGGAAAACTGCTTTACTTAATCTTCTTACAGGTCAAATAATGTGCATACAAAGCGTAGTAGAACAGGCAGAAGAATACTTATCAAGTTATGTCAAAAGTAATAACAGGCAAATTTGCATGACTAAAACAAACAGTTCAATTATTTGATACAGCCTAATGTTCTCTCCCTTGAGTCATGCCATCAGTATAGGTGCTGGTCGAACTTGACATTCGGTTGTAACAATGACGACAAAATATATAATAATCGTTCTACAAGTTTAATATTAATTTGGTTTTGCATTTACTCATCCCTCATGATATTCATTCATCACATTTGGTCAGTTAGATGTGTAATTTCAATACATTAAGTATGAGAAACATTACAACCAGAACTTAAGAATTCAAAGTAGTTTGTTAGTTGTGAGATCAGATCTGTTTGTTAGGATGCAAGCCTACGTGAGAAACCGTGATTAGTTAGCGGACAAATACACAACTGAATGAATGCAACATTGTAACTTATCCTGTTGTATGTTCTTAATTGCACTAATACCTCTCATAGCCTCAATCGTTATCCAGTTCAAAATAGGTGATGCATTGTATGTGAGATCGCACATATTATTGTACTTAGTTATATGTACTGTAGACGTGCTGTATAATTATTTCCTTATGAAATCAAGTACCTGTTTCCTCATGCTTCGTTCTTCTGTCAATGATAATATATCACTGTGTCAATTGTATGCATTTTTAGCATACACCGTTAATTGTTCCTTAGTTTTCTTTATATCGCCAAGTGTAGTAAAAATTTATTAAAATCTTTATACGATTTTAACAAATATCAACGTAGTCATTAATATTTGGTTGAATGAATTCGTCGGAAATTGATGTTGGCAGGATATCATTGAATCCAGGGGAGCCTGGACAGCTGTTTCGCCCTAGTATGTAACACCCAAGCTGTGCACACTCTAGAAACCGCCCCAGGAGCTTCAGGTTGGCGAATGCAAAACTTCAGGATGTTCCTGAATCTCTAGTTAGAAGTTGTTACTGATGGAGCTCAGATTTGTTGGTAGTGAGAAAGTTATCATCAGTGGCGACTAATGATCGTCGCGCTAAATTATAAATTGATGCAATTGGAAATTCTACGATTGAGTGCCATCTCAGTGGTGTAGAGGCGTGTGCCAACCTAAAGCCACTGGGGCGGAATTCATTGTGATCTTTGCTGATGAGTTCCATACTAGAATGAAACGGATGTCTCGTACTCAATGGTTTTCAATGCTAACCTGCCAATATCAATCTGTAATGTATTAAATGAATCAAACGTAATACCGATCACTGCAAATCATCTCGATTCAATAGTCATTAATAAATGTACAATTATCACTATTACCTATTATTCTTATGTTACTTACCATCGGCTAAGTATTCCACTTCACTAATATAACCATCTTTATCTTTATCGAAATCTCTCAGTGTATGTTTTAATTCATATGGTGCCATTTGACGATAGTTATGTGGATGTTCGAATGCAACGAATTCCGTTTCATTTAAATAACCAGTTTTATCTTGATCAGCTGAATCGAATCTGAATTTCTCTTCATCTATGGACTGTTTGATTCATTTTAATCAATTAAAAAATAAAGAGATAGAAACATTTCCATGAAGTAATTTTTGCATAGGTAGAATAAAGTGATACATTCAAATGTAAAGTGTTTTCATTACTGATATTCGTGTTATGCAACGGTACTTTCAGGAGTTTTTAAGTATACTTCATCACTGTGAAACTATGTAACCGACAAGATATCGAAGCCAATTAAGTGACTGAAAAGATTTGTGTTCTCACGAAACCAACTCCCCAGATCTTAACAGAGTAGATTTTGAGAGACAGAAACACTGGTTACCAGGATTGTATTGTATTACTGGAGATTAAGAAGCATCATTATTAAATAATTAAATTATTCAATCAATATAATATGATTAGTCATGGATAAAAATGAAGATCCCAAAACAGTATTCCTTGAATTCTACTGAATGAAACGAAACGCTAACCAAAGATACTTCTAATAATTCAATTGGAATCTTATATAAGTTTGGTTATTTACCATATGAATATGGTAACTCATATTTGAAGAATGAAATATGAAATCTTGAACGGTTTGCTTATTGATAGATCTTCAGCTGAAGTCACTTTATGACAAGAAATATCTTCAAACTGAATCTGAATACATAAACCATTTATCAAAACTACTGCGCAACTTATTTAGCAAATATATAAAATATGATTGCGAATTGGTATTGGCTTGACAACCATTCGAATCTAGGATACACTAAATGGCCATTTCATCTTAGTACGGTGTTATCTGGTGTGTGAACCAATGTCCCCATGTGAGAATCAAACCCCGGACTTTGAGACTCAGTGGTAAATGTGTACCCATTAAACCATTAACCGTATAGAAGTAGTCCTATGTTACCCCACTTTCAGCTTGAAGTCATACTTCGCGTGGTGGACTAGCAACATAAATAAGTTTTGTTAAATCACGTCAGTTAACTAATTAACCACTAGTTCGTTTTTTCAGCCATTGAACAAAAGGAATCCGTTATGTAAAACTCTGTTGTCCTTAGCTATCACTTAGCTATCTAATATTGTCACTTCGATTAAAACTATCTTCAAATTACTTTCTTCGTAGAACTAGACTTTTGTTCTGATCACTTTGTTGCGCTTACATGTATGTCAATTTGGGGTCAAACAATAATAACCAATAAATTTTGAAATGAAGCTTCTGTTCAGTGTTGTTTTCTTTAAAAACAGGAAGTTTATTACCCTTCCGATCTGTTGCAAAGATGATTACGCTGAAACATGAGAGGTATGTTTTTTTCTAGTCACACTTACATTTTAAGCGATTCATACATTTTCAGTCAAATAATCATGAAACCGTAGCGTTTACAGAATGATAGAGTGAACGGTGGAGTAAACTGTTCATTTCTGAAGATTGATTAATGAATTAAGAGGTTTATATGTAATTTGGGCAAGTTTACATTCTTCCGTTATTAACATTTAAGAATGCAAACGGTGGGTGTTCATTGTCATTTGGTAATTCGCAGTAGATTATTCCGATGTATTTACAAACCAGAAGTTTGATTAAAGTTGGATTATAGTTGATAAGTAAAATTCATGGTACGTGTTTCGCTCTATTTAGAACTTGTTAGCTGGATGTGGCTACATTCCATTCTCGGTGTTTATACTGAGACTGAAATTCATTTCACTCTCTTCAAACACCACTGCCTTGTTCAGTTGAAGGCACCGAAATTGAACAAAACATGTGCCTTGAATTGGTAATTCTAGCCACAATCTAACTTTGACCAAACAAGTTTATTGCTTAGATGATAACTTCATCATAACTTTTTGTGATTAATATCAATTCTCGTCACTGTGTCTACCGCACACGTAACATACGGTGCATGTCATTTATACGTGATTGAACCATGACGTTCCTTTTTCATCTACTGACTTCGTCCACAAATTGAACTTGCCATTATGATTATCGCCTCCTATAGAAACCTAACAACTATTATTTGGATGTTGCATTCAACATCAAATTCTTATAACAATTAACATATTTATGTACGTATGAAGGGGTTAAAGGCCGATGAAATGAAAAGAATTCTGTTCCTCGCACAAAATGCTTGTCGTTCTTGCTTAAGTAAGCACATAAAAAGCTAAACATTTACTTGCATAAATAGGCTTGTTTCATTTTTCCCATCTTTACGAAGATCTTCTAATTCTTGTTCTGTATAGCCGTAAATTTTATTTGTATATTCTGACCATGCTAACTGACCATCTCCATCTGCATCGTATTCTTTGAAACGTGGTTTCGATGCTTCAAGATCAAGCGAACTAACAGGCACATACGAAAAGTAAACACACTGAAAATGACATGCATAGAAAAATTACATAAAATAAACAGTTCAAATTTTGTATTTATAGTGTATATCTACTAATCAGAATAAAACTCAATTCTTGAGTCATACTCCATCTAACATAAGGTTAACAAATGAGAACTATTGAATCTTAATATTGGACGTCAGCCAGTCCACAATGCTAGTGAATCAGCGTTGACTGAGAGTGTGTTCAACTCCTTATTGAATAGTGATTATTCATCAGCAAGGAGTCTCACACCAGTATGAAGCGTTTGTTCAGTACCACCCTGGTTGTCAGTGATTCCCAGCAGATATCAGTCTGTGATGACTGCAAATAATAAATTAATAATCAGTCGAGAATATGAACAGAATAATACAAATATTAGTTAACTGTATAATCATGAGTTGGGGAAACGATTTTCAGTGAGTTTTACTAAAAGTTACAATTCCTTCTTAACATTAACTATGAACTGTATGGTTACATTTTACCAATCACTTTTTGGTTACACAGTTTTAATTTACTAACAATAGACAATAATCAATGAGTCTATTTACTCCTTATTTCTAATACGGAAATCAGTAAACATTTTATTATTACAGATATGATAGTCAATTGGTGGGTCATTTATAATTCATAGAATGTTTTGAAAAATTCAGTTTGAAAGCGTCCTAGTTATGATTTATGTTAGACTGTGACTGGAAAGTACAAATTCAGAACTCACGTTTCATCCTGTTTGTGATTCGTCATCTGAATCTACCTGTATCTATGTGTTGACGTTCACATCGAGACTCGAACTCAGTTCGTTTTGTGTCGAAAGCCACCGCGTTCACAACAAGCCTACTGGCTCCAGATAGCCATACATTTTCTTAATGGCTATGTATATATGTAATTTTAATATTCTCATTGATTTGAAATGAACAGCAACTGATCAATCTAAATCCATATCAAATCAACAAGAATATTAAAACACACATTAAAATGATAGTCTATGTTTTTGTTTAATATCAGCTGCATTAGTAATAAGCACGAAGCACTAGAGATAAGTTGCATGTTAGTTTGCCTTTATTTAGTGTCTGACATTCGTGAATGATTGCTTCACTATTGACTTCGTTGAATTTCATGAGAAGTTATTAGCTTGAGAACTTTCAAAGTCTATCTGTAAGCTTTCTGCCATCGGATACATGATTACTTAGCTTTCTTTTTCTTATAATGTTTACAATAACTAAGAGTTACTTCTTCTTTTTTCGTTCGATACTTCACAGTACTACACATCGATATTATGTGTAGACGACAGTGTATAGTAAACACATTCTCAAAAGTGTATTGACTAACTCACATGAACGATTGAATAATCCAATTTTTCAACTCTTCTTTATCAATCTTTGCATTATTATCAACATCAATTTTATGAAATAATTTGCCTAATTGTAATTTTGCTTCTTCTGGTTCTAATTCTTTAAATTTCTGTGAATATTCATGTGAGCCAGTAATTAGATCATGATCATATTCACTGTAGTGTTGTCCAAAATCATCATAATGTTCATGACCTTGATAATCATCTAACATATGAAGATCAGGTTCATCTGGACGTAAATAATAACTATTGAATTTCCCATCGATATTATTAAAGTCATTTGAACAAGTGATAATATGTAACATACAAATTAAGTAGTTTAATGTGAACATGGTGTAAGTAGTAAAATGAGAAGTAGGAAAACGAAACAACAACAAGGCATAAAAACAGACAAATTTCAACAATGATATTGTGTTAAGGTGAAGAATGTTACTAATTTTCTGTTAATCAGTTCTGTCGACCTCTTAAATAATGTTGACTGAGTATACGGGTACCTTAATTTCTAATGAAAATGAAACATTCAATTCAACGTATTCCGATTTGATTGGTTAGTGAGTACAGAAAAAAAGAAAGTAGAACAATAATAAGGGCATTTCACTAATCAATAATTTGCATTAACAACAAAGAAGTATAAGTGTTATACAAAGTGTTCATGGTGTTAGTAACTCCACCCCTTGAAAAACAACCTTGCTTAAAGACGCTAACCAATAATACCATGGTAATAGTAAAGTAACAAACTAACTACTGTATGGTAGTGTTCAATTGTTTTAAATTTATTCAGTGTAAATACTGTATGTGTAATGGACTTCTTTGTTGTAGTTTTGTCCCATTTGGGACGAGTCGGTTGGACATACCTGCATACCAGTGTTGATGACACACAACTTCCCTGATTGCATAAGTGTGACTGTCTGAATTCAGTAGACCAGCGATGAACGCAGTGGCATTTGACACGAAACGGACTGAGTGCGAATCCCACTGTGAACATCAACATTGGGATGCATGTACATCCAGTCGACGAGTCCCAAATAGGACGAAACGCGCAACGTGGATTCCACTTGCCAGTCACAATCTAACTTAAATAATATACTGTTAGTCTTTAAAAAGTACACTCTGTCAGTGTGCAACTTGACCAGAGTTTGTAGAAAATATTATTCAGTATTACTGTGGACATTTAATTCAGTGACTTACTATTAAAGTAATCAATAGCTTTCACTTTGATAATGAATAATAATACAGTTACTATTAGTTTTAATTACAATTATGAGTGCATATCTATGTAACATGACCTTCAAGTAACAATAGTGGCAAGTTATTTAATAGTACAGACTAGCAGCATATCACTATCATTATTAGCTGGACTGTTTATGAAATCTCAACATCATACATGATGTTTATGAAATATACACAAGTTCTAATCTGAATTGTTAAGTACACACTAACCAATAAATTCTTCAAGAATGTATTTATCAGGGCAAATTGGACTGGTCTATCATAGTTACAGTTACCAATAGAAAATCCACTCACTTCCAAATGTATCAATCAGAACTCTAGGAAAGAAGCACATATTGTAATAATAATCATAACTTCTCATTATAATGATCTAATTGACAACAGATTACAGCTATCTTCATTTGTTGAAAAACATTGTTTGAAATAATTGGGAGTCGGAAATAAATGTTACTGAATGTTTATTACATAACTGTCAAAATTGTCTAATACATGGTAGAGATTAATTCATTGAACAGGTGATAACCTATCAGTATAACTGCTACTACTATCATCAATCTTAGAAGCATATAGTTATTGTTAATAATTCGTGTAAGATAATGTAAGTTAGTAGTAGTCAATTGATTTGTTAACACTTATCAATATTGTGCATCTTAAGTTACGAAGAATTTCCAGTCAAGGCTAATTAACGACAGATTGATTTACTTGATCTGTGGATAGCCACAAAACCATGGTATTGATCTTTCGGTGACTGCCATCAACTAACTTACGTAAAATATACAGTATTGAAATTTTCTGCATAGACAATATTTACTTGGAAGATGAAATAACGCAACATTGGTTGCATTCCAGTATGTATTCGCCGTATTCATAAGTTCGTCCAGCTACTACAACTAATTACATGGGCAAATATTAACGTTATGCCTATTGATACAGATAAGTAGCTATGTAATGAACTACTGTAAATCTACAGAATCAATCATGTACACAATGAGGCAGTTAAACGCTTATGAAACTGGATAGAAATCATGTCATCTAACAAATTGATGGAATTCTTAAATAAACACCATTACATTATCGACAAAGTGCTTTATTGATATTGAATTTGTTGCATTGTTAAAATCATTTTGTAGAATCATTAGCATAGACTTCAATTACAAAAATGTTCAGAATAAAAATGAGGCAACTAAACAGGTTGCCTCTAAGGTTACAGAGATTATGAAGTCGGCATAAGACACTGTTGAAAACTATTACGGAATTCTACAATAATTCGGTAAAATCATCAGACATCAAAACATCTGTAAACAAACGTTGTTAATGATCAAATAATCACAGAAATCAGTTTTCAAACATGGGTAGTCTGTTATAGAGAAGCTAAAAAGAAAGACACGCCAAATGAAAGCCTCCATACACAGGCAGATACACACGTATATATTAACTGACAATTAATTATGATTGTAACTTTGAAAAAAAACTTTTAAATAACTCTATAGGTATCGGGAATATAATTGTTGAATTTTGTTCTGCAGCAATCGTAGTTAATGTTTGTAAATAACGTAACTGTAGAGCGGCTGGTGATTTGTCCAATTCAATGGCAGCTTTTGTTAATGCTGCTGATGCTTCCAATTCACCCTGAGCTGCAATTACTTTAGCCTTAGAAGTTCTATCAGCTTGTGCTTCTGCCGCCATCGCACGTTGCATATCTTGAGGTAATGCAACATCTTTAATTTCAACACGTTCTATCTAGAAATATCAAAAACAAAATCAGTCAAAAGTAACAAAATTCAATGTGGTACGAAATTACACTTCAAGCATTTTATTGTGGATGGAATCTGTAATTACTAAATGTTGGTAATGAACGACGAATATACCGATTGATCATTTGATAGTAACTACTGTCATATTTGTTTATTCTTTTGGCGTTAATTGAATACCACTGATTGGTCTACTAACAACATTATCATTATTTATCCTACCTATTTTATCTCTCAGATACTAATCGGCTGGAGATACTTGTAAGATAGGTATGTTTAAATAGAGTTGTATTAGTTAGCACTCATCGTAAACAACATCTGAATTGTTATGGAAACGAGTGTGACTCTGGATACTGAATGAGATGATATTTTGTTTTGTTAGCTGAGTAGTTAGACTATTACAATTGAACAATAGTGCGTATATAAGAGTGTAAGCAAAAACATAATTCCTGGTATTACCATCTTGTCTTTATATTAAATAAACGCCAAAATTGATACACACAAATTTCCTGATTATTTGATTAGATAAACTTGATAACGTGAAGGTATCGTAATTCAACTTGATAAGTTTCATGTACGATCATCTTTAAGAAACTAAACATATCTAGGATTTTCACTACTAATTAATGAAATGTTAATAACTCAATTGAGTGATAATTTGTATTGGAATATCACAACGAATGATATGCGAGTAAACATTTCATGTATGTTACAATGACAATTCGATGCACATCAGCATACACTTGATAACTTTGGACAGGGAATGAATAAAAGTATTGCATAAATGAAACACTTAATTGTCTTAGTTCAAAGGTAATAAGCAAGTGTGAGCAGTGATTAATTGAATAGGTACTTTGAAAAATAACACTTAACTCTCTATTTGAGACTGATGTAGATTTATTTATGAAGACATAAATCACAATCATCGCAATAAACTTAAGTGATTATATAAGTAAGTAATAAATTCGAGTTCACATTGCATTAATATTGTTCTATCTGAACGTAGACGATTCTTTAATTTGTATTGTGACTGGCAAGTGGAATCCAGGACACGCGTTTCGTCCTATTTGGGACTCATCGGCTGGATGTACCTGCTGGACGATTCTTATTTGAACTGGAAAACGTTTGAATTCGAGCATTTTTAGTAAAGTAATGCGAATCAGTGAAAATGTCAAATATTATTGGATTCAACATTAAATAACTTGTCTAACTTACTTTAATTCCCCATTGACTTGTAGCATCATCCAGTAATTCCTTCAACTTTGAATCAATTTGATCACGACTTGTTAACAACTGAGATAATTCATATGTTCCCAATACTGAACGTAATGTTGTAACTGCCAATAGCTCAGCTGACTTTAGTGCATTTTCAACTCGTAATAAGGCGGCAGCCGGTTCAATTACACGCATAAATACAACAGCATCTACGCTCACAGTGACTGCATCACTTGTCAATACTTCTTGTGGTGGAATATTCACAGTCTTTGTACGTAAATCAATACGAATTATTCGATCTGCATATGGCATAACAAATTGTAAACCTGCTCCTATAACGTACTTTTTACCGGATCGTTTCACACGACCAAAACGTAAAATAATCCCTCTTTCATATGTGTTCAATATGTGTATAGAATAAAATATGGATACTGGAAGTGTGCAAATAAATACTATAGTTATGAAAATGAATATTATTACACCGCCAACACCCATTCCTTGGTCATCTGGTTCCCAACGTTGTTCACTAGATTTTTTATCTGGTTGTCGAATGTTAACAATCTGAACATTGGATAATTTTCTTGATTCCATTTTAACTTCTTTCTGAATGTTTTATTAGGAGTAATAGACCTTTAACAATATAAACTAGATGTTAATATTTATAAACTAAGTAATATTTTTCACCTAATTGGTTACCTGATACAACAAATCATAGTTTGATAATTAAACTCTATTCAACGAATCAAATTACAGGAACCGTTAATAGAATTTTGTCTTCATGATAATGCTGTTTACAATATGATTATCCAGTCTAACGTATGTAGAGTTTGTATAGAATTCAAGAAGTCAAATGTTGATAAACAATTTGTTGCTAAGTTTGACGAGACAATATACAACGTTACACAGTATTACCATTACTTGTGTTAAGACATCAGTAAGCTAGTTATCTTCAATTCCATCTAATCATATAGCTCATGGATAATTCGGGAAAATAAAAGCTGATGGTTTACTTGGTTTTTATTTGAAATAATTTCAGTGTATTCCTGTTATCGTCTAGTGAGAGGAACACTGTGTTTTCAAACTCTAGATAGGTGCGAATATAACTATTAAAATTAATGTGAAATATTCCAGTGTCAAAGGAGCTGAAAATTCACTTATGAGTTAGAAGTGTGACGTAGCTGAGGAGCGCATTTTTATCACAGTTAAGAATCAACTTGAGGTTGTAGGGAGTCATTACACCTTAATTGTTGTCTACCAGTGACTAACTTATGGAGAGATTTTTCAAAGTAGGTGTTATCCGCTGGGTGCCGTAAATGGACAACTTAACACTTCATTGATTGAAAAGTTACCCACCCCTATCTGCCCAACTTTGAAGTCAAGTCATGCTGTAGTGCGAGTCTAGAATCTCGGTTTTCGACTTCTCTCAGAAGGTTGATGTCATCGATAAACAGTAGTAGTTCGTAGGATACTTGTTAGTTCACGTCGTTAATATCACTATCACCTTTGTTTTACATTGATGTTGTTTTTTTTCAATTGGTAGGCTATGCCTTCTGGTTTTGCATGTATATAAAGGAATGACGGATATAAATTTGATTTGGCTTACTGGCATATAAATCTGCTCGCTCAAATACGATTGTACGAATGCACATCAATAAATAAGTCGTTACGAAGAATTACGTAAGAATGTTTTTTGGAATCTAAATGATTCCAAACGCGCTTAGGATTCAAAAAAAATCGGAAGAGAAGAGTTCAATCACAACTTGAACATACACACACACACACAGGAATGTACAATTCGAAAGTTGATATGTTCAATGGGATAATCTAGGCCTCTTTATATTTAATGAATTTCTTCTTTTGTCACACAGAAGATATTTTCAGTTTGTTAAGACAGCTAGTATAAAAAAATCCCTGTTTTAATCCTGTCCTGACTGAGTTTTACCAGCAAGTCCTTACTACTGTTTTTACAGAACTCTGTGTTTAGTAAAAATTTACAGTGGTTGGCGTTATTCCTGAATATCTCGAAATGGGAGCATGAATACTCTTTGAATGAGACAAAAGTAGATTTTGCCTCCTGAGTCCAACTAAACTTCTTAATTGTTTTTGATGAATAAAAATATTCTAGAAGTGTAAAAAATGTACTTATGTAACGTCCATATTAGGGGGTGGCGGTAGTTACGGAATACTAGCAACTTCCGGCTGAGAGTTTGGATCTGGTCAGTCTTCTTATTTCCCATATATCTCACATAACTAATTTTTCAGGAGCATGCCTGACCGGATATGCCTTTTTATTAAAGAATCAGCACTTTATTCAGTCCAACTTCAATCATACCACACGTAAATATTCTAAAACGGAATGGATATTTTTAAAATGTTCGTTTACAGATTATAAGCACGCATAAAGACGTCGTCCAAATATATTAGGCATTCGTGAAGTAGTAAATTGCTACGAACAGTTTACATTGATCTCTGAAATGTGGATATTTTTCCAATTTCATGCATTTCGACTGCATTATTAACGCTGTCTTTGTACTGTCCTCTAAATATACTCCGACTTGACGATATCTAGAGGCTAAGTCGAGTTAGATTAATTACACTGAATGCAAGAAGCTGTGCATCGTACCACTGATTGTAAGGGGGGGAAAGAATTTCAGCCACTTGGTTAAGCCACTTGTAATCAACGAAGTCTTAGAGGATTGTTGTGTTTTTTTAACAGGACACTGGAGGGAAGGTGAATGGAGACAAAGAAGTTTGACCATCACTTTTTTAGTTGCTCATGGCAATAGACTATAGTCAATTTGAAGAGTTGACAATGTAAGATTCACCTATTATTACGTTAGATTCTCAGAACTGGCTCATTCCAAGTCGACGAATTCAAAAGACTGTCTTTAGTTATAGGAATGTCTATATTTGAGACAAATATATAAATATCAAGTGGGGTTGTTCAATGAATTATTATTATTAAGCCGAATTGTCACTTACATTTCAGGTATTTAAACAACAACAAGAGCCACAACAGTCTGTGCACATAAACTCGAAGAGGCTAAACGCGGATGGTTGACAGAACAAACAATGGTAACCAGAAAACATCTTAAATGTCGGCTCAATTAACCAACCAGATACGAGGAACAAAATTTCATAATAAACATTTACTCATTAGTAGTATGATCATTATGACTAAATCCAACAGTTCATACTGTCACTCACATTCTTAAATGGGTCGCTTGTGTTAATCTTGTCTCTGTTATGATGCAAGAAAATTTGGTGGTTGGTTGGTTGAGTGCCAATCACTAGTGCTTAGTCGGTAATTGTGCGTCTGCTCTATGCCTACTTAGTCGCAAGACAGAATAGGAAGAATGCGAGCCAATAGGTCAGCCAGACAGAATCAAATCTATATTTCGAGCATTCTTTTATATATACATAAAATCAGATCCACACAGCAAACCAATTAGAAAATTAACATGAATACAGAACGAGGGAAATAGTGGTAGTGAATAGGAACAACTTGTACACAACTAATTAACTATGGTCCCTCATAAGAGACAGATTAATAACAGTAATTATGCTAAACTGGAGGATACATTAAGAGAAACGTAACAATAATAGAAACAAAATGTTTGCATTACAGATAGTTAGAATAAATGAAATGGTGTTCTCAAAACACAGTTCTGAAAGTTTGTTACACTTCTTTGTGGTCTGGCATAACAGTCTCTGACTACATTTGTTCGTCTATGATTGTTTTATACCCGAATCAGTGTATGTGAGGAATTTTTTCAACATTTCTCAGAAATCATTTCTCATCAAATGACGTCATTAGGATGGACGGTGGATTAATTTGCTCATCATTTTTAAGGCTCGTTACTGAAAAGCTTGCCACACTAACATTATCACATTTTGAAGTCCTAAAAGTCCTTTAATTTTCTTGGATGTTTGACCATAAATCCTTTCGATTAAAAGGATATTTAAACATAGAGAAACTGGTTTGATTGTATCATAGAATATCTACGAAGCCAATCTCATTATTAGCAATCCATTATGCTTCAGTCAAAGGGTCGTGACTAAAGTCAATGACTAGATGTTGGTAAACAAAATGTTGCACAATTCAGATTTATGTCCTCTTCACGAAAAAGACAAATTAGTTTGTGGTCTTCAAGTCTTCCATATACTAGACTAGCCTTTAATGTTTCGTCAGGATACAATGATGCTGAAGTCTTCGAGAATGGAAAATGCAACTCTACTGAAGAAATATGGATATGCAAGTTCTATTTATATACGTGCAATTTACGATCCACCAATTGGATCGAATTTTATTTGTCACGAATCACCAGTTTGACACCAGCCAATACGACCTGATAGTTAAGTAGATGACTCGAATCCCCATTGACGGAATTAACTATTTGTACTTGCACACTGTTGTTGTTTTTCACAACCTTTTTTTGAATTATCAGGTTATGTAATCTGGGTTGGAAATGGAAAACACGTTAAAGTGGTGCTTTGTGTTCCCAGTCAAGTTTCGCCTTGCATATGTAGTAAGTACGGATAGAAGAAAAGCATCGTACCCAACAGATACCATGATCGGTACAGTAATTATGTAGCGTCGGGAGTATTAAGCAATGAGTTGCATCTGGTGTACGGAAATAAAATCCTAACTTGGAGGAATAAAAGTAGAGAAAGCAACTATCGGAAGGATAATGTTACACAATAGAGTACAACCGAGGATAGGTGTGGTCAGTGGATTAGAAATGTCAGGTGACTCGCCAAGAAAACCAGTGGCTTGGTAATGTTTGAATTGGATTCTGACTGGCAAAGGGAATTCAAGAAGCTCATATTGCTCTGTTTGGGACTCGACAGCTGGTTAAGTATATTTTATAGATCATAACCATCTACAAGCAAGGGTGTGCATAACAACACTAGAGAACATGAGTGATATTTATGTGCAGTGAGTCTGTAGGTGACTGTTGCAGACCTTAAATTTGTTTATGACGCTATCTTTACAACTGCGTTTGAGGATATTTGTAATAATCCTAAGACTGACGATCGGGTACGTTTGGAGCAGATTGAGCACCACATTTCTTGACATGTAGCATGAAAGCCGTTATTCTATGCTGATTAGCTCACTTTATACATGCAACAGTTTGGTAGTCTGAAAAACTTGAGATTGATTCAAATTGGTTTTAAACAAATTGGAATGGCTTACAGTGATCTCGAAAACGTCAAAAGCTACATCAGTTGGTACTCAGTAGTATTTCAAGTAAAATTTCGAGTTGGCATCATCCCACAAGTTGACTGCTCTCTAATAGATGCATTTCAGTGGTTGTTGCTAGTAAGTTTGAAATACACATGACACTTTTATACGTATTTGACATGCACTGGGGAAATCTCCCTTCTCATTCATTTGATTTGCATGTTTAGAGGTTTCGGAAAAGAAACGGTATGTAGATAGGAGACAGTAGCTTCAGCTAATGTACAGTACTTATTGTAAAGCCTATGAAGTCAGAATGAAAATCAATACGCAGCATTAAAATACACATTAGGTCGCTATTCAGCAAAATATAAATACTCCCACAAATAAATTTAATGCATAAACAGTTACCTAATTAATGGAGAAATTATCACTGAAACCTAATCAACATATCTAGTTTAGTAATACGTCTATTGAATACATTCAGTGTTATCGATATAAAGTTTGTAGACACTTTGAAGCTTAAGTATGACTCGAAGTCTTTTAAAAGGAATCACAGAAACATAGTGGGACAGATGATTCAAAATTGCAGTATACTGAATGTAAATAAGTCAAGCATAAATTAACATCCTTCGACTAGACCACCATCATTAGGAAATTTTCTGAACACAATCAGTTTCAAATGATTTTACGAAAGACTAACAAGAGTTGAGATAGTCAAAGTATGTAGTGAAATCGGTTATTTCCAGTAAGACTACAGTCTAACGGAAAATAGGATTTGATCGTTTATATGACTAGATTGTTGATGAACGATTAAAACAACCAATCAATCATCAAACGAATCAATTTCATTAGTGAATATACAGCATTTCTGTAGATTAATCACCGAGTAAATAGAACCAACATAAGCAATGGTCCAAGATAAGTTTCTCACATTAATATTTGAGTTGAATTAATCTTGTAATACATGATAATGGAATATACTTATCGAAGCAGTTGAGCATGATCTATACTGGAACTACGAAAAACTTCCAGAATTTCGTTTCATGGTAGTACAAATGCAATAGTCGATAAGCAAACTAAAAGTCTACTACAATACGATACTCTTTCTTGACTTTAAAGGTACTTTGGAGCTAATTTACTTTTTGACACACACGTGATTTTAGTTGATTGAATACGTTGCAGATTGATGTTGACAGGGTACAATTGAAACCAGAGAGTACTAGGAAGCTGCTTAGTAGTATCATAAAACTAGTCAGTAGTGTGCTGGAGCGAACTGAATAGAATCTAACACCTACTGGATTTGTAAAACTTCATCACTTCTAGTCCCCTAAGATTTCATAGAGTTTATACAGTGTACCTTAAATTATATGAGATAAGCTAATTGGAAGCAATATACTTATCAACGTGTTCGATAAAACCGATCTCGACTAACTATGACCTTTGTTGCTTAGTGCAGTGATACATAATTCAAGAGTACTTACTCAACTGATTCTCGATAATAGTCGTCGGCATTAGTTGAAATGATTATTTCTAATAAACAACATGATGATAATGTATGAGAACAAAGTTAGGATGATAAGTACAGCTACGAAGTTACTTTGTATCCAACTACACAAAGTTTATGAAACTTACTTTCTTCTGTTATCTGTATTCAAGCGATAAATAGAACCGATATATATTATGTCAAGAATCTTAACGAAGCTACTCGTTGACTAACTACAAATATTCCTATGGATAGATTAATTGATGTTATTGGCTAATGTCTATGATATGCATCCGTACTAGAGATACAAATGAAACTTTTATTAAAATTTAACCCATGAAAACGTTCATCTCTTGTTTAACAATAATCTATTCAACCAAACAAATACTGTGGTAACCCGAAGTCTTTTAAGGACCAGTTGTTGATAATAAGTGACTGTTATGAATGAAATTGTAATATCAATATGTCTTTATTGTATTTGAGCAGGGATGGCCGATATTATCGATCTTGTTATCCGCAGCACTAAATCCTACAGCTAGCACCCAGCCTTGACTTAATCTATTGCTCAGGCTCAATAAACCGACTGACTTATCTAGAAGCCAACTAGTCACTCACACGCATGTATTACAACAACAATAAACCAATAATATACAAGATATTGTACTGTACTCAGGTATATGACCAAGTTACGCTTGTCGTACAACCAGAGCCACTTCTATCGATTGGACCCACTCTTACGAATGAGAAGAAATCAGAAGGCACTGAAGGATGGAACAGAAATTATATTTGATCGTATACAGAGCTTCAATGGGATAGCAACGTCTAGGCTGGCAAACTAGAGAGATGCTTTCCACGGTGGTTCGAGTCGTGATCTGGTGGTGATGCGTGACCGCACGTCTTCAATTAGTCGTGTTCGCTAAATTAAACATGATCAGCATCAATGTCGAGAGCCTATGCAACTATTTATTTTGGGGATTATTTGCCGTTACAATATATATATATAATGTCTAGCCATCGAGTCATATGTCTGTCACACTATATTAACCAATCACATATCTTCTTCCCGATATGTCAGTCTTTTTAGCTGTAAAATTTATGCAAATAATTTACGATAGGCTTCGAATAAGGCACATTTTAAATTAAATGTACAATTAATTCATGGTTTCCTCAGAATATTATCGTTCTCGTTTTATTAGAAGTTAATCTTTGATTACACTGCCGATACATTAAACTACACTTTATTTTGTGGTGAATGTTTCCTTTAATATTATTGAGAGGTCGTCACTGGTGAAGTCCATACTTGTTGGGAGGAAAAACAGCTATCACCAATGACAGTGAATGATTGTAATGTTATATCACAAATTTATAGAAGTGAGAATTCTACCATTGGATGCCAACCCAGTGGTGCAAAGGCATTCTCCAACCTAAGGTCATTAAGGCGCAGTCTAATGTGCGCACTGCTGAAGAGCCCTATACTAGGATGAAACAGCTATCCGATGCTACCTGATGTACAGTGACAGTTTTTGGTTGATCATTTATCGATAGTTGATCGGAGCCTTGCATATAACTGATCTTTGTCATCTTCGTGGCTGTCGTTGGTAGGAGCATAGCATTGGATGACATTCATTGTAATTTCTACCTTATTCGTCTTGAAGGATGCTTTGATGATCCTAGTTCCATAAGGTAACCATCCTATAAGGGCTCTTCATGTTTCTTGGGACAACACGAGTGCAACTGCTTATATGTGAGGCGTTTCCTCCTTCGTGACAGGAGTATAAAAGTACTTCTCGTGAGGATAATGTTTTCTGTCCAGCTTGTAGCCTATGGGTTTTACTTATTCCAAGAATCTTCAGGCTGCATGTTTTTACTATTTCAGCTATTTGCATGCTTCTTCCTGTCTCCCACATCGTGTGGACATTCCATGTACCTATATTAATGGTAGCTCTGGTTGTCAGAAGCGACATTGGCCTCATGGCTTCCAAAAATACTGGCTTTCACCATAACTGACCTTTTAACTCCCAGTGCACAGTTAAAGTGGTTATAAAGGATTTTACTGGTTTTTCTATTTTTCAGCAAAGTTCTTAATTTACTGAATGGGGTTACTAATCCTACGCCCAACCCTCCTTCTTTCTCGGGGCTTGGACCGGCAGAAACCTCAGAGGAGCTCCAAGTGGAGTTAAATAAAACATCAGAAAAATACTAAATATGAATCGTCATTAATTTCTACAAAAATTGCTTTACAGTTATTTGTTTGAAAAATAAAAATGTACATTACAAAGACTGACCATTCAATAGACCAGTTACAGAAATAACACCGACACATCAAAATACAAAAGTAACAATGATGTGAACCTGACAGAACATATACAGCATTAATCAGTTACAGTTCATCAGTGAAAAATGATGAAGTCAATGTTAGTATATCGTACACAAGATAATGAATGAAATGTATATATTTGACTTAGCTGATTGCCTTATCAGTCGGTTGTTCTTCTCATGGCAGCCTGGAATTATTAAACAACAGAAAGAAGGGGTCTGGGCTGACGAATGAGAATTATCTAGATCGTATTATTGGTATCAATCACTTGATTGTTTGAAGCACGATCGTAATAGATAATGAATAGCAGTATTTCAAATCACGTGAAGTTTATCCATGTCTGCAATATGTATGTGACGCTTAACATTTAAGTGAACTACTAACGTCTCTATGGAATGTGCATATTTCATAATTATTTTGATGTATTTTTATTTTTCAAACTGATAACAGTAAAGCAGTTGTTTAGAAATCAATTATGATTCATGTTTGGTGTTTTTCTAGTGTTCCATTTAATATTTAATGTGTGCTGTTTGATATTAAAACAAATGCCTTTAGACATGATTGATAGAAATCAATTCTTCTGAGAGTGTCATCACATTCCTTTTCACTGTTTACTTATTTACACGGTCTGTGATGTAAATATTATGTAAGCAGTTGAATATGTTGTTTCTGTATGTGAGGACAGTCAAATCGATAATATTATTTCAATAATCAATGAGATCAGTATTTTTCCAACTATGATGATGATGATGATGAAATTGTGCAGTGTACAAAGTCGAATGATCACCTGACTTCAACTGACGTTATTTTCATTAATAATTGATTTAGTATTGGCAATTGGTGTATGAGTGAATTTTGTGCTATTATCAAATAGTGAGATATTTTATGCAATATATCTGTGTATTAACATAAAACAGATTTTGTCAACATTTAATTTGGATTATAACTGACAAACGGAATCCAGGACTCGTGTTTCGTTTTATTCAAGCCTATTCTAGTTTTAGTCAAGATTTTCTTCATCGCATCATTGTCTACATGTTTGCTTCAAATTGTTCGGGTCATTCTGTAAAATATCCTTCATTTGATGTCGGTATTTCAACGTAACTTTTCATTCTGATTACGATACTTAATATTGTCTAATTAGTTTATAAATTTCAAAAGAATATTGAATATTGTTAGAAACACTTTATTGTGCTATTTGTATGCTAAGTGTATATAGATACTTTGTGTATTGTGCATACTGTGTGGACAATTCATTAGTTCTTTCATTAAAATGCATCAAACTTGACATTGTACATGTTCTTATTAGTAGTGTCAAAAGACAATTTATTCAGCATCATTCATCGAGTGAAGCACCTTAATCAACTGTATGTTCTTAATAAAGTCAAAAATCTTAAATGAATAGAAATCAAAGCAAATTTCTTGTGTTTACTTTCGATGAATTTCAGTGTTTATGTTGCAACTATTAAACAACGAACTCAAATCTGTGTTTTTCAATTGTTTCTTTTTTTTTCTCTTTTCATTGTTCAATTTTCAATCAATGTTAACTTCTTGCTATTGCTAAATACAATTGTAAATTGTAATTTTGTTATCCAACAAATCAGTTTCATATTCTAAACTACTATCAATACAAGGAATAGTTTCTTAACAAACATGACAGTTTTCCTTTTTTGTAAATTTTATATCTTTCTATGTGTATATCAATGTTCTCAGAGTTAGTAACTATGTGTGTATGTGTTTGTGTGGGTGAGTGGGTGGATGAATGGATGAGTGTCGTAAGCTAACATTGGATCAGTACTTTACTTTTACAAATGCAATGAATGATTTACAATGTTGTTATGTAATACAAACTAATCGAACTGATGAAACATGTTAAAATATTTCTAATTTTTAAGCACATACAAAATATGTTTCACAATTGCACATAATCTGATTGTTTGATTGTTCTCTATTACTAACAGAATAATTATGAAGCATGTAATTATGTTTATTGCATATTATTAAGAGGTACAATAGTGTTGGTTGTATACGCAACAGAGTGAATGTTGAAATCAGTCTATCTAGTACATAATTCAGACCACTTGCCTAGATAGCAAGTGAATCGCCGCACATTTCATAGACAAATATACGAGTACAGATGACATAACTGAAATTTCAATAACCAATCATATTTGTTGACAATATATTCATCTCATTTGTGTATCTGTATATATAAATGTTTATCAAACTTGGCGATAATTTTAACGGAGGTTACTAAGAGGGGAATTTTTTCTCGGATATACATTTAATAAAAGCACATACATTCACTGCATTTGTTATCATCATCCTCATCATCATCATCGACATTATCATTAAAGTTATCACCAAAATAAGTTTAAATGTCATTAATGGGCAGTAGAGAAAACTATAGACTATCCTCATAATACAACAACTGATATATACGTATACGTGAAAAAGATCATAAGTTTGGAATCTTTACTAATGGTAAATTCATTGGAACACTGATTGGATTAGCCACAGAAAAATTCATTGAAAACATCATGAGGACTGATACTGTCAAATTGGACTGGGAAAAATACAAGTGTATCAGTGTCATGATAAAATAATGACATACTTTACCGAAGTGAGTTTTAGTGTAATTTGCACTTAGTTAATTTGTATATCAGTTCTACATTATGTCGTTCAAATTTATCTGATGCCATATGAGAGGAATTATATACTGCGCCCCCCCCCCACCACCACCCCAACTACTTTAACTTCGCTCAACTATGTAACCAATGTTTTATTAATGACAGGAAGAGTAACTGTGCTATTTTGTGGCAATTCGCTAGAAATCAAGCATTATAATTAATGACTATGATAGTGCTGTCATATGGATAAGATTACCTAACCACAGTTATATAATGAAGTGATTTATTGAATGCTTTACTGTTATATATATACCCTATAAATGTCATGATTATTAACAAAAGCCTATTTACAATCATTAAGAGGTATTTCCTTTCCTAAATAAGAGAAAAATATGTCGATCAGCTTTATAATTAAAGTTAGTGACTATGAAACCACTTGTTCATACTTTCTCACTATCCACTGTCATTAATGTAATATACTTAAACAGTATGATTATTTTTATTTGAACAGGCGGTAAAACGGGTGGTTTTGTGATTACCAATAGTCAGTCAGTCAGCGTTGAAACTGCTGCAAATTTCAATCGACCTAACATGCTACACTAATATAAGAGTATAAGAGATTAAAAAGGATGAGAATCAAAGAAGTCAACATGTTAGTATCATTGGTAATGGTTAATTAAGGTTAATAAATAAGTTGTAATCAGTAGTTCTGATTAATAGAATAGCACAGACAATAAGTACATTCACTCTAGTCTGTTTGATTTGAAACCATGATAAGTCAATTCTTGTGTATTAAGATTATTTCACAAACCCAAGCAAGATGCCTGTTAACTCTCACTTAAGCAAAGCCCCTGTAATCTTTAACGTATATTCTTTTTACTGTTATAGCATTAAATGCAACAAACCCAAGTAGGTATTGGCTATCCATATGTTCTCAATCTCATCAACTAATGCACTATCTGTATACAATAGCCTATATGTATCCATAGCATCATCTATTAGGTGTTTTATAAAATGCCCGACTAATACTTCAAAGACTATTAAATTATGAATATCCTCATCGTTTAAGTATACGTTTCCTAGTTCTAAGTTAATAAAGAGGAAACTTATAAAAAGGAAATTAATAAGCGTGCCTACAACATAATGATGTTGAAAATTAGGCTATGAATTGATCACTCTGAATATCTTGATACGTGCATTAGTTATACTAATTTGTTCACTGAAAGGTAATTTTCAGAATACAGGCTCTAAGATCTTCATTCTAATAATAAGAATATTTATGGTGATATAATACACGTTGATATATTCATTTCAAGACGTATGTTTAGGATACACTAAGCAGGTGAAGTATGTATAGTAATCAAATGGATTTGTAACCCTGACATTATATAAAATATGATTTTATTAAATCCAAGTAACTACCGATTAGATACCCCATAGTATTAGGAGTAAGATAGCATTAGAAAGCCTATTAGTGTTCAGCAGCAAAGATTTAACGCAGTATCGATTACATTAATTTGTCCAGTTTTCAGTACTATGAAGATCCATTTTCATCCTGGAATTATTAACTAGAAGTGAAGATAGTGCGTGTTGTGACATAGAATTCCTCCAGAAGTAAAGTATTTAATTCTCAGTATCAGTACATTTACTTGGTATTGAATTACTAATAAATACAAATGTGTATGTCATGTTAGTCTCGTTGTTCTGAACCGAATGAAATTTTAGTAGAATATACCTGTGGCCATTTAGACAACTGATCAAGGTTCTTTATTTAGTTCTTGTACAGCTGGTGTATTTGTAAACAGTGTTGTTTTGTTGGACCACTAAAGAAGAGTGAATAACTTCCAGAACTGTGTTTTAGAGGACTAATTCATTTATTTTAGTCGTGAGTAATGTAAACACTACATTTCTATTATTGTTATGTTCCTCTTACCCTATCCTCGCGTTGATTATATTTGCCGTTATTACGTTGTCTCTTATTATGGACTACAGTTAATTAGCTGTGTACAAGTTACCCTTCCCCAATTCATTGCCAAAATCTCTTCTGTTTTGCATTAGTGTAAAATTCCTGATTGGTTCGCTGTGTGGTCTTAATTTGTGTATGTATAGGGGCATTATTATTATTCTCGTAATGCATAACAAGTGTATACAATCTTAGTTAAAATTATGTTTCATGAAGACATCCCAAATTTAATATAAGTGTAGGATGTGTGGACACAGTCAGTTGGAGGCTCTGGACACAGGACTTGTGCTTATTAATTCACGCTTATAAGTTGTATTTTCAGTCTCCGAAGTAATTCCTCCCTCTTCATAACTAACACTATCTATTGATGTTGCTTCAGATACCTCCATCTCGAAACTTATCGCCATTGACAAACATTTCGTTATTATTCCACTACTGATAATTTGTAATTAGGGTTACTTATCAACTGTTTCCACTATATAGCAATCCACAGAATACGTTCAAAATTGAAACATAGACAATGTGATATTGATTACTAATTGGTGATCAATCAGTGATGTATTATACAAACGAATAAGTGTATGGAATTGTAAATAATACTAACCTGGAGATTGGATTGCAATGCAACGTTTATTTCTTCCGAGCTTCGATAACAAAGTGTAGTTAATTTATTTTCAAGTCAATGGAATATACAGTCATTGCAATAAATTTAGCGCGTTGCACTTTTTCATGACGGTTATATACAAGTTGGAGAATAATACAGAATAATGTGGAAATCAAACAGTGAACCACCGGTAGTTGATTTAATATTTATAAGGCAACTTGGATGTTATGGAATTCTTTATGGCTCTTGTGTTTAATAATAGTCACTGATGGTTACATACTAAAATTAAACAGTTTTCCAATACCATGATTTTCGGGAGTTCACTTTGATACTAAAACCAACTTGTAATTCCTTGTCTCAATTTCTATCAGGCTATTCGATATATCACATCAAGAAGGAATCCAGATAATAATTCAACTACAACATGCGATCCAAATCTCTGTACATAAAGGTCTGCTGAAATTCAAAATATTCACTAAGTGATTACAATTTGGTTGTGTCAGTGAATTCGATCATGTGTAGGGAGGGGGATGCAGTCAGTCCTAAAAATAGTTAGAATCTAGTACCAAACAACACATTAATAAGCCTGAATTCCATAGAAATATTATTCAACGATAAATAAAAATAAGTGTGTTGGGTAGAACGCTTTCAGTGTTTACAGAAAACTGTTTTAATTACTGTCGAATTCAGAACCATTCATACGACGATTCTAATTTGTACTTCCTTTTACGTTTTTCGTAACCAAGACATAATATAAAGATTAATCATTTATTAAGTAGTGTATATATGCAAAAATGAAATGTTGTTGGCATAAAGTGGCTAAACTAAACAAATCAGGCATATTTTTGGCAAAGTAAGGTGTAGGAATGTGTCATTCATTTAAACTAAATAAGTTGATGTAAACGGTTGAAAATCTATTTGTTGCTATGTTGTATTGCTTGTATTATTGTACTAATAATTCTGGATAACGCATGCTTATGTGTATAGAGAAGTAAAATCACAATGAACCCTTTAATATAAGTAGCGTCAATGGGAATACAATGAAGACATTTGTAGATCATTATTGAGTAACTGGTTTATGGATAATTAATCACAGATCGACGAACGACAATTGATTACACAACAATTAATGTGAGATTATAAGTACGGTAATATAAAGCTTAAATAAAGCGAGAACAACAGTATTTGAGGAATCCGTTAAACTAAGTGTATTTCGTTGCTGTTTCATCTGCTGCATACAGGCTATAAATTTCTGAAGATTTAAGTGATTGGAAATTAAAATGTCCCACACATAACATTAAATTATATGGACGGTGAAGCTGTAAGGTCATTGAATATCGAGTATTTATAAATAAATTTGGTATTAATTCGATAAATTCAGTTACCCAATATGATAAGGATTCCTTATGAATACAGCGAAATCAAAAGGGAAACGAATGAATGACAGTTCTTGCTTATGGCAACGACTATAGGGAGGTAAAAAATAAAACAAAAATATAAGAGTAAAATTTACTGAAATGTGGTCATAAAAAAGTGAAGAAATTCTAAGTAGGATCCTGAATCCATCTCTGTTATTGAAGTAATCGATGCCTAACTACTGGCTCTCTTTGAATACAAAGTCAGGCGTTAGTCTTTTAATTGAATTGAGTTCAGTAAATTTCACTAACATTAGTTAATGTTGTTTATTGGATATTTTAAAGACATTCACTTTGTTTTATATTTAATAGATGGCGGGCAATCAAACCTCTGCATGTGTTCAATTTTTTAGGCCTAGGTTCTTTGGGATCTGTTTAGTATATTGTGAAAACATTAATCTTTCCGTTTCTCTGATTTTCCTGCTTTTTAAACTGTTTCTGCTATCTTAACATGGTGGTCGGGCTTTTCTTTCCTTGATGAACCCGTCGGGTTACACTCACTAGAATAACTGTTACTATGACCGCTTAAAGATTGCTTGAAGAGCACGTGGATTTAAAGCAGCGAAGGTAGGGTCCGAAGACATTGTCATACTGTCGATTATACAGGGGTGTGACAGCGGTAAGGCATTTCTCTCAGACAGCCAAAAAGATAGCGATGCTGTTTTTTTTTCAAGTAGAAAGGGTAAGGTTAAAAAAGATCGATTCTAAAAAGGAATTTCTCTTTTTAACTTTTGGATTTCCATCGCAGACCGTGGGGTCTTAACAAGCATAGAGCTAACACATAAAATACTACCAACAATAAGGTCGTGTATGACCATACTAAATTAGTTATCAAGACAACTATTTTGACTTATTAAGGAAACCGGTATTAGAAAATTCACCACTAGTAAGACTTTTTGAGAAAAAGGTAGATCTATGATCTCGCAGTCCAGAAGATCAGACTGATAAGCTGAACACTCATGAATAGTTTTACTGACCTGCGGCTACCCTTCAGCCCCGACTATCTCCAAAGTAGCTGATTTAAAAATTTTCATGTTACCCCCCCCCCACCAACTCTTAAATAAGTTTCAAAGGTTATAAGTAATTTGAAGAGAGGTACAACAGTAGTATCTGGTTGCTTGATCCAGGATGTTTCTAAGTTTGGCTGTCCGGTTTCAATACGTTGCTTGGTTGATATTAAAGTCTTGGAGCTGGACATAATCCCATCTGAACTGTCTTGGTCGTTGATAGTCCTAATCTATAAGAATGAAATAAAATAATTTCGTAATAATCATAGACAAGTCACTTTGATTTATTTAGTGTCTAAGATATTAGCCTCTGTAATCTTCTGACGCTAGGGAACAACAAATTTAGAGAAAAACTGTCTGGTTTCAGACATGGACGAGGATAAATTGACCAGATAATTACTCCGACAATCGCAGTATTTTTTTACTAGAAACAGGTTTAAACTTCTCAGACCAAGAGGTATTATGGCAGAGTTTGTCAATAAAAGGTTTAACGTGGAAGTGTATAAGCCTTATGAAAGCTCTCCACTTGAATACACTGAACTGCCATCAGAATTATAAACTTCAAGTAGCGTTTGTCAGGGGTTCTGCCTATATCCCCTTAATATTTGCTTGTCTTAGATGTTATATTAGAGGTTGGACTACTTTTATTTAAATCTTTAGGAATCGACCTCCTATTGAAAGGCCCACTCATTGATTTCGAATGCGCTGGCTATAAAGATGTATTCGATGAACAACACCTTCAGTAACATAGAATGTATATTTTGGATGCGTTTCTATCTCATTAAATCCAAAATGTCCCTACAAAACTGGTCTGTATCATCGTCTAGATTGGTTATAGGTAATAAAGTAGTTAAATTGACCACTTCAATAAACCCTGATGAGTAGGTCTCAGACGAAACCTCAACTAATATTCAGGGATATCATCTGGCTTTTGCCGACTTACATCACGTGTGGAGTAGGAGAGGTATTCATCTCTTAACATAATCCGAATGTACTGTACAGCAGTCTGCTCTATTTTAACCTATGTATACTAACCTTGGGCTTTGAAAATAAAAGATATGCGTAGGCTTCAGATCTTTGATTATAGAAGTCACTGTAGTATCATGGAGTGACCGCGTAAGCAATATTAAAGTTAGATCCATGGTATCAGGAAAACATGGAGAATCAACGGATGGAATTCCGATCCTTTATAGACTAAGGCGGTTTGGTAATATATTACGTATTTCTAGTAACCACCTGCCTCATTTTACTATACTGGCTGGAAGAGTGGGATGGAAAAAGGTAAGGGAGATCAAACCAAAATATTGCATTAGTCTGTGAAGCCTATGACTGTTGACCCAAGCTATGTTGGTGGATGCAGACTATCCAGTTAAAGTCCGCATGATATTCGTTATCAGTAGTTGGAGACACCGGGTGTCATTGCTCAGAATCGGTCACAAAGATGAAAATGTATTTTCACTTTATCTCCTAGATCATGAGTCTCATATTTCTTCCAACATACTTTCACTTACTTATTTCCTGTTTTATTTTATCATCATGTTATTCCCTTAAATTTTATCTCGTTTCGCTAATGTTATATGTCAATCTGTAACTTTGTGCATATGTGCTAATTTCTGCACTTTCATAACTGACCGACTGAATTGTTCCTTGAGCTCCGAGATTATGTTTCTATGTCAACAAGACAGATCTTATTAAAATCTCTTCTATCAAACACCCCAAGGCGAAGAACCCTTCCATTGTGTGAGAAACCAAAGCCTGATAACCTCATACTTCTAACAACACTTAAGATCACCGTCTTTACAAATACATATAAACTATTTAGTTTGTGTCGAGGTGACCTGAGACGGATATTGACCCTTTTTAAGTGGCATATTGGACACCTCATCTTACTAGTTTGAGACCAAATAACGCCGGCTTAATGATTGTTTTGAGATGGATTTTTCTGGTAACTGGCCCGTTTCTTCCCAAGTTTAGCGAGTTTACTTTATATGAAGACATTCATTCCTATATACTTTTTTAAAAATGTTACTTGGTAGTTATATTTCCGAAGACACTTTTCTATTCTCGTCAATTCGTTTCCAAATTTACCAACAGTAAGTAACCTTTTAGTTCTATAGAAAAGCGATTTCACTAAACTGTTTATTGGACAACAGCTATAAAGATGAAAGTACTGTTCATTCAGTGTATTGTTCTTGGATAAAAGCTTTTGGTAGGTCCCATCGTCTTATTGTAAAATTCCTAAGCTTTGGGATTGGAATGCAATATTTGTTTTTCCTATTTCGTGGTGAATTAAATTATATGATGAATATAAACACAAAAGACTAAAACTGTTGCTACCGCCTACCTTTTTGTTGCGTAGCATACTTTTCAGCGTTACATGATTTCATCTGCATACTTCATCCTACACATTAGTGAAATAGTCATTTTACAGAAACATTATTCATTTGATTCATTAGAATTGTGTATTTGTATGATTATTTAATTGCCCAAATTACACAGATTCAACAATAACAATCATATAATACTTAAATAAAATGAATTAATTCTGTTTTCTGTTTCTAGTGATTTGCAAAGGTTGAACTTGTTACATTTGTGTAAATAACTTTCAGATTCATTCAATCATAGTTCAATTTGATAATAACGTAGTAGGCAGTTGATTTAAAATGAAAACGTAGAATAAACTGAAGATATCCCAACGTTATTCTACATATTCATCACCATGGTATATTTCACTAGTTTATTTCTACATTTACATATGTACTGTTGACTATAGTTTACAAATTGTGAATATATCTCATAATCGCCTAATTTTCTCCTGCAACTGGTCTTTTAATTAATAGATACTTCACTATTCACAGTAGGTGATGTCAGTATATATTCCTACAGATTTTTCATGAGAATCGAAGAACCACCATAAATTCTTTTAACCAGTGGACACGAATGTTGACATTTAGTAAACTAGTTGCACACAAATCATAACTAAGTTTAAAAGATATATTTAAGTTGGATTGTGACTGGCAAGTGGAATCCAGGACGCGCGTTTCGTCCTATTCGGGACTCATCGGCTGGATGTTCCTGCATCCACAATGTTGATGTTCACAGTGGGATTCGAACTCAGTCCGCTTTGTGTCAAACGCCGCCACGTTCACCACGCGCGTCCTGAATTCCACTTGCCAGTCACAATTCAACTTAAATATAACTTGTGTAATACCGCTATATAGAGGCAATCCGCTCAGGATGCACATTTGGCAGCAGAGGCTGACCAGTTTCAGTCCATTACATAAAGAATTTATATTTTCTAAGTGAGTTGATCAGTTATTGTTCTACCTTTGAATTTATGACTTTATTTTCCCCAATTTCCTGAAATTTAATACAGTTACTTAGTATCGAATTCAGTTTTGCCGATTAGAACTATGCCTCCTCTTTTATCCGGCTTGCTTATTATCAGATTATCGCCTTTTTCTTAATCTACCTTGAAGCATTTTGATGTTATTTGGACAGTATGTTTATTGAAGGGTTTTAACAACTCTGTACTGTTAATGACTGTCAATTAACGTAGTTTTAAACCTAGTTAGTTCATTGATTGACGTGGGGACTGATTCTGTTGTTTACCTGAACAAATTCTTAAACTGTATGTCTGTATGTAGTTGATCAATCTTATTTCTAAAGTTTCAAAATTTAGGACCCAACAATCAAGCTTCTAACTGAACTCTGTCTAATAAAACACTGGAATGATTATGAACGTACCGGCTTCGGTTATTAGGAAATTTTCTTTCTAGTTTTTTCGGTATTCTAGTGATTTCATTGATTTTATCCTTATCTTCTCAGATCTACTATTTGAAACAATCACCACATAGTCCATATAAAGTACTTTTTATTTCTTCTGGTAATTTTCCACGACAACAGTTATCTGTTTATGATTTCGTTCAAAGTCAACAATGTTCTTTTTTAATGAATCGATTTGATTTAGTGCATAACTTTTAAGTGTTTTAGAGTTTCGGTGAATTTTATCGCGACGTAAAGATTCCCAATGTAATTTAAGAAATCATTCGGTTAGTATACAGTTCCATAGTTGTCTTCACTTCAGTGTGTCTAGCATTAAACTTCGGTGTATCATTAAGTGCCTTAAATGAAATAGGATCCCCACGTGATCATAAAATATTAAAAATTCCGATTATGTAAATTAGAAACAACAAATATTAGCGAACAGTATTGTTTACAATTAGATCATCATCAGGCTTTACTCTAATCAGACAGCAATATTAATATACGAATATGAACACTATTAGAACAATAAAAATAATTTACAAGTCAATGATTAAAATCAGACAGGCGGATTACATAACTAATCCTAATGGGTAAAAGGTGTAGATTGGTGGTAGTAGTTGTAGTAGTAGTAGTGATAAGCAGGTTAATAACAACAACATGAATACATAAGATAAATACGAGTAATTGTAGGTTGCATGTAGGTCAAAACGCTGTGAGATTAAACTTGTCAAAACAATAATAATAATAATTTCAAAACTTCGGTGCGAAATTAATGTGGTCAATTAGATGAAGAATGGAGAAAGGGTGGAGTAACAACATAGAAACGAAAAAAGTACAAAGAATTGTGGGCGTTGTTTACTAAGTCTTATAAGGCCATAGAAGGAACAAAAGTGTTACATATTTCTTCTGGACACAGACCCTAGTTGCTAGCTCAAAACCCAAGGGCTTCAACAATGTGCAAGTAGGTAAGCTCGAACCCTATCTAGAAATTTTAGTGGTATACCACTCTGAGTGCTTTAGTTCCTATCTATTGCATGTCTACTGTCTATCAAGTGTCTGTCAAAAACTACATATTTGACCTGGCTCCTTTGCAGAACTCCAGATATGCTGACCCTAACATAAATAATCATTGAATTATGTGTTCATAGTATAGCTTCAGTTACGTATTCATTGTTTCAATCATTTTAGTCTTTAGTAACAGAATTAGGACTAACTAGAAAACACTTCAGTAATTACTAATTAAAGATTAAAGCCTCCTCAACGAAGTTGGTTCTGTTTTCCATGACACCTGTTAACAGAAACTCTGTAATCGTATTTATATTGATTTACTGCATTTAGTAGTTTACTAGAAAACAATACTGAACGGCGTTTATAAGTTGCTTCGAAATATCGATCATGTAAAGCAGGTTATGTAATGCGCTAAGCACTGATGAAAAGTGTTAAGAAAAATAGTGATACGCCACAAAAATATGTACACGGTTAACCTGAAAGGGTCAGTACATGAATTTTCTAGATGTGGCTTTTCCAAACGCTAGATGAATTAGACCCATTGATAAGATTGACAACAAACGGGTTGAATCTTCTCAGTTACTTCCAAATATATGCAGTAAATAGGAATTTTTTATCATTATTCCAATAAATTACTTTGGTTATTGAGATATACAATTTCGCACGTGTTCACTGTAATCTAACGTAGCGAAACCGAAACTATTAGATAAGATAACATTGATTTTAACGATACTAGAGCATGGAAATCTGGCTTAGATCATATCTGTAATATCTGTAAACCTTCTGCTAAAAAAATGATGATACCGATAGTAGTAATGAAATGATTATTTCAACTATTTAGAGAATTATGTAATTATATAGTACATCTATTTGGATGTAATGAGTAAAAATGTAACTGACCTCATTCATTAGAGACAATTTCTTGCACTGAACACTGAGTCATACTTTTTGATTGAAGTTGGTATCGTGAACCTAATGATTCGAATCCACTGGGATATATTCGTTGTAATGTGTAAGGGTTGACTACATGTAGTGTAGCATATTTAGCAGCATATTTTTTGAATAAATTACTTTTACATGACCAGTCAATTTGTTTACCAGCTTTCAATTGTTCACTATAGAATAAGTTGTAAGATTAAAAAAATACTGAATTTATTAAATTGAATCATTTTAAATTAAATTTTTAATAAAGAAGAATAGAATGATTCTAGAATTGCTTCATTTGTTTACGTATATAAAGAAAAAGAGTAATTAAGTAGATTAGAGATAGTAATGATTAAAGTGGTCAGACATAATGTCACGTGAATACATTAATAGACATAAACAAAGTAAGCACAAATTTATATTATTGTAATAGTCATGATAAAGAAGAAAGTAAGACAAAATAAAAAAAGAATAAAAATGTTTCTACAGGCAGTCTCCAATAATTTGTACACGTTGAAAACAATGTTCATCACAACTTAACATCAGCTGAAGAATTATTATAAACCATGTAATAGTACACAGTGTTTCTTCATTAGTTATAAGATTACTAAGTAAATGCATCAATGATTCCAGTTATGACAATAACAATATTGGAATAAAATAAATATATGAAAATTTAGAAATAAACGTTACATATACATTAATTAAACTATCACTTCTTTTGATTCGAAAGTGTTTAGATTGTACGTACATTCAGCCGGTGAGTCCCGAATAGGACTAAACGTTCGTCCTGTATTCCCTTTGCCAGTCACAATTCAATTCAGACACTATCACTTTTTTATTAAGATTATTATTTATTTATCGAATCTTTAGCTGATTTCAGATTAAAACTTGGATTTTTCTGTGCTATATCCAATCTTCATTAAGGTTTTAGAACAAAGACACAAAAGAGACTCATGAATATACTAGTTGAAGCAACGCTCTACCTTAAACATGCCGTATATAGAATGCCACATAAATTAAGGGCTTATGCTTTTTAATCGATTTAAACCGTGGAGACGATTTGAACACCATTCCGCTCTAATTTCGCATCTATAAATTATTGGAAACAGCTATAGAGTAAGTGCGTGGTGGTGCAGATTTACTGCTTAGATACAGTCTGTGTAACCAAAGTGTCGTATAACAAGCTGGGCTTATTCATGACAAGTCCTTTAAGGTAGCGTATACAGTAGTTGTGACTCTTGTCCTGTAAAAACTGAGTAAGTGCTAAACCATTAGTGCCTTTTAAAGAATGTTAATTTTCCGTGGCCACATTGTAAGTACCCGATAGTATGCCCATATTGATGGTAGTTCATTTTTTGTGTTACTGCCTTGAAAAACCGGCTTTAAAACTTGTATTTAGTGTTGGTGGCTTTCACACTAACGACAGTGGAAAAATCAGAGGTAGACAACGTACATCATGGCGGCGTAGAATAACAGACAGCTATGTAGGACTGTCAGCTGCTAGTCCATTATGGCTTTATGTAGAGGATTCCCGAGAAATCAATTAGCTCATTCTTATTGGTCCTCAAATGTATTCAAATTCACCTCATAAACAAATAATATTTGAATTAGCTATCACGAACTGATTTGAGTTAGACAACTATTTAAAACCAGGAAACACTGGACATCTATTTCATCCTAGTATTGGACTCTTCAAAAATGCGCATTCCTGTTCCCAGCAGGTAGACGAGCGCATGACCTTCCCACTTCTTGGTGCATGTCTAACCATTCGTCATCTCAGTTTATTTTTGACAGCTGATATGTCTAACTCAGTCAGAAAACGATATATTTGAGCGACTTCAAACATTGCTATGAGTGGGCAACAGTGTCACACTCGACATAGTTGAACTCCACTGGTCATGTCTTCTCAGTAGAACTTTAGGAATTACCTCTATAAGTTAGTCAATAGTAAGCTGATACTGATCGTAATTATTGAATAAATAACAAATGTGAATTCTCTCTGTTGTCTCCTAATTGCTAGTTTTTTTGACAGCCTGTAGAAATTATACTGCCGTCACACGTCAATTTTTCCTTTGTCTGTAAGTAAAGTGATTAGTGTAGGTAAGTACATAAACTGTACCACGTGCACATTCGTTAAATCCTGCTCATAAACAATATCCCCTATTAGCCGACTAAAATTAACAATTCTTACCTTCAGTTTAAACTAAATGGCTCATAGTTAGCAAGTATTGCAGAGTAAAAGAAATTTAATGGAACAAGGACTCAGTATCTGTATACAACCAAAATACTAGTTACTCATCAATTCCATCTTACACTACCTTTCTTGTGAACTGTCTCCTCATCTAAATATAACACTGAGTTGTTTTAGTTTGTTAATGCATGGCATAAAATCTAATATTAGTAAATACTTCGTAACCACTCAACATAGCATTTCAATAACTGTATCTTGAAGCATTAATCAACACATGCATATTCCTTTTGTTTGTTAAAATCGTTTTATTATAATACAGATTTCTGTAAGTGTAAACTATAAAATTGATTATATTTATTGAGCAATAACAATAGGAACCCAATGCAGGTTGTGAAATATAACTTAAAAGTTGTATATTACCGAACATTTATACTTAAATTTGAAAGATGATAGAAGCGCGGTGTACGATGATGTGATTTAAAGTCGATTCTTTTATTACTTACTTATGTAATTCATGGTTAAATCAAATCACATTCACTGTAAGCTCTATTCACGTCAGTTACAACAAACGTTGCAGAACATAACCTTGTGTATCTGGGCCTTTAGATTAGTTAGAAGGATCTAATCAAAAACTTAAAGGGAGATTTTAAATCAAAATTCCATTACACCATATGCCTAACATGAGTGGAGTAAGTTTGAATTTATGTGTGAACATGAACACTGGATACAAGTACACCTAGCTTACGAGTACCAAATATGACGAGACATTCCTCCTGGATTTCACTTTCTAGTTATATCCAACTTTAATCGTAATATTAATAAGTGATTTAATAGTTGATTTATGTTATATTAAAACCTTTAAAGTCTGCTTAGTAGTGTTATTCTAAGAGACCTAATGTAGAACTTTAGAGTCATTCAGAATAAACAACATATTTTGACTAAGGTAACAAGGAAGTGCTTACAAATGATGTTGTAAATAATTGTCATGACAAGGCGAATCGACTGTACTTTACTGAACTACTATCCATTTTGATTTTTACTTTATGTTAAGACCCAGAGATGAACAATGTATTTGCCAGTTAACCTCAGTTTTCATGATGAAAAATACAGTGATATAACACTTTGATTATTAAAAATCTGTTACTATACTTTATGTTAATAACACTGAACAAGTGAGGTATAACTATCCTTCTAGAACTAATACAATGACCGGAGTAGTGTTATTTTATGTCTGTAGGTTTAGCCAGATACTAACTGTTCCCGCCCGGGTATTGGGCCAAGACAATATTGACGAGCGATTCCGAATTATATGTTACATGTTTCAGATACTAATTTATGCATAGACATTCAAATGAATACTATGAAACAGATCAATTAGAATCCACATATCAACAAAAAATAACGATATTGAGGATAAAGAAGCTGAGTAACATTTGTATAAATAATTAACTGTAGTTCATGAATGGAAAACTATATAATTACAGTTGATAGGTCAAATGAGAGGTCAGGACCTGAAGAATATAATGATTATAGAAAGAAAATATTCAATGCATAATCATTCATAATATATAAGATAATCTTCTGAAAAAAATAGATCTTGACGCTTAATCATACTTCAAAACTCGTCTTCATTAACACTTTACTTTTAACAATTTCTGGGTTAGAGATATCCTCACTTAAAATTTACAAGTGCAATATGAAAGTAAGTTACAAAACTTTCGACAAACTGATGAGCTTTGTTTTATATTGTCCAAGCATCTCATTTAAAACAACCTTTTAGTTCCCCACCCCACCCCCCTTAATAGTAATAAGACTCCTAGACAAAATCTGTGGGCGATGTATATTATTTGGAAATATCCAATGATTGTAGGCCTTTAATTAGTAAACAATGTCTCTAATGAATGGGGCATATGTTACGTAGTACATCAGACCGAAATAATCAACAGCTCTAATTTATAAAATTTGTGAAATGTTGACATGGTCGTTTATCAGTTGGTTATTTAAGAGAAAAAACCTGAAAAATAATAACAGTCTCTGAAGATAAACATATATAATCATTATGACAACACACATTGATTGAAAGAAATAGAGACTTGAAGTTAATAGTTGAATGATTATGGGTCAGCATTCATGACAAAATAAAGTGGTTACATATTTTACTCACTATTGTATTTTGCTTAGTTTATCTCTGTAATGTCGGACCACTAAAGAAGAGTGAAAAAGCTTCCAGAATTGTGTTTTAGAGAGCTAATTCATTTATTCTGGTCGTGAGTAATGTAAACACTACATTTCTATTATTTTTATGTTCCTCTTACCCTATTCTCCCGTTTAGCATATGTGCTGTTATTATATTATCTCTCATTATGGACTAAAATTAATTAATTGTTTACAAGTTGCCCCTATTCACTACCACTATTTCCTTAGTTTTGTATTAATGTTAGTTTCCTAATTGGTTCGCTGTGTGGTCTGATTTTGTGTATATATAAAGGCATGATTGAAATACAGTTCGATTTGATTCTGTCTGTTTGGATCATCAATCGTTGGTTTTTCCTCTATTCCGGCTTAGGGATTGGTAATCGCTAGGCAGACGTGTCTGTTACAGCGATTAGCAATCAACAAGGGCACTGTGTATTTCACAATACATAACAATCTCACTGCTATATACTGAAGCTAATAAGTATTAGTAAATTCGTAAATGGATTATTTACCAGCAAACTGTCTAGCTAGAACGTGATTTCCTTAGGAGGAACGTCGAAGCAACTTTTAGTAGTGAACGGAATAATAGACATGGGGTTTATGGGATGTAAATTTATTAAACTATAGTAAATATACAAATTATGAAAGTATACAAAGTTACGATTATAATTAAGAGGAGAAAAGGAGAATATTTGTTTATGTTTCACATTTCTGATAGTTGGATGTTGGCCTACCTATTTCTGTTCTTTCTGTAATTAGCAACTTGGAATAATTACACCATTCGTTGATTACTTGAGTTACTCTGGTTGTATTTAATTAGTTTTACGTGTTCAACAATTAACAGGCTATCAAATCATGACTGTGATTCCGGCTTACAATGAAGTTGAACTCATGAAATTACTTAGATGCCATTGTTTTTCTATCTTATATGTGCTAGGTAAAAATAAGATTGTATATACTACTAGAAGTAATATATGATAGTATCCATTTAGTTATAATTGCTAGTTTTCTTACCTAAATCTATATTTGCTAATTACGTTAACTTTTAACTTACTCTCTTTTCAATTCATTTACTCATAAGCATTACTCTGTATACTTACATTTGGTCATTTCATTTCGTATGTAATAATTAATACTGTCGTCTTTCATCAAGCTATGTAAACAATTGTGTCAGAGAAAACAAATTCTTCACTGTTTCATGCTGTGACAGTGTTATTAATTTAATCACAATGACATAAAGATTATTCAGACCTTTAGGTTACAGTCTTTTTAAACATACATTGCTTACCGAATATTTCCCCTATTTTAGATGCATCCTAATTTACTAATTACCTCTACTAACCATGCTTACTTGTATACATGATCAAATATTATTCAGTTACACAGAAAGTACCACAATGTTAGTTTATATACTTTCCAACACCTCAGTTCTATGTAGAAAGGAATGCGGAATTCATTAATGAAAGATGCCATGAAAGAGAAACTAAATAGAAATTTTTTGAGGAAGAATACGAATGACGATCATTCCTATTTAAAAACATATTACACATGTGTTATATCTTGAGAGATGTGCGGCCAGTCACAATATATGGGAAAAAAGTAATCACGATAGGATAAATCAGAATGCGAACACATCTACCCTATTATTATTTGTCCCTTAAGCCGGAATGCAGAAGAATAAAACAACTGAGCCAACCACCAGACAAATTATAATTCACTCATTCATTCAGATACATACAAACAGGACCATGCAGCTCATCAATTGGAAGGATAAAATTTGTGAACAACGGAGACAATAATGACTAGGAACTGAATAACAAATGATGTGGTACGATTTATGAATTTATTAAGAGGTTAGGGTAATGGGAAACATAGGGACAATAGAAATCAAAATAAATGTAACAGTCTTCTGAAAAACAGTTCAGAAAGTTAGCTACTTTTAGTGAATCGTCCAATATGAGAATACGTTTTTTGAATATTCTTAATTTAACAACTTTATAAAACAGGAAAATTGTTGGAGCAGCGTATACTATGTGATGTACACTTTGCATCATAATCGCCGACATTGCAGTATAGACTTCAACTATAGAATAAAAGAAAGTATGGGAGAAACGACAGGTGAAGCTAATGTTATTAGGATGAACACAATATGCTTTATGTCTATAACTTCGTACCAGTCAACAAAGGGTAGCTGGAAACATAAATGAAGTATTGATTGATTACTGACTTGTATTCATATTTTGATAGTAGTTTATGAAGTTTTCTTGTTTAGAAAATACTCATGATTCTGTAATATGAAACGTCTGTTATATATTAGTCGTAACTTAATCACAGATATCTAACATCATTAAATTTAAGTGCATACCTGTAAAAGATGGGAATTTTAAGAATAAAAGTGCCCGAATAGGCAGTCGCTGTTCATAACGCACTGAAATTTGAATACACGTTTACTCGTTAGTATTATTTGGATATTGAATACATTTAATATAAAAAGTAACTAAATAACCTTTCAAGCACAAAACTGTAGTCTACACTCAAATATCTGAATGACACTAACTGAATTCACGTCACTCATCCACGTACATTAAGAAATAAAGGAATTAACAATTTTCAACAAAAATCTATTAAATAATCGTGGTTGAATACCTGAAATGAACACTTTGATTTACTTTACGCTCAAAAGTAACTGGATGATTGACAAGTCCTAGGCATTATTCAGTAGCAAAATCAAAACGATGCAACTAACTAACACTTGACAGCCATTTTCTTCAAGTGTGAGACTCTACATTGATAAACGATTGATGTTCTAAACAGTATTGAACAGTCGTATGATCAAATATTGTGATGTTTATAACTTTGGAACAAAAGTGATGATCATAAAGAAAAATTAAGTGCTTAATTGTGATTAAATTATATCGGATTATCAAAATGCCTTAGCATACGGCATAATAACTGATAGGTTTCGAACAAGTGGAGAATACTGTTACACGGTCTTTTCTGTTCTAATTGGATTTGCTCCTGATGTAAGTAACAAAACCTACGAATGTTTCATACTAAAATTATTTAACTTGGTTAAAGATCCCAGGAAGTAAATAACCACAAGTTACAGTTTTATTTAACTGTTGACTTATCAATATAGTGAAACAGATTATGGTTTCCACTGGTAAATAAAATTCCTTTCAGTTTCTTATTGGCTACTCACAAGTAGTCTAAAACATCATTTAATATTTATGGCCTTGAGACATTATTTATTGGATATGTTCGTTTATATACTAGATTACTCAACAGGCCTTTCTATGGTAATATTATCATTTTTCTATAGATAATATAGAATTATCCGTTTAAACTATTTTTCACTGTACACAGTATATGATAATGGGTGCTTTATCTAATGTAGATATACAGACTTATTAGATTCCTCACGTATTCGACAAGTCAGTAAAATGATGTGCACTTATTGTCTAATATATATTTTTAGATAATGTGATCTTACGACTCTGAAAGTAAAACATATACATATGTTGTTGGCATTTGTTTACAGAAATATTAAAAGCATATGTAGGAGAGGTGTTGATCAGTGGCATATAATCAATATGTCATAGGTTCGAACATCGCTTCATTTCATTCGGCTTACGTAAATGAGGAATATAGATAAAAACATACATTAGCAGCTGGTCATTAATGTCCAACATAAAGCTTGGCACATAAGTGCGCCGATCGAAGTCGTTACACTTGTTTAACTCGACAAGATCAAGTAAACAAGAATAGTACCGAAAAATGAAAAAGAAAATGGAATTTATGTAAGAGCAACTAAACTTGTGGTGATAAGGAATAAATTCAGCTTCTTAACCATGGAAGATTGTAAGCCATATTATCCATTGTCTCCAACTACTGAACAAAAGTATCGCGTGAACGTCAACCAGGTAGTCTGCACTTACTAATATTAAATGACGTCATGAAGTGGAGTCACAATTTATTTTGGCCACCTCTACATCTCGTTCATCCTTCACAAATGTCAGTCAGCATCGTGTAATGTGGCAAGCAATGGTCATACATACATAATATATGTTCCGACTGCCTTAATCCCTGAAGATTTCAACCCATTAACCTATTTCCTACACAAAAACATATTGTGTATCACAGGCACACAAATTCTTATTAACTAATTGATTTACATTATACTAATTTAAAGTCTAGAGCTACATTTTACATGACCTGAAAAATTAGTAGGGTTAACTTCAGTCAAACTAAGTGATGGCACCTGTTGAAAAAGTTACTGACTCGTTTTCAGTTTAGCGTCGGAAACTGCCTGTTTTTGAAATTCACGTGTTAGCTATAATATAATGGTTACAACCTGGGTTGATACATTTCAAATTAAGTGGCAGTTTTAACACCAACCTTGTTATTTCTATTCTCACGTTTCATTGTTTATTGTGTGAATCACCTTTACCATTAATCCTATTAATTCAAAACATTCTGTTTCTATCATCGCGATGATTCAATAAGTAATAACTTAGACCAATATAAATATGTGCTAGGCTTGACTTGGTTTTAGACTGATTAGCTGACTTTACATGTGTTTTAATGAGTGAAATAGTAATTGATAACGACTGACAAACTTTGTAATCAATTCGCTAAAATGCGATAGTAATGAGAAATATTCACCATTCAGATGAAGCCTTCTGTTAGTGTGCTGTTATTAGGCAAAAATGTTTAATTGTAAAGTATTGATTGTCGTTCTGCGTACTGTCTTTAGTGCCCACGTCAGCATGAACTAAGAACTAGGATACAAAGTAAAACGAAATAGTGTCTTAGTAAGAGATTATGCATGTGAATCAGTAATCTGTTTGAATTTGAATTTTAAATTGTCAATTCTTCGACATCGATAAAGTGTGTAGTATTATCTCATTTTCAATGGTTCTTCAAAAAGATGTTGATTTATTAAGCACATCATCCAATATACTATTTGTTCATTTAATATGGAAATGCAAAATTACGCGTTTACTAGATATATTCAAATGTTTATCACCTAAGTAACTTCTTTGATGAAATTTTGAATATAGTCTTATTTGGTCTTCATATAATTCCTTCCACTATTTAAATTAAGGCCGTGATGTGTTAGAAACGCATTGATAACGTGAATCAGGCCATCTTCTTCCAACACTAGTAAATATTTAACAGGATTGGCTAACAATACTGCCAGTAATAACTGTGCAGCAAAATCGAAGTCTATAGGGTTAACTTAAAGGAGAGAGTTATCACACTGCTCATAATTTATGGCTTCAGAGCTGATCAAGAACATTCAAACAATTATGGTGTATTTGGAACTAATATTCGTGGGCTATGAATAGTGAGTCAAATATTGTATCAGTTTAACTACAAAAATGAGATCAATTACCTGAAAATAACTTTCCTTAAAACTAAATACTAGAGGTTTGTAGTGAAGGTAATAGTGTAATATTTGCATCCGACTAATTATCTGCTGATTATCCCTTAGAATATATCTCACATTCAAGCGCTATCCAATGTCCAATATTTCTCTTAGTTACTGTTCATTTTCTAACCCGTGAGAGTTGTTCTCAGCGTAATGGTTTAAATATGGGCATTCTATCAATAAAGTCAATATGTATCATTTATGTTGATGTAAAGTGTTCACTTATTCAGTTATCATTCATTCTATGTGTTACATAAACTTTTTGTATATTCTTTGTAGAAGCTGAATTAGTAAACTTCCAATAAACACTTTAAAATGCCTAGTTAAATGCACAATAATTTATCATCAAATAATTATATTCGTAAGAATTAATGTAAACTTTTAATATCAATAAAAAGAATCTTACAAGTACTTCCAGGTTTCAACTAGCTGTATCCCGAAGTCAATTTACTCTTAAATGACTTTCAGTTGTTTACTGGTATTAGTGAATCATTTCATCAAATAAAAATTATACCTTAAACACATCAGTTTTTCTGCCTTTTCGTGTTTATTTAAGTGAATGTATTAAATGAACATCAAACAACCAATCAACTCCTGTCACTCCATGTGGAGCATAGGCCACCGACTAGCCTTCTCTGTCCTAAGCAGCCCTTTCCAGCTCTTCTCAAGTGCTCTTCATTCTCTTCATGTTTGCCTCCAATTCCCCACAGAAATGTGTTCTTCGGTCTTCCTTTTCTCATTTGGCCTTCAGAATTCCATGTTAATGCTTGTCTTATGACAGTTTGGTGATTTGCTCAATGTATATCCTTTCTTAATTTTGTCGTCGTCTGGATATTGGTTGATTTGTTCTATGACATACAAGGCTGTTGTTGATGTTATCCGGTCAATGGATCCGAAGTATCCTAAGCAGATAGTTGTTTATAAATACTTGTATCTTCTGAAGGATGCTTTTCATAGTTCTCCAAGTTTCAGCTCCATACAACAAAACTGTCTTCATATTTGTATTGAAAGTTCTGACTATAATGTTGGCTAACAGTTAGTTTGAGTTCCAGATGTTTCTCAGTAGTAGAAATGCTGCTCTTGCCTTTCCAACCTGCACCTTCACATCTGCATCAGATCCTACTGGTTTATCGATGATGCTGTCCAAGTATGTAAAGGATTCTACATCTTTTCAGTTTTTCTCCGTCAAGTAAAATTGGGTTAGTGTTGGTTGTTTTGTATCGGAGAATCTTGGTTTTCCCTTTGTGTATGTTGAGGCCTATCGCCACCAGGGTAGGTTGCTGCTACTTTGTCAATCTTTATCTGCATTTGTTGCTGTGTGTGAGATAGGAGAGCTAGATCATCTACGAAGTTCAAGTCATCTATTTGCATCGATGTTGTCCATTGTATTCTGAGAGTGCTTTGAAATGTTACGGTCTTCATGATCCAGTTAACCACAAGCAGGAAGAGTAAGGGTGGCAGTAAACAGCCTTGTCTAACACGATTCTTCACTTCGATTGAATCTGAGAGCTAACCTTCATGAACGATTTTACAATGTAATCTGTCGTAAGAGTTCCATGTGATGTTGACTATCCATTCTGGTAAGCCATAATGTCGTAGAAGACTCCATAATATTCTCCTATCCGCACTGTCAAATGCCTTCTCATAGTCGAGGGAGTTAATTTAAAGTGGTGAATCGCATTCAATTGATTGTTCAATAATGAATTTTAGAGTAGCGATTTGGTCAGTTCACAATTGGTCTTTACGGAATCCGTCCTCTTGATCTCGAAGTCAAGCGTTGACTGGACATTTCATTCGGTTCAATAAAACTGTCTTGAAGACTTCTTAGTATCAATAGATGAGTGATGCCTCTGTAGTTTTCGCAGTTTCTAAGATCTGCTTTCTTTGATATCTTGATGAGGTATCATTGCCATTCTTAGATTTGTTGGATTGTCATTTCGATTTCTTCGACTGTTGGTGAGTCGGTGTTTATGCGAAGATCCATGGCTGCTGCTTCGATGACTGATGTGTTCAATGAGGCTGGTCTATCCAAGAGTTCTTCAAAGTGCTCTACCCACTTGTTATTCACAAAATTATCTAGGTTCATCACTTTCCTTTGTGTATTTGTTAAACAAGTTGAAGTTACAAAATTCTCTAAATTATTCAATTGATGAATATACATTTAGTTATAGTGACAACGTCAGTACAATCTGCTTGTTCTATACACAATCATCTGTTATACGAGTATTATAACCATTTTACCTTTGTTGACATTCTTTTCATTGGTATAAAACTTAGAGAATTAATGATTATCACATTTCACTCTTATGAAAAGTCCATACACCATTTACGTTATTCAATAGTAGGTATTTATAGTTTGATGTGTTAATATACAAAATTTGGTTACCGAATATTAAGAAATTGTGAAATAAACTTCAACATTTGATTAACTGAAGTTGGAACATGTGAATAATCGATTGTACAGTTAGTAACTGATTGATAATTTATTGAATATAGTTTTTTAATATGGTGTTGTTGTGATGACTTAGTCTAACATTAAATACTTAACTGTATGTTGATTACATCATTGAATTCCACTTGTCAAAGATACTTTAAGGCAATGAAGTTGTCATTTGGATATAGTAACAACTGATAAGTATAAACAAACAATATGAAATATGAACTAAGTGTTCTAATGGAATCGTAATTGTGATGAGTTCATGCAGAATAAATGAAAATAAAAGTTAGTAAAACTTAATAGGAAGAATAAAAACAAGAAAATGTACACGAATATAAAGACAGGACAATGATGCATAAGATTATGTAGTCCGAAATGATGAAAACCTATAACATTAATAAAATAATTTACAAGTAATATATTTTCCAATAAAATGATCAAGCTCTTAAAAGTGACTTACTTCGAGTGAAATTTCATGGAGCTTTAATAAGGAATAGGGTGAAGGAGTTAGGTTGACTCTAACTGCAGTAATCCATAAAGTGTACCTACATCCTTTGAACGTTATATCTATGACTAAGAAACTGAAATTTTTAACTAATAGAATTCATAACAAATTGATGTTGACATAGTATCATTGAATTCTAGGAAGCATTGGACAGCTGTTTATTTTAGTGAGACACTTCTCTGGAGTGCGCACCGCTAAGAAGTTCCGCACTAGAAAAAAACAGCTAACCAGTGCTCCCTGGTTTTAAGTAGCACCCTGTTAACATCATTATGTGACTTATTCAATCAATTAAAAATACCAGTCCTCACAAAAATAACCATCTCAGCTCAAAACTGAAGTTTCTTTGGATCGTATGAAGAACGTCAGATTCCTCTCAACAATACAGTTACATCAAACTGATTATTATCAGTTGACATAAAACCTAGGTCAAATGTAAGTCCCACTAAGACTGTATCAAATCATATGACATTAAAGATAGTATATCCTGATGTCAACACACTTGATCCTGTGGTTACTTGTAAATCTGATGACTGAACCTGAAAATTTATTTTTGGTCTGTGATAAATTATCAGCTGACATGTATTAAAATTGTCTTTACTTAACACTTATAGTTACAAACTCTTGGTATTTATAAGTAAATAAAGTAACTAACGCAGTAATAAATTGTGTAGTGACTTAAATGCAAATGAATAGTTATTTTTCTCTTCACTACTTTGTTATTTGAACTTGATGTTACGTGTAGTTTCGGCAATTTCTGTTTAAAGGACTGAAATGTGTGAATTGAAGTATAATAATTACCTAAGTGACTGATATTTTGTAAATTTCAATTAATGTAAGTACATTGTTATGAGTATTTTACATCAAGATGACTGTGATTCATATTTCAAACTTCAGGGAATTTGTGACAGAGTAACAATCAAAGTAACACATCTAAGTGTACATTCGTGTGTTTTCAATTAGATCAGGTTTCATCAAGCTTTACTCTAATATTTTATAATATTTATAAGGAAATATGAAAATGTTAAATTAATCAAGGTAATTAGTAGATCAATTAGGACACTGAGGTAGATGGATTACCGTAACTTTTTACAATAATCAATGAAAAGTGTAGATTGATATTAATGAAGACAGGATGTAGTGATTAGAAGAAGAATTAAACAACCCGAATTTAAATTCCGGAAGTAGATTATTCTTTCAAGTTTTTATCTACTTTCTTTAATGAAATATTTAATGGAGTTATTTTATTACTTCTCTACACTTGTCTTCATTACCATCAATTTACACTTTTTAATGATTATGATCAATAGTTATGTAATCCGTCTACCTCAATGTCATAATTGATCTACAAATTACCTTTATTAATTTAACATTTTCATAGTTACGTATAAATATTATAATATATTAGTGTTAAGCCTAATGAAGATCCAATTGAAAACGAAATTGTTCGCCCATCAGTATTGTTCTAATTTAAATTATAGAGTAACAATCGTCTTATGTTATGGTGAAGGGGGGTCAATGATTTCTCCGGTTTTATTGAGCTTCACCAGTTGTAGTATCACACTAAAACTTCAGGAATCCAACTTGAAGTGTTTGATTATTACCCCATCTAGTGCCACAGTGTCATAAATTAATGTGAGGTTAGTTTTTCGGATTAATTGACTTTAGCTAGAGAATAAATTAAAACATAAAACCATCGGACAGCTTTTACATTTTACTTCACCACTGTGATTTAACGGTGAAATAGTCATCGTCGTATATTTAACCACTAACAGTTTTATGAGTGCATATTACTTATGAGTAGTCACAAACCAGTATAAAGCGATTGTACTATCATCAATGGTTTCCAATATTACTTCATCTAATATTAGGCCTTGAAAAATTTATAATAAATCTATACAAAATTGTAGGAAAATTTATATTTCATACAGAGACTATTTCACTTATTTTATTTTCTAATCACTTTATTTGAAAATAGTTACCGAAGCATGTCGAATATTGCATATACATAAATATGCAGAAATTGATGTACTGTCAGAGAATTCACTTATCAACTTAGAATGCACAAATGTCACGGTGTTGCTTAGTAAAGACTCTGATATGATAGACAATAATCTGATTTCGTTGAATTACTGTGCAAACATGGTTACAATGAGTTTCCCTACATAAATAATAGGGAGCAAAGTAGATTAGCCGGTTAGCCACTCTACTTTCTGTTTTATCTAACGAAATCTCATTATGGATTTAGGAATGCTGGCTAGGAGCAGCTCCATTAAAAAGATAAGGCGTTCATGCGCAAACCAATGATAGAGTTTGTTACGCATCAAGCTGTTGCACTACATTATGATTGCAAAATGTTGCATTTTATTAAGTACATGACATTCTCAAATTGATACTATTTTGAACTTAGGTATCATCAAAGGATCGCTGAGACACTTACATGTTTGTACCGAATTCTATGCCGCTTATATTTGATTGGTAATATGCTTCGAGCATACTTTGGAATGTACTACTGCAATTTAGGACGCTCTAATCCTAAGTCTCCACTGTGTTCACAATATTCAGCTATTCCTAATCACACTGTATGTATTTTAATTCATCTACGTGCCTTTCGTTCATTAATAGTTCAGATAGTCTGTAATGTTAACTAGCTGGTCAATTCACCTTCCTATTGAAATAATTCACACCTTTCAAAATGTGTTTCTTAAGATGAATATAATCGATTTATCCTACGTTTTTTTCTCAAATAAAAACCCAAAGTGAAGTGTAGTACGCTGTAGGATTGTGTAAGCTTAATAGTTTCCAAAGAAATTTTTAAGTAAATAAAATGATCCATTAAATCTATTCTGTCTACAATCGTCCTGTTACAGAAACAGAGTAGAAAACGCCTACCAACTTGATAGCATGAATGTTGGACATTGATTTGATTGGTTGAAAGTCTGTCTAAATCTATTTATTTAACCTGGAGATTATTCAATGTGATTGGTTATCATATTTTTTCTGACATAATCACAACATTGATATATATTTTACTAGACCAGGGTTGTTAATTTACAGGCCTAGATCTCTAAGTAACCTGGATGTTTTTTATTTAATTACTATGTAACAACTAGATTTATGGAGGCCATACTTACTGTATTCTGTTTTTTTTATTCTTGCTAACCATGAAAGTAATAAAGCGTCTGAACAGCTCTCATTATCTTTTACAATGTAAACTAATAATAATAATAATAATAATAATAATAATTTTAATAGTAATAAATGGACACCAGTCCTCATAAATAACTTTCTACGATGTTTACTTTAATTCTAAGCTCTAGTTTCAGTAGGTTATAGGTAAATTTATTGATAACGAACGCCATAGGATTAGAGCACTGTCTGTTGTCAGTAATTTCATTTTACTGGTGTTTGTCTAGTCAAAACACATGGTGATAATTAAGTGAAATAACTAACGACTGATTCCATCGATAATTTTATTAAATAATTACTTCATTGTAATTTATTATTATTCAGTAAGATATTACTTAAAATTACCTGATTAAGTAACACTGACAGGACTGAATCTGATAATCAAGAAATAGATTGGACATTTAATAGATTCATTATCAAAACAAAAATCATAGTAGCACTCCAATGAATGAAAAAATTGAATGTGTTTCGTAAGATAGTTTAAGTCAGCTTCTGTTATGATATGAGAAATTTCCCCCAGTTGTTATGATACGTGAATTTTGAGGTTGGGTAATCGAATGCCAAATGAGATGTGCCTAGTCGATAAATGCAAGTCTGCCCTATGCCCACTTTAGTCCCAAGCTAAAAATAAGGAAGAACACAAGCCAATCAGACAACACTAGTGAACTGCAATTTTATTTACATAAATACATCGATTTTTATATCAATTAATTTACAGGGATTATTCACCAAGTGAAATCATCAACATTTAATTAATACAATCAGATACTGTCAAACTGTACTCAGGAGTTGAACTCACATTGAAATCAAATTAATGTGATGAAAGTTTACAAATGAAGCTGACAAAAAATCAATACAACTTGTTTCGTTTAATTGAAGTCAATCATTGTATCGTTAGGGATTAGGAATCCCCAACAGCTTCTAACTAGTTGCTTCTATCAACATATCACCGATTCAAATACTACTCAAATAATAATATTCAGTACCAATTTATTTCTTTAATTTGTTCATGGTACCTTCTGAAAGTCAGGGTCGTGAAGTATAAAAATCACTGTGAATTATGCGAAAAGGCTTTTGTAATTCAGTCTACTTCAAGGTCTATTCATTCAAAGTGATTTGAGTGGACATTATATTAATTTATAAGGCGATTTGTAGGGAAATGCTCGAGTCAAACATAGATTTCATTGAGAGCTGACATTACTATGAAGATTACTAAAGCAATAAGCCTAGTAAACAAAATCTTAGATGTAACAATAAAAATTTCATATCTGTTTCCAAGGTAAATTTTTCTGATAAAAATTATCAAACGAATGACCGACAGCTTAACCTAGGAAACTTTGGAAACAATTATGGAATTGGAAAGAGGAAACATTATCGTATAGAAAACATCTAATTTTCAAGTTTTCGAATAAGGTATTATTAACTGAGAGCTTCACTGATATCTATGTGTTATTGCTGTAATTAGTAAGATGCATGACAACTTCAGTGTTAAGGATGTTCCACATATGTGAAGGTGTTCGAGCATTTGAAATTAGACTCACTGTACTCACTGGGAAACTCAAGGAGTCTGATTACACTTCCTTAATAATTTAAGATATGTTATTTGGATTTACTTTAATCTAAAGTATGGCAAACAATAACTAGCTATTCGATTTCATGCACCTCTGAGGAAATATGCTTAAAGTTGTTTAAAGAGAGATAATTTGACAAGTGCATGCTTTACAATAAAAACTCCGAAAATATTCTTTAAATCAGACAGACATGGTGTAAATTTAGTATTTCCACTTCTCGATATTAGGCGCACAAAGATTCTTTACGTAATTTCATCAAAGATATAGAACTAAGATTTTAGTATTGACGTAGACTTTAATCTTTGACAGGGTTTGAACCACTGTTTAACTTGTCAATGAACTGATTTTTGTTTTGCATCGAGACAGATTACGTAGTATGATAGGATACTTGAAATTTACTATATTGACTGTATTACATTTTCTGTTGACAAAGGATACATTTCACAATCCGAAAAATGTTGGCTACTTCAAATTTGATTACATAAGTCAGTATTGTAGAGTACAACATGGGAAATTACACAATAGCAGAAAAAACTACATAAAAGTTGCATTCACCACACTGATATGACTTTTTATTAACATTGATGACTGTGTAACTTATGAATACAAATACCATTATATATGATCCAATTAGTAAATAATTTATAATTATACTGCCGTTTAGAACAATATTTGTCCACCTTAGAGGTTTGATTTAACGTAGAAACAGTTTTTTCCTTTGTATTCAAATCACAACTTGAGTACAAACACGAAAGGTGACAAATTCATCTGAAAGGCATTTTGAGAACATTCTGTTCTCATTAGCTTCATCTGTCAAATAAATTCCAGTAAACAAATGAAGTTATCTAACATGACATCAATAAATATTTTGGGCGATAAAATAAGAAGAATGACTAACTTTCAGAACTATGTCTTAGAAGACTGTTTCAATTATTTTAGTTGTGTGAAATGTAAGCATATTATTCCTACCATCATTGTGTTCTTTGAGCCCTATCCTCCCGTTTAGCAGTATTTACTGTTAGTATATTATGTCTCATTTATGAACTACGGTTAATTAGCTGTGTACACCATACTTCTATTCACTACCACTATCTCCCTTATTTTGTATTAATGTTAAATTCCTAATTGGTTGACAGTGTTGTCTGATTTTATGTATATATAAAGGATTGTTTGAAATATAGTTTGATTCTGGTTATTTATCAATTTATTGTTTTTTCTATTTCCGACTGAGGACTAGATGGGCATAGGTGAGACGTGCAGGGACTAGCTAACCTCTTATTGACGTTTGTTATTATAACTGAGTGAGCACAAGGTTGCATTAACTAAGTGGTCGTATGCATTTATTATAACAAGTTTTGCCATCGTAACAACTTCAAAACTGATTTGCTAACGATAATAACAATGACATTTTGTTCATGAATAATTAATTGTAGTCTATGAGTGACTTAAGATCTTACAACCATTAATGAATGATCACAATTAAGCCACACAGTTATGTCTAATAAATGTAAAATAAATATGAAAACTAGTTTCATTGCCTTCTCCACCTCACACAAAGATAGTTTTCAGCGTTACATGATTTCATCTGCATACTTCATCCTACACATTAGTGAAATAGTCACTTTATTGAAACATTATTCATTTGATTCATTTGATTTGTATATTTGTAAGATTATTTAATTGCCCAAATTACACAGATTCAACAATAACAATCATATAATACTTAAATAAAATGAATTAATTCTGTTTTCCGTTTCTAGTGTTTTGCAAAAGTTGAACTTGTTACATTTATGTAAATAATTTTCAGATTCATTCAATCATAGTTCAATTTGATAAGTTTGCCGAAACCAAGCGGTAGGCATTTAAGTTGGATTGTGACTGGCAAGTAGAATCCAGGAGGTGTGTTTCGTCCTATTTGGGAATTATCGGCTGGACTATCGCTATATCGCTAGAGATGCACTTATGACAACAGGGGCTGACCACTTGTAGTCCAATACAAATCAACGCGAAGATACAAACTTATTCTAATTTCAAGTAGTAGGTAGTTTTGAATTTCATAATTTTCATCATAGGTATACTGTAGATCAATCTGATGTGTATTACCAAATTCAACAAATATCAGTAATCCCTCTGATATACAGATGTGATTCATATTATAGTTTACAAAACTGAAATGTTTTCACTCATTTTAAGCTTTACATATTGTTGAGGCTGCGCTTGTTTTGACAGGATTCAGTCCTTATCGATCAAAAGAAAAGTTCTAATCAGGTAATGTAAAATAGTACATTCTGAATGTGCTAGTTTATGCTGATTCAGTGTTGTGTTTTTGTCGGTTTAGTTATTTCTAAGCTGAAAAATGAATTAATTACTTTTTAGTTGAGATCTAATAATTTACTTTTCATCGAGTTAACCACAGATATCATTACAGTAAATTACGTACACATATATTGTCATAGTATCTGAGAAATTAAAAGACATGTTTTTACCAAAGAATGATAGTTAATACCATGCTTTCGTGAAAGACCAAATGGTGATGCTCCCTAACAATCTAATACTTAAGTGCGCTATTTACATCATCATATTAGGCATTTACTTCTTTGGTGAAAGTTTGCAGACAGTACCAAATACAAATTCTAACTTTTACAATAGAAACAAAATAGTAAATAATACTTGAGTGTTATTACTGAAACACTAAACTATCTACTTTACAGTACTGTTTAATGTCTTCACCCCTTACTTTCTTACCCCCGTTACCCCTCACAGATGAGCATGCGCTGCCTACCAACATTCTCCACTTGATCTCTGTCCTGAGCAATCCTTTCCAGCTGTCTCCAGTTACTATTCATTCTTTTAATGTCTGCTTCCCATTCTCGATGCAATGCGTTCTTTGACCTGCCTCTTTTCCGTTGTCCAACAGGATTCCAAGTCTCATGATACAGTCTGATGATTTCCGCAATGTATGTCCTATCCATTTCCAACGTCGTTTCTTGCATTTCCTCTTCGACTGGAAGTTGATTTGTTCTCTCCCATAGTAGGCTGTTGTCGATGGTTTTCGGCCAATAGACATTCCAGTATCTTGCATAGACAGTTGTTTATAAATACCTGTATCCTCCTGAGGATGTTTGAAGTAGTTCTTCACGTTTCAGCTCCATACAGTAGAGCTGTCTTGACGTTCGAATTAAAGTGTGTGACTTTAATGTTGGTTGACAGTTGTTCAGAGTCCCACAATTCATCAACTGTAGAAATGCTGCCCTTGTTTTGTCAATCCTTGCCCTCACATCTACATAAGATCCTCCTTGTTCATCAATGATGCTTCCCAGGTACATGAAGGTATCCACTTCTAGAATTTCGCCATAATGTTCAATTGGGTTGATGTTCAATGTGTTGTATTTGAGGATCTCGCTCTTTCCCTTATGTTTGTTCAGGCCTACTGAGGTTGCTACTACGTTGGTTATCTTCACTTGCATTTGTTGTTGTATATGAGGTAAAAGTAATAGACCATCCGCGAAGTCCAAATCATCAAGTCGCATTCTACTTGTTCATTGAATTCCGTGCTTCCCATCAGATGTGGAGGTTTTCATGATCCAATCAGCTACTAGAAGGAAGAGAAACGGCGAGAGTAGGCAGCCTTATGTCCTCACCCTTACCACTATCCAATACAATTTTTTTCACTGATCTCTCGATTCGTCGGATATTTTACTTTGAATAAGTTCAGTAGTTATGTTATATCTTGTTAGTAAGCATGAAGTTATTTTATTTATTAAGTTCAGCAATTTTCTACTAAGTTCAATTTGTTCTTATTAACGTCAGAATTTCATTCATTAAATTTCTCTAAATTACATGCCAGTTACATCGCCTTGTAATCTAATTGGCTGGATGTAGATCAGGCGGGGTGGGGGGGGGAAGAAAGGCGATGATTGTTGCATCAATTGATCAATAGATTTTTTCAAAATTTTAATTTTTTTATGCACTGATTATTACAATTAAATGATATTAGTTGCTATAGTTTTTGTCCAAGAGAAACATCAATAAAATGAAGAGGAACAATTCAGTGTATGTGTGTGTGCGCGCGCATTCAGACACATTGAAGCGTTTACAATCAATATGTCTGTACTACGTTGAAGCACATACACACACACACACAACATAATGCATTAACATAACCTTAAAAGTAATTTGTGTGAATAACTTTCTAAACCTCCCGATGACGTAATGATATGATCATTGTTCACTATCTTAGTAGTTAGGAGAAAAAAAATTAATCAGGTGATTATTGGCTAGATCTGAATTAATCCGAATTCAATCTAGACTTCATTGCGTAGATCACGCAAATGAAGATAGTTTTAATTCCACTTATTTACTTTGAGGAATTTTTTTTCTGTGAAATTTGAATTGATGAAATTTAGTTATCGTTGCCAATTCACGTTGTCTGGAAACAGTTGAAAACTATTCACTGCTCAATAGCCATTTCTTCGTAACATGTAACTATTCAATAAGAAACGTATACAACTCACATGATGAATATAGTCAGTTAGATTCAGTTTTCACTATGAACAGTGATGAGTTTCAATAATAAGTGAATATCTGATATGGTAAAATAAGTAATCGTTGACATTCACAGTGACCTCATTACTAAACGATTACCAGTTTGCATATCATAGATTTCCACTGTAATGCAAAATCAAAAGTATTTGAAAGAATCTCTGACCTACGAAACGTTTAATGAAGGAATGAGGCACTTATCCGTCATCACTATTTATTTGTAGTTGCTCAATATTTCGACGTGCTTGAAACTATAAATTGTCAATGGAAGTTTTATTTCAGTGATAGATTGATAGATTTTTGACAGAAAGTCGGAATCCTATGGGTTCGATCTGGTATGAGTTGTAGCAAATCTTAAAATAAGAAATCAGTATTGACCAAAGTGAAAATACTTCAAAAAATTGCAACATTCAATAAGGGAGATCATTTATGACCCTAATTTCGTTGTTAGGGTAATTAATGTAATCACTGTGTATGCTTTAGCCTACATCTGTTAACTAGATAATGATAACAGCAACAAGTGCCCATTGAAGAAAACTTTCGACTTGAACATTGAAATAATATTTAAATAAATCCTTATACCGTAATTTAGTATAGTACAAAAATGTTGACATTTGTACTATGTAACCGAGGTTTGTTTTGTGTCTTTGCTTTTATATTCATTTATCTATCTAGTAAGTCAATATTATATTTATTCCACTGATACTAAACAGAGACATTAGGTTGAACAGACTAATTCATACCAATTACAACTCGTCTATTTACTTCGTATGTGTTGAGTTATTCATATATATATTGAAGTAGAATAGTAATGCTACCGAAAACTATTTGGTATCTTTATTGAGGTGCCTAGGAGAATGCACCGATTTGCTTAAAAATATTTTTGAATTTAATTAAATATCAGTTAGAAACACGGTATCAAATTTATTATGAAGATACTCTGCATCTTTGTTTCATAATAACTTGAGAACTATTAAAATCTGGAAAGCTCTGGGCAGCTCTTTAGTCCTACTCCAAAAACTCTTCAGTATTGGGTAATCACGACTTTCTCAGAAAACTGTTCTAATGCATTCAGATCTGGTAGAGTATGGATTAACCGTAAACCACAGAGCCGGCGATAGAGTTTGCATTCTAAAGCGGAATAATTTAAGGCATTTGCATTACTGTTATCCTAACTTTGTATCTATTTTAAATTACTAGAATGCTTTTATTTGTTTACAGGCATAATGTTCAGATCAAAATATTTTGGTTCATATGAACGACTTATCCGCGAATGGGAGCCTCCACCACAGCCACCTCCTCTGCCACCACGTATGCCACAGGAATATGATCCATATTTTAGCCCAAGAAAATGGAACAGAGGTCGTATAAGATGGTTCAATGTGACTGAACATTCCGGCTGTATTGTGGCAGATTTTCGTAATTTGGAAGTTTACTTTCATCAAGTAAGTTAAATATACAAAAGTGTCGATACTTGTAATATATTTCTAAGCATACTTTGTAATTATTTTAACTGTTTGACAGGTAAAAGTTTGAAATTACTATAAATGAAACCAAGTTTCATGTGTTACCTCTCTGTGGAACTTCTAACGACTAAGCCTGAAACGATGACGGCAGTATATAAGAAGGAAGGCATATTTGACTGTTGACAAAATCCTAATTGGCTAGAAACGTCCATGTTAGATATCAACAGAAAGAGATGCTTCTCATCTTGTGTCAACTAGTGATCTGGTGATGACGCATCTCCAAGCACCTTCAAATAATAGTATCTTTGCAAGCTAACATAGTTAGCATCAATATCGAATGTTTGATTAACTAATTATTTTGGGGATTTATTTATTAACAGCAAGTCTGACAGGAAGTAACGAATCATTATCAAAAAATCCTAAAGTGTTTGGTATTTCTTGAGCGTATTAAATATGTTTGTATTGGCAGAGAAGTATTGCTACACAGCAGCAATATGGTAATAAGCTCTTTTCATTAACGGATTTAGACGAATAGGCAAAATTTGTCTGAAACTAATATTTTTTGGTTATACAAAATCCTCGGTTTCGTTGTCGTTCAATCAAATCTGAATCAGTTACTGAGACCGTAAACATTTTAAAATTCAATATATGAATTTAAGTTTATAAGTACAATAGATGTTTTAGTCACCATTGTAAACGTTAAAGTAACTCATATGTAGTGTATACTTGAATATATTCATTGGCTAACTTGTGAAGTAAGGTGTAAAAATATAGAGAAGTAGGTATACATTGAGTCATTTAATAACTGAGATGATTATATGTTTATTTAGAAAAAATTTCGGCTAAACTAGAAAAAGAAGTTGAACTTTTCCCAATTTTTTTAATCCTCATGGTTAACACTTTATTTAAAACACTGTTAACCTGACAGCTTTCGGCGGAATGTTTGCAACAGAGTGGAGTATTGCAAATGCAAAGTGGTTAGAAATAGTCAGCAGCAAATCCTGGACAAAGGTCTTGCATTAGTTAACACCTCTCAGCAAGACGTAGTTTTAATTTTCAATATATGTGACTAATTATGACTCCTATGGACTAAAGGAAAGGGAGCCATTCTCATCTGTTTGCAGTTTTTATGACAATTTTTCTTAACCATACTGAAAAAGTCCCATGATATCTGTCAATCCAGAAATGTTCCAAAGGCTCAGTTAAATTAATGAGCATAAGAGAAATAAGCTGTTCCAGTTTTTGTTCATTTTATAGTCTTGATAACACCAGTAGATTACATGAGCGTATATTCCAATTTTCTGGGGAATCAATGTTACGAAAGGAAACAGGTATCATCGGTTAAGTCAGTTTATGATGAAAATAAACTACTAACGGTAAACCAAAAGAACATTCTTCTACATGAAATCTCATCTAAAGAAAACCCCAGGAAATTAAATGATTCCACAAAATCCAAATTAATTTCGATGGAAAAAAACAATAACATTAGTAAAGTTGGATAGTGGATAGCCATAGTATTCATAGTGTACGTTACATTAAACTTGTGACTTGTCGGTTGGATTTACATGACAGTTGTGGTATTTATTAAGACTAAGTTTTATTTCTGAATATTATGAATGAGATGTTACAAAATCACACGGTTTCACAACAATCGATGTAGAGAAATCGAAACAATTGGTAACACAATTGTTCCTCTTCAATTTTGCCCCGTGAAATCCTCTGAAAATTAGTTTCAGAACTAGTTATTGTAGAAAGACTGATTGTTTTGTATCTTACTGATATAATAAGTATTCCATAATCTAAATAATTATTATAGCGTTTAATACACTCACTTTAAAAGGTTTTCTGCACTATATCCTATTATCCCATCACAACTACATGAACTATTGATTTACTAGAAACTAGGTATCATTTATTTTGCTATACACCTTATGAGTTTCAAATTGAAGGTGGGCAATTATTTTATTTTCGATTACAATTTAAACATGCAAAAAAACGATAGAGATTACGTAATGCACAGTGGTTCTAATGCATTTCTTTGAACCTTTCCCCCCCTTCTTAATTACGTATAAATTTTACTGAGTTACAAAAGTTCGAAATTTTCTATTTAATATTAATGTTCTTGAAAATTAAGGAGTTAATTGTACTGCTGAGTCCAGTAAATACTTTAGAAAGTAAAATTTGAAAGTAGTTTGAATATGAAGTGTTTGTTTCTGGATGATTTTTTTTCGGTAAATGGGATAACAGTTCTAAAATATTAGAAATTTCACATACTTGTTTACACTGTAATAAGGTGTTATTTTAGGCGAGTAAAAGACATCACATTGAACATTCATCATGCACTGACTGATATAATTTTGTCTAGTCCATTGAACTAGCTGAACTCGATAAATCAGTATGCAGTTCGGCCAGTATGTGAAATGATTCAACTCTGTGGTTCATAGATTTGATATCCATTTTTCCAAATTTAGCTAATTTCTTGTTTTGTGTAATAGACATTCAGTGGCATTGGAGACATTGATTAATCATGACGTCTCTTTAGAAGTTAGGATGGTCGTTATTACGAATTCATTGTAATCAAAAATATCACAAATTTGGTTTCTACTGTGTTATAAAGGTTTTATGAAGGCTTCGAAACCAAAACATACTGAACTCGATGTTTCTGGGGAAAAGTTTGAGAAGCAGTTTAACAGTACAACCGAAAATGCCCCAGGTTTTCATCGCTTTTCAAGCAGTCAATTTGTCATATGAATTAACTTCGTGTAATTAAATTGTCTTTTTCAAAACACATTCTAGTCTAATGTATATGGGATTTTGCCAGAACAATTATATCCAGATTTACCTGTTTGGTTTCAAATACGTCCCAGTGTAAGAGGTTTGGAAGGATATAATATCCAGCCTGCAGTTGAATTGAGAGAATTCGCATCAACATCACGAACCGTTTGGCCCGAACCAATAGTCGGTCGACCTTCTCTTGGTATAGGTCAAGAGTTGATTGGAGCGAGAAGACTACCTGAAAGACGTAGAATAAGACGATTTCGGTAAGTCACAAAAGTAATGATATATTGATTAATGTACTCGATAATGATAAACTTAAAGAGATCTACTGATTAGCTCATATAGTGTCAGCGGTTATAAAGTTAATTTTTACCTGGAATATCTTCATGAATCTAGAAGTACAATATCTCATGACAATTTTGTTTAGGTGTATCCTACTGTTAGGTTAAATAACAACTTTATGTTACTTCAACAACCTTATTTGTTACACAAAGAAATCTAGATTTCGAAATAGACACCCTGGTACCCTTCCTGTCTAAATCGGAAATATTTCATCTTCATAGTGACAGTCTTTAATGTTTTGCAAAACTGTACATGATGACGTGATCATATTTTGATTAACTAACCCTCTAATGCTTGGTACAACTCCTTTAGTGCTTAGGGTACATATTTTGATTCATTCAAAAAGCATGAGTTTCACCGTTTAGAGTAGCTTACAAATGAATAATTCTAACATAAAGCCATCCACCAAAGTCTACAGAATCTTCCAATATAAATAAAAATCACCACATAAACACAGGAGCTTTCTAAGCACATTGATTATGATTTATTGGTGCTTCACTTTCACGAGACTATGAAGACCTATTAGTTAGTGGATTTTTATAATACATTTTATTGGATTTTAAGCGTTTCACTGTCTCTATTAACTAGTTTATTTCTGATTAAAATAGAATTCATGATGATGGAAAAGATTTCTAGGTCGACGGAATGAGTTTGTTAGGTCTTCATTGAGTGAGCAAGATAGTTTAAATGAAAAGCTGTTTTCACTGCTCTGGACAACCACAACGATTTATATGAACGTTACAGAATTTTTGGATGCATTATACTTAAGTAAACATGCAGGAGAAATGCACTGATACAGATTCAGTTTTCCAAATCACACGTAAGATCCAAATATTCTTCATTCATACGTCACTGAAACAAAGCAGTCTCCAGGAATGTAAGTACACATGAAGATAATAAAAAGCCCATGAAAGCAACCAATCGGAAGAAACATCATCAGACGGGACTGAATTGATGCATACTGAATAACTGGTAATGATAATAATGATAATGAAATTAAAAAAAATTTCCAAGACTGTGGAATGTTCAGAAAGATGAATTGTGCACAAAGTATTAGCCAAAGTTTCGTAATTACTTTTTCAAACACAGTGAACTGAACTGTACCAACTGAAAAAATCATTTTTGAATTGAGTTGGTGGAAACATTTGAGGAATTGTAAATCCTTCCGTCTTTACAAGGCTATAGTGGATATACTTAATTGATAGTTGATAACACACCTAAAAGCGATGACGAAGGTTATCAAATTGACAAGCTACAAAAATATAAGTAATAAATCGTAGGATATTTTTGATTTTACTTGATATATTAGACATCTAAAGTTGTTCATCACAAGCTACAGACAGAACTCTGATGGAACATGAACGATTTACTAAAACTTCTTCCGTACAGACAGAAGCCTATTACGGATTTCACTGGTAGAATCGATATGACATAGAAAGTCACTCACCAATAAATTATTGCTAAGTGAATACCAAGTGGATTTTGTTGTCAAATGCGATAACTCTTCGCTTGTTACTTTTGACTATCCCAAGAAATAAGTTGTTGTTCGTAAAGTGCTCTATTTTTCCAGGTTTCAGCTCATGTTTATTTAACTAATAAATGAGTAAAGCACTTTATCACAAATCTATGCTGTATACAGTATTAGTGAAGACTTTATGGCATTAGGAAATGGGTTTATGTCAAGATCCTACATATCTTTGCAGTCAAGACTGCTCGGTAGCGGTAACGCGTAGAGTTTCGTTGGGTTACCTAGTCTTGTGCTTCCTCGTGGCCATCAGTTAGATGAATCTTTTATATTATGGAAGGCAGACTTTCTTAGATAGCAATGTCATTCAGTCCAGTAGTATTATGGATTAACATTAAGCTATTAATTTCTCAAGTGACACTAGTTAATAACTGATTCGGTAAATAAATTCACTACTACATAATTTATGTATAGCACTGTTTTATGTTCCCAAGCATCCAGATACTCCACATCCCGTGAATTTATACAAACATTTTAAATTTGTCCTTGACTATTTCATAGGTTTAGTATTTAGTTGAGTGTTCTATGGCAATCAATTCACTTTGATACTAGTATCCATTATGTATTCATGGTCTTAGATAAATATTAAATACTAAATAGAATTCAGTAGTATAGAAGCTATTTTAAAATTACCGGAATAGAACTACATGTGCATTTTTCTCACATACATAGTTTTCAAATTGAATAATCATACATAACAAGTAAATTTATCTATCAACAACTAACCGTTCCAAATTTTCTAAACATAATCAGTTACTGAACCTTTATAAGAACCAAATATTATGTTAGCATCTTTGTCAACTTAATTTTCTGTTGTGTATTGAAACACTTTGTTTTACCGTTGGAGAAAGGTATCTCTGAAAACAGACCTGCCATATTATAGTTGATTATGTCATCATACATCTTTTCAGCGAGAACTGAGGGTTGAAGACATTATGTAACGCCTTAATTTACAATCACTTTCCTTCACTAGTTGATACCACCCATAGGCGTAGATAAATGCAATTTTGAAGTTTAAAAGTTCACAGAAATTCTTGTATTTAATCTTAATTAAATGGATTCTTTGAGATTTCGTGAAATTTCAGTACGATTTTGAACGAATGTAGTATTTCCTAATAAACAGCAGTAGCTTACCGTGCTAAAAAATTTTCAGTTTGATTCGCCAAGTGTTTTGTGAAGCTGCTTGAGGTAGGTTTCAATACAAAATAACTTGGTAACCAATAAATATCAGAGTCTTATCCTATAATAAAGGGATTTTAATTGGCTACGTTTAAACTGTAGAAGAAAAAAGCTAAGAAAGTTTATGTAAGGCCCTGTCCAAGTAATATTATTAGATTTATTTTCAACTCCTGAAGATGCAGTAAAATGCTTCTTATCTGGCCTAGTTGATTGTTATTATTAAAATAAGAACATCATATACAATGTTAGAAGCACCCTAAAAAAATAAACACAGGAAATTCAAATAGGATACAAAGGAATTGAAACCATTTTACCAGGCAAAAGAGATTATAATGACAAAATGAATAACATTATAAAAGGTAAATTAAAATTTCAAAAACTAGTCAACCAAAATGATCCCAATAGTAAAGTAGGGAAGGATCGCACTGAATCTTTAAAAATATTGACAGATCAATAGTTAATTCAGTTAAACTTATATTAAGCAAATCGATCATTGGAGTTATGTATGCCAAGACTCGATAGTTAACCGGAGATATATGAACCTGGGGTTCCACTATGGCCAATCGTATAGAAGAAAAATTTTCCTTATCAAAATGTAACGAAATGGTTTGTAAATTTTAGAAACCTCCTGACAAACGGATAATCAAGTGCAGAGTCAAGGATGTGTCTTGGTTTGTAGATATGATTAGGGAATCCAACACCAAAGAGTGTATTATATTATCTTTTTATGACGTATATTTATTTGCAAATATTCCATTAATGAAGACAGTTAACTGTATACAGAACCATACTACCGAAACAGACGAAGACATTGTTGCTGCACTAGATACGTTGAAAAATTCCTACGTAAACGTACCGTGAAATAAATTTCGTGTTTAATAATGAAATATATACAGGTGTCAGGGGGAGGGGTTGCAAAGGATTCACCACTAAGTCTTATGTTGGACGGCATGTTTTTAGTCAAACTAGAAGACGGCCAACTTGTATACCTCACTTCAAACTTGTCTTTCTACTGTCGATGTATAGATGATACGTTCATTTTTATGTAAACACATAACTACCTGATTTATGGTAACTTTCTGAATTATGTATTGGTTTGTGATGAAAAATGCCTTCAAAAAAATATGAAATTAACCTTCATTTCCCAGAATACCAGTATGAAATTCATTGTGTATAAAAAAAACAATTTGATTAGCTACATAACCGAATTTTCGATTTTGTTTTAGAACTCGTGAATGAATTCATGCTGAGAAAATTGTCTTGATAGTTAACCAAAACGTGTTAATTGATTTGGTGATTGCTTAGACGTTGTTAAAAGTTTTGAAAAAATTGTTGGATAATTGGAAAAAGATTATGTAATCACCAAGTTGTTTTATGCAAATATCTGAGCATGAGTTTTGTTTAATCATTAGTTTTAAAGCACATATTAGTTAATTATTTGATCGTTTGTTAGCAACCTCCGAAAAATTTGGGATTGTATGCTTTCAAGTAAAATGATGAATGATAAAGCTTACTGCTTATAGAGTAAATGTACCAAGATGAATGGTTATTCGATGGTGTGACATAAAGTACCTTTTAATAAGTATTTGGTCATAACAGCTCCAATAAACTGCAAAACTAGTAACATACCTATATGAGTTATACTAGAAATTGATTTTTTATTGAACTTCAGATGACGTATTTACTGGCCACCCGATCACTTACATAAACTACAAATCATTTTGAAAATATACTCAAACCTTCTATTCGAAATAGACATAATATGACTGCGGTCGTTTATTCTATAAATCTTTACATTGGCTGCAAAATCCTAATCATTTATTGTTTTGAATGTAGACTATGAATTTTTAGGTTGAATCTACGCATTCGATTATCATAAGTGGATCTCAGACGTTAGAATTAAGGGAGAGCCGTTACAGAAATAAAATTAACACGTGAAACATAATTGTCTTTATAAACGGAAAAGTAATCTATTGGTTAGGAGTAAGAAGCATTCAGAAATATATTAATGACTATTTACTAGTAGATTTTAAGTAATTATGTTTACCTAAAATGTTCGTTTTTCTTTCATTTTGGATAAATATAAACACCGCTATACCATCAGCTGTTATAATTGTGGACAATATGCTTCACATAAAGCCGCCACATGTCCATATGAACCTATGCGAAGACGTTGTTATCGGTGTCGTGATCCAAATCATTTAATAGCTCAATGTCCGTTATTACATCCACAAATACAACATCATTATTCTCTACCTGGACCATCAACTATGCAGGTACCTCTGCAATTCCCAGGACCACGTTCACAAATACCACAACCATCATTAAGAACAGTACAACAACAATTACCCCAACAACCTCAACAGCCATTTATGCAGTATTTTTTCCCACCTGGGTTTGATGATGACGACGATGTTACTGGTGAATTTTAGAGAGTGATTAACAATAAATTCCTGATTTGCAACACATTACTGTGATATACGTGTAGTGAAAAAGTCAAAGTAAAAGTGATTATAGTAATCAATCCATTCATTTTATATTCATCTGAAACTTTTGACTAATTAAGTTCTCTGTGTTTCATTTGTATTAGATTGTTTTTTATAGGAAATATTTTTAATTTCTAGGCATTGCATTTTATGTCAATTCTATTTACAGCAATTGCTAGTATCATCATTATTATTATTTAGTCGTTTGATGATGTTGATGCTGACATCACTTACTTGTGAATCTGCTTCTTGGTTGTATATTTTGTACCTGCCATAGATGCAGGAATTCCTTCCATTTCTTTGTTGTTGTTGTTTTTTTTATTGTTGAAACTACGCACTCATAGGTATATTTAATTAACTAGACATTTATTTCACTTTTTTGATTCATTCTTAACTTTTCTACCATATTCAAGTAATCAGTAAATCTAATTACATTTATCAGAAATTACCGGGTAGTATTATTTATAATGTTTGATCTATCATATTAAAAGTAGAGAACTAGAACCATTTGAGATAAGTAGACAACTTGGTGGGAGAATGAATAGAATAGAGCGAACTGTATATACCTGAATATTTGTTTACCATTACAATTAATATAATCAGTATTATTATTATTATTATTATTGATATTAGGATTTCATTATTATGGTGGTTGTTGTTGTTGTAGTTTGCTCGCTGCTACTGTTGCTCTCTTTTAGTATTTCTATTTATCAGTTACTATGTAAAATAAAGTACAACCATGGAAAATTGCATTTTTGGTGATAATTTCTATTGTTCTCCTTCTTTCGTTTTTATTTTTTTCACTGACTAATAAATATTTTTATTACTTTCAATAATTCTAGGAATGTTTCTGATGTAATCAACTGTTGACATATTCATGTTGTTGGATAGTTTGTCATTTCGGTTTCAGTTTAACATGAATGTCGAAAAAAATTGTCTGTTTGTCTATTTGTTTGTTTCTATTGCAGATACGCACAGAATATTTTTGTGTTCACTATCATTATTAGTAGTTTTAATAATCGTCACCGATTTTCTTTTTTTTGGTGTGTGTTTTTGAGGAGCTGGTCTCTCTTATTTTACTTTCTTTTCAATGAACCAGTGTTTGTTTTTGTTTTTTTTTCGTTTTTGTTATGAGCTTAGTTTTTTTTTCTCAGTTATTATTACTATTATTACTTGTTGCTACTTTTTGTCAATTTTTGTACAAAACAACAGAAAAAAAGAAAAAAAAGAACCAAACAAACAATAAAGTGATTAATGTTAGGTTTTAAAACTACATATAATTAATTATTCTTTTTTTTTTCAATTTATCTTATTCATTTTGTGCTTTTTTTTGGCGGGAGGGGGGGGGAAATAATTTAACCAGTTAATACTATCATTCATCTACATGTTAAAGTCATTGTTTTACTGAAACCAACTATTAGAAACCGTTGATAATACATATGTTTTTCATTGATAGAAGCATGTTTATTGAGTTGATAAGCATAAACACTTTGTAGGCTAAGGAGAAGTGATCAACAGAATGATTGTATGTAACCATTTGCATCAAATAGTAACATATTTCACTTTAATATTTGATAAGATCATCATCTTCAGAGTATATTTGATACATTATAGTATAGTGCGAACTTGAAACGATAAAGATCTATGTCGTCAATTGAATGTCATCACTACCTACGATCCAATTGGATTTAGTTCAATTGAAGTAGAAGAAGACTTCAAAGGAAACTTGATACTATAGACTACATAAATTTAAAATAATGGTACAATGTTGTTTGTTTTAAGTGAAACCAATATATCCACTTTGTGATGTGTGTCAAACATGCCGAAATGCATCAAGATATGATAAGTGTCTTGTTCTTTAATAATCAGGTTCTTTAAATAGTTCTCAGTAACATTTAATGATCTACATTACACACTCACAGATGACATATGAAGTACATGCATCTACTTTGATTTATGTTATTAAATACCATGTCGTGTATAGTAGAAAGCGATTTGTTATAAGTAATATACTTATTAAAGCTGGGTTGTACAACAGTTAATGGCTTTTCAGGAATTCGCTTAACATTTAGGATAAGTAGGATAAATCTTTAGTGACATCGATTACAATGTTTCACTATAAATAAACAGTGATAACAATTTTTCTACAGTTTATCTTCCAGTGCTAAGCAACTCTTTCCTGAGTTCTTTCTTACAACCTCAGAGTAATAATTATGTACAAAATAATTGCCTCTACAAGCACCGAACACTGAAATTTACTGAAATAGACCAATCAACCGAGAAAAATCAAGAAGGTTTTAGCCCGAGTCTCTTCATAAGCTGATTTCTGACTCATCCAAAGAATTAAAATCACAGCCATGAATGCTAACTCTTGACGATAGTCGTATTCCTTAACTTGATGGTGAAATAAGACTCTGTCAATTAAGAAGTCATTTGTTAGTTATTGACACTAAAATGTGTTTTAAAAAATAACAAGTTTTTTGAAGGCCCTCCTAATACCAAAAGTTGATTTAGACCATATATTACACTATAATGAGAACAGGTAGGTTAAATTTGTGCTAGTCAGGTCTGTATCTCTACTTCAACTTTTTTAGATATAATCACAGATGTCCACCGGAAATAATACAGTGTCCTGATGATACAGTCCATTTTTGTGAGGATGGTGACAAAACTAGAGTCGTATGAGCATGTTGATAAACAATAAAGAATGATTTGGACGAGTTTCGATGTCAATAGGAGTGGGAAAACATTGGTTTAGTAGTTGTGTTATTCTACGTCTGATGTGATCATGGGAAATAAAGCCTTCATTCATAATGACTGTTCCACTTACCTTAATTGGTTGCTGACTAAATGTTTGCATGGAATGAGACTTGATAGAATGAGCATCCATACAGTAGAGTGTGCTTATAATCTTTAGTGTGCATAGCAAATATTGTATAAAACTGGATTACTTCGTCTCTGTGAGACGTGATTCGTTTTAGGGTAGCGGTTATTTACAGAAGTCTACAACTTATTTACAAGTAGTTTTGAGGTGGTAGTCATTCGAATTTTATTGTGAGTGCAGCACATAAAAGGGCAAATAGTCCATAAGTCTCTGAATCTATGTAGGCTTAATTGGCCAGGAAAAGTATAGTAAATTATCTAATAGATTAATAAAAAGTTGAAACATTTTGGTGGTGGTACACGTTACAGAAGACATCAGCTGGAAGACTACTGACACTAAAATGAAATGGAACAACTTCCTTCTATCATTTTGAGACTCTTAGAGGGCCTGAATAATTGCTACGCAATGAGTGAAGATAGAGGCTGATCGTTATTCAGCCTTAACCTTGTGTTTTGGTGAATTTGTGCCCCCTGTAAGATCTGGACGTTGTAAGTCCTCTTCTGAGTGATGAGAAAACTAAACACGTAGCTGTCCAATTATTTTTTTCACTTTAAAAATAACCGGAAAAATTGCAACAGGTGTTCTAACCTACTTTTATCTTTTCAGTAGCATAGCTTAAAATCGTAAAACATCCATCCATCCATTATTGCGAATGAGTGTAGAAGAAAAATTGAATTATATTTCAATGGGTTGTGTTTCTAGTCGTTGATATTGAAAACGGATAAAAGGAGTGTTTAAATGAGAACCTTAATAAAACGTAGTTATATTCTAAATAGATGTAATTTCTGTTACTTAATAGTGCAAATTGCCTTACATCTTGAATGAAAAGGAACATTGCAATTAGATCACGTTTTTATCAATTGGCTTTAGTTTACACATATTCATATTGATATAGGTAAGGATTTAAGAAAATCTACTGTTTAATGCTGTTCTCTTCATTGAATGCAAATTTATTTACTATACCCATCAACAATTACTAAAACGTATTTGATAGCGTGGATATGAGAATATTATGGAGTCTTCTACGACAATATGTTGCACCCGAATGGATAGTCAACATCATACGGAACTCTTACGACAGACTACATTGTAAAATCGGGCGTGGAGGTCAGCATACAGATTCATTTGGAGTGAAGACCGGTGTTAGACAAGGCTGTTAACTGTCACCCTTTTTCTTTCTGCCTGTGGTTGACTGTATCACGAAGACAGCAACATCTCGTGGCATTTTTGGAATACAGTGGACAACGTCGATGCAAATAGATGACTTGGACTTTGCAGATAATCTAGCTCTCCTATCCCACACAGAGCAACAAATGCAGGTGAAGATGGACAAGGTATCAGCAGCCTACCCTGTCAGTAGTAGGATTCAACATACACAAACGGAAAAGTAAGATCCTCCGATATAAAACAACCTAACTTAACCCAATTTTACTTGACTGAGAAATTCTGGAAGATGTAGAATCCTTTCCATACTTGGGCAGCATCATCGACAAACCAGTAAGGTCTGATGCAGATGTGAAGGTGTGAAGTGGAAAGACAAGAGTAGTATTTTTACAACTGAAGGACATCTGGAACTCAAACCAACTGTCAGTCAACATCAAAATCAAGATATTCAATAAAAATGTGAAGACAGTTTTGTTGTTAGGAGCTGAAACTTGGAGAACAACGAAAAGCATTCTTCAAAAGATACAAGGCCTAATGAACAACTGACTGCGTAAGATACTTTGGATCCGTTGGCCGGATACCATCAGCAACACCCTTCTATGGCAAAGAATAAATCAACCAATATCCAGACGAGGAAGAAATTAGAAAAATACGCTGAGGCTGGGTGAATAGGACACACAATGAGAGAGTCACCAAACTGTGTCATAAAACAAGCATTAACATGAAATCCTGAAGGCCAAATGAGAAGAGGAAGACCGAAGAACACATTTCTGTGGGAATTGGAGACATACATGAAGAGAATGAAGAGCTCTTGGAAAGAGCTAGTAATGGCCTCTCAGTACAGAGTTGGTGTGAGAAGGCTGGTCGGTGGCTTATGCCCCACATGGAGTAAAAGGCGTTGATAGATTGATTGACTCATCAACATTTAAATAAAGAAATATTTCGAAAACTGATGATGGGTAACTTAAAAATAAATTGCGTCACCAAGATACAACTTTAAATACAACAATAACATGTTCAAAGTAGAGTCATATTGTCGTATAAAATGACTTTCCATTTTGAGCAGTTCGAATGTTAAATGAATTTTTACTGTGCCTCGAACATGAAAACTTGATACAGTCATTGGCTAAAAGCAAACATGGAAACTGAACAAGGAAATGTGGTTTTCAAGAAGCAGTGCGTCTTATTGTTATACATAAATTAAAATCACAATTGACTTTGTTTCGGAGATATTTCTGACTAATGGATTACTAGGTTATTGAATTGATGGATCACTTCAACCCTAATAATTATGATCATTTACCCTTAATTTCACATGATGTTATAAACAAAAGTATATCCATTTCTACTGATCAGCATCAGTATTGACAAATGATGTCATACACAAGATCCTGAACAATATCATGCGTTAAATATGTCTAAGAAATCAAGGTTGGAAGATTTATTGTCCGACGGAGTTATGGAAGCATAATGACTAAGCAAAATACCACTGTATTTCGTCATAATTTTTATTACATTGCCACTAAATGGTAGTAGTACTTCGATGGATATTATTATAAACTAACGCACAAAGTAATCGAAAAATTAGCTATTTGTGAGGCGAGTCGTAACATGAATGAGTTGGGAAGGGTCAATCTAAATGGTTGAGCGGTTAAATTAAAACTGTTCTGGTGATAAAGATTACATGTATTTGCGCACACCATCTGGGAATTCATTATGCAATAGTTGATTCTAATAAATGAATCAAAAAGAACATCAACATGATTATCTTGATACCGAAGGTAACCCTGATAAGAATACATGATTACAGATGTTTTAAAAGTACTTTGGCGTTGGGAAGAATATCTCAGTCACGAAGATAATTATTAGCTAGATGCAAAGTATTTAGTACATAGATTTTCTGGTTGCATGACGATAGAAAGTCATTAGTAAAACTGTACGTCAAGGATGTATATGTAGTTCTACCCACCTACCTCATACACCTACCTTTAGACGTTTTGTGTATTACGGTAAAGAATCGTTAACTGTCAAAATACCCATATTTGGTAAAAACAAATTTCCCATGTTTTCATAATTTATGCATGATGTTTCGAAGGGAGACATGGAAACACTTTATTGTGTTTTTTAACCTATGATCAATGTATTCACCTATTTGGAAATTTTTCCAGTGGCATAGTTAATTAAGACCGACTAAAGTTATAAATGATACATAACCTTCCTCTTACTTGGTTTAATGGAAAGATGTGACACTATTATATATTGGCATTTTCGCGTAAACAGCTATCAACCTTTCAGTCATATCCCTTGAAAAATAACATACTTTGATGTAATTTTTAACGGTAATCATTTTTGGAGAATACCAAGATACGAAATCAATGTTTAGGAGTCTGATGGAGATATGTTCAATGTATTTACAGCTTAATCGAATGCTTACATTCACTATTTACTTCCATTTTTCATGTGCATGTTGATAACTAATGCACTCGATGAAAGTGATAGCAGATATAATCTTTAATATATTCATTTCAGTATGTTGGTTACTCTGATGATAAATGGATATCAACCTTTAAATGACTTAGAAATCGTTGTAAAATTACTACAAGTGTTCTAACGGCGTAAACATACCCCTCGGTCATGTTTTGCTAACACCCTTCAAGGTATTATTATTATGATTGCTCATCACTGGATATTTTAATGAGTTTTATTACTTAAAAGCAATTCATTCAACGCTTTTTTACAGGGATGGAATCAGTAGATCAGCCCAAATGTTTCATAAAATGATTCTTAAGACGGTAAGTCAGCCCATGGATGGTAGAACATTTTAGTAATTGCATCAAGGCAGATGTATTGACTAATCAACATCATTGTTTACATACCATTGTGAACACCAATCTGTTAACCAGTTAATACGCTTTAATCTTGTATCACAATTTGACTTAGGTTAGATAGTCACTGGAAATCAAGAAGAACTGGATAGTTATTTAGTCGTAACGCATAAACCGTTTTCCCTGTTTTGTTTAGTTGAAGAGTACAATTTTATTTCGATTTCGTTTCTAACGACGTTGAACTAATTCTGAATGGTTTATCAAACTGCATGTGGCTTTATAAACTATCCAGTAAGGCTGTGATCTGAACTTAGTAGAAAGAATTTTGTAATAATATACCTTTTGATGAAATACAATAAAAAGTATTATAAAATTCGAAATTTCTTCTTCGAAGTAAGGGATGTTGCATAGTATTACAACATAATTTGTTTTATTGTTTATTCATCAAGGAGTATGGAGATACTGGAAATAAGTTGTATTTGATGACAGATTGTACCATATGCTGGTATCAATCATAGAATAATAAAAACTAGAAAGAATAAGACATTCATGGCTTTGTCTTTAAAGTATCCTTTTTTAACTAAATCTATTTTCACTTTGAAATTCATGTTCACGAAATACTTTCATCTTCTTACTTGTAACCTGATTCAAGAGTGATTCTGGAAGAAACTGTAGGTCTATTTGAACTCAAGCTTAGTATTTTTTCAGTAATCCGATTGGTACGTTTAATCCCGTGTGTGAAACACTTCTGAATTGTCCTGAACTAAAGTAGAGCACTATTTTGTATAATGAAATCCTTTCTGAATTTATTAGTTCTAAAATTAAGGCCCTAGTCAATGCTCAGTTGTACTTATTATTTCATCGTTTGATAGTGAGTTGTAATGAAAACTTCCTTCAGAATAGCACAGAAGCGAGTAATACTTCTTATCTAACTGTATTGTGTATTCGAATGTCGTTCATTTGATAAATTCACAAGTGAAGGTTTTTCCGAACAACTTTAGACCCTTTTATATATGTCACATGGTAGGCAGTATCGAAGTCCAGATTTTTGTGATTGATGCCTGGACTGAGTTTATTATAAGACTAACGTTTCATAGTCTTTTTAGTATAATAACTTCTAATTAAAATAAATTTCGATTAGTCGCGTTTCATTTTTGGCCTCCCTCATTTCATTTCCACGTGATCTCGATGTTGTCAAATCCATTCGACTGGTCACCACCTGACTTAGTTCAGGAGTTTGAATTCTATCACTGAATTAGGTTCTTTATCTGCATGAAAATCAATATCTGCTAGGATATAGGAATATCTGACTCACAGTAATGGCATTATATGAAAATTGAGGCTAAAAATCAATCATTTCAATGCTCGCATACAATTTTTGTCACCGTACTTTCTCTCTTCATTGCATTACTTACCTGAACTAGTTTGATTCTGTTTATAGGTACTTCATGTATTCAGTTCATTTTCATATGTTGTCATACTCAACATAACACTAATGTATATCGCATAATTTGTCATGATCGAATTACATACTTTCTATTCAACTTCTATGACATTCTTTTCCTTAAATATGAATATAGCTGTTATGATGCGAGAAAATTGGGGGGTGAGTGACCGAGCGCCAAATTACTAGTGCCTAGTTGGTAATTGTGCGTCTGCCCTCTGCCCACTTAGTCCCAAGCCGAAATAAGAAGAATGCGAGCCAATAGATCAGCCAGACAGAATCGAATCATATTATATTTCACGCATTCTTTTATATATCCATAAAATCAGACCACACAGCAAACCGATTAGAAAATTAGCATGAATACAGAACGAGGGGAATAGTGGTAGTGAATAGGAACAACTTGTACACAACTAATTGACTGTAGTCCATAATAAGAGACAATATAATAACAGTAATTATTGCTAAACGGGAGGATAGGGCAAGCGGAGCGTAACAATAATAGAAACAAAATGCTTACATTATAGATAGTTCGAATAAATGAAATAGTGTTCGCAAACACAGTTCTGAAAGTTTGTTACGCTTCTCTTGTGGTCCGACCTAACAATAGCTTATAAAACAAACAATAATTATTTGTATACCTAACTATATATACCCATAGATATAGATGTACATACGGTTGTACAACTTAGAAGTGAGATCATCGAGAAGAGATTGTATGGCTGAATCCAATTCTTGTTTGTTTCTTTTTAATTAGTAATGGGCGTTTACTACTTAGATTAATTGAGCCTAAAATAAAGGTGAATTGATGATTTTGTTAATGATGTGTAACATAATAGTCTACTATGGAATGGATTTATTTTAAACTTTAAGCTTTATTAGCTTGAAATATACCTTTTTTCCATGGTTAATGAAGCATATTCAGACCTTACTGTCTAAATAGTAGTTAGTTATTGTATTCATTAGCATTCAGCTACAAATAGAGTTTAAGCTTTCAGTAAATCAAAAGAGAGAGAGAGAGTAAAAACAATTTTTAATTAGTAGGCTAATTAGTTAGTAGGAAAATTTAGTAATAATGTGAAAGAAACCAATTCATTTATGAAAGCTTAAAGTGTAATTCTCAACACTTTAGTATATTTTAAGTTGGATTGTGATTGGTAAGCGGAATCTAGGAAGCGCATTTCGTCCTATTTGGAACTAGTTGGCTGAATGTACCTGCATTCCAATGTTAATGTTCATAGTGGGATTCAAACTCAGTTCCGTTTCGTAACAAGCGCCACAGCGTTCACCACTAGACTACTGAGTCCAGACAGTCATACTTGTTCTGGATTCGATTTGCCAATCACAATCCAACTTAAATAATACTTGTGAATAATCGCTATATTGAGGCAATCTGCTCAGGATACATATAGAGCAACATAGAATGGCCAGCTTCAGTCTATAATAAATCAATGAGAATATGTAAATTCATTGTAATACTCTAATATTTCATTATTTGACGTTAGTTATAAGAGCCAGTAAGATTCATATATCTTTGAAAATCTACTACATCAATGCATGTATCATAAATGAGTTCAAGTGATCTTAGATAATCATCTTCATACAGTTTCATAAATTGTTAGCACTTCACTTTTGATGACTTCATATCTTCTTAGTTAGATCGAGTTACTCTAAATAACATTCATCCGAGCCTACCTAAAATAGAAATAATCAATGAACAGCAATTACTAACGTACTCAATCAGTCAGCTTTAATAACTTTTTCTGTAATTAACAACTTTAGAAGTTGCTGTATTACAGATTGTAATCACAATTCCGTTTGATATTATTTTGTGTTGACAGTCTAACCATATGGTTAATTGAATCGATCTTCATTAACTGAAATAATGGATGTAACCAAGTTAGTTTGTGAAATAGATTTTGATTCATTTATTTGGCTACTAGAAAATTTCCGCTGTATTCTCATCGATATCATGGAATTTTACAAGTCATTAGTTTAAAATAGTGATCGTAGTTGTCTGTACAGTTGATATTATAGATGAAGTCTTATTTCAGTCCTGGGGATCTTATATAGGACTTCTTGTAACTAGTGTAATCCACTTCGAAGATGACGTGTATCATATCTTTTGAACGAGTAGCTACTCCTATAAAGTAAATAACTGAAGTGTACACTATCAACAGACCATGGTTAAACTGTCAGCTGAAAATACAAAACGGATGTTTTTGTTATAAGTGGAGTATGTCTCAAGAATCTCAGTCTAGGATTACCAATTCGGAAACACTCGTTGTTTATAGACTAGTTCTTCTTCTTACTCCCTTTATACTCATTTTGTTGACTGACGTCGACACAAAGACATTTCTTACTTGTAACATAAAACATTGCAATGAATTTTATATAAAATCAAAACCAAGACTGTTTATTTCACTATAACTATGCTATTGTCTGAAATCAATGTTCAATAATCATTAATATTACATCACTTGTGATACATCCGAAAAGTCATGAAATATCTCTGATACAGATAAACCTAAAGTCCTATATCTTTTGGTTAGTAGTCTGCATTGTTAAATAGTAAATGCTTTAAGCTGTCAACGGAACATCACATTAGAACGGTGGTCCTTTAGTTTTAGTGAGAAGCAGTGGTTAAAGAAACTCATGTATGTTTGGAGTGAAACAGTCATCATCAACGACTCTGAGTAACGTTTCGATCAAGATTGAAATTATGTACAAATGCATGACAATTTAGCATTTAAATGCTTTGGTTCTCGCCAAAAGACATTCCAAAATCTATTGTCGATTCAGTGATGAGGCCGTCAAAAGGCACTGCTATAGGAACCAATACTAAGAAGCCAATTACTTATCCATAGTTTTTGATGGAGCCTTAAATGAAGTCAATCTATTACAAGAACCACCCACAAATTTATTATGTGTAATCATTCTCTTCTTAGAAAAGGCATATCGTTTAAAACATTAATTTCAAGCAGATGATTCAATCGTTGACAGCATCTTCCAATTTATATTTACAAATATGGAACGAAGCTCGAAGCAACTAATGTATCTGGAGTTACTTTTCTACCATTTCTATCATTATTTAAATAAAATATCAAGACAATCGTCCACTACAGTTCCACAGAAAATCTTGATCATCTTATAACTCAGCGCACAAATTTGCATACAATTTCAGATATAACAGAATTTTTGAAGCCTGACGACAGGTCAGATGTAAGTTCATGAATTAGAAGTCACGAGGAAATGTGTTTCGTTCATTTAGTTATGAAAAACATAAAAATATTAAGTGCCAATTTGATTGACTGTTTATTCACTTGAGTTTGGAATACTTTTTTCCATCCTCTTATATAGTTTTAGCTGATGAAGTGTTTAGGAGTGTTTGGGATTTGTTGAACTTAACAGTAGATCATCACACACGTGGATGTTTCTTATTTAAATTGTAAAACATTAAACAATAATTGTTATCAATATATCAACACTTTCAGGGAGGCTTTAACCCATTTAAAGTCAATGAATTTACAAATATTTGAATAACGAACCTTCACAGTTATCTTAATGCAAAGATCTCCACTATTGGGTAAGTTTATGAGGTGCAATTGATAAACAACACTTATTCTAGGATTTATGATAGTTGACAAATGTCACTCAGTACTACATGTAACGATGCTGTTATTTGGTTAATCTAACTTTATGTGATCTTTTGAAAAGAGGTTTTGAAGTGATTACATACAATTGAATACAGGAGGTGGATATACACAAAGGAAGTATTTGTTCTTCAAACAGACAATCTACTTAAAATTGTATCTGAAGAGAAAAACACTCATACAACCGTATAAATAAATTACATTTTTCTACGAAATCTCCATATACAAAGCCAAAGAAACAAAATGAGGTTTAGTGAATTTGCTTAGTAACTGGATACTACAATCAATATTTACACAAAATTGAAGTACTTATTGAACTGACTTAGGAAAAAAGAGTGAAAGTTTTCCAATTCATCATTCAGTAAAACAACAAATTCATTAAATACTTTTAATAAACAAGTTCGTTAACGAAGAATGGTGGTAAATGACTTTACGAACTAGTGAATATTGTACAATGAGAATAAAGAAAATAATTAAATCATGTTTTTTGAATTTTCAAATGTCATTAACTGTGTAAGAATAATCCATGTAATTGATGCAGTGAAGAAGACAAACGATGATATCCAACTGACTAATACAGGCCATAGTGCATGAACACTGATGATATCTGGTGTGTATAACTATGGAATAAGAATTATTAATGATGAATTATGAGATGATTATATCATTAATGAGAAGACAATAATCTGACTAGAATTACATTGAAGTTACATTGAATTCTATTGAACTTATGAAATTCTATAACTTCATTATCGTCAATGAATTCAGCACAATCTATCATTTATTGACTTAAGTATGTTTGATTATTTTTCATGGAACAACAATTAGTAATTAAGATTATTATTACTGATACCCATCTCTGATTAGCTGTGCACAGTAATTGTCATTTCCAAACAAGTGAAATAAGTGTAATAATCTGATTGTTCTAAAACACACTGAGTTAAGAATGTTCTCGGAACTCTACTTTGAAATAGTTACAATCAGGAAAATGTTACTATTTTTGTCTGATCACAAGGAAACATGTTAAAACATGAAAAGAAATATAGCTCAGCCTTTTTTTATGTTAACTGCCAATTTACAAAGTTTGTCACTGTGTGATATTATGAATTCGCTCGGCTGAGAAGTTATCAACCATCAGGGACCAGTTATCTTCTAATTGATGATTTTAAACGGTTCTCTAATTGATGCTACTGAGTGATATTTAAATCGTAATAGAATCTTACTGTCACTTGTCTACAATTTCAATGAACATAATTCCACCTAACATTTAACTAAGCTATTGTCTTGGATATTTTATTAAAACCTACCCATCGCATACTTAAGCCAATTAATTCATTGAGCTAACTAAACTGTATACCTTTTCTCATAACTACCAACCATATCTTTAAAGTAAGTTTCAATTGAAATTATTCATAGTAAAATATGTATTAGATTTTTCACATGTTGATCAGCATTCAGTACTTGGGGATTCAACAATCATCTAATTTGAAGGTGTAAACATACCTGTCAATTACTTAGTACTGTCTTATGTCTGTAATTATAACATACATGAGACCAATTAAAGTTTCTATTAAATTCCACCACTGTGACTTAGTCTGAACAATATACAACCAGTATTTATTTGATCCATAATAAATGACTATTGTAATCTATTTATACGTCCAAGAAATATTTATAATTGAATCATTGGTTACATCGTCCACTGTACTGCGACTCAATTCCTGAACTAATTATGAATAGTCTTCTTTTCAGAAATTGATTCCCACTTCAGAAGACTATTAAATTTATGTGAATAAAATAAATCCTTCAGTCATCTCATGATGTAAAAGCTGATGAATATTTTATTCAGTCCGAAAAGCAAATACATCTTATTTGTTAGTTAAATCAATACTGCCTATACAGTCTGCATTTTCCTTCAGTAAAGAATGAAGAAGAATCTTGATATCAAGAAACGCTAGACCATTCGGTTTGAAACGTCAAAGGATTGATTTAGTCTGTAGAATAAATACATAAGCGAATAAACCTTTACCATTTTGTACATAAAATTATATGCATATGAGTTGGTATTGTTTTCAAGTCTACACAGTACAACTTACTGTTCGTGGTATTTGTGATATTGGATAGCATGGACCCCATTCATATTCAAGTCGATTCAATTTTGTATGATGTATACAATTTGCAAAAATAATAAAAACACCTGAAATATAATAAAACAATTGGTTATTCTACTTTTTTAAAACAAATTCATAATTCAATTGGGAGTTACAGTAATTGCCGAGTTTGAGGTTAACATCACGTAATAACTTAGGTTAGATGAACATCAAAAATTAAGAAGAACTTAGTAGCTATTTCATCCCAATATGGGACTACTTAGCTGAGTGCATTCATTTCCTTACGGTACGATGGAGTCCAGAACCTTCAGTTTTCAGATTGAACGCTTAACTGTCATACCAATGATCCACTATCCAACGGTTGATATTATCAACCTTAGTCGATACGTAATAAACTACGTGACCTCATCCGCTTCCAATAGTAGATAACTGACTCATACCGGATATAGCTAGATGCCTTTGGTAGAATCTCAATAGAACTCCGGAAATTACCTCTGGAAGTCAGTCGTTAGTGAGGTAGTTGACAAACTGACGAACCCCACTCTGAGATAAACGGCAGTCTAATTCCAGTTCCTGGTTTTGTAGCATTATTTTGAATAGATTTATGAATAGAACTAATTATTAAATTTAATTGCATCATCTTTTAAGGACTAAGTACTAACTGATTATTGTGATTAATTGTTGGTTGCTTGTAAACTCAAATGACTTCCAATCACCGTAATTTCTGATTTATCTACACTTCAGGGAACGAAACAATCTTTTCACAATTATAATCATACACCATACTCCACTGATTACATCTGATTATGTCATCCAGATTGACAATAATACACTGGGAATAATATCAACCTGATTCTACGTAATAAATATTCTTATATGAAGTAGTAAATTTTGAATAGGGTAATAAGATGTTATCAAATAATAAGATGCCTTTTATTGTGGTTTCAACAGATCGCTTATTTTCCTTCAACCGAGTTGTACTTAAAGGAATGAACTTACTGGTTTCCAAAATGATTTTAGTAAAGATGACTTTACTCCTCTGTTATCGGTTAAATTGTGTATGTTAACTGTCACAAACAATGAAGTTCATGGTCACTTACAATTAACTATATCCATTAACGTACTGAAGTACAATATGTGTTTATATCCTACAGTCTAACAGCTAGGTCATTACATTTTTTATGTAATTATTCTGCGATAATGCTGTATTTACAGTTATCACCGACAACAATGGATGATCATCGCGCTACATCACACACTGATGTAAGTGGGAATTTCACCATTGGATGTATGCCCAGTAGTGTAGAGGTTTAGGCATTCGCCAAGCTGAAGTCCCAGGGGCCGTAATCTAGAGTGAGCATTGCTGAGAAGTTCCATACTAAAAAAACAGCTGTCAGATGATCCCTGATTTTTAACAGTACCGTGCCAAAATCAATTTGTGACGTATTCAGTCAACTAAACCAAATGATGTCCGAATTATTTCATTCCGAATAGGTTGGGTAGATTGCACTTCTCATGAAATGTAGCCAGGTGCCTACATGAAGACGTAAGGGGACCAAAGTTCCAAATGTAAATCCAAGCTAAGTGATCATTTCTAGAAGAAAGATACAACATTTTTTACCAATCAATCCAATAAAGTAGAATTTAGAACCTCAAATTAGAGAAGACCAAGTTCTTGATCGATCTATTGTGTACGAGTTGTAATCCAGGATGTTATGAATGTCTAACTATTTAAGTAGCTTTTTAATAAAGTAACGAACAGGCTAAACGGAACAATAATAATGTTTTATTTTACTGTAGATGAAAGACGAATATAATGAAGCTTAGTCATTAAATATTGCTTCTGATCGTTTTATACTAAAGAAGAAATCGTTGTCAAAAGCTTGATGAATATTTGACTAGTTGTCTTAGTTTCAGACTGGTGCATAATTAAAGGTGTTGCATCAGATAAGTAGTGATTTGTTTGCATGTGTACTGTCATCGAAAGAATTCCAGACAACCAGCTACCTGTAATTATACTAGATCCATAAACACTAAATAAGTAGTTGCTGATTTACAAAGTATGGTTATTAGAAAAAGTATGGTTCAATAAAATGTCATCATACTAAAAAAGAAAAGTGAGGCATAACAACTACAGTATTTTAAGATACAATATTTTGGAATGTTTGCATACTCTTCAGACGAGATGGAAAGGATCAACTATACAAACAAATTAAGAGTCACATTGATGTTGTTTTGTTAAATTGAGTCGATTTGCAAACTCATTTGTGAACCAGGTGGAATATTGTTATAAAAGACACTTGAAAAATTCCTTTTATCTATTTTATTGTATCTCATATAGTTGACGTTTAACTGTATTTTACTTTCCTTTTTGTGATTTCATTTACCTCCTATTACTGTACAAATTACATTAGTATACATTTAAGAAACTTCTAGTAAGTATTTAACTTGTAACGTTAGGTGATATTAGACACTGTTGTTTAGAGCCGAAACTCTGTTACGGATACTTGAAAAAAAAATTGGTACTAGCTATTTTGACCTGACAAAGTTAAATGTATCCTCAGCCTTTATCAAGTCCCTATATATGTGGATTTGTTACATTACCAAGCTTATTGAATTGCTTAGAAACTTCAGCGTTCTTTTTAGATTTTCAACTGGTTACACTGCTTATGATAACAAAATTTATATGAAGTGTACTAATTCTGTCATAATTCAATGATGAAGTAACATTAATTACCGGTTAACTCTCAATAAATTAATACAGTCAATTGAATCCAACAACTGTCTATGCTTAAACTTTATGGTCACTTTTCAAGAAAACGTTGCCTTATTATTGACAAAATTTACTTTGTTTTGATGTCACATGCTTTTTAGAACAAGGAATATTGCGTCGACTTTCTTTTCTCTTTTGTCATCAAACTATACTAGATTGTCATTTCTATTCTTAATAGAAAAATATACCTTCTGTTAGAATCTGTTGTACTATAAATTACACTAAAAAACATAGAACCATAAAATAATTGTCAAGAAGAAGAAGAAGGAGGAGAAAGCTCAGAATACAAGTATAAAAAAGTACAAGAAAAGTAAAGATAACTTATACAGAAAAAAGAAGAGTTTTTAGTATAACATACCAGATGTAACATATAGCACGCCAGTTACCATAGCAGCAGGTACAGCACGAAAGAGAGTTGAAAACGCCCCGATCAATACAGATGCTGCAACGGACAGATAGACCACCACAACGCATGAGATAATATTATTCTGCATTTCTAAAAAAAAAAATAATTGTAATAAACAAATTTGAGAACTGAAAAGTAGTTTATGAATATTGATTTAAGGGATTTATGGTAACTGTTCAATTTAAAGATAGTTTCTGAATTTTAAAAGAGTTTTATTCTGGAAACCGTCAACAGCTAATCAGTAAGTCGTAGATAACAGTGTACGATACACTAAACTCAAAAGTATGTGATGTTGTAAAAATGATCTCTACGATTTAATAAAGATTTCAATAATAAATAAAGAGGCAAGTAGAAATGCCAGGAGTGATTTATGCTTAGTAATTATTACTCTGCTAGATTCTTTGATTACAAAGCACTAAACGCGGATTCTGTGAGACATGAATAGAGAGATCATTTTTAATTTGTGGTGGTGAGATTTGCTAAGGAGGAACACCGTATATGCGGTTTCGAAAAACGGTCATCTTTGTACTACAAGTAGTATCAATTAATTGTGAATCCACAGAATGAGTGTCACTATAAGAATAAATGTAGGTCTCATCACTTACTATGGGGAATATTATGTACATGTAAAATGTAGAATAAATAAGACAGAGTAACATTTCTAGCCTCTACTAGAACGCAGTATTCTCAATTCAATTCTGCATAGTCTAATGCATGATCACAAATAAATCAAAAAAGTGATTGTTCAATAATATCTGGTTTCCACTGACTCTACGACAGATATCAATTTGCAATGAAATAATGCCATCACATCGAAATTCGTTTAGCTAAGATCATTCTTTTAGAATATTTTACAAGTTTCACAAGGTTTATTCTTAAGATGAGATTTTAATGAGTGAGGTGGGTATTCTAAATATTAGTGGCATTATCATAGCTAATCCATTAAATTTAATTCATTAATCTTTTCACAGTTTGTATCTAAATGTCTAGTTTGTATTAATAATTTTTTTAGAAAAATATTTATATATCGATCTATATTGCTGGTTCGAATTATGGCAGTAGTGGGATCCAAGATCAACATTTCGTAGGTGTGGAGTTCATCAGCCAGATATGTCCCCATTTTAATGTTATTATTGAGATATAAACCCGGAATCGATCATTGCAAACACCATCTAACTAGTCCATGTATATCTACTAATTTGTTCAATGTTTTGACATCCGAAGAAAGAAATACTAAGTCTAAGTCCCTGTGAGGACATTAACATTTTGGTGTAAGTACAACCAGATAGTAAACTACAAATAGGACGAAATGTGAGTCTTATATTACATTTCTGTCTACACTACCAACTATATTAACCTAATTTATTTTATTATATTTTTCAAAAATAACAATCAAGAATATTTTTGGGGAAACCTTCTATTTTTAGTATCTGTGCTACTATGATGAATAACTATACATCCACTTAGTGTACACATCTATCCAGAAACACTGATCATCTCTAATATACCGATTCGGAAAAATAATAAACCCGTAGGAATAATATAATGTCATAAGTAGGAAATAACATTAAATGGATATTTTGCTTTTGAAATGAGATGGTTTATGGAGATTAGTATTTTTAAGTTAATTGAATTTGTCATAGACAGATGTAAGTATGGTATATCTTAGTAACTGATTTTCTATTTATTATTCGCTTCACAACAAAGCGAGCATGGTGCTTGATGACTCTGGTTTTGTTTGAAGTTGTCAGTTATCACCAATTTTTTCAAAAAGTATATTTCGTCTTATATTGAATCACTATCGAAGTTTAACCTAAATGTTCTAAATACTGTTTTTCTGAATGTTGATTTTACAAACTGGTCGTATACTGAGCTAAAAAAAAACATGTAATCATTTCATTATGTATATTATCTACTGTATAGAAATGAACTATTTGACACAATCATTTCATTTTCCTGAGTTGATAATATTGAAATCATTTAACCAGACACCTTATTGATGCTCATACTCATTTCACAATTAATGACAAGTAGTATTCTTTAGGGCAGTAAAGGCAGTGTCAAGCAAATGTTGTAAAGGTTTGCTTCAGCTGATACAAATACATTCCATCTAATTGTGTTGTCTTTGTTATTAAATAACTTTGATGCATATTAAATACGTAGGGTAATACATTACCAAGTGTTATCTGCATTTATAACAAAATATAGTTAATACATTAAATGCCATGATACCTTGCTGATTCATTTTATACTCTACATTCACTACCAATCACTAGAGAATTGCATCAACGTTATCATGAAGTTCAGCTACAGCCAATAAATAGAACTTGAAGTACTATAATCTGATAGTTTCATAGCAAGTCATTTGAGCTAAATTCATATACTCATTGACTAAAACACAAATTTTACTTACTAGTATACACAGGAATGTTGGTAAAACTGTTGAACAAATAATTATGATATCTTCAACTACGAATGTGACATTCCAATTCAACAGACATATAAGTCTATGTTATCTGTGTAACTAATTGTTATTACACTCAACATAATCTGGTACTTCAGATATGAGCAGTTAGTCAAAGTTACAAACTATAAACTCGAAATACAGACATGTACAAATAGAAGTGATTGCATAACTTGATACATCATTAACATCAATTAGCATAAATTATCATGCTATAAAATTTGTTTCTTTTTTTGGTAAATAAAAATGTTTTCTACATGGATATTATCATTTGATGTTATCGATTGTCGTGAAGGCAGATTTCTGTTGGTATCATATAAAACTATCTGGTTTATTATCCTAGTTATAAGTTGAAACAATGAAATCTAAATAACTAGGCGTTTACTCATTATAACAATAATAATAAATAATGCAAATATTGATTATCAAATGGATCAATAGTTCTATAGACAGTCAGTCAGTCAGTCAGTTTCCAAGTTCATTAGTTTGACAATGATCATACTACAAAGACGTTCTAAATGATCTCAAGTAAATTCATTCATACTGGTAATTAACAAAATTTCAGTAAATGGTGAAATGTTAGGTGACCAATGCAAGAATGAGAGTATGGAAATCAATGAAATATCCTTAAGAATAATGAAGACATATTGTTATTCACTAAAGAATTCTCGAATACACAATGTAAACGGCCTCTTAAAACATAATACCAATGTAGGAAAAATAAACAGACTACTTGTAGTAGTATATTATTAGCTGTTTAATAGATTACTTTAAGTAAATCAAAATGCAAGTAATCCTATCATGTACTAACATGAAGCACAGTAGTCGAGTTTATCAGTTATCTTATACATCTTTAAATGAAGAAAGATAACAAAGTGAATTGATAACCACTTGTCAAATAACTTCTTAGATTACATAACTTACACTAGTGAATTCTAACGCCATTTGAATAATGTTCTTAAAATTATTAAAACAAAAACTATTGTTATTCTAATTGAAAATTAATTCTACAATTGATTGTAATTTGATGATGATGATGATGATGTTTCATCCTTATGACTTTCTCGTATCATTAAATTACACGCGGACTATAATACTCTAGTGCTTTTTGGATAAACAGATCAGATTAACTGCTTAAACAGTAACTTATATTATGAGACATACATATGAAAGTAATGTAGCATTCAACAGTCATCGGAAACAGGTGAATTTTCTCATCAGCTTACGGGTTAATTTAAAGTTATGAGGTTGGTTATAGATTAGTAACTGAATAAGAATATTTAGTTGGAAAGTCAAGTTATGCTTTTACTCATTAAGACCTCCTTACTTATCTTAAGCTATTTTCCATTTGTATTTGTCTAATATTTTAGAGTATAACACTAAGTTAAATAATTCTGAAAATATTCATTAACAAAACATTGAAATTAGGATGAATTTGTATATTCCCATTGATTTGTTATAGACTGAAGCTGATCAGTCTCTGTTGTTATATGTACACTCTGAGCAAATTGCCTCGATATAGCGACGTAATAGCAATTCCCTCGATTTTACTTGCCAGTCACAATCCAACTTAAATAATATTTGTTATCTTTATTTTTGAATAGACATCACAAAGTATAGAGAGTTCATTAAGAAACAATATAGTCTCACAGTTGTATTTATCATCGATTTTAAGTGTATTTTTCCTTAAAAGATGTTTTATTCATCGTGTACTCAACGTGGATGACAAAGTGTTGTGTTACTGTAATAATCATTGAAAAATAGAACTTCAAATAACAGATTCTCAAAATGTTTCGGTGTCGACGGATTAGTAAGCCTAGGCTTAACGCCATTTTATTGATAAAGCTGTCTAATATCTGTTTGTTTAATATTCAAGTAGTACAAAATATAAGTAGATATCCCAATAATTCATCTAACATTTTTGACTAGAAGTGATAGATACTGATTTCAAGGAATGTTGTGTTATGTGAGCTTGATAGTTCAGATGTAAAATTTTCACTATTTTCAGGAAAGTTTGAAGTTTAAGAATACGATACCATTAGAACGATTCTTCTGAGCAACGGATCTTCACCCCCATCATGATAGATGAAAGCTTCGACAAGTACATCAAGTGACTTATGATAACTTCCTTCATAATGAATGGCAAATAACGTTGATATTTATTATGTATTAAAATGTATGGTAAATAATCACAAGCCATCTAAATTATAACAAATATTGTGATATTCTACTAATCTATACTAATCACTCTTATTCTATTACATTTAGTGAACATTCAGTGTCATCTATCATAAGCCATCGATAGACTTCATGTCTATTTACTACACGTAACACTAGCTTACAAGTTTCAAATCAATAATCCTAATCTCTGAATTCTGAAGAAATTTGTATTACCTTTATCACTTTTTCAGTCGGTAAAGGAATTCATGGTACTATCCGATTAGACTGATGTTATCAATTTACATTACTGATTGTATGTTTCGATTACGAAAATATTTAATTCTATTGTATAATGAAAATCCTTGGGTATTTTGTTCTGTAAAACATTTTGTTTATCTTATGCTCAGAACTAATTCAACTGTCAACTTTAACTTGCATGGCATTAAGATGACTGAATAAATTGTTACTTTCCTACATTGTTATTAATAATTGAATGACTCCGCATTATTTAAACTTATATTAACTGGAAAATAATTTTATAGGTATTTTCGTCTAAAAAAAAAGAAAGAAAATATTTACAAAACTTGGGCACCAAGTGTATGTTAGACATATGAATAGAATATGTTTGTAAATAATCTCAGTGAATGAAATAAGGGAAAAATTCCAACGTTTTACTAGGCAACTAGTTCGAGCTTATACAGAGAAGTAACAAAGATCAAAAATTATCGAATATAAATGTAAATAAGAGGTCAACTTGATTACGAGGACATCTCTATAAACAAACAGAAGGTGTAGCAATGGAATCTCTTGTGTCTCCAATAGTGGCTAACTTGTGTATGTATTCACTGGAAACAAATGCACTCTCAAAATGTGTCTATTCACCCTAACTCTGGCTAAGGTAAGTAGATGACACTTTCATTATCACGAAACGAGAGGCATTAGATAAACTTTTTGAGAAGTTCAACAATATTTCCAACAACATCAAATTCACTAAGAAGATTGAGACTATCGACCATAAATTATCCTTCTTCGACTGTCTTATCGAAAGGAAACAATATAACTATCTTAAGGACTAACATTTCCCGAAAACCAACTTATTCTGGAAAATACCTAGACTATAAATTAGCTCATGCTAAATCAACATAGGTGACAGTTGTTGGGAACCTGATAAATAGAATCCATCAACTAGTCACAGATAATAAAGACCAAGAAACTAAATTAAACCTAGTGATCTCTACACTGATGATGAACAACTACCCCAAAGACTTTGTCAAAAAGTTACTTCAAGAGAAACGCAATGGGAAAGGCAAACTAAAGGTCCAACCGAAAGAGTGGATTGACACTGTGGTTGTGCCATGCAGGAATGAAACATCTGAAGAAATTAGAATAATTTTAAACAGACATGCCATACGCGTTTTCTTTCAAACAAACAATACACTGGGCTCTGCACTTTTAAATATCTGGGATAAAGTACCGAATGAAGAACAAACGAACTGTGTCCATGACATCAAATGTAATGAATATAATGCTAAATACGTAGGAGAAACATCACGGCAATTGAATGTAAGGATGAAGGAACATATACTTTGTTCGAAGCATATTCCCAAATTCTCTGACGATTTACGAAAACTTGAAAATAAGTCGGCAATAGCATTACATTCAATAGAATCAGGGCACAGTTTCAGTTTTGATGGAATTAAAATTCTTCAAAAATGTTTTAATCCCTACATAGAAAGTTTAACATCTGAAGCCCTACACATATGGGTAAATCTGAATAATATAAACCGACGAGATGGAGTACTGTTATGTGCACCATGGCAACTAATGATTAAAAAATGAATCCTAACATCTACTACTCGAACTTCCAACACATTCCATTCATTTGTTTATTCTGTTTAGAATTATTAAATCTAATTACACAATTCAACGTGTTACCATTTGCAAATATACACCCATCCTAAAACCCATAATTATCATTACCTTGATTTACTCCAACTATGGTTTGATGGCAAGCCAATCTTCAGATTGTCTATCCATCTCCGTGAATATAGATCAGAACAGTATTGTGTACAAAGGAATTGTAACATGAAACTACACACAAAGTGCAAATCTTCCTTCATCCATAACAATTTCAACACTAGTTCACCTACAATTACTCATATAACAATTTCATACCTTGTATACGATTGGATATTCGTAATGAATTTAATCTCTTATTTACATTTGAATTCGATAATATTTGATTTTGGTCATTTCCCTGAAGAAGCTCGGACCAGTTTGTTTAGCGTGACGTTGGAATTTTTCTCTAATTTTATTCGCTGACATTATTTACAAATATATTCTATTCATGTCTTATATTAACTGGGTTCGGTTATCCATCGTCTGCTAATGAGTAAGTGAACTGAATGTATCGAGTTCGATTCCCTAGTCGCATCGAGGGTGTGCACCGCTGAGGAACTCCGTACCACGACGAATCATCTGTCTAAATCTCTCAAATTTTCAATGGTACCCAACAATGATTAGTCTGTGACGAATACAAACAACGTATTCTTTGATGATGAGACTAAAATTATAGCTGAACAATATTAAAAATTAAATTGAAATGTTACAAATGTATTATTAGTTTACTATAAGCGATCTAACCTATTGTGAACTATCAAATCGAATTTTGGTATGGAAACCAAGACGTCCAAAATCTCTACTTTATCATAAGATGCTAGAAAGTAATTCCAGAAGTATATTAAATACTTCATGCCATTCACAGAAATAAACACTAAGCAACATATAAGTCTGTATATTATAGAGATACTGTAAGCATAACAGTGGTAATCATTAGGGCAAGTTATAATATCCACTAGAGTTATTTACATTTCGTCAGTATATGCATTAGTTTAATTAACTTACTTAAAAGGAATTGAACGCATAAATTCTTGGTTTCTGATAGATTTGCTTGTAAATATGACATACAATCAAGTGGTATATTTGAATCAGGATGTAGATTAGAACTGTAAGCCAGTATTTTCGGTTTATAAGCATCTGAATACAAAAAAAAAGAACATGGCATTAAAAAAATATACTGTTCAGTTTATGATATTCAGTGTTCTTACAATTGTCCTTAAAATTCTATTAGAGGCTAAAACTTTTCAAAATTACTAGATTAGGAAATGGCATATCATTTTATTAGGATGAATTTGTATATTTTGATTGATTTGTTATAGACTGAAGCTGGTCAGTCTCTGTTGCTATATGTGCATCCTGAGCGGATTGCCTCGAAACAGCGATTATTCACAAGTATAATTTAAGTTAGATTGTGATTAGCAAGTGAAAACCAGAACAAGTGTGACTGTCTGGACTCAGTAGTGGCGTTAAACATGAAACAGACTGTGTATGAATCCCACTATAAAATATAAACATTGGAATGCAGGCACATCCAGCCGACGAGTCCCGAATAGGACGAAACGCGTGACATGGATTCTACTTGCCAGTCACAATCCAACTTAAATAAGGCATATTATTTTGTTTGTTTCAACTGTAATTTGGTCAAACACTAATTAAAGTGTACTGATTCCTAATGATAAGTTCAATCAATTATTATATTTTACTTTATAATCAAAATTGACAATATTCTTAGATTTGATGAACAATTCAAGTATACTAAAGACTGGATTTTAGATCAGTGTAAACATCAACGTTTGGATGCAGGTACTTCCAGCCGACGAAACACACGTTCTAGATTCCGCTTGCCAGTTACGATCCAACTTAAACATTGCTTGTTAAGTACCACTATATTGAGGCATTCCGCTAAGGATGCATATATAGCAAGAGAGACTAGCCAGTTACAATCCATGACTAATCAATGGGAAGATACAAACGTAACCTAATTTTAGAGTACAGTTAGGATAAATTTAGCCCATTGAGTCTCGGCTCCAAAAGTAGCATAGAAGTATAAATCAGCTCCGCTAATCAGAATTTATCATTTATTATCTTTGTTAGATCGATAATTTACTACAAACTCACACACTTGACAGTAAGCTGAAATTTTTGATTAATAGGGAAATAAAAAACGGAAAAGGGTTCGATTACATGCTCTAAGTGTTGAAAATCTGGTGCTGTGACCATTACACGGTTGACATTCATATTACATTTTACTATGTGTAGCTCCTACTTATACTTAATGACCAGGTTGGCCTGTCATTAAGATCCAAATCGAGGCATATAAGGTGAAAAAATTGTCTCACGAGGTCCTATTACAAACTAATTCAATATCAATTAGGAATTAGTTTCCACTGTAGATTAATATCTAATTAACATGTCGCGTTTCCATCACTCACCAAAACTTCAGAAATTTATCCAATAACAATTCACTAATTAACTTGATATTATAACTGAGATACTGAATTTATGTTGTAACTGAGATAGACAGATATAACCAAATACTTTGTCGTCTATAGTGTCTAAAGAGATTGATAGCTTTTCACTTGTCTCCAAACAGAAAGTCTGTGAGTTCATGGAATGTTTATATATATATATATATATATATATATATATATATATACCATATAGTCTCATATAGTCAACGTTTCAACGTAGTGCCCTTAAAAAAAATCTTGGTACCGATCACTTAAGTGTACCACATTACATAAGTAGTTGTTTGAATACCGATGATCTGGACTTCGCGGATGATCTAGCACCTCTATTCCATACACACCAGCAAATGCAAGTGAAGACAACCAACGTAACAGCAACCTCAGCATCAATAGGCCTGAACATACCTAAGGACATTTTCTAAATGATGTCTAAGGGGTTTCTTTGCTGTGACGTTTCTGCGTCTAGTATAACGCATGAAGATGCGTCAGTCAGTCAGTTACAACGTAGAACTTAGTACATGTGTACATCAGTTCAAGTTGCCATTCCTCAATTAGCAGATAGAGATTAAAGTGTTGGACCGAATCCCAGAGTAGGGGAGGTAATAACTGAGTAAGCACTAATGGAAGGTATAGAGATCGGAGATAAGATTTGAGATAAAAAGTGATTCAGTAAAGAGAAAATTATAATAAGCTCAAAAACTAGAATTTGGAGGAAGACAAGGAGTGGATGCACCAGCGCCATTGCCAACGATTTTGAGCCATATCACCTAAAGTCTCTAACCATTTGTTACGATCATCGCGTGGGCCCCAACCATGTAGTCTGCATCTATTAACATGGCTCAGCCCAATTGTTAAGGCATTCATGGATTGGTGCCATGTTTTCGTTTGGCCACCCTTAGCGTGCTCTCACGAAGATGTGATCATATTCCAGATTAGTTCTGCGGGACAAATGACAGTCCTCTATAGAGACCCTCCAATGTTGATATGGTTTATTTTGTCTATCATTATCTTGATGATAGGGATCCCCAGGTTAGATAAGGTCTCTCGCTATGCTTGAAGTTTGTGCTTGCTAAGAATAAACGGTAATCTGAATATTATTGTGGAAAACGGTCTCCATTTACCGTTTCCTTGGCTGAGATGCTGAAAAATTTACCTACCTGTTTGGACGCTAAAATCCTCCACTATGATCACTATATCTAAGAGTTTAGCTTCTTGAAAGTGCTCAGTGAACCATCTAAAGAATTTATCTTTCCATTCATCTGATCTGTGGGCATAGACAGAAGCAACAAAAAGTCATCGGTGTGAGTCCCTAACTTACCTATTTTCAATGTGCCATATAGACAGACAGCAACTGTTCTGCTTTCATACTTAGTGTTATGCTTACACCTGTAAGGCCACCAAAACCTGCTGTCGGATATCTAGATAAACGAAGAGTAAATCGCGCTGTTTCAAAGACAGTATATAGCAATGGCAATGAAAACTAATGATTTTATTAATGAGGCCTGTTGACTGGTTTGACACAGTTCGCATATTAAGAGCTCTAAAACAAAATTAAGAGCTTGGTTTCAGGAGACTTGGTTAAGGCATTTTGTAAGTCGAGTTATTAGCATACCTGGCCTTTCTGATAGAAGAACGAGAGCTAAAAGGAGAATCGAAAGTAGAAGGAATATCAGGAAGAGTACTGATTTGATTGTGAACACGGTAACCTCAAGTGCCGCTAGAGGTGTTAGGGCAAATACCACTTCCCAGCTGCCCACACAATAGAAGGAATGTCCTTCTTGATCCACCTGAAAGAAGTTTGGTTAGAGGTGATCACGTCGACCCGAGAGTGCAAATGCAGTGCCCAGTGGACAACTACTTGAGACCGTTCACAACCTTTTTAAGAGTATGTTTCGATATGTTAGCTCTATACTTTTCAAACCCTTACAGTGGGAGGCGAAAATTCGTGGAGTATGATGAGGTGAGCATTTTTAGGGTTGATCGTTTCTAACCTGACTCTTCCTTTGTGCGAAGGTAGCAACGCTATCATGCTGGCTAACTGAAGAATACACTCAACTGACGTTACATTTCACAGCTAGAAACTGGGGTAAAGTGTTGCAAATCTGTTCACTGATAGGCACAGACAATGTTCCTGTGAGCTATAAATGACAGATGTGGTTTACACCAGAGCAAGATACCCAAATTCAACACAGAGCATCGACCCAATTGAACTTGATGGAGAAACTCTGGAAGAAGTGGATACCTACACATACCTGGGGAGCATCATCGATGAACAAGGAGGATCCGATGCAGATGTAAGGACAAGGATCGGCAAAGCAAGGGCAGCATTCCTACAGTTGAAAAATATATGGGAGTCCAAATAACTATCAACCAACCTCAAAGTTAAACTCTTCAATTTTAACATCAAGACGGTTCTTCTGTATGGAGCTGAAACGTGGTGAAGAGTACAGAAGAGTACAGGTATTTATCAACAACTGTCTACGCAAAATATTGAATGTCCATTGGCCGAAAACCATCAGCAACAGCCTGGTAGTGGAGAGAACAAACGAACTTCCAGCTGATGAGGAAATCAGGAAGCGACGTTGGAAATGGGTAGGACATACATTGCGGAAATTATCAGTCTGCATCACGAGAAAATCACTAACTTGGAACCCTGTTGGAAAATGGAAAAGAGGAAGGCCAAATGACACACTGCGTCGAGTGCTGGAAGCAGACATAAAAAGGATGAACAGTAACTGGAGACAGCTGGAAAGGATTGCTCAGGACAGAGTTCAATGGAGATTACTGGTGAGCGGCCTATGCTTCTCAGATAAGGGTAACAGGCGTAAGTAAGTTAATATTTGAATATATTTATAATTCATTCATTCTGCTATTAAAATAATTAATAATCAATTCAAATATTAATATCCAATATATATATTCTTTCCTAGACATTTTTTCCCTTATTCAATCTTCATAGAAAATACTATTCACAGTGTAAATATTATTATATGATGATAAAATGATTAAATTGCAGTAATCTACTTGTTTACCTGCTAATCGAAAACACATTGTCCAAATCCCTGCTTGTATATTCATAATTAACCATAAATTTCTATTCATTTCATCATCATTTACATCATCTAGTAAATCACCATACTCTACTAATTGTATCCATTCATGTCGTGTAAATGAATACTTATTACGATTAAATAATCTTGGTGTTATTGTTTCACGTGTTAATTGTTTTGGTAAATTATCATTTAATGGAATATGTACATTAGAATGTACAACTAGACCGATTATTTCATTAATTTTATATGTAACTGTTAAACAATTTCTATATAAATTTTTCCATTTTCTCCAATTCAATATTTTACCATCACGAAATATAATAAATTCTAATGTATAACTTTGATTATTATTATTATTATTATTATTATTATTATTATTATTATTAATCCATTCATTTGTATTATCTGATAATATTAATTCAGTTTGATTAATTAATGATGAATTGAACATTTTACTATTTTCATAATTATTGAATATTGAACAATTTTGTTTAATTGAAAACATTTCAAGTAATTTAACAAATTTAAAATGAACATTCTCCCAATCTGCTGTTAATGTTGAACCAATAAATAATAATGCACCAATAAATGGAATAATTATTGCTAAAATTAATGTTTTACGATAGATTGGATTTAATGGAATCGGTGTTCTAACTAGTCGCCATCGATGAGTTTTCTTTTTTTGTAAATATTGTCTTGTATATAGATTGGTTACAGTTGAATTATTATGAATTGGATGATTTAGATTAGTAAAAGTATTCGTAACAGCAGTATTGTATAATGCAGCTGTTGAAATTGAACTTGATCTACGTGAATGAGGTGAAGTTGGTTGTGTTAATGAATGAATATTCATTATTATTTCATTTTGATAATCATAATTCATTGAATTGTCTATTCCAGTAAAGTTACTTAAAGTTGATAGTTAATACTGACAGTAAAATTAATTATGAATAAGAATAGATACCTTGTTCTTTTCTCTTGTTAAACTGACCTCCTACTTTTATCCTAACAACTCATTATAAAAACTCATTAAAATATACAACTTGCAATCAAAATAAAGTTAATGTGTATTCATAAATGTAACCAGTAATTTTACTTTAGATAAACAAATAGGAAATTGTATATATTAACTCATTATACACAATACACACACACACACATATATACACACAAATGTTGCTATAGATAATTCTACAGTGATCAAGTTCTATGCTGACTTCTTTTTTTCATGTAACTATGCCTAAAAGATGGTGTGGTAGACACATAGGCATAGAGGTTTATTGATCACGTTTAAAATAGACTAGATCGACTGAGGATACTAAAAACAAAAAAAAAAAAACAACAAAACACGGTCAACTTTCTACATCGAAAGTATCTAATCTACGTTATTCATCTATCCTTATTAAAGTTTATTGAAAAACAGAGAGAAATGAACTAGTGAAATAGTTCAGGATAAGAACAAAAAGTTTACATATAATCAATAACAATGAGAAAGGAATAAGTACAGAACATAAACCGAAACAAAAAAATGAATTAGATAAAAAAAAGAAAAGAAGAGAGTAAAAAGAAAACAGAAGGGAAGAAACTATGAATCAATGAATGAATGAATGAATGAATAATGCAATGAGTAAATGGCATATCAATAAAATGAATGCCTACAATTGGTACATAAATTGTATCTATCGTTAATGTTTGTGGATTTATATAGATATGTCTATGTGACAAATGAACTGAATACTGCTATATAAGTAAACTTATCCTTTTATGAATTGATACTACGGAAACCTGTAAGCTAAAATACATAAGTAATCTAAGTTGTTTAAATAAAAGGAAGAAAATGTTAATCATTTTAATTTCAAGTAGACGGATTCATAAATGTTTTAGGTGATATCACTATTAATCCTCACCTTATTATGAAAGATAATAATCTAATAGGTAGCAACAAGATTCATTATGAAATAATTAATCAATAATTGATTATTATCAATAAACAATTGAATAAATTCAATTAATTAAAGGTCATTTAGACATTTTAATATGCAAAAATATAATGATGTACATGTTTACAAGATTTATAGTTAAGTACATTGTATCCAATAATTTATAAAGTATTTTTACCACTAACTGATATTAGTTGTCGCACTTAAAAATCTTATTCTGTTAGTCTAAGATAAGTCAGCATTGAACAAATGAACTCTGGATGATAAGTAGTCCAGCCCCTAAAGCCTAAGTAAGTGAGCAATGATTTTAAAGCCATTTAGCGTGTTATGATCAATAGAAATGCAACAACAAAATACTCAGAATTATTTTGGTAATGTTTTCTAGTTCTTGGTTTTTATTACACATTATTCAAAGGATTATAATATTTTGATATTGTCATTATATTCGAATCCTGGTGTGTACATCAACATTGAGATGCAGTTACATTAAATCGACGAATCTGAAATAAGACGAAACGCGCGTCGTGGATTCTGCTAGTCAGTCACAATCCAACTTAAACAAACTGTTTACATTTTTATCTGCTGGGAATTATATTTGAAAATGACTAAATAACATTGCGGATTGCCTGATGATGAAAATAGAGATATGTAAAACTGACCCAGTAATCATATCCGATGCGTGATGAAAGTTCTTATATTTAACTCTTTGTGTATGTGAAGTATGCTTATCACTAGAAACACCTATATAAGATCTAAACAGATTGTAGCATTGTAATGTTTTTTCTTAGATGAGACCAAAGCATCGGTTCTTATTGGCTTAGTACAGTACGCAATACGATACAGCTAAATTATCTAGGTTAGCCGGATTCTATGTCTGATTCCCTCGATAGTCTGTACGGCTAGTGCGAATCGTTATTTCTGATACTTGTACTTTGATCGAATACCACGATTTATTCCTTCCTAACCCACAACTATTCCAAAAGACTAAACTGGTAGGAAGATTATATTGTAGAGCAAAATACATCAGATAACACTTGCAAACAACGTTTATATATCTCACATTTGAAACTGAATTAATTGATGAAAGTTTACAAATCAATTTTACACAAAATTTAATACAACACCCTTCTTTTGATTTATTAAACGGTTGTATATTCGAGGATTTTGGATCCCCAACATGTATCCACTTTCATAAACAGCTGAACAAATTAAGAGAGTTTTGATAATAGAATATGCTTGATTTTGGTATGGTCAAAGTAATCCTGTGGATTTTTTTACACACTTTCTAAATCAATTTTCACTCTTGAATCTTCAATCATGGTTGTTCAGACTCGTCTGAAATGTAATTTCGAAATATTTTTGTGTTTTACCCTCTAACATATCAAGTTCATCATTGTCAAAGAGATAAGAGGAAGCTAACACAAATCAATACTTAAAGATGTTGTAAAAGATAATTTACTATACGGTGGTTACTGTGACAATATTTCAATACTTGTAGTTAAAGAGTGAAATAGCTCAACTTTTAGGAAAACTATGATATGGTCTATCTTAACACAGTTTATCTAGAAACAATGTACTAGTAGTGATGAAAAACTTGAAAACTTATAAATAATCTGTCATTCAAAAATAAAAACGTACTAAATACACGGTCTTGAAATGATAACACTGCTCATCCAGTGGGAGAATGTTATATAACAGGGGAGTAAATAAATGTACATCGTTAGGAGATCAGTTCATTCACTGCTTCTTACTTTGCTTCATTTTAGAATTAGTTAATATTAATGGTGAAATTTTTCGACATGTTTTCGAGAATTCAACCGTTTGACTTATTTGATAGTTATGTTTATTATTCAATATGTTGTCAAATCTGTTAATGAAAGAAACGAGACACAGTCTTAGAGATTAGGGCACTCAACTTACTGGATTAATTGAAACCAAGAGCATCTAGTCTTATTACCCGAACAGTACATTTATTACCCCGAACTGTTATCCAACTATCTGTACTTGAAACTGGCAGTAGCTTATTCTTAAAGATGTACAATTTCATCATCACTTTAACAACAAACCAGGATTGCATTTAAAGTAGCTAATATGTTTTTAGTTTGTTACTGAAAATAAATTTACTTAATTGATTAGTTTAATTGTTCATTCAGCCGATAGAACTCATGAATTTGTGAGATTCTTAAAATTTTAATCTGATAGCAAGAAGACTAAATGTCAGAAGCACTTTGTGTTATTTATTTAAATAAATTCATCAATTATTTTAGTCATGACTTAGTCTCTGAGCCAAACAGTCTTGTTGTGAATAATACTCATAAAGTCGCCCACAAGTAGTAGGTAGAGAATGTCACGTGAAATTGGAAAGAGCAGGAAACAGCGTATGAGGCGAGTTGTGGAGTGGCAAGAAGCAGATCATGATTAAAATACATAATAAAATCGAGGACAACCAAGTAATGATAGCCTACAATCGACATGGATCAGTGAACACGAATGATATGCAAATTGATGATTAAAAGTAATGTATATAATATTTTATAATATTCTTTGTTTTCCCATAGTAGGTTATTTGATTGTCCTACTTGTGTTTTCATAGTCTAAGAACTTTTCATTTTAAGTCCGAATAACAGCATTAGAGACCGTTTTGTGAAAAAAAGGTGTTATTTTATTGGCGTTATATAAGGTGATCCTAAAGGTCACATTTGATCTTTATTTTCTTCACTGTCACGTGGATTTCCAGTAACTCATTTGCTCAGACGATTGGTTTCATATGGGCAGATAAATTGAACCAGTGCCAATGAGCCTATTGATTTTACCTGAAAATCATGCTAGTAACAATATGCTGGGATTATTAGAACTTGACCAATTTAGTACCAGTAATAACATATTACATCAATTTACTGTTAGTAGATACTCAGTTCAAGGTAAAATCAAAATTCTCGTACATTATTTCTTGCAACGATGACCTCACTGGTTTGAGCAAAACTATGATATCTTTTGATCTCTAAATTCAAGTTATTTATCAAACGCATTCTTATTCAAAGTCATTAGCGAGTAGCAAACTAACGTCGAACTCGTATGAATTCCCTAATCACTGTTTCTCACCTGAACCCCGAGTAAATTCATCATTAATTTGGTCACTTATGAGTGAACGAATGCTACATCGTTACAAAACCATAAAATGGGATGCATTCACTGTATTGGTTTGTGGGAATTAATTATTGCAAATGTCTTAAAAATCTGCGTTTAGTTTTTTTAAAAATACTTTTTAAACAAGTGCGCCGGTCTGTTACCCGACATTTGAAGTTGGTTACAAGATGACAGGTCTATATGCCGGCTACATATTTATTTATAATAAACAGACGAAGAGTTCAGTCGGCATTATTATGATGAAAGATATGTAATCTAAGTCCATAGACTGATGGAAACAACCCCACTATAGTATTTTTCAATTAAATAATTGATTATGCTACTTCGGTACGCCAATATTAAAAATCATCAATAAGTGCAAAGCTAAAACAGATCCACCGAACACTTGAATGGCACATTTATGTATAATTCACTGTAATTTTTTCAACATAAAGTAACATCTTTCAAATTTATGTTAGACATTAGGATTATATAAAGAACCCAAAAACATAACCATTTACTCAATATTTCTTTGAAACAATACCAGTTGACTCACCAAACAACAATTGTCCACTTTCATATGTCTAGCCTTTTCTTTGCACAAGAGTTGGTCAATAGTCAAACTGTACAGTGCAAATATATGATATGTTAAATTTGGCCTGTCATTCTTGACGGTTTCGGTACTGTGAATTAATTGATTAGATTACCTTGTCGTCTGTTAGTCATGCAGTTTAAATTTAATAACCTAACAATTTGTTTCACTTGAAAATGTAAAATCACACGAAGTATGTTTGCATTATGCAATTGCACCGAGAAAGGAAATATAATTAGTGTGGGTTATAGATGAGATCGGGGAAAAATTAAAATGAACATGCGTTCATTGATAGGTTAATAGGTGTTCATCATTGACAATAAATGAAGAAACAGAATATAGTCATGTTTACCGTGAAGATCAATAGCTGACAAAATTACAGATTTCGTTCAAGATAAACACGGTTTTTATAGATGAAATGAAGGGCGATGGAAGTTGAAATCAGAGTAGATAAGAAACGCTTAAATTGGCAAAAGATTACGCATCGTAGTCATAAATGTGTATGTTAAGTTTTTCTCTATTAGAAACCATTTTCGTTACAAAATATGGAATGTGGGAATGTTCAGTAAATTTTAAACTACTTATCATTTTGTGAGTAATCTACAGTACGAGACAAAAAAAAGATGAAGAGTAATTTAAATTACAAAAAATTAATGTTAACGCATATTCTCATTTACATTGAGACTTGTATGTTATTCATTACAGCAAACTATCCGTAAAAGTCCCAAACAAACTGCTTAGCAATCAATATCATTTCAGTTGATAAGTGTATTGATTGTTTAACCTACGATACACTTTTATATTTTTTCCCACTGACAAATTTGATTACATTAAGCTTATTAACCAGACCAGGTAACCTTTTTGCTTCATTTCTTCGAGGGAACAAACTTAATGAATAAATAGTTTTTCATGAACCTATAAAAAATAAATACATATTTCATATTATCAACAATGAACAGTTATTCTCTGAAATATTATCCAAATGTTATCCACCTAAAGGTTAGATGTGATGTAATTAGTTGTAATGGGATTGAGGCAAACATAGTACACCAGTGTTTAATCTCTGTTATGACGAGAGAGAATTGGGGTGTGAGTGGGGTTGGCCGATCGCCAATCGCTAGTGCCTAGTTGGTTATTGCGCGTCTGCCCTCTGCCCACCTAGTCCCAAGCCGAAATAAGAAGAATGCGAGCCAATAGGTTAGCCAGACAGAATCGAATCATTATTTCAAGCATTCTTTTATATATCCATAAAATTAGACCACACAGCAAACCGATTAGAAAATTAGCATGAATACAGAACGAGGGGAATAGTGGTAGTGAATAGGAACAACTTGTACACAACTAATTGACTGTAGTCCATGACAACAGACAATATAATAACAGTAATTATGCTAAACGGGAGGATAGGGCAAGTGGAGCGTAACAATAATAGAAACAAAATGTTTACATTACAGACAGTTCGGATAAATGAAATAGTGTTCGCAAACACAGTTCTGAAAGTTTGTTACACTTCTTTGTGGTCCGGCATAACAATCTCATACTTGAAATTGGCGATTTCAAGTGATTTTATAATTTTCAATTTATCTTCATGTAAAAGAAATCTCAAGAGACTACTTATAAAAGCACAATGAAAAGTCAATCATAATATATACATAAACTTATATAAGTGGCTTTAGTGAAGTGGGAATAAACTTATGTTTCATTTACTTTAAGTTTAGATGTTGAATTATAAGAGTGATTAGTTAAAACGCATCTCTATTCATAAATTACAACTTTTAATAATCTGATAAAATATGATTAGCTAGTAGAATCGAAAAGTTAACTGAATTTTTTTAAACATACTAATGGATGACTAACCATAATTAGGATCATGTGAGGAATAAATGGTAGTAGACTGACAAAAAATGTCATTAGTCTATATTAGTTTAAAACCGAGGTTCATCCGCTAAAATGTGGGAACTCAGTTTTTGGTTTCCATCTAGTAATAATGCTGATAAGTTAGGCGTCTCAGTAGACACAAATTTTTGAAGTTATCATTCGACAAGCAATCAAACAGAATCAGTGAGAACTATATAAAGTTAACAAGCAGTTATGTCCTTATTTAAATTTCTATAGACATATGCATTGATGATTTCCTTGAGGAGCGAAATCTAAACTCTTTCGATGAAACAAAATCATAGTGTATTCAGGAAATTAAATTTAAATCGATTCCTATGGATTTGAAGTTTTGATCCGTTTGTATCATGCAGTAGTATTAATTCAATGTCAGTAGTGAATGGTCATGTAACATCTGATATGTATTAACTTCTGATTAAAGTTTGAGAAATTTCATTGCATCTCTGACCATAGATGGGTGAATAGCTGTAACTTCATTACATGTTAAGTGTATAAATGTGTAAAATGAAAAATGCTGTTTAAGCATGGATAAACACTAACCGATGAAACCTTAAATTTCATTTAGTAACAAACAACATTTGGAGTAAGTGATTTTCAGTCGACATTATATCAACACTGCACGAATTCAATGCAAACGTTTAACAATAATCATGTATTTTAATTAAAAACAAATAAATCATATCCAGTAGTTCTATTACTATGCAATAAATTCAATTACTGTATTACTGCTATAGGTCATTTGCAAATAGTCTTTACATGTTTTAGCATAATTAATAATAAACCTTGATGGTTGATTTTTTACATACTTTCAACATCACAGATAGTGTAGTTGATTGGAAAAACTTGCCAACGGCGATTTAGTTATTGGAAGGGAAGGGAAGGGAAGGAATAAGAAACATGTTCTCAAACTAAAAGAAGTTGGAACAAACTACCAATCAACTCGAAAGTATATTTACTTCAACAGAATTAAACGACATAAAAATATTAAGCGGTCATCGAGATTCAGAGCATAACTCACAATAACAGTTAGCTATAATGATAACAATGACAGTTAATAGAAATGGTTGAGAAATAATTCCATGAGATCAGACACTGAAATAAATTCATCTCATGACACAATAACAAAGTCAAAATAAAGATGACGAAAGCAGTTATGACGGTTAGTAAATAAAATTGAACACTTCGACAAAACATATGGGTGATCAGGGAAGCCCTGATGAAATTAATAAAAACAATTAAAGTAAATGAACGATTAAGTTATAATAATAATCACGGTAACAAGAAACACCATTTTAATCATAAACGAGTACGAATAGAAATTGTGGGGACTCCTCAAATTGACGTATATTACACAAAACGTTCAATAGACCAACTTCCTTATAATACGTTACAAATACGTTTCCATGTTTTGGCAATCGATGTCTGAGAGCTCGACCTCTGTGATCACAAATAGAACACATAAACAGCCTAATTTCCTCCATCGTGACGTATCGCGAATAACATTATGTATTTCATCACTTCTAATTTTTACAATTTCCAACTCCACTTATTATATACTTGCTCAATATTACTGAGTTCGACAATCATATACAATTCATTTACACATCACTGTCTCAGTCACGTTGAAAAACTCTTTCAATCACCACCTAAATGAAATAATGTCCAACTACTTTATTGTAAATTGACTAAAAATTCCAATCAGCTAACTGAGAATACGATTGCAGTAAATGATATTGCGGAGATGATTTTCTTTGTTGTAATGATTTCTCTTCTTTCCCAACCGATTCACCTGATAAACGTACAATCACATAACAGCTGTATTTGTCGTCATTCACTCTGATGCTTGTCTGATCCACTGTGGGGATTATTCTCTAGAGAATAAAATTCCAAAATATATGCTTGTTTCAAAGACAGTATCACTTAGTTACATCTTCCTGGTATCGCTGTTCTCATCACTGTAATTTTGCACACAATAACAGACTATTAGTTTATTGTAGTAAATTACTTAGTACGTATGAACGCTGTCATGGTTGGCGAACTGATTACAATGTTTTAATTTAAATGAATATGATATATATGCTTCAGTTAATGTGTAACTTTCATTCTCGCTCATACCAGTATACTTGTAGGATATAGAATAGAATAACGCTGTTCATTGCAGTTCATTAAGTGTAGAGCACTTATCTAACATGTTAGTCTTTGTTTACAACCTAATCTACTGTAGTAAAGTTGAAACATTAAAATAATGCCAAATAGTGAAACAACTGTCTACTGTTTCCTGGTTTTCAATAGTTGCCTAATTCAAACCAATTCGAAATGCTAAATAGACTTCAACAATCTATACAACACTCAATTATACTAGTGATTATTCTAATTTTCATATAATTAAAGTATTTAACATAGTACATTCACTTATAACAAGTGAACTTAGCTTATTTGAACGATAAACAGAATATACTGTATTGTAAATTAGTCAAGATTTCTGGTAATGAATACTGTAGCCAACATTTAAACAACAACGTGTGAACCATACATTTATGTCATTTCTAAAACGCCTTTATGAAAAACGTAACATTCACTACGGCACAAGAATAACAGTTTATCAATTTGGGAACATTACGAAATCATTATTTTGAATTAATTATGTTGTTCATGTAACAAACAGAAAAGTAAAGTAAGAAGTTTTCTATTCACAAAGTTAATTAGATAGACACCATTTCAAACAACCAGAGACTTAAAAGTTGATACTGAAATCATGGAACACTGGTTTTTTCATTCATTGGCGCAAAATCACGTGTGACAAGTAACACATCGAAATCATCCAGTTTATTATAAGCACCGATTGAATAACTGTTAAACCACACACACACACACACACACACACACACAACTAGATTTTCGCATGTTAACAAACTAACGTCAATTCACAACCAAAAATTAAAACAAAATGTTTACTGTGAAAGCGCTTTGTTTTATTATTTTATAAAACAGGTTAATCTATTTTGGACCATACCAGAAATATACACCTCAACATCAATGTCTCATACATTACACATTACATCATGAATTCATTCAAAATAACCAATCAACAAATATCACTAACACCTAATTTACGCCTACAAATTTCATATATTCTATCTCTCACACACTCCCACTCTCTCTCCATACACTTAACTCATTTCATGATAAACTAAATTCACTAAATAGTTTGATGGAGAAAATTAATGAAAAATCAAAACAAAACAATTAGATTTACTACTCATCTCGTGAATAAGAAGGTTAGAAAACAATAAACAACAATTATATATGTCGATTGTTCATGAATCATCGAGACCGTAAACAACATCGAGTTTCCTTTCTCCACAGTCTGATACAATTCAGAGAATGTTTGTAAAGATGAAGACACAGGTTAGCTATTTTGTCATAGGTGGATATTTCTCAGTAGTGTAAACCCATGAGCGTTTAATGTTGTAATGAATTTACAAGTAATTTGATATACACAAGATGATCAAATTAGTGTTGATTAGTTTATTTCAAGTTACCACATTTCTGAGATAATCTCATTTCAACAGTCACGACGTCACCTTACCAATTCAGGAATTCATTTCAGATCCAGTCCTTAAAAAGCCTTAACTCAGCATCATGGTGCATTGTTGAGTTCGAGTATTTCTTGATCTAATAGCGATCAGTTGTAAGGTGAAATTCTGTGGGTGGTGGTGTCTGGTTTCAACTATGTTGTAAATGAAACCTGTTTACTAAGTGTGGTATAACTGAGATTGTACCTCTTAGTGAATTGGCAAAAATTGAAGATGTCAACTCTGTGCTCTAGCGGTATTATCGTCACCTAGTGACACTAGGTTCATTTAGTTTAATGTGATGTGTATTTGCGAATATGTTTTGCCCAAGTGTTTTGATCATTCCCGAATTTCCAGCTGTTTGAATGTTGGCACTAATTCATAAGGTAAACTAACTTAAAATATCATTTCAAATCTCTTCGATTACATTGCTTTCTACCTCTTATTACCTATACCTCACTTATTATTTACCATCAGTGTGCACTAAATTGTCATTATCTAGACCATATTGTCAGCCAAATAATAATATACCACTGAGTTTAGTTTCACAGGAAGTCATTCCAGTGCATTTTGTATAAATTTTGATTATGAAGCTCCCACCTCCTCTGAAATTTGTCTTTCTACACATGTTTAATACCAACTATCAATAATCTTTATAGATTCATTGTCACCACCAGCCTTCTCTATAACTATAACTAACTAAATAAGTTAAGTCAATCTGTAACAGCAAATCACCGTGGTGATTCGTAAATGCTTTATAATCTGGTAAAATATTTATTTCATGAAACTTCCTTCTTTTTTTAGGTTTTACACATACACACATACCAATACAAATGATGTGTTCATAAGATAACTATTTTGTTTAAATGCAGTTATTATTGAACATTGAAATCGAATGATAATATCAATGGAAAACAACACTTAAATTGAAATAAATTGATAATAATAATAATAATAATAACATACTGGGTAATTGTTTCTTGTAGTTCGAGTGATATAATCAAGTGTATGATGTAAATGAACACTGAATTGTTTATCAAGATGATAACTGGGTTTGTCCATTTGATAAGAGCTTCCAATGAAGAAAAGATAATCGTAATAACTTGATGTAAGCTACTGTCATCTGTGGATAATATCATGTTCAGTCTAAATGATGCAAAATTATTTATTCATTTAAAAAAAGTATGTATGTAACTATATATGTCATGGATCTGTGAATGTAAATATAAATAAACCTATCAAGATACATAGTTTACAGAGTTAACTTGAATCAGTACTACACACTATGAATAAACAATTCCCGATTCAACTGCTAAGTATTAATGCATATTTGACTACTTCACTTAGCAAGTCTCATAATGTGTAAAACGTTTATTCAATAATTTTTTTAAGTAAATTAGACGTAATATACAATCTGTTACCGTATTTTTATCACGTAATTTCAGTAGAACTTAAATCAATCAATCAACGCCTTTTACCCCCATGTGAAGCATAGGCCGACGACCGCTATTCTCCAACCAACTCTGTCCTGAGCTTTCCTTTCCAGCTCTTCCTAAGAGCTCTTCATGTCTTTCTCCAATTCCCTAAGTAACGTATTCTTGCTATAAAAAAAAAAACGATAACCAGTAGAATTTAAATGCAAAACTATTAATAAATACAATTATTGGTAACTAGTTATCATGAATTTCTAAAATACTCAGAAGTGATTCTACTTAACCGGGAAATTCAATTTATTCAATAGAATAACAAGACTTAAAGACATTAGCTCTGAGAAAAATTACATTACACTGATGAAATACAATAGAATGAGTAAGATTAATTTGTAATGGTTTAAGAATTAGTCTGAATTATCTATTCAACTTACTTGTAAATAATTGTAATGGACAAATTAAACAATCAGAGATGTTTCCAGAGAAAGTACTTTGAATAACAGGCACTTTACCATAAGTATGTAGGTTTAATTCATCTTATTTATGTATTGAATACTTGAAACGAAATTCTAAAAGTAAATTGACAGTGGGTAATACACATTACAACATTCGTTAGGTCATGTTTAAATAAATATGCACACACACACACACTTCATAATTTGAGAAAAAACGACACAAATAGCTGTAATCCGACAAGCTCGTTTAGGAAATATTGAAAGGAATTTATCAGATACATTCATGTCTTCACAACTTCGGTTTCTTTTGAAGAAGCAACTGGTAGATCAAATCAACTGACATTCATGTAAATTTCTAATGGCACAAAAAAATAAGTTGTGGCAGTTTCATATAATCAAGTAATAATTGATTTAAAATATGTTAAGTTCAATTTAAAGTTGAAGTTAACAACGTGGTTCCATGTGAATTAGTGTTCATACTGAGCAGAGTAAAAAACGTAATGTTACTGAATATTTCAAGCCAACTAGAAAAATATGAGCCTTCATCAGAAGTGCTTAATTACGAATTAGAATCAAAGTTGCATTATAATTTGAGCAATCGATTAAAGTACGCTAAAATTTCACTAATCAACACTCATTCGATCATCTTGTGTATATCAAATTACTTGTAAATTCATTACAACATTAAACGCTCATGGATTTACACTACTGAGAAATATCCATTTATGACAAAATAGCTAACCTGTGTCTTCATCTTTACAAACATTCTCTGAATTATATCAGACTGTGGAGAAAGGAAACTCGATGTTGTTTACGGTCTCGATGATTCATGAACAATCGACATATATAATTGTTGTTTATTGTTTTCTAACCTTCTTATTCACGAGATGAGTAGTAAATCTAATTGTTTTGTTTTGATTTTTCATTAATTTTCTCCATCAAACTATTTAGTGAATTTAGTTTATCATGAAATGAGTTAAGTGTATAGTGGGAGTGTGTGAGAGATAGAATATATGAAATTTGTAGGCGTAAATTAGGTGTTAGTGATATTTGTTGATTGGTTATTTTGAATGAATTCATGATGTAATGTGTAATGTATGAGACATTGATGTTGAGGTGTATATTTTTGGTATGGTCCTGAATATACCTATCAGTAAGCTGAGCTTACCACTTACTGAATTCAGGATGTTTCTGAGTCTTAAGTGTAGAATCTTGATTGCTTGATTTCAGACTTTTCTGAGTAAGTTATTACAGATGACACTCGGCTATCTTCGTGCAATATCACAAATTGATGGATATGGACGTTCACCAACTTCAATCTTCGGATACAGAATTTTCTGTAAGCACTACTACGAGAGTTACGTATTAGGACAAAACAACTATTACGTTCTTCCTGGTTTTCATTGATCCCCAATTAACATCAATTTTTGACGAATTGTGCGTATTTATAGCAATTTAAATGAAGGCCCTACTGTTTGTTAACTTTATATTTGCTTTTCATTGATTTGGTTTGACTGCGTGACGAATGATTTCTTCAAACCATCGTATCTACTGAGGCATTTAACACATCAAAATGATTGTTCAACATAAACCAAAAACTAAGTTCCTACAATTTAGTGGATGAACCCTGGTTAACATTTTTCATTAGCCTTTTAGCATTCTTTCTTTACATACCTGAAATGTTTGTCATTTATACTTTTGGTTTACTTAATCATTTTCATTCTTTTTTTATTATCTTAATGTATTGTTTATAAAAGTTAAATACTTCGCTAATTCAACTTGAATTGTTTCATTATAGAACTGTTCAAATTCATTAGCTTCAAAACACAAATACTATGATGTTTTCATTGGGAATGTTCTATTTCTGTCAGCTTGATTTCTTTCTTTTGTTTTTCAAGAGTCAGTTTTGTTTTAAAATTCTATTGTTTCTAAATCATCAATTGACAAGCTACTTCAATAAACTATTGATTTTTTTCTTCCTGAATTAGTTTGTTGCCTACTGTGAATTCCAATGAAAATGAACATGAATTCCATTTCTGTTGAATTCAGTTGTCACCCCCTAGTTCAAATATCTTTTTACTAAACTGAAATCAGTATTGACTATTCTATGACCTGTTTTAAATAAAACTTTAAAGTTAAATTAAAGTCTAATCACTTCGGTGATATTTCACTTTCGTACTTTAATCATTTTTCTATGTTCACCTTCAATTTTGTTTGACACATACACTCGATAGTGCTATTTTCACATCCATGTGATAAATCTTTACTGCTTAAATCTATTTTTAAGCAGTTTATTTTGATGATGTTTAATGTTATTCAATTTGATCACAACTGATTAACAGATAAGTTTACGCCAACAGAAACTACGTTATTTGAGTAGACTAGTAAAAGATGTTCCAAATATTTTCATTGAAGAGATACAGGCAATAATCTATAAAATGTTGGAATTTTGTTTGATGTCAATGTTGAAGCAATAATGATAAGAGTATGTTCTACTTTGCCGATCTTACTTACACAAATTAAGGATGGAGTTTCACCGTGGCATACTTAATGATTAGCATTGTTTGTTGTCGCATTGGATAGATGTTTGAGTTGAATATATATTTCATATAAATGAAGCATTCAGTAATAATTTGGGTACTTGGAGATAAGTATGCAACAAGAACTGAACACAACACTATTTATTCTCGAATTCCAAGATCACTGTACACAAAACAGTAAGTAAACACATCTTCATCCAGAAGCTAACCATTGCAGTCTCATGAAGTATGTAATAATTCTTAAGCGACGTAATATAAATCTCAATACACTTGATTTTATTCTTATCAGATGTGAAAATAAATTAAGCGATATGATAATTTCTGAATTGTTCACATTGACATATTAACTACAACTGTAGTGTGTAGTTCCATCAGAATGTTAATAAATAGAAGAGGACGATGAAAATGTGAATTACACTTTGATGGCAATAGTGTTCTGTGGTTGCTGTATCAGTTTTAACAAATGGCTACGGAAATGTGTTAGTGTCATTCGGTCCTCTTTGTAGTTTTAAATGATTATAATAAGGAAGATTGTAATAAAAATGTATTTGATAATAAATATACCAATGTTCGAATATCATTGTGTTGGATAAAATCCTGTTTTACACTAAGTGGTCAATGTGTAGTAAACTACGAAACGTCTGACTGTTTATATCTGTCTGAATCTATTGATTTTATTACGGATCCCCACCAAATCTAATTAAGCCGAGTAACATACTTCTGTCCGATATTCGGCTTTCAGATGAGATCAGTGGAAAGCATTACTTCGTATTACTTTGAATCACTTAATAAGATAAACTGTTGTTCACAGGCAGGTATTCATGGTGTTCTAAGGTATGTTATACATGATTAGAATCATTACTATTCAGACTGACATTCAGGAAAGTTACTTTTATCAGTGAAAACAAAATTCTTTTGAGCATTTACATAATTGAAACATAAACAATCAATAAATAGTTATCATCATACAAAATTACTTAGAGAAAGGATCTCTTCTCAACGAATTTATTATTTAATTGTAAAATCGTATCTAATTGTATGTGATAAATTGTAGATCAATGAATAGTTATAAGAATTCAATTAGTTGTCATGCAGGAATTTTAACAACTTAGATTTTCAGTTAGTCAACTGGTAACTAAAAGAGGGGATTAGTGAAGAAATAAGAAGAGTAAAATCATCTTATCAGTAATCATTATGTAGTTGCTTTTCACTTTTAAACATACAACAGTATTCACTGGACAGGTTAGATGAAGAACAATGTTTACTAGATACATTTGTACAGAAAGTAAATAATGACAAATAAACGCGATTATAGATTGTTTTCTTTATTTGTGCGCTGTCGATCAACAGTAAACCAACCCGACACAGCTACCTAGTACTCGCTAATTATTGACGTTTCTTCAACTGAAGTCAACATAACTATCTCAAGGTTGAGTCATATGAGAAAATTAATCTATAGAATGTGATTATAAGAAATAAATTGGCTATCAGACTATAGTAATCATAGAATACTACTGAAAATCTGACACTTTTTCCCCTCCCATTCTTTGCCCCCCTCACCATATTTTTTGTTAATGAATAAAGTATCTTTTAACCAAGCGATAAAATGCAACAATAGTTTCTAATTTATGTCGATACTTGTTTAAAAGTTACCATGTTTATCAAAAACAAAGACATTTGAACAAAGATTATTCTTCTTTTCAATAAATGCTCATCACGTTCCACATTTATTAGTTCAAAAATTATTAGTCACAAGAATAGCCAGTTCTGAGTCAAGTAAAACATTATTTAGATATCAAGAATAATTGGACAGATGGAAGTTTTTCCTCGTCGGGTTATTTATAAAATACGAATGTTAATGTTGAAATAATCATAACCATCAACATCATCATCACGTAACTTGTGAAACGTAAACGACAATTGAGATAAACAAGATTATTATTAATCAAATATTTGTATCTAGTTCTCTCTGTATATGGGTGACATAGGAGATGGGGGGTGGGTGGTAGCAAAATACAATTAGATTAAGTGTTTGTAGACAAAGGCTGAATCCTACTTAAAGTGAAACTGAACGAGTCAGAGTTTGTAAAATGGAGTGAACGATAATCAAAATTCGTCAAATAGTAACAATAACAATAATAGACATAATTACAATCAGTTCATTTGTTTGATCTTAAAATGTGATATTCCAAATCATTCTGTGTACTTTGATTAATAATAATAATAATAATAATAATAATAATAATAATAATAATAATAATAATAATAATAATAATAATAATAATAATAATAATATGGAAATGCATATCCAGAGGGAGAATACATATGCATTAATCACACTAAATCGTTGCATGATTAAGGTGGTGATTGGTTTAGTGGATCTTGCATCGGCCATGGCAGGAGAAGAGGTTGAACTTACTTCTTCTGTATGCACAGGCCTGCCTTCTTGACCCGTATAGCTATCGCCTCTGCCGTTTTAAGGACTTTGAGTCTATCCGATCTTGGCAGATAACTGTTTACACAAAATATTATTCTGAATGACTGATTTATGCTCGCCACATGACCTGTTTGAATTAAGTGAGCTAGTATTGAACTGTTAATACTTCTGACAACTCCTTTGGTTAGCCAGACCGGAAGGTGCTCCTAAGCACGGAGGAGTAAATTACTTGAGCATCTGTCAATGTAACTTGCTCCATAAGAGCAGTTGAACTGATAGATACAAAATGAAGTGGCAAGCTTAGGTAATTTATCCTTTATTCTCGGTATCACCATGGGGCGGGTAGAAAACACCAGTTGCAGTTTTCCAGCGTGAAATGTTCTCCGAATGGAGCTGCGTAACCTCAACGTTAGCATTTCGCTGGGCGCGTCCCCTCTGAATGCTAATCTCAGAAAAAGCGGCTTTCTTTCTACGGTTTGAATCATCTTCCTAGTTGCTTTAGAGATAGCATGTTTATTTATAAACTTTATAGGGTAGCCATTCTCCTTCAGGGTTTTATGCAATGCTTCCGTTTCTTCGTCAACCGCATCAGGAGAGCATATCGTCATTATTCTATAATGTAAGGTTTTCAATAGATTCCTTTTATGTTGTATAGGTGCAAAGCTAAGGAAGTTTGTATATTGTCCTATCCATGTGATTTTCTCGTTCATGTTTCTTCTTAATGAGTCATCTATTCTTTTTGTGAGCAGAACATCTAGAAATGCTATTTTTCCATCACTTTCTTCCTCGCATGTGAATTTAATAGCGGGGTGAATCTCGTTAAATTGCCTGAGAATATCAGACCGACTAATATCCTGTTTGCAAAGGACGAATGTGTCATCTACGTAACGGCAGTAGAATGGCAATTTACCAATGAGTTGTGCGAGTGGTCCGTTTTCTAGCTTTGCCAGGAAAATATCGGCTAACATGGAACCCAGTGGAAAGCCCATTGCTACTTCATCCACTTGTCTATATATGTCATTATTAAACATCAAATGTACATTGATTGTACACTTCAGTAATAGTTCTTTAAGCGTGTCTGTTGGAATGGTGATATCTATTCCGGTTTCTATGACTTGGTCGCATATATAGTTAACCGTCTCAATTAGTGGAACATTGGTGAATAAGGATGTGACATCCAGAGATAGCATACATTGCTCTTTGGTGTTCAGTTCCATATCTAGAAACTGAAATACATCTTTGACGCTGTGTTTAACTCTCTTTCTGCAAAGAGGTTTTAGTAGGTGTACCAGCCATTTCACTACGCTGTGACAAGGCGAATTTTGCATATCTAGGATTGGCCTGACTGGAACGCCAGGTTTATGTACCTTTGGTAAACCATAAAGTCTTAGTGTGTATGTTCCTAATGGTTTAATCGCTTCAAATAAGTTTGATGGGATTAGTTGTTGGTCCTTCAGCCTTTTTAGAGATTTTGTCATATCCTTCTCTATTTTGGTTATCTAGTTTCTGGAATTTTAAATTATCTTTTAAAATATCATTCATCTTTTTTCAGTAGAATCTCTTTTATTATTTTTATATCGATACATTTGATACAAGTGAACTGGACAATGTATGTAATTGAATACTGATCTTCAGCATTAATCCACTCATCATCATCATCATCATGACATGAAACAAAAACAGTTCATTAACATAAATAGACAAATGAAATAGATCTGATTAAACAATAGAAATCATAATAGTTAATGTAGTCCTACTCTATTTTAATGGCTTATCAACATGAATTTAGTTGAGTACAGTAATTACATTTTGACATTAGAGCAAAAATAGTAGAATAGAGTTTGTTGTATTGTACTGTGTAGAGTTACATTGTTTACATGAAACGATTAAATTCATTCATTTGTAAATTTGTTCTATAGTTTACATTAAATTACAATGAATGGGAATAATCTACTACAGGTAATAAATGTTGTAATAATTCTGATTAATTAATAAAGAAATTAAATTGTTAAGTGTAGCTGATGTTTGAGTTATTCATGCATGCCTATCAACTGGAAGGCATACATACAGTTACCTTGACTACTATTAGTTAGACTTCGTTTCTATAAACAGTATATGGATTGGATGATAACTAAATCTTATGCAATGAAGACAGTGATCATGACAAAACTTTACATGAATTTAACAATAGCTACTATTCCATTAAGTTCATATTGAGATCGGAGGAGAACTATGCATTCCACTTTCTTAACGCTCTGTTGAAATGAAAAACAAATGGCTAATGAAAAGACTGATTTATAGAAAAAACCAACATACAATGGTCAGCACACTAACTTTCAAAGTTGGGTCTCACTTGACAGAAAGAAAAACTTAATTCATTCTTTATCCTTGAGGGCTAGACAGTTATGCTCTGACGATACAAGAGATGATAAATTGCATAAAATTCGTAAAACACTTGTTGTGAGTGGTCCCTTTCCTCCCCTAGACAAGAACCTCGAAAAACGGCAGACTGGAATTATCACCACTATGTCAAAAAGATTAATATCGAGTTCAAAAGAGATATGGCAACAGAAATCCTTTAAAACTGACTCCCAAAATCTCTAGAGTGAACCGTTAGTCCGGCAGAACTCCAAACCTCATCCCAGAAAGTGTGAAGGAAAAGATTCTTCTTTAGACTGACTCACTACAAGCTTACTAGTTTGCATGTTCTTCTGATGCAAGTTACGTGGGCGTCATGGAGCATGCACTTTCCAAAAGAATATTCGATATTTCTATCATGATTATGTAAAGAATACTGTTAATCGGTCAACGATTCAGTCAGTTCAGTCATACGAAGCCTTCCAAATCATTTACATCATTAAAGGACTGATTTAGAGAAAGTCCAGATCAGGAATTTGTGTACAGCCGAGGCACTGGGAATCCAGAAATTCCAAACTGATCTTTGTGTTCAAAAGACGTAAGTTCAATCCTTGATTTTACCAGTCTTAATAACCCTTTTATTACTCTTTAAGTACCCTTTTATTACTTCCTAGGATAAGATCTGGAGTTCTACCGGACTAATAGTTTGCTTTAAAGATCTTGGGAGATAGATTTTAAGGAATTCCTTATGCATAAGTTTTAATTATCTTACAAGTTATTATCACTACTTATTTTTCATCTTAGTACCCGTCAAATTGATGATTATCTTTTATACTTCTTGTGTTACATTACAAAAAATGTTACTTTGACTCATTTCATTCAATACTTGAGAGGTTTCATGAGCACCAAAAATATCATGAATTCCGCTATTTGTTGAACTCTTGAGAAAATAACTATTTCTGATCACTTTATTTAATGATGCAGTTCCTCTCCATTTTATTATAGAGAATTATTTACTAAATCTATTATGAATATGGATATACAGCTTTAGTAAATGAAATTCGTAAAGAAGAAACTTTTCTTAGTTTGAAAACAGTCTTTGTTTTGAAGTGTGCAATAGAGGGTTGGAATCTGTTTGGTATACTATGTTACACAGTCTATCTTATGATATATTCTCATTCCAGTAAGGATATTTCAATAAGTATATGCTTTTGTCTTTCCACAGCGTAGTTTCCGAAATACACCAATTCCTACAAAAAAACATTATTCATGACTCAGTTTATTTACGTTTCACGTTTTTGAACATACTGTGGATCACTGTACAGTTAGGTGAATATAACCTTACCAGTAAAATGTGATTCAGATTCGTTACCTATTTAGCTAAAGTGACAAATTTCTAGGATAAACAAAACAGTAACCCAGTTCCCATTAAAGCATCAACTGTTCAGATGAGATTGTCATAGAAATATTGATATTTAATTTTGTTATTAGTCATAGACTCATGTTGAATAGATTCCACTGAAAACCAGAGTAAACTGGGAAAGTGTTTTATCTGAGTACGGGACTATTTATTAGTGCACACACCCTAATTCACCAAGGAATTAAACCTAGAACCTTCAGATTTTACGATCCATGCGTAAACATCCGCATCATTATGCCATTGTGGAGTCGTATAATTCCCATTTAAGTAAATTTGTAAGGGACTGGAATTGATTAGTCGTCTTGCTATATCACATATTGATGGAGACGATATTTCTATCAATGAACATCGACCTAGTAGTGGTGATTGTTAAGGGTTCTCTGGCATACCTGAAGGCTTAGTAAGATCAAGTGTGTACATTATCTGTAGTAAGATAAAACAGCTGGCTACTGTCTCGTGGTTATTAATAGTACCCAAATAATCTATGACAAAATAACATTAATTACTTTTACCTTGTTTCAGTTATGAAAATAGAATTTTCAATACCTACGTCTATAAATTACGTCTGAGAACGCAGTTGAAGGTACAGTAGAAAATGTACACTTTTTGTTGTTACCAGAAATGATCAAGTATGATTCGTGAATAAGAAGAAGTCAGCTCGGAAAAGTACCATTTGTGCTAGGCAATTTATTTCATCATAATTTGAAGTATGAACTAATTTTTTCTAGTTACGTACAGTGTAAACGTTTTTTTTTAACTGTCACTAACTAGAAATTATTTACTGACTAGAAGATTTAGTGTACAAACAAACTTAATCCTACATTGTATTCTGTCACCTTTAATAATGAAGTAATTTCTACAGAAAGACGGTAATCCTTCACGTTTAACTAAACAGAGCAATTAATCAATGAATGAAAAACTCTGAAACTTGATATTGTTTTACTTGGAAAGTTGTTTACTTTATTAGGTGGCGGTTTTTTCATTTTCAACAGTCTCAATGTATACGTTGAGGTATTAAGTTCAGATCAACTGTACACTAGTCGGATGGTATAACTATCACAATTAACTTGTTTACGTTCAGCCTAAATAAGTAATCATCAGTCTTACTGAACTACTTTGAAACCTACTTTGACAGTAAACTTTAATTTAATTAGGTTGTTTATATTCGTCATAGACTAGTCTTAGTTGGGTACCACTGAAAACTATGGAACAATGGACAGTTGTTTCGCCCTCATGAAATATTACTAAGTAGTGCCTACCCTTGATTTCGTTAAGAAACCAGACTTAGAATCTTCAGGTCTCGCAGCTAATGCTTAACTGTCAACACAAATGTACCGGCGCCCTGTGGTAGAATTCACACTTTGATAAACACCAAACAACTTCAAGTGAATTGTTAAATTTGTGAAAACTTTTCTTCAATTTAAATTGTTGTTATCAACAAAAAAGCAGGTTGATTCTAGTGAATTAATCAGGTTTCTAAAAAATTTACTATTTGACTGAATCAAGTTCTTGCTGAGTTAAATGCAGTGTAGTTTTATTTTAACTTTTGTATTAAGTAGTATAATGTTACAATAACCGATTCTTTGGACCAAATATGCATTTTATTGAAACAAATTATCATTCAATACCTATACAAGTTCTAACTACTCATAAGCATATTCCATAGATAAAAGATGAAATAAGTGAAAATAGATTAATTAACATGTCACTAGGTTTGTACTCAGCTCTACCTTTTTACAATAATGATAATAATTGATGTAGGACACCAGGTTGATGTTAATGAAGCGTGCTAAGACATCAACTAGATTCTGATTAATTTACTATAATATTTACGTGTAGGTCCGACTGCACACAATTGAAGCTATTGGCATCAATCTTAATCAAACTGACTACTTTGTCTGTGAGAACAACCACTTTACCTACAGTTAACTCATTAGAATACAGACTAGAATGGCTAAAAATAGGTTTTGTTTCGCTTCACTTAATTGACTAAATTATTACTTATATCACTTATATTTCGATATCGAAATTTCCATTGTTGCTTTATATTTGTATAATCATTGTATTGTTTGTACTTTAATGTAACCGTAATTAATATCCAATTTCTAATCAAACTCTTCAGTCTTCTAAACAGACATTAAACAATCTGCCGATTCCATGACTAGATATTTTAATCTCATTTATTCATTCGTTTGAACCATATGATTATAGTCATTTACCCTTGTTTTTCTTATTCCACAATACAAATAACTCAGATATGTATTTCAAGTAAATGTTCATCAGGTTTAGTCACGAAAAGAAATCTTTATTCAGAAGAGTTGAACTAATTCGACTATTAGGAATGAATACAAAATACAAAATGGACAAGATCTTGGCATTCAGTTCTGCTTATTAAGTGTTAAATAGGCTTCAATGGTTTATGCTCCTTCATCTACTAGGCATAGCTGAGAAGGTAGAAATTACAGCCTACCTGACCAAAATGTTGACTACAAAATGCCCATATTTAATGTCTCTTTCTTTTATGACTGTCATTACTTATGCATGTATATTTGTTACTTTGTTACTGATGTAAGTTAGTAATTGGAAAATGTAAATCAACGTGTACTAGACATCTATACAATGTAAATGTAAAAAGATGATAGAATTGTTTATTGATGAATATGTCGACTAACAAAACAATATTTAGTTATCATTAAAGATTATTGCATCAATCTGATCACTAAGCAAATTTGTGTATCATTAGTCAGTAGGTATTATGTAATCCTTAATTGTTCAATTGAACAGCATATCAAATTAGAATTGTAACTGATAACAATTTAATGACGATATTTTGTTTTATCTAATTTAATAATGCAAATTAACTCATTAATTTATTCATTTAATGAACTGAATTAAAAAGTCACCATAGAAGGACTAAATAAATTACGAAAATATTTTCTAATTGAACTATCCAACTGCTTTTAGTTATACACCCAACCCCCTATTCATCACCTATCACCTACTTTATAGTTAGTTGATACCCATAACAGATACATTTTTTCTGAATGTCATTAAATGTATGATGACTGAATATTCTCATGGTTTCAAACTTAGATCTTCAAGGGTATGTTTTCATTTTACAGCTAAGGATTCGTGCAGGTTTATGTACTCAGCTTGAGTTACATATATATATATATATATATATATATATATATATATATATATATATATATACGTGTTGAATGGGAATTCCACGCCATTACTCAGTTACATTAGTCATGAAACAAGTTATTCATCAATGAATAACTATTTCAATTTAATCGAATTTCAATGTGATCTTGAGTACTGTTAGAGGTATGAGGGCAGTTATCACTTCCTTGTTGCCCACATCTTGGAAGGGTTCTTCCTGAGGTACCTGTGTAAGAAAGTGGATTAGGAGAGGTCCTGATTACCCGAAAATTTGACCGCTGTGTCCAGGGAACAGCTGTTTGAGGTCGGTCACCTATATTAGTTGATGCTCCGGTTGGCAGAAGAGGCATCGGTCTCATGATTTCCAAAGAAGTCTGGCTTTCATCATGAGGCGTCATAATTCTTCGAAGTGAAGGCTTCCCAACTCCCAGGGCGGAATTTGAGGGATTTAAATGGTTTTTAATGATTCGCACTTTTCTATCGTAGGTATTGTTTTCATGGGATAGGGTTGCTAATCCCATGCTCAATCCTCCTTCTTTATCGGGGTTTGGGACCAGCAGTAACCCCTGAAGGATTCTAGGCGGAGTTCAAATTTACACTGAGGTAATCACAATTATCATGAATTTTAGTTATTTTTCTGTATAGAATAAGATATAAGTTAATATCGTTTTCATGTTCACAGTGATGTTTTCTATGAATCTGATTGAATTAATCAAAGTAATTTTGATAGCTGTGGCTAGATAATGACTTACAATTAGGACATATTCGGAACTAAGTAGATTACAGAAAATGATTATTTTCATAGATCAAATGTTCGATTTCTGATTGTTTCTAAACTCTTCAAGAGATTATCTATTTAATACTCAATTTACCAGTTCAATTGTTTAGAAAATGAATTTTTTGCCCATAGATGTTTACTTTCATTTATTTTTGTTTACTGACCTTATTATTATCATTATTACCATTATCTATTTTACTGTAGCCACTTATCCTTACTTGGCCCCCTCTATCATCCATATCCTTTATGACTAGTTACTTTGAGTGTATTTTTCGATTTACATCATGAATTAGGTTCATATATTTACTAGTTCACTAAATTTGCTCAATATTATTTGGATATGAAATATTTTTGCTACTGTTTACCAATCAACTTAAGTTCTGTATAGTAAAATAGATCGATAAAAGTCGTAATGAATTAAATGGAACTATTATACTGCTTTACAAGACACTTTTTATGTGTTTGCCAAACTGATAATTTGAAGTGATGTGAATCAGATTCACGGCATCTATTAGATGAGAGCCTACAAGTAATGCGGTTTGATTGATATGCCTATGAATAGAAAAGAGCTCATTAAACTCACCAATTTTAGCAAAACTGATTAAGGAAGTATGAAATTTCAAGGAAGTACATGCTTAAAGACAGTCATTTAATAGACAATTAAAACATTCTTATTTTTAAATTAAATCGAAATGTGACTAGCAAATGGAATCCAGGATGCGTGTTTCCTCTCCTTCGCCCTATTTGGAACTCCTATTTTTATCTTGAATTCATTATACTCATTTACCTAAGTACAAACTATGAAATCAGCTGATTCCATGAAGTAGAATTTCAAATAGTAAACTTGTTCAAAATAATTCATTTCTTTACATTGTATGATTTCAGTGATTATGTGCATTAACATACACTTATGAGAGCAACAATGAATTCGCTAGCTTTAGTATTGAAATCATTTGAGTTTAACAAGTTCAAACTTTCTGAACTTTGCATAAAATTTACAAATTAATATCAACTAACATTCACTATAGTTCAGTAATTCATGATTTTATTCAGAGATTAGTTTGAATCACTCAATAAGAATAAGATTTACAGAATAGAATGAATTCATCAGCTTATTTTGAAGTATCTATTCAATTGTAAAAAAAAAAAAAGAAACAGCGAAACATTACAAGAAACTTTATAAATTTAAGTGTTCAACATGCATCATCAGTTGAAATTGAGGTAAATGTACAGAATAATAATTAAGGTAGATATTTACTTGTAATTATAATTGAATTGGTTGTGTATTTGTTAGCTGCAAATTATAAATAGATACAATGTAGATACAGTTGCTAAACAAGTGAGAGAATGATGGGAATAATGTAATCTTTGGAAAACTAAAGCAAAAGAGTATCATAGTCCTAAAAGAAATCAAAATAGATAATTTACATAAATATTCAATGAATTTCTGAATGAAAATTATTTTATCCTATGAACATCTGGGTGATTGTGTAATACAAACTAATTATTACATTCACCAGTGTAATGGAAAGCATACCATGCTAGCCTTCTGAATACATGGGTCAGGTTGAAAACGTTTGAAAGCAAGTAACTCTACAAAAAGCATTAATATTGGTGTTTATTGTCTGTTGATAATTGTAAATACTTTCGAAACATTTACATTATGTCCACTGTCAAACAAATTTCTTGAGTATGAACTTGTGAAAATTATGCTAACTTTCAAACATAGTTCGTCCTATTAAAAGAAATTCCTACATACTTGTTACCACGAGTATATGTGAATTCGTAAACACAGTTGAATGTTATATTTAAGTTGGATTGTGACTGGCAAGTGGAATCCAGGACGCGCATTTCGTCCTATTTAGTACTCATCGGCTGGATGTACCTGTATCCCGATATTGATGTTTACACTGGGATTCAAACTTAGTCCGCTTCGTGCCAAACGCCACCTCGTTCACTACTAGATTACTGTGTCCAGACAGTTACACTTGTGCAACGGGTACATATATCCTGGATTCCACTTACTAGTCACAATCCAACTTAAATATAACTTGTGTACTACAGCTATAAAGAGACAATCCGCTCAGGGTGCACACATGGCAACAGAGGTTGACCAGTTTCAGTCCATTACAAATCGACGGAATGATACAAGCCTATTCTAAATTACAGTTGGATGTTGTTCTTGGATTGTCAAGATTTATGAAAAGATTAATTTCAGAATAATAACAACAAGAAATTCAATCGGTCAGTGATACAAGAATAAAGAATGTTCAGCAAAAGAAATGCTTCTTTTCAATGATGTCATTTACAATGACCATGCAACGAAAGTTACCAAAACAAAATGATAAAAAATTAGAACACTTCACTTATCAACTCAGTTGTGTAGTAGTCTTTAAAGGAATGCTTAATGGGTAGTGCGGCGGAGAAATCGTTGACAATTTTGTGAGATGAAAACATACTCTCATGAAGTAATTGTCAACTCAATGAATATAAAGAAAGGAATAAGTAAATGAACAGAATTTTGACTTTAAATGGTAGATAGCTAAACCAGTACATGATTATTTAACATGCATGCCTTTGAAGCCCATTCTTCTGACCTTATTGATGAATCTGGAGTAGCTGAGTGTTTAGAAATTAGTAGCTGTAGACGGACAGAACTATTGATTAACAAAATTAATCCTTTGGAAAACCAGGAAAGATGGAATTTATAAACAGTTTTTAAAAGTGTTAGCTTTGTGTGATCAACGTAAATTGCTTCAAAACAGGAAATAAACTTGCACATTCAGACTGATGTAGCCCTGACCATCAGTTTAGCTTTCTTAACTTCACTAATCAATACCTGGTAGAAAACACAGTACAGAGCAGAATAATATAAAATGTTTCTTGTAAAGCGTACGAAGGTCCATTCTTTAGGATATTGGCAATCACCTTTCCTTAGGAGTGATTATGCATGAAATGACTTTTGTTTTCAACTGTTAGTATGCTTTTCATGAAGTTTTTGGTTTCAGGTTCCCCTTTATGACCTTCGAGAGATAACTGTTATATCGGGCGATGCAAGAGGAGCAGCTGACTTCCTGAATTGCCTTCCAGTTGATCGTTTTATTTATTCTCAGTGTATGTACATCAATTATCTTATTTCTATTATCGTTATGTTTTCATCATTCTAACCCTCTATCAGACTTATAGACTGCATCATACCGTTTGTCATTCAGATGCTTTAATCGATTAAGCATGTGTCTGTACCCTCAGTTCCTAGTCACTAATGTCTTTGTTTCATGTAAATGTTGTTTTTTATTGGCGCAATGAGTGGTCAAGTGAGTGATATCAGCTATCGAAACTCTTCAGCATCTCATTAAGCTTGATTTCGTCGTTAAGGAAATGGCATTAAAATATTTTCTATAAAAGTAAAAGTCATCAATTAGGGTTCGAGTAGTACTTTCTTTATTAATTAGAAAATAATCAGCTACATGAGAGCCCAGCGGTGACCCCATTGATACCTCATTAGGTTGTCAATAAGAATCACAGCTAAACCTAAATTACGCGCTGCAGTTACAAGGGAGAAGCTATTCATTTAGATGTTGTTTTTTAAATACCGATGTCTAAAATGTTGTTTACAGTATAGTCGAATAAAGAGAAATTGTCTTGGTAAGCAGAACATTTTCAAATAGAGAAACAACATATAATAATATTATTCTTTTGTTCTCTACGAAGGTCATGAAATCGTGAAATAACAAGACCGGATGGTCAAAAAGGCTAGAAAGAATCCTGATCGATGACTGTATTATCTTCTTATATTTAAGGGCTTTTATGAGCTGTTGTTCAACTAGTTCAATGGCTTCCTTTCGAGAGCTGTCTTTGGAGAATCAATCTATATCTAAAATGTTGAAAGATATTTTGTTAATATAATCCTGGCTATGCGTAAGCAATAATTCAGCTCAATTACCCGAACAGTTTGTCACTGAATCTTTATATTTCAAAAGATCAAGTAATTGGAATTCGTGTTTTTTGATAGCTTTGATAGCTTTGTATGTGCGAACTGGCAGCAACAATTTAATAATAATGTTTTGAGCTGTTGAAGATCCTTTCTGCATAGTGGATTAAATTCATTTCACTTTGAAATAAATTTTGAAATTCATTTTGTTTCATTTCTGGTAGTCTACTTTTAATCTCGTGGATATTGTTCCATGAGAGTGGCATTCAGAGATCGGTGACTGATATGAATATAATTACTCAAGAGCACTTCTTTCACTATCAATTAATCTTTGTCAATCTTAAATCTACTAAAGAAACCCATCGTATCATTTATAGAAGAGTGAAAAATGTCCAAAAAAAAATCTTTTCAATGATTCTATCGAAAGTATACATTTAATGTAAACTCCACATATTTATCCTCTTCTAGAAGTAAATTCATGTAAATTCATTCCTTAGCAAAGCGTTGAATAACGGGTATGTTTGCATTATTGAAATTCCTTAGTATCATTTACTTGTACCTTATAACAACATTTCGTTGATCTTTTACGACGTTACACACAAATGTTATTGAAGCAATGAGAAATCATACGAATAATAATTCAGGCTAAAACAATCTCCATTCAACTTGAACAAACTGACAGTTGATATTGATCAACCAACATGCATTTTCATTTTATTAAACTTTGGTGATAGAATTCATTCTGGAATTTTGAATTATCATTGTTTACTAAAAGTGATATAAAGACTTTAAAGTTTTCTTTAGCACTGGTCACATTCAATGATATGTGACCCAATTCAACTGGAGCTACATTTGTTTTTACTTTTTTTTAAATATTAAACGCTTTAAATGCTAATAAGTTAATGGTTTTGACAAGCAGACCAACACAATCTGCAGAATCATTTGAAACTTGCCTATATCCTGTCGAAGTCACATGGTTTACATTATAACTTTGTTTTCATTATGAATACTCTAAGTTACAGATAAAATTCTTATCATAGATTTGCTACAATTTGTTAGCCAAACTTGGAGAATGAATGCTCTTTGTGGTAGTTTAAATTGTCTTAAACTGTCCAAAAATCAATATAGAATGTGCTAAATACACATTGCCGCTCTAAGACTGCTCAATGTTTAACTACATACTTGCTTGGTTTTGTAGAGTAATTTATATTAGGCACATAGGAAGCTATCTTTCCGATTGCATTTCTAAGCATTATCTGGAATGATTGTCAAAATAAAAATCTCAATAATTCTCAGTGATGTAATTCCTAAACACTTAGTTCACACAGAAACAGCTCTACAAATAGGTGACGCGTTAAGTAATCTCAATCAAAACGAATAAATATGATAATTCTGATAATTTATTTCTATAAGATTCACCCCTCTGATCACAAATGGAACACATTAACAGCCTGATTTCTCCCATGGTGACAAAAATGTAAACAACACTATGTATTTCATCACTACTAATTTTCACAATTTCCAACTCCACTTATTACATAATCGCTCAACTATTAGTGAGTTTGACAATCATCTACAATTCATTTACACATCACTGTCTCAGTCACGTTGAAAAACTCTTTCAATCACCACCCAAGTGAAATAATGTCCAACTACTTTGTTGTAAATTGATGAAAAATTCCAATCAGCTAACTGAGAATACGATTGCAGTAAATGATATTGAGTAAATGATATTGTCGAGATGATTTTCTTTGTTGTAATGATTTCTCTTCTTTCCCAACCGATCCATCTGATTAACGTACAATCACATAACAGCTGTATTTGTCACCGTTTACTCTGATGCTTGGCTGAACCATTGTGAGGATTATCCTCTAAAGAAAGAGATTTCAGAAAGTTAAGTTTTCTCAATGATAGTTTCACTTAGTTAAATTTTCCCGGTGTTGCTGTTCTCATAATTGTGATTTTGTAAATGAATGTAGATTATCAGTTCGTTTTGGCGAATATGTCAGTAATAATGTACGAAGTCGTGATTGATGAAATAATTACAGTGTAATTGTTTAAATGAATGTATAAGTCGGCCTGTCGGACATTATTACAGGACCATAACTTTATCAGTTAAGATAATTCATATGATAACACTAAATCACTTGATGTTTTATCAAGCAACCGGGTATAACAAATCATCGAGCAGAAATCACCAATGCGTAGTGGTAACTGGGACTTATTAAGATGTTTGTTGGGAGTCAGTAAATCATGCTACATTAGTAGGGTAAATAATGCATAAATTCTTTTTATACTCATAGGACAAAATATTGTAAATGACCTCTTCAATAAGCATCTATAAATTCACTTGTTTCTGTGGAGCAAGGTATATCGGTTGTTCAATACGTGTTCTATTCAGAAACATTCAAGAATACTTTTCTGCCCGGTTGAATTAGAGGTAGAATAATAAAACATCTAGTTACCACCAGCCACCATATTAACAATCATGCATTCTTCAAAGTACAGTATATAGTAAACAGAAATTTTCCAAAGGCATTATATTTCCAACTCTTATGCATTGTTATGTCTGTCAACATATACACCAATAAAACCGGAACTTTGTATATTCTACTCATTCTACTCTAGACACAGTTAACAAGTTTCCATATTATATTGTCAGATTAACCACAAATCTAGTGCAAGCAACAGCATCATCGTAATGTAGAATGAGGTAGGGCAAAAAGAGGTCATTTCACTGAAGCATAATATCTTTTTTCCCAACTTAAGTTGTGTTCACTAATACATAGAGTTAAGCACATATATCGAAAGAATAGTAAGGAGAATTACTGCCTTTATTTTTGAGTACGTATCATAAAATCTCAGGCTACAAAGCAAATACACTTTACAGTAGTGTAATTGCTTGGCATTTGTTTGACAGTCGACATGATGTTGAAGTTACGAAATCCCTCAAGATAACTAATAAACAAAATGAATAAAGATTTTTTTCTATTTCGTTGAAATACTTACTGCCAAACTATTTCAACTAGCTTTATGTAATAAAAAAATGGCACCTCTATCACTCTCACTTTGCTATAACAATTTCAATTCATGATTTTATTATGCGGCTGCAGATAATCATTTTGTTGTCATCAAAATGTCATGACACAGTTTTAATTTCTTAGTCAATTTCTTTCAAATACTACGTAATGAACAACTTGTATTGCCCTGGGTTACTGGAAATCCAGCAACTACAGTCTCGTGAATTTTATTTTTTAGAATATTCTTGTATTTCTTAATATTAATGAATAGTTAACAAAATCATATTCACCGCTTTCATAATTATTATTTTTTCATTATTCTCCTTTTATGTTAACTGCAAATCTAATCAAGGCATTTTTTTTTTCATATAAAGTAGGCATACACATTTTGTTTCTAATCATTCATAACATTGTTTCCAGGTGATAAATCAAATGAAAAGAATCCGTAAAATATCGTTCTATTAGTAACGTTAGTTGTTCCTTCTATTTTCAAATTACATATCTTATCAACCAATGAAAACAATTTTACAATAGTTTAAATTGTTTATTGGTTAGTATGTATGTGTGTGTGTGTGTGTTGTATACTCAACATGTATTCATCTACTATTTTAATGGTTGTATTTATTAAATAAATGAATATCGGAAAATGTTCTAATACGTAAATGTGATTTATTTAAACGTACAGAAAGTATGTGCTCATCATCAGGGAATATCAGCAATACCAAATTACCACGTCGTACTTCTGTGACTCCAGTTACAAGAAAATCATTAGAAGCTATTTCACTCAGTAGAAAATCATTGTGTAATAATGTCACAATCAATACTTCGTCTAATGAATTAATTTCATTCTCACCGTCGGATAAATTACGTCGTATGTCTATGCTATTTAGTATTGATCGAGTGAAAACACGTGAAGCCATTATGGCTGCACTGGAAGATCCTGCAAGAACTGAATTTAAACACCTTAAAATAGAAAATGAATATCTAACAAGTGAATGGAAACAAATACGTAAAATACTAGAACATTTACAAACAGATTATGAAACAAGTCGTCCATTGGATCCACTGAGACGATATAAAAATCTACAAAGTATGATCAAACGTACTGTTATGCATATACGTATTACTGAGCCTAGTTCATTGAAGAGACTTTCCATACATCCAAACAATTCAGGTGATATTCCTTTACAAGGCGATGTTTTGCAAAGTGAGACAAAAACTAAAGAAATGCAAAAGCGTGTTGGAGAAATATGTGATAGTAAGTATTCAGTAATTTACGTTTTTTTCTTTTGTTTAAATCAAAAAAGTGCTCAACACTGATGAACATTATTGCACTACACAATCACATAAGGTAGCTAAAAGATTTAAGGATTACATAATCAAAATGTAAGGACTCATTGACAACCATAGAAATTTCCACTGCTATTCTGTTCTACATTTAGTTTGATTGTGAATTAATTGTAATTCGTATTTAACAAAACATCTAACTGTTTAACAACCTCGTTGTCCTACAATCACTCATCAAACTCTATTTCATGGCAGCCTTCTATTAATGATATTTTTTAAATTTATCAACATTTTAAAATGTCTAAATAAGTATTGCCTGTGTGAAGTTGGGAAAATATCTAGAAAGGAACTTTATGAAGGTTAGTGTATTATGAAAATGCCTTTAATGATCAACTGACGTTGCATACAGAGCTGAAAGGCAATATATTCAATGTAGCACATTCTTCATTTGCCTGCCTTAAAGTGTATAATTTTTGTCTGTGTGCTTTTAAAAACCAGACGGTTCTATTAATAGGAAGTCGCTAAAGATATTCAGTTTTACAGGTCGATTATTCAGTAACTGAGGTCCACCATTAGTTTTAAGTAATAGACTGAAAAATGTTTATTATAAAAGATGTTCTTCGCCATTTAGTAGATGCGTCAAATGACTTTCAATGCAGTTAAACTTTACGTATATGTCAAATGTGAATTATTTTTCTTTTTGATTGAGTGTCCCACATCCGTTTACAACAGTAGATATCTCTCCACTCATCTAATCTTTTTATCAATACAATGACGAAGTATTGTCCCCTAACCTAAACTTTTTACTCTTACTTATTTATGCAGAAATATTCCTAATATTTTGTTTACCAAACAGTAATTGTTAACTGTCTTGTATAAAGTCATTAACTGCTGCATATATTACTGTCACTGAATATTATGAATAATGGTAACTTGCACAACAAAGTTGTCACCACATACTATTCTCATCTCCCGCTATGTATCAGATCCTTCAATCAGTCCGTAAACGTTGGTTAATTTCAACTGATTAGCACCACTTAAAATCAGTCATTTTTTCAAGTCACTTAACTTAGTAACTTAGTGTAATTGAATACGTATATTTTACTCTACATTGGTAAATAAAAATAAGGAATCGTTTGGCACTAAGTTATTAATTTGAGGGGAGATGTAACTGCAATACCTAACTAATAATGCAAAAATAGGATTATGAAATAACTCTGAGGCTCCTTTGTCACTCTGGTGTCCACTGGGTAATCTTCTCTTTTACTAAGTTATGAATGACAGTATTTTGTCATAAAACGACATCAAATAGACATATGGCAACTAAATGGTAGTGAAAGATTGTTATGTTTTAGTCTTATGGTTTTGTTAGCACACATGTAGTTAAGTGTACATAAAATATAACCAATGAAAAGTGAAATGATCATAGGCGTCTACTAATCAGTGCATTTTGTGAAATCTTCCTGAAATCAACTAAGGAAATGTATATTCCTATAATATGATATTCGTTTTTAAGTAAAGTAACTTGTCGTATTAAAGAGAATGGATATCAAGAAAGTATAATCAGAAGAACTTCATACATTTAACAATGGACAAATATAGTTTAAAGATGAAAAATTGATGAATTAGATAATTATATAAACTATTAAATTAATCTCCTGGTAGTTTTTTTTATCAAAAGTAGACATTAGCTACAGAATCATTGACAAGTAAACAATAATGGGTGAATATTTCGCCGTATTCTATGTATTTCTCATAGTAGTTGCACATAAATTGCAGTGGTTGAGATTTACACCATTGGATTCACTTGTATAGCACTTGATAGCAATCTTTCTTATGTCCTCATTGGTAACTGGTTTTCTACTCTATTGTACCCAGTAAATGTTACAATGGCGTTATCGTTTCACATTTGCCCTGAATGTTCACTTTCCACTATGCCTTTTTTAAAAATTCATGTATAAGTTTGTCAATAAGTAACGATAATCAGTAATCATTTCAGTACTTTATAAGTATTTCGCACTCAAATATACAGTTGACTTTTAAATCATTTTCAGAAACTTTAGTTTAAAAGTTCTTAGAATAATTATTGTTCCAATTCTTATAACTTAACAAAATGGTTTAGTAACCTGACAGTTATTTTCTTCTTATGCAAGTAATGGATGATGGTTACACAAAATGGCAAGCCGATTGATATTAAAGGTGTAAGTAATTTAAATATCAACGTAGTTTACATTTTATAGGTATCTTCGTCCAAAAATGAACGAAAATATTTACAAAACTTGGGCGCCGAGTGTATGTATGTATGTAGTTTACATTTAGTAGTGCACTCACTTTGAGGATTCATATTCCTGTAAGTCTTTCATGAGAAATGACTTTTGAGGAGTCTGTACAAAAACGGGATATCAGTTCCATATTTGAATTGTTTAAAAATTCCCATGTTTATCAAAAACAAAGACATTTGAACAAAGAATATTCTTCTTTTCGATAAATCGTCATCACGTTCTACATTTATTCGTTCTAAAGTATTAGTCACAAAAATAATCAGTCCTCAGGCAGATACAACATCATTTAGATATCAAGGATAATTGAATATAAATTTTTTCACTTCAGGTTATTTATAAAATACGAATGTTAATGTTGAAATAATCATCAACATCATCATCACGTAACTTGTAAAAGGTAAACGACAATTGTGATAAACAAGATTATTAATCAAATATTTGTATCTAGGTCTCTCTGTATATGGGTGACATAGGAGATGGTGGGGGTGGTAGCAAAATACAATTAGATCAAGTGATTGTAGACAAAGGTCAAATCCTATTTAATATGAAACCGAATGGGTAAGAGTGGAGTGAACGATAATCATAATTCGTCAAATTGTAACAAATAACAATAATAGACGTAATTACAATCAGTTCATTTGTTTAATCTTAAAATGTGATATTCAAATTCATTCTGTATACTTTGATTAATAATAATAATAATAATAATAATAATAATAATAATAATAATAATAATAATAATAATATGGAAATGCATATCCAAAGGGAGAATACATATGCATTACCCTCCCGGTTTCATTTTAAGTAGGATTTGACCTTTATCTACAAACACTTGATCTAATCGTATTTTGCTACCACCCTATCCACCTATGTCACCCATATATAGAGATACCTATATACACGTATTTGACTTATAATCTTGTTTATCTCAATTGTCGTTTACCTTCCACAAGTTCCATATTTCTTCATTTTAATAGTCGCTTGTGATGTTTCTTATTTTCAAAAATCATTGTAACTTTCAAAATTTTTCTTTATATTCGTATCGGAGTTAGTCCTGGAATTTTTATTATTTTAAGCGACTGTTGAGATAGTAAATCAGTGCTGTGCGTGATTTGTTTGCAACTCTAAACAGGTCAATCTCAGAAAAACAGTCTGAAATTCATAGTACATTCTACATTCTTGTACATCAAGCTTAATTAACAGAAAATGAAAACTAAATATCACACTAAATGATCTGTGAAATTTGATGTAAGTAGACTTTTTGTTGAAAAATATGATGAACGATTCACTTAATTACAATGTGACCGAATGGTAACTATCAATGTTACTGAACTATTGAATTGAAGCGTTTGCCTACTTTAAATGAATTCACATTCAACAACACAACTTGTTAGATGAATATTGTTTCTTTGATACAGAATTACATAATTCTATACGGTATATAAATAAACAATTTAAAATGTAAACGATTGTGACAGGTGATCATTCATTAATGGAATTTTATGACCAGATTGTTGAATTCAGTTGTCATTATTCTCTTGTTCTATCCACCTTCCCACTTTATTCACTTTTATTCATTCAATCAATTAAAATTAAAATTAATTCATTGAAATGTAATAAACCATATGAAATTCATTTTGATTAGAAACAAAATCACTTGATCATAAAATCGCTTGAAAGTTATGAGTATTTCCCACTTTCAAGATAAACCTCAGAATAAAACAATTTCAATTAAAAAGAAACAAAACTAGTCGTATCAACAATCTACGCATATTTAGGCATTGAAATTAACTCACTATTTATTCATTTCTATTTCTGTATTGATATTAGATTATTACAAATAGTCAAGTATAAATAACAAATGAAATCTGAATCAAAATGGTATATACACTGTAAATTAGTTAAAATTTATTTCATAAACATATTTGTATATTAAAGTGACTGGTGGAGTTCAGACTTGTTGGAAGTTAGATAGTTATCGTCAAGTGACAATGGATAATTGTCGTGCCATAAAATTGATGGAAGTGGCAATTTTATCATTGAATGCAGACTCAGTAGTGCAGAGGGTTAGGTGTTTGTCAGCCTGGAGCTCCTGTGGCGGAGTCTATAGTGAACACTGCCGAAGAGTTCCACAGTAGAACAAAATGAGCTGTCCAATTCTCTCTTGTTTTCAATAGTGCACTCCCTACATTAATTTGTGACGTATTCAATGAATACTAAATTACGTTGACTAGACGGAAGTTGATCTATATATTTTGCCTTATTTGAGGTTTACTGATAGAGTTTATGATGTTCCCAATGATAACTAGACTAAATATACATCATATATAACAAAAGTATTAGTCCCAATTCTAAATCAACGTCTCCTTCTTTAACAGACTATGGTATTTTGTGTGAACCATAGCATTATTGAGGAACTTTCTAAATCCTTATTTATCAATTACGGAATATATTTAGCCTGTTAGACCTAATGAAATATGGTGTATACCTTTGTGCTTCACTTTTATCATAAATAATATGAATTTATCTCTGTAATTTGACTCTACACATTAATGAGTTGTTTCACCTTTATTGGCGTTTATTAAGTCACATTTGATTGATATTGGTACGATATAACTGAAAACCAGTGATCACTGGACAGCTATCTAAGTGGAACTAAAACGGAAACGGGTTAAAGTTAACTATAATTCCAGTGAATTGAGCACTTTTTACTTGATCTACTGAAATGAAACGTTAATACACCAATCAACGACTTATTACAGTATATTTATGGAGTTGATGTTAATCTTATGTTGTCCTTCATTAAGGAAAAATTTATTTACATTATTGGTGTATTAAAGTGTATGAAGTACACAAGATCAGGTGAATGCATTTCGACTCGTAGTATTCTACTAATCATATATTTAGACGTTCTATAAATATAGAATTTGTGTTTCCTAGTGCAACTATAGACTTGATTCGTACTTAGCGACTGTTAAACTGATAACGTACCGTATTTACTTTCTTGATGATATTTGTACTGGTGTACAATAATAGAGACTGTTTATTTGTATAATCACTGTATAACTTGAAGTTAGAAAGGAAGTATCTAGTAATCAGTGAGTTCGATAATATTGAACAATATTGTGAGATTGTCTTTGAGTCTTCTCAGAGATAGTCTACGACCCTCTGGTTCACAAATTAAGTCAGTAGATGCAGTGTAAACATTTCAACAATTAATTAACAGCAGCAAAGTCATTTATTTGAATGAGTTACTGGTATAATGTTTTCGTGGGTTTTGAACCACATTCTCTCGATTTGTTGATAGATTTTAGTTGACTATACCTACTTAATATTCTAAAATTTAAATCAGTGCTCTGTTTATCAGTCCTTCTACATTTTATGATTCATTAGATGTTTAAAACTTTCCATGTTTATCAAAAACAAAGACATTTGAACAAAGAATATTCTTCTTTTCGATAAATGCTCATCACGTTCTACATTTATTCGTTCTAATGTATTAGTCACAAAAATAATCAGTCCTCAGGCAGATACAACATCATTTAGATATCAAGGATAATTGAATATAAAGCTTTTCTCTTCAGGTTAGTTATAGAATACGAATGTTAATGTTGAAATAATCATCAACATCATCATCACGTAACTTGTAAAAGGTAAACGACAATTGTGATAAACAAGATTATTAATCAAATATTTGTATCTAGGTCTCTCTGTATATGGGTGACATAGGAGATGGTGGGGGTGGTAGCAAAATACAATTAGATCAAGTGTTTGTAGACAAAGGCTGAATCCTACGTAAAATAAAACCGAACGGGTTAGAGTTTGTAAAATGGAGTGAACGATAATCAAAGACGTTGTTGTATCTGCCTCAGAACTGGCTATTTTTGTGACTAATAATTTTGAACGAATAAATGTAGAACCTGATGGAGCATTTATCTTTGTTCAAATGTCTTTGTTTTTGATTCATTAGTTGTTGCTAAATAGTTTGTCATAATACAATTCACATTATGTTCTTTTATTTTTCTTTATTCACATTCATTCTCTTATGTTCATTATAACTTCTAACTGAATTCATCATTTATTATTTTTGAATGCATAAATTCTTTAAAATACTTCAGCATCTGTTCATTAGTTCATTATGGAATGATTTTCTTGTCATTTCTTCTTTTCTATTCTTTTATCTGTATGTTATAAAAGAGAATAAAATCAAATAAAATCAAATTATTTTCTTTTTTTTTAATGAATATTAATTAAAATCCAAGGTCGTAACAATAACAATTGTTACTATGATTATTATTATTATTACAATACGGTTAATTGAATATAAAGGTGCATGCATAGAATGTAATTAAGAACTATGTCATAGAATGACATTTTAATTTAATTTTTTAAGGTTATCAAAATAATGTCAACACATAGCAAACTATTCACAGGTTACTAGAATATTTTCATTGAAATCCCCTATCTAACTTATTCTACATCACATCTCATTATACCACTTATTGATGTTTGTCTTGTTCTATTCAATTCATGTGTAAAAAGAAAAAAAAAAGTAACATTAAACTAGAATGTTTATTTTGTTGTTGTCGTTGTTGTTGTTGTGATTGATGTTTTATTTTTATTCATGTTCTCAAATAAAATTCAATGAATAATTCAGTTTCTGTGTAAACAGTTGAAATTGTATCACGTGATTCATTTAATTATTACAAGTTAAATTATAAAATAGTTTGTTTCTATGAACATTTTAATTAACTAATTTAATTAATTAAATAATTTTATCATGTTTTTCTGTTTCCCCAGAAAAATCAATAGATTTTCTTGTTTCTTCTATGCAACTGTTGTATTGTATAATAATTTATTTGTTTTAATTTTCTTGTTGTTTTTCTAAAGTTAAAAATTTACTTTATTATTAATATTTTTTTCTTGTAGTCAATCAATTAGATGAAATAATTTTTTATGACTAAAATTAATTGATTGTTGTTTAATTCTTTTTTTTAAATTGAATTTTACCTACTAATTACGAATAAGTAGTTTATTGTTATCATTAAAATAATAATACAAATTATGAGGATAATAATATGAACTTGACATTGAAAGATGTAGATCATCTGAAAAATGTGTTGTATACAAAACATTTCAACATTTACTTGATAAAAGACTTTCTATGAAGATAACTGAAGTTGGGTGATGAGAATTATGTCTACAAAAGCCAACTGATAATGTTTTGACGCCTACACTGTTAAGTAACACCATTGTGTCTTACTAGGCTTATACATATCTTCATAACCCTAAGGTCTGATTAATACTAATTTGATCACAGATGATGTCACTAGTGTTCACTGACAGTTTGGATAACAAATTTCTGTAAAAAAGCGATATGCTAAGGTGATAGTGAAATAGCGTGTATGTAACAATATTCCTCATCCCACGAGGAGTAGGCCTAATGACTGATATGTTCGAATATCACGAAGGGTGGTAATTTGTCAGAGATTTCAGATACAAATTAGTAATGAGTTTTCGTTAGTAAGTATGTTAATTTTAAGCTGTTTTTAACCGCCCAACAATACTCATTAGACTAGTAGTGGCACTGAGATTGAAAAAAGAGAACTTAATGAGCAATGAGAACTAGATAAACGCATCATTTCTTTATTAAAATAGTCATGAATAAATTTGATTCTGTAGATCTAACCCGGTGAAAATGCTTTCAGCACATTGTGTTTACATTCAGCAGTCAGTTTTGTTTGGACCTTCAATTAGCTGCTTTACAGTCACATTAAGGATATCTTGAGAATGTTACAGTCTCCTGTATAGTAAGCACAGTTTATTTTCAATTAGCGGAGTCTAAAATGTAAATCACTGTTGAAATATTCAAGTGGGTTTAACTAAGAGCTAGACGGAGGAAAAATATATCTGTATGAATCATTGTGAATTAATAAACACGATGTTCATTTAAGTCATTGTAAAATGGACAAAATGTTCTACTGTAATATGCGTATATTGCGGTTAACTATTTGTATTTTTAGTTTTGTTATTTGATCGATTACTTTAAGTCACATATTGATCAACGAATTCTATACATTCCGTATACAAGACCAGTTAACGATCAAGTTTCCTTCTTAAGTTAATCAACTTTAAGTAAATACTCTGTATGTTTAAAGTATGCGTTCATCATCACCTGGAGTCATATTACCAGGAATCAAATCCCGAGAGTGGTACTTAATTGTCTGTTCTATTAAGATCTTCTAACGTCATCACAAACATGAATCCATGTTAAGATTCATATCACTATCCAGTAAATCCTGGTTTTCTGTCCATTTTCAATTTATTTTCATATTGAATAAATAAATTTTTTACTCATTTCAATGGATAGTATTTTCTATAAAGATGATAATTGAATTTTTTCTAACTAGTAGACAGGCATACATTAATTAAGGTAGCTTTAGGCAATAAAATAATTTTTTATAACTAACAATAATCATATGTAAAACAGCCTAATAATAAATAAATAGCCTATTAGTTAATTTCAATAGGATAAGTGTCTTGATGTTTTATTGAAAGTTTCATTTATCTAAGTCAGTTATAGCATCAGTTAGGTAAATGTTTGAAACGTTGGGGGGGGGGTGAGGGTGGATGTTGAAAGTTGACACAATTAGTATGAAGTGAAAATTAATATCTTCTCTACAGAAACATCTCTACAAACATTCAGTTGCAAAGGAGATTAAGGTGAAAGATGACATTTGATACGTAGAACTCTTCACATAACATTAGCAATCAATTCAATTTAGATAATCGACTTGATTACCTGCAATTACTTATTGGTTTAATGAATTAATACTTTTCGGCAGAATGAATCAATGGAAAAATGTGATTATTCTCAGTAAATAACAAACATTCTATATTTACTTGGATTGGCAGTAATTTTCATTAAAACAATAAAGTTTAACAACCAGCACATTACATGGATGAATGGCGTACATTATCGTGATCTCATTCATTTATTGGTTCCTACATACTGCATCCCCGTAGAGTATAATTTATTTTTAAATGATATAAAAATCAGATCGATTTTATAGGTTATCTTACTATGAACAAAAGTGTTTGTGTAATCAACTCAGTAATATGAAAATCAGCATTTTTCACTATGAAACCAACTATCTATCTCAGAATCATGAAATGTGTTGAAACGTTGAATGGCATTGTAATTTAAAATGAATATTTTCTTCTAAAATATGTTTGTTTGAAATTCGATTATTTGCAATTTCAATATTCATAAACCATTCAAACATTTGACTATTCACTAATCAATTACTCGTTTGTATTCCTAATTATTCTTTTTTTTAATTTCATAAAACTTACTTAGATTGTATCATTTAATTTGGATTGTGACTGGTAAGTGGAATCCAAGACGCGCGTTTCGTCCTATTTGGGACTCATCTGCTGGATGTACCTGCATCCCAATGTTGATGTTCACAGTAAGATTCGAATTCAGTCCGTTTCGTGTCAAACGCCACCGCGTACATCACTAAACTATTGAGACAAGACAGTCACGTTTGTGCAATGTGCCAGTCACAATACAAATTAAATGATACTTGTGAATATTTGCTATACCGAGGCAATCCGCTCAGGATGCACATATAGCAACAGTAACTGACCAGCTTCAGTCTATAACAAATCAATGGGAATATACAAATTCATCCTACTACAATAGATTGTATTCAGTTTAGATGATAAAATCAAATGAATTGAGTACATGGTAGTTTCCAGGATAACATTTAGCTAGTTCAATGTAACTTCATACTGATTCAATTACTGAATCAATCATATCAACGTTGTTTTTGTTTCATGTCATTTGAAAATATCCGCTTAATGATTGGTAAAATCAGTGTATATTTTGTTTTCTTTTGATTTATTTTAATTATTATTCTTTTTTTTCATATTCTCAATGTTATTTAGATTTTACAATTGATGAATTAACTATACAAAATCGACGACTTCGTGATTTAAACGAACGATTAGAGAATCGTATACAATTAATAATACAAACAATAAATGAATTAGATTGTTTGTATCATTCTGTTAAAACTGACGGCTTCTTTAAACGGTACACAAGTTTAAAAGTTGCTGTAAAGCGTATTATTACAAATGATGATTTATATGATAATCCTTAACTAATGCATAATTCATTTGTTTTATTCAATAATATTAAATTGTAACTCTCTATTCTCTCACCTACAATGTATCAATTCATATTGAATTCTGTACAATTTTATGCATTTCAATTTTTTTTTTTTTTAATTTTATTAGTTTACATTAAAACACAAAATGTGATACAAATGATAATTGACATTGTTTCCTATCACTGTACAACTCTATTCAATTAACAGAACTATAAATCTGTGTAGTTAATAGTAAATGAATGTATTCAATAGTTCATAGAATGTAATTTTCAATTGACTATTGAATGAATTAATTTAACATACATTTCACATTTCTATTTCTTATTGAAAGTTACTGTTTACTTAATACTTTCCTATTTTTCTCTTCTCTATAAAGAAAAAAAAGAAACATTATAGATTTATTGTTTATTTTTAAACTGTGAAGATACTAGACATTTCAATGTTTTTACAGATTTTGTTTATTCATTTATTTTGTTCGCGGTGAATTAAATTTTCATTTTACTTTAAATGTTTTTTTTTTATTATTTTAAAATAATCTATTTGAAATTATATGACAGTTAAAGTGTACTAGTTACATAAACTATGAAATAGAAAATATACATTAGATTCATGAAATAGATTTTATGTTGAAGATGTAAAACTGAATAAAATCCGATAGATACTGACTGACATTTGACTTTCTCTCAAGTTCGTCGACAGTCACTTGAAATTAAAATCCAAACTTATAGGAATCAAACAGTGCTGAAGAATGTTTTATTCATAAGGAACAATTTCACATGAAACACTTGTGCAGCTGTTGCAAACCGATTAAAGAAATAGGTAATACCCTTCATTCAGCAGTTCTATAAAATTTTATTTTCAAATAGATGCTTAATCAACAACCAACTTTCACATCACTTGTTTATATAGAATATGTCTTATTTACTACATAAAGAGTTTCCAATGAAACTGCACTGTATAATAAATGCTAGAACCTTTAATGCCCAAACCGTAGGTGAAATTAGGAAGTAAGTCTAACTCTCTAAAAGCCTAGAAATGCATGTCATAAATGTAAAGTGTGTTACTGAAACACCTAAACAGAATGCCAGCGTATTTATTCGTTTAAACTAAACCAGACAATATGGGACTAATTGCTTAGAAAATTACTTTCCTAAGTTTATGAATAATATTGTCATCATTTTAAGGATAAATCACCTCCTGAATGGGTTGGGATACTTCAGTTGCATTTACTGTAACCATGACAACTAACTGAAATTCGATAATGTAATGTTCTTTTTATTTATATTCTTTCTTCATCATAACATTTCTTTACTTTCTATATATTTCACATAGATAATAAATAATTTGATTTAACAACATTTGTAAACATAAAATATGACGACAAGTAGATAAAAAGTCCGACTATTGAGTGAAAGAAAATGAAAATGTAGTTGTCAGTAAGTATTGAAAGTTGTTTTCTGCATAAACAGTATTCATAAAGTCAGTGAGCTTACGAAGCCAACATGTGCTCATCATCAACGTAGAACTGGACACATATGTCCATAGATTTAAGTTGAGATGCCCCATTAGGACTACGAGATAACACAGATAACATAATAACAGAGTACAAGAGGGGAAAGTGAAGTAAGGGTGTGCAGAAACTAATAATGCGATTAAAGATTTAGATGAAATTAAAGAGAAAATACACTTACACCACTATTACGGATGCTAAGCCATGTCTTCAAGTGTCTCCAGCCATTTATTGTGACTATCACGCGGACCCCAACCAGGTAGTCTGCATCTACCTACATGGCTTAGACCAACAGTCAAAGATTTCATGGACTGATGTCGTGTTTTGGTTTTGCCGCCCCTACCCTCCTTACATCCTCCTTCAACCCTAGACAATATTGTGCGACTAGGCAGGCAGTGGTCGGGCATGCTCAACACATGTCCTAGCCATCTCAATCGATGAAGGTTAATGACCTCTTCGACTGATTTACTATATTTCCCAAGAACCTTTTGTCTAACTTCCACCTGGAACCCTCCAGGGTTACTGCAGGTCCAAAGCTCCGATAAAGGAGGGTTGGGAGTAGGGTTAGCAACCCTACATTGTAAAAACAACTCTGCTAAAAATTTTCAAATCAGTAACAAACCATTTAATTCCCTCAAATTCCGCCCTGGGAGTTGAGAGGCCTTCACTTCGAAGAATTGTGACGCCTCATGATGAAAGCCAGACTTCTTTGGAAATCATGAGGCCGATGCCTCTCCTGCTAAACGGGGCATCAATTATATATGTATTTGACCTCAAACAGCTGTCCCCTGGACACTGCGGTCAGACTTTCAGATAATCAGGACCTCCCCTAATCCACTTTCTTTTACCGATACCTCAAGAAGAACCCTTTCACGGTGTGGGCAACCGGGAAATGATAACCGCCCTCATATCTCTAACAGTAATCGAGATTATTTTATTAACGATCAAACACGTTCTCCTTCTCTGGCTTCTACTATTTGCACTTCTTCCACTACATCTATACGTGCCACTCGTACTGGTTCCTCGTGTCCCCGAAATGCCATACCAGGTTTCTTGAAACCACTCTGTAAACTTCTTGTTGGAGCTTTCACTGTACGTATATTGTGTCAACATGTGCTTAGTAGTGATTGATGCTGAAAATAATTTCTTAACTTATTAATTAAAAATTGAGATCAATGAAGTAAAATGAGCGTCAGTATATTCCTAATTATTAACAAATTTGAATGATAGGATTATGTCCCAATGATTTCAGTGATATAATGTTCACCTCGAATAAAAATGATAGTGCAGTTTCATGTTGATTAAGGTTAATTTATTATGCAGTGCACTAAAACAAAATCTTTAAAGGTGTAAAATGTGTTTGATTTATCGCCTTCGTTGCTAAATACGACCAATCAAAATATAATTACAAACGACTATTAGAAGACCTGCTTTTAGTTCAATAAAACGATAATTTCCGATCTACGTGAGAATTTGGGATTTTCGTTATCGTAGGGATATCGCTTAATGGGCCTATCTCAATTTGGGAAAGGGAGATGTTTGTCGATGTCGAGTTTCAAACATAAGGAGAGTTTGTTAGATAATTAACTGTAAATGGAAATAAAATATTCTGTCATTTAACTATCCCCGACAGCCAACATAATGTGAATTGTGTTTATACTAGATATGCATTGAAGATACAAAAGGAGGATTGATAGCGACCGTTGCTGTCACCACCACATAAGCTAGCTTTTCAAAATGTACAGTACCTAGTAATACAAACAAACATTTGAATGTAGTTATGAATCTTTCGTCTATGTTCAAATGGCGCAGGGATTATATACAGTAACATAATGGTCAATTAACCAAAACCATGGTTTATTGAATGCAGTCAGTGAGCTAATGGTTTCGTCGTTGGACGCACCAGCCAAGGAGCATTCGTCTTTTGTTCGTCGAGTAAAATAATCACACAGAATGTCTTCGGTATGCGTCGTCAGGCGCTTAAGCAATCGAAAATTCCATATATGTTTAAATTTTACCATTCATTTTACTTATTATGCAGTTTCAAAGCATTTATAGAACATTTTAAACTAGACATAGTTGGCAATCTACGATGTTATTTCTTGTCAGCATTTGGTGAGAAGAATTTAGCTTATTGTTTCCCAGAAGTTGTAGGTATTGATGGTACATACAAATGTGAGATGGAAGACATGCAACAAATTAGTGGCATTAGATACATCGATGGAGGCCATATCAGTAGCTTACAGATTCGTAGATCAAAAAACTAACGAGATGAGTGATGGACCCTTGGCTTTCTTCCAAAACAGTGTTTTAAAAGAGATGCCAGTTGGATACTTCATAAGCGATGATGGCATTGCTACAAATAATACCCGATTTGTCAACTATCCGAAATCACACAACATAGTATGCCGAGCTCATATACTACGTAACGTTCTTCGTCGGGTAAATTAACAGCACTATGTGAACATGTTTTCTGTAGAATGTATCAGCTACAACATTCTACCAGTTTCTGTAATTAATGTACACCATGAACATTAAATGTTAAAAATTTGTGAGGTGCTTTGTGAAGATCGAGATTAAGTTCATTGATTGAATTGGTCACAGATTGATGATGGACGAAACAGCTGTCCAGTGTTTATTGATTTTCATTAGTACCCTACTAACATTAATCTGTAACGAATCCGAATACAAATTAATTAATAATAGAAGTTAATTTACTGAAAAGAATGTTCATTATTCACATTATTGTTGCTTTGAATAAATTTAGGAATTTCACAGCAATTACAATGTTTAACATTATTTTTGTGCAATAGTCACTTCCTATATTTTCCCTGATAGTCATTTGCACCATATAGACTTGTAAAAATATCAATTGAGTTTGTAACGGATACTATGATCTACATTCGTTATATAAATATTAAATACTACTCATAGTCAACATAGAATAATCTTACTGATAGTGAATGATTAATTTGTGAAAAATGCTCAGCATACTCAAATTAAAATAAGAACCCAAGTTGATTTTTATTAAATTCAAGTGAATTCAGTTGTTAATTCTGATATCACAAGTCAAAAAAGAATATAGTGTCTACTGACTCGTAAGGTTATGTACTCTTTTAGATGGTAGTGGTCTGTGCAGTTGTGGATTACTTTCGACTAGCGGCAATGATGTCTTCTGTGTTTCCAAAGGCTTTCTTTATGCCCCCTCCCTATATGATGACACTTAGTGCAACGGTAATTTATGCACAAACGGAATTGCTTATATTGCCATTCTCAGTATAGTCAGCATGAAGATGAAGGTTGATTATCTGTGATTAATAGATTTTATATACAGGAATCTTTCTGTTCTTTGATGACATAAACATATGGTGGTCACTTGAAATCCCCGATCATAGATGAGTCGTGCTTAAAATCCATCAGTCTCTGGAATTCGCTGATTAACTTTCAAAGTAGCCAGCTGAGTAGCCAGAGGGTTCCTGAGATCGATATCCGATGTGGTCGTGGAATACACACTGCTGAGTCCCATACTAGGACAAAACAGCTCTCCAGTGCTTCCAGGTGATCATGGTTGTTTAATTCAGATCAATTCGTGATAATAAAATTGACAGCCAATTATCTCCACAACACTCAATTAAAACAGTGATTAGTTGGATTGTCTTTGGTTACTTCTACGCTTCCGGAGGCTTCTTCAAACCATCCCAACAATAAGGCTATTACCTCTAAAGAATGTCCTTACTTTATTACGTCGTCTCAAATGAAAAATATGCTACAAAATACATAATCTTCGACCTTCAAAAATGTATAAATTACTGTAAGCTACTGTGTACTGCACTTGTATAACTTGTTCATTTAAGCTACATTGTGAATAAATGGTAACACAAAAATTTCATAAAAACAACACAAAACAATCTTTTTGCTCGGCTGCTAGCACAGTCAGTATTTCAGTACACCATAATAGTGGGAAGAAATAAAGTTAACCAATTCAAGAATCGTCAATTAAACTATTTCAAAAGTGATTACATTGACATTTCTTTAAGAAAAGATTTTGTATCAAATAGATATCATGTTAATTTCCGATTCTTTTTACAATCGGCTTTGTTTACTTTGTATCGGAAAAACTAATTGTACATATTAGATAACTAAAAACTGAATAAAACAAGTTAATATATTATGAAATCAATGAATCTTACATTAATCGATGTCATGAATAACCGTAATAACAATGACGACAACAATAAGAGTATAAATCTATCCACAAAAATAACAGTTTCCAGTGTTATATATTTGCCTATTGAATTATCACAGAAACATGAGAGCACATAGACACACATGAAAGCAAACAAATTAAATGCTATGCATAACAAACTAATAAAATAAAAAATAACATTTGTATCTTGTTAAAGTAGTATTAATGCGAAATTGACACAACATTTTCATAACATTATCAGATAAGATTGAATGATAACTTGATTTAAATGAAAAGTTAAATACGTAGTAACAAGCTTCTATGTAAACAAAACACAATAAGGTTTAAAAAATGCCTACGAACAATATTTGTCGGTGATGATAGTCCATTATGGTTAGATGAATATGAAAAATATTGTTATTCATTTCAATGGTTTATATGTATGTACGTATGTATGTACAGAAAATTTCATTCCTATTGAGAATTATGCAATTATCTCGAAATGTAGGATAAACTGGTTAAATAATATACAAAGGTACTTCATTTAGTTTAAACAGGAATAACCAATAGCATGTACTTGTTATCTAGGAAACATACCTTAGAAGTAAAATAAACAATAATGTTACAGACAAACAGATAGACAGGCCATAGGGGTACATGTTAGCGAATAAACACGGATACAACATGATAAGCACATGAAAAAATGTAACAGAGGATAGAGGAGAAAAAAGCTACTAGAAACAAAGACAATCTATCAGCTTTTTTGAAATCTTAACAAATTTAATGACCTATCATAAGCAGACAGTTACACGAAGTGTGTGATTACTGGTAAGATTGAGGTGGTGGTGGTGGCATTGGTGGAGCTGGGACTGTTGATTGCATATTAATCTGATCAGTACTATTATTAATTTCATTTCCTTGATAATAATCAACTGATTCATCGTCGAAATCATGTTTCGAGTTTCGCTAAGGTGATATAAAATAATAAATTAAGTAAAATATGCAAGAGAAACCTGTGAAAAAAAGCTGTATACATCAATAGTAGTCAAATATAATGCGAGTCCTTAAGAAAAAGGGAAAAATCAACAGTCAGAACAGATGAGTTTAATATACCTTTTTTTTATCATTAAACTAAGTTACTGCCTTAATTGTTTTCCTTTCCTCAAATACTTAACTGAATATTATGAAACTACAAGTTAAGCTTTGTAAGATGAAGTAATATATGCCTTAACATGAAAGTTATCCGCTTTCATCAACTTAATCCATTTAGCGAGATAAAGATTACTATCACAACCTCAAAGATAAACTAAAACTACCTTCTCTAGATAGTGAGTAATAATTTTTACATATTTTAGAAAGCTTAATTTATGTAATTTAAGTTAAACATCTGATTATAGCACTATCAGTTGTTGGTATCTAATTCACTGAATCATAAGAGGATCAAAAGTTCATCTATGTTGCTTTATGCTTCCAGAAAGAATAAAATTTTTACCACCCTGGAGGGAAACTGATACACATAATTAAAATATCTCAGCAACTATTAATCATAACAAGTAAATATAAGCCATCGAATCTGATTCGTATTATTTTGAAAGTGACCTAAATCCTGTCTAGGTAATTGATATAAACATGGAAATTTATTGCCACAATCGGAACGAACAAATAATTCGCAAATCAACAACCAATATGATCATTATTTTTCACTCTCCTCTCTGTAGAACCTTATGTCTCATATAGTCATAGAATATCAGAAGACAAAGCTTAGTGCCTGTGACTGGGAAGAATTTATACTTAAGAGAAATTCAACTCCTTATAAATATCTTTGAAATGTTTAAATTAGTATGAAAAGTGATTAAATGATGTATGTTAATTAGTTCAAAATAATTCATTTAATAAGGTTGCTTAGAACATATAGCATTATGACATATGACTAGAATGTAGTGTTATATACGTAAGGAAAACATCACGACAGTTGAATGTAATGGTGAATGAACATCCCAGTTTATCATTTATTTATTCTGTTTAGAAATGCAAAGTTCAACGTGTTACCGTTTGTAAATATACATTCATCCTTTAACTCATAATTATCATTACAACGATTTACTCCTAGTCAAATTTACATGATTTGATACACTAATCCTCGCATTGTCTATCCGTTTCCGTAAACATAGCTCAGAGCCATGAATGTACACAAATGATTGCAACATGCACCTACACACGAAATGCACACTTTCATTCATCCCGAACATTTCAACATTAGTTCACTTATAATGAATTCTGTAATATTTTCATACTCTGCATAGGATTGGACGTTCGTATTGAAGTTTGACCTCTTATCTATATTTGTATTTGATAATTATTATTTTGGTTATTTGCCTGAAGAAGCTCAAACCAGCTTGTCGGGTGAAACGTTGAAATTTCTTTGATTCCACTTACTGAAATTATTTACAAATAAATTCTATTCCTATTTCTTACATATACTTGGCGCCCAAGTTTTGTGAATCTATTCGTTCTTCACTTGACGAATATTTCCATCGAAATATGTGGCAGCATTATGGATCAAATTCTGGAGAAAAAAACTTTTTATCTCAACGACCAATAACTTACAATGTTGATTTTTACTTGAACTGCTTCCTGTCAATAACAATCAACAATCTTTTTCCAACTTAGTTAAACACGATGAATAAGTTATTTTCCTACCAACAATCTTTAATCTTGATCAGAACCTTTAGTTGAATAATTATACTCATTTTATCTTGTATTTGTATAATAATGCCATCTTACAAAGAGACGAATATTGTTACAAAAATACAAAGGAAGTATATTGCATAGACTTTAGAGAATACAATAATACTCATTTAAAAAAGTATGTGTGCCTTAACAATCTTACTTAGAACCAAACGCACTAACTGTAAACTGCACTAACTCCAAACATATAATTGAAAATAAGACTATTTTGCGTAAAATCTGACTTTTGAAGATCTTACTTGTTGAGTGTATTTTTGATAACTAGGATGAAAATTATGAATAGCGTCATTGAACATATCCTTTGGGTTAAATGTATCGCGTAAACTACGAAGAGAGTCAGAAGAAGGAAGAAATCCACCTGAAGAAAACGATGGGGAAAAAATGTTAGCATTTAAATATGGAGATTCAGTACAAAAAATATCAGCTGGTAATGACAGTTACTCTCAGGAACAGACAGAGTAAATCTATCGCATGGATTGTGATTTATGGAACTTTACGCTTACATATGTACATAGGTAAATGCACGTACAATTGAGTCGAATTACTTAATGCATAAATCAATTTATGTGTTTAGTTACCATAAGAACTTGTTTATTTATTACAAGCCATTACAGTAGTAATGTATGAGAAGATTGATTAAAATAATTGTTGGAACAGTAATTAGTATTTTATTTACGGAAAAATTCGATCTTCACAGTAATGCAAAGAAGGGTTGCCTATTTGATGTCAGCAATGTATTATTGTGTACACATAACATATCGAAGAATGAGTGAAAATAACCTGTTAACAATATTTCTTTAAAACTGAAATTAGTTCTCTAAAACATCCTTGAAAACTTTAAGGTATATTATCACCACGATCTAATATCCTACGTTCAACCACATAAGAACATTTACAAACTATTAAAAAGTAACGAACGAGGACGAAACACCTGTCAGTTACATCTTGTTTATTAAGGTCTATCTTAATAACGCTAGTTCGTGGCAAAACTTGCCTTCAGTATAGATATGTATATATCGGTCAGTCATAGGTATATGAATATTAACTTATTAGTTCAAGTTGCTACACATGACATCAACTCAAATATAGTGGAAACAGACAATACAAAAGTAACAGAATCAGAAAAATATAATCACATAGGAAAGCTGAGGCTGACAAGCAAAATCTAAAAGAAATAAAGTGAAAAGTATCAAGTAATATTAGGTTCTCATTTATTAGAATTATATAAGCCTTACTTAGCTTTACAGCATTTATTATGAAGTTAGGCATAAATTGTATACTGTCTTCATGAAAATTATTTTGTGCCGGAATTCCAATCTCAAAAGCAGTTGATTATTAATTACATGACTAGTAAATGCTTCTTTTCTGATTCAGTTACAGCAGTAACAAACTAATTTCAACTTTTCATGTGAATTCACCATCACACGAAAATCTGTCACTTTCGTCTACCACTACCATCGAATGATCGAGTTGTCGATATAATAATACTCTAAAACATATAGCTGAAAATCGAATGGTTACTAAAGTGGACTTAAAGCAGTCCGAAGGTAATTTTATCATTAATTGAAGTCAGATGAAGAATCATTGGTAACGAGGAAAAAGTAAACGACCCTGCATAAGATGGAAACTAAGATCTTCATTTTTCGCTATGAGTACTGTACAATTGCACCATTGTCAATTTCTGGCAGTTATGTTAACATTCGAAAAGTTTGTGATGTATTGCAGCAAGCATACGGTAACTACCTCACCTTGGATTTAGTTAGCCCCATAAGCCATTGGATTTTATACAGATTAGTGATTTTCTTAGTGTACCGTCATGCTAAATAAGAATCTTTCAACTGTTAATTACAATAACTTACAAACTATATTAAACAATTAACTTACGCTTCTTTGATTCAACAAACATTTCATTTCCGAACTCCACCTAGACTATCATAACCACCATTTACTTGTCCAGTTCCAACTCCATTGGCATACAAAATTGAGGGAAAAGCATAGCGTAAAGCAACTGAAGCAATTAACATTTCTAGGCATATAAGGAAATTTTGTATTCCTGCTGCAACTGTACCGGCATTTGTATTCGGCAAAGCAGGGAGAACTTCAGTCTTTTCTAGAATAGCTAGTACAACACCTTTGGTCAAATTGAATGATAAAAAATAAACATTAATGGTGACAAGCGTTTTCTGGAGAAAAGAAAGTGATTAAATTTCTCAGAATACTGTTGAATTAATGATTTTGTGAAAATTGGTCCTAATTTGTTGTTTATACTCATCCCAAAATGATCTCGATTGGGTACTATCGGGGACCGTGAAACAGTAGAAACCTGTTTCGTCCCAGCATGTAACTCCTTGCGGCAGTGCGCACCCACTACTTCACCAGGAAACAAACCCAGGACCTTCAGGCCTTGTGGCAAAACAACACAAACAATTAATTATGACCAATCACCTCAAAACCACTTCAACTTAAGAATAAGTCATTCTGAAAAATGCTCCGACTATTGATCGTTTGATAATATAAATAAACACAAACGTGAAACAAAATAGGAGAGCTTTAAAGTCATTTGTGCGACGGAAGAAATCAAATTGGCTCTCGATACCGAGACAGAAGTACTAATTATTATAGCAAATATTATTATAGTATAAAAAAAATTACAATTATTTTTTTGACAAACCTTGCCAAAAGCATAAGAATACAACAGATTTAACTACGGCAAATTTGATTGCTGGATCAAAAGGTTGTAAAATGCCTCGAGTTGCCAAATAGAACAAAACTAAAGCATAAAGTGCTACAAATGCCGATGCGTTATATACTACCGTTACATATAAGTAGCCATTGGTGACACTGAAATTAACAAATATAAAGAAAGTTAAATGATTGCACTATAAAGTAATAATCACCATAAGTGAATGTCATTAGTAACTGATAACACTGCAAACAGTAAAATAGATTCATGAAGTGTTTTCAGAGACAATATAAGTATAATTGCACACTTAAACCCCATGTAACCAATTACAGTTATACAGACTAAACATTAAAATAAGCTCAACGTTTAATAAGCTTCTCACAGTATATCAACAGATATATTAAACACTACGTGTCAATAAATATATTAGGACATTTTATTTGACATTTTACACCCAAAATATTAATTGATCGCATATATATTTTCGATTCATTGATTGAATTTATAGTGGTTCAAAGATAGCTTTTCTATCTGTCATAGAAACGTCCACAGGAAGTGAAGTTTCACTATGCAGATAATAAAAATGAATCGATCACCAGGGCATTTCCATATGCAAATAGAAATCTTATGAAAACCACTAACAAGTTCTTTTAACTATTTTTGTACACCACACTTAACTATCGCTAACAATTCCATATATACTTTAAATCAACTAAATTATATAAGACCCTTATGTTCCGGATCCCTGAATATTGAACAGTCTCTATTAATTGTAAGTAACGAAAGACTATACAACAAACTACTAGTCACTTCTGTGAGACATTAATAGAATTAAAAAACATGCCAACGTTTCATTTCATATCCTTTAACAAACGAAATAACTGGTTTTACAAAAATTCACTAAGCAACCAGCGTTAAACAAGCTAATGTGGTTATTTTAACTGGCGTGTTTAATACGCATGAATCATGGGTAAATCATTAAAGTAATTTATTAATATTTGGACAACTGTAACCAATAAAGTTGTGTTCCACAATTTTGTGCTGATCACCAGTTATACACGAATAGTAGTAACTTAGACCAATGAAAATAATTATGTTTCGCTTGGTAACAGCTAATATCGACCTAATTATGAGCACAAATAAATTATGTTACAGATCATAAAAAGGCTAAAACACTTTCTGTAGCGATTTCTTGAGCTCGAGCTACTCAACGGTTACAGAATAACTACGTCTAAAGCTTTAATTATTAATAGAAATGTACAACTTGAAAGCTCGATTTAGAAATATCTAAATACTAAGTGTAGTTTCGAGTAATGGTCAACTTAAAATAAGAATGATTATTACATTCGATTCACTATAAAAGTAGAGATCGCTGAAGTGAACAGTATGAAAATAAGATTTCAAAAAACTTCTAGATATCGTTTAAATTAATCGATAAAGTAATTCCTGGAGAGATGGGGTGAAATGGAAATAATAATACACTGTTATCATTGAACATGGTGGTGGCTGATTAAATAAATAATCCAAAGAAATCACTTGTTGAAAATGATAATCATACGTTTTATAGGCCGACCAGAAAAACTAAACTTTAGGAAGAATGCTTAAACAAATAATTACCAAGAAAGACAATATTTTGAGATCAACCAATAAAAAAAAAACACTCAAGACACCAATTCATAGATCATATTAAAGTAAAAATGGTACTCTTAGCACAGTTAATGACCGTGGCATAATTTTCGATATAAATTCGCAAGTTAATGAGGTTATATATCTAAAATGTAGAGCAAAAACCACTGATCTTACCAAAAGCACTCGGAAAAAAGAATCGATAATATTTGATAAATGATTAAACATCGTCAGTTAATACTCAGCTAAATCATAGCCTCTTGTAAACTATCACTCTCTAACAGATTTAAATTAGCCACTCAACCCCTCATATATAAAAATTATAATCAAGCTATTTAATTCATAACTGATCTATGCAGAACTTAATTATGTAGATATAACTTGGATGTGTTTGAAACATCCCGTTGGTTTGATATGAACTGAAATTGATCAGTCTCAATTGCAAAATGTGCATCTTGATTGTATAACATCCAGGTGTAAACATCAACATCAGGACCCAGGTACATCCAGATGACAAGTCCCAAATGCAAGGAAACGGGCATCCTGGATTCTACTTTCAAGCTAAGATTTAATTTAAATCATAGTTGTGAACTTCAGTTGTATAGAGACGAATATGTCTACGTACACGTTACACAAGACTGTCTGAACTCAGTAGCCTAGTTGTGAACGCAGTGGATATTTGACACGAAACGAACTGAATTCGAGTTCCAATGTGAACAGCAACACTGAAATGCAGGCACACCCGGTTGACGAGTCCTGAATAGGATGAAACACGCATCCTAAATTTTACTTTCCAACCACAATTCAAACTAAATTAATTATATGCGTAGAAACTGAGAACCGAAGCGTTACATAATTTGCAGAGAAATGGCATATCTCCACACATGTGTCAGTAATAGCGTAATCGATACTAAAGTGACTTATATTTCAGTTCTGTAAACAAGATGCAAATCATAGAGTGGATACAAGTCTATCCTAACGAACTAGGTAGTCATAATAGTACCATAAACTCGATTCGAAGACTGGGTTCTAACTGGTTATCCATTTCAAATATCAATATGCAAATAGTAGACATTGTTTTACACGTTTTATTTATCAAATGGCAAACGGAACCTATATTTTAGAGGTGTTATGAATTGTTTTCATCACAGGATGATGTCACTCTAATAACCGTCGAAGGCCAAGAATTATTGGGCGTTAGTTTATCATAGCTTTACATAATCTAGTAGTGTATACTAACGATGGAACACAAAGTTGAACCTTCCTGCCTTCCGAAATATCATCAGATAGCTATGTTGACGATGATAATGATTCCAATTAAAAAACAAATGCACTAGTAATACAATATATCTAAGAAATGACGACAAATTATGTAATAATTACAGTTATCAATGATTAACATACCTAAAAATTCCATGTTTATATACACCAATCGCTTGAAGAATAATAGTCACAATTGATGTCAACGGTTTAATCACACAAAACTGTAAAGTTGCCTATTCAAATTAAAAGTGATGAATAATTAAGAATCAAGGTCAAAAAAATATGCACATCCATAACAATATAAACTAATTTCATTACAATAATAACGAAAAATAATATAAAATAAAAATAGATGAGGACATAATATACTGTACAATATAAAATAAACAATATCAATGAAAGATCTATTCAGCAAAATGAAAACAGTTCAGTTGTTTTCTTTAGTAATGCACTGAACCATATTTGAGTAGATAATTGCATTAGATAACACTAATCAAGTGTCCTATTTGATCAAAAAAATTGCTACGAGCTGAGTACTTTCAGCAAAGAATAATAATAGTTTCATGTTATCTCAACACAAAATCAGAAAAGCTTAATACACATGTGATTGAGTTGATTTCCTAAATTGTACAGTATTTCAATACTTTTATGCAACTATGAAATTTATGGAAATCAGTAACATAAAGTCAGTCAATTGTAGATTCTAAAATTGCAAAACAAATCGTTTCCAATTCGTATAACTTTACATACATAATCAAGTCTACTGAAGATAGTTCCAACTAAAATGGTCACAACAAAAGTGCCTTTGGAAACAAGAAACCACAAAACAATTGATCCAAGTTAGCCAGAGTGCTCAACTTACAAAAAGCAGATGGATTCAGGTGTCTCTTAAATATGGCAGAAAGGAGTAGAAACCATCGCCAAGTTATCATTTTTAGTCGATGCCGATGTCACAAACATAATTAATAATAATCTGATATAAACAGTGACTATATATATATATATATATATATATATATATATATATATATATATCGATAAAAATAGTAATAATAATAAGGGACGATAAGATGTTTACAATCATAGTTAAAAGTCTATAAAACCTTTCGTTTTGATTCTGATGATTGGATATTTTAGGTGGTTCAATAGCAGAAATGCCTTCATTCCTTATTCTGCGTTAAATATTATTTCATCGTTACTTCACACATTCGTTATTTTTGGATCACATGATCTAATATTAATCTATTTATAACTATCTACCACTGTCATGTATCTCGTTAATTTTCTGTCGATGAGGTGATGTAAACTGTTGCAACTTAGATTGATGAATATTTATTTCAAGCTCTACAGCAATCGATTGGCCGCTAACAACTATTTGGTTACGTGGTCACAATGTGAAGACAATATCCATTAGAGATGAACTCATTAACTAGAAAACGACTAGAAATTTGAAATACCACTGACAGGTTTCATAATGTTCATTTTAACAGTTCTCTATTTACATAGTTCTTACGGCAAACCACTAATATATAAAGGCTTAGCGCTATCAAACTACAACAAGAATCAAGAGTCAAATTATAATGTCTACATCACTGTATGCTTTTATTCTGTCAACGCTCATTACTCTAAATACCTAAATGCACCGTTTAACAAAATATGTATTTACAATGAATCCATAAGTTAAACAAATTAAAAATTATACCTGTTTACAAAATCGTAGAAATTCAATTGTATAAGTTTGATTATAAAAGCAGCAAGTACAATACGCCCATGAACGTCTAGAAAATGTATGAAAAAATTGATTACAAAACAAAAGGTTAACAGTTTCATATAATTAAAGTAAGCATATTAGTTACATACTTTGAAATAAGTTCCAAGGTCAATAATTGTTTGAAAGAGAAAACGGAATCGATTTAATTTCTTACCTAGAAAATACAGTTAAACTTCACAACCTCTATGAATAAACGTTTAACTGGTTTAATGTTAAATAAGTAATGTATCATCCGACTAATTGCAGTGCCGTAGAACTTGGAATAAATATTCATCAATCTAAGTTGCAACAGTTTACATCACCTCATCGACAGAAAATTAACGAGATACATGACAGTGGTAGATAGTTATAAATAGATTAATATTAGATCATGTGATCCAAAAATAATGAATGTGTGAAGTAACGATGAAATAATATTTAACGCAGAATAAGGAATGAAGGCATTTCTGCTATTGAACCACCTAAAATATCCAATCATCGATTATGATTATCAGGTGGGCTTTGACCAGGAAATGTACACCTCCTAACACATCTCAGTTCGATACTCATTGACTTCATGCACTAATGTTATCCTTTGGTTTAGTCAACATCTATGAGCAGTCAGTTTGTAACCTCAACACTGTGAATTACGAATATTCGTATTATGTTAGTATCATGTGATACATCGTGACCCTACTTTGGTATAAAGTCAACAATAGAGGACTATGATCACGTCATCAAATACAGAAAGATGGAACAAAATTAACCTTTTTTCTCGATAAGTTGTCATATCTCTAATCAAATATCAAGAGAAACAGAATCAGAACGAAAGATACAAGTAAAGTACAAGAAAAAATACTGACAAGAAATAAAAACGTTATGAAAGATAAAAATGAAAGCAACAGTAGTCAGAAAACTAAACACGTTTACACATTAAGATTTTAAAGTAACAACTACAGTAAACAGTGGATATTTCGTTTGCCTATACGATTTACAGCATTTCAATAACTATTTGAATTGCACTGTGAAAACGGTGACAGACTGGATGAATCGAAATGCAACCCTCCAGAGAGCATCAGTTTCTTCCCGATCAGAGGTATGCCAATTGGCACGAAAGCTAAGTCCATGGTTACCTGCTGACTATCTTTAAACTACCATCCAACTCAAAATCGTTTAAAAAAACTCTGCGTCTTTACATAATCACAAGTAACTGAAGCACACCGAACAGAACTTACACTAGAGTTTAATTACATTTACAAACTCAACTTACGGTAATTCGCGACCACGAATTTCCGATAAAATGCAGCTTTCCCCACCAAGGTATTCATAACACAAACTAAGAAAACTATAAACCACAAACGCTAAAGGAAAACAATAAAATAATAACGTAAGAAAATATGTAGTAGGAAATGTAATTAATTAAACTTTAAGTTGGAGAAATTATTCAATAAGTAATGTTATTACCATTCCCACTGATTTGAAGATGGTTTCTTCATCAGACACTAATATCACTTAGCACCAAACAGCCAGTTTCACTTTTATTCAGGAAATTCCCAACAATCATCACCTACAGCTCCAGACAAAGCATTATAACCCAGCAACGACTTTCAGGTCTCGTAATGAATGTTCTTTTTAGATTGTTGAGTAGGAATCAAATAGTTCACATTCTCAACTTCAATCAGGCTCCACAGTAAGATAGCTACACTCGCCAATTTAATCATACAAGTGTAAGCATACAGTGGACCATATTAATTGTCACTTAGTATTCTTGTGATTACTTTAAACCCTTAGTTAAACATTCGGAGTGAAAAGTAGCATTTTAGGCATCTGACCATGTTCAAACTATTCGTAGACTTGAGTTTTGTTTACTTTTAATCTGGGTATCGTTAGTAAGTATGAACAGCTATAAAACGTCAATCAACGGTCTGATGAATTATGTAAAAACATAAGTTATATATAAAATGCACAAATTTTTAACGCTAGAATATTATGAAATAATGGATGGTAAGATTCTGAAATGAACAAGTACAATATTTCTAAACATAGTATTTATTCATTTTCTTTAAGACCAACAGTAGATAGATTGAGTAAATCAGATAATTCAATAAGGGAGTGTAACGTATACGAAACATATTACACGGTGTTGTGATTTACAACTCACAAATAATATTCCTGTACCTATACTCTAAATCATTAACACACTAGGGAAATAGATTTTTAAACCACTGTTTAAATCTGAAAGCAGAATCTTATTATCTGCAATCATATGAATGCTCAAGCCAAAATGAATAATGTCGTAAAGACATAACAGCATGGTTTTGTACTCTGTTTTAGAATATAGCGGTGATGAATGTTTAGACAGTAACAAGACTTAGGAACATGTGCTAGCCATACTGAGGATTATTTATTGACCATGTAGAATGGAGGAAGATGGATTTATGATTCGAAGAGATAATGAAGAATAGATATTTCGAATCAGGGTATATTAACAAACTTTGACTATGAGGATTTGGTCCTAGTGACTGAACAACTCAGCGGCTTGAGACATTATTAAATAAGGCTCAGAATGCTAAATTTGTTTTAGCCTTTTAATGTACTGTTCATAAGCAGTAAGGCATGTTGAACTAAATCTACCTTATTTCGTATATGAATAGTCACCTTTCTATGGTATTCTAGTTTCTGTTGCGTTACATACTTTTGTTTCTTCTACTTATTCACAATTACGTCTTGTTTTGTATGTAGAACAACTCTTGGTGCATTAGTTACCAAACTGCATCAACACAACAAGATGAATGAAAGAGTCGAAATATTGTAGCGTCAGTCAAAATAACTAGATATCAATAACATGGTTGAAGATGGAAATATCAACACTGATAATGTTTACGAATTCAGCAATTACTACACTAAGCAATGTGGTTTAAATTTGCAATACGTATAAACTTCCGCGTACTATGGAAACAAATTTTGGTAAGACGTGATAGCTGAGTGAAGCAGAGGAGTAGCATCCTCGTCTGCAACCAATTAGGTGGAAAAAACAAGGTCACAATCTATGATTAGGAAATTATATTGATTTGTAATGCTCATATGCCTATCTGTCAGGTTGTACTGTAAAATTCCTACAAACTTCCCCCTCATGATCAACATCATTACTGCTATGACAACTATACTGACCATGAGGAAAATTTGTAATACGATTGGTTCATTTGAATGTGTGACAGACAGTAGCAGTTAAAGGAAGTACATAGGGGGAGGAAAGTATGTAAAAAAATTGGTATGTTGTGTGACCAATGTGACTGAAGAAGAAAAGGTTGAGAACTCATGTCTTGAGAGTAAAATAAAATCGAAGTTATGGTAAGGTAAATCAACGTAGTATTTAAGATAGTAAGAGAAATTAATTGATATTTATTAGTTCCATGATAAACAATGTAAGCATAATAAAAGAAGGTGCGTGAAGAAACTAGGATTATTGGATTAGAAGTTAGACAGAATAAATGGATAAAACAGAAGTTAATTATAATGAGGTCGAGTGGTTAGAAATCCACTTTGTCGTCAATAAAAACCCAAGTTGTCTAGCATATTTATAGCATTAGATTCAGTTCACAATATTTGGGCAAATTACAGTGGTCTGAAGAGTTTATCTACCGAAGGTTAATATCTTCAAAATGAATTCGGTCTTGTATTGATGAAACATAAGAAGAAAAGTTATAGAAGAGTAGGGAGTATTAAAAGAGGAATGTAACCGGCATTGAGTTCGTAAATCGCAAAGATATGTCATACTGTTCATAAAGAATAAGAACTAATCACAACTCGGAAGCCGCCAGTTTTTTTTCGGAATTATGTCTGGCGTCGTTTAAAACATTGAGTTGTAGGATGCCTAATATCTGTTCAGTGGGTTATTATGGATTAGCAAACATAACTCGAAATAAATATTTTTCATTCTACTGTGTTATCATGAGCTAATCACTTCTCTAACTTATCCACGTAATACCAGCGTCAGAAAATAGTGCATAATTTTGAAGCGTTTAGAAAGGCATGGGAAAAGCATGTCGAAATTAATAAGGATTGAAATGGAAGCACAATAATGAGACTAAATCTTGCCACACATTCATTTCAACCATCATGCATGAAATACACAATAAGCACAAAGTCTTATTGGTGTAAATTTCTTTAGAAAGTAACATATCTAAACAATATAAGCTAACAAGAGAAGACACATACATCTTATGAATAGTATGTAATTGTCATATTTTGTTTCACAAATGACTTTAGCCCAGTTTGAATTTATGTTAATTCAACTTTATTATTGATATCTGATTCTTGATTAAGTGATAAAATAAGAGTCTGTGGTTACATGACTTAGACTAGATTAAGTTAAAACATTAATTTTGATAAGTACTAAACCCAGTTGATAATCTAGAAACTTTTTAACTATATTAAATGGAAAATACAACATGGATATTTTTTATTCGTTTATCAGTTCACTGAGTAATCCATAGACAAAAATAGTAGCTACAGTAAAAATGTACAGCTGATGACTAATTCTTCTAAAAATGACATATTTTTCAGTTTTCAGAGTTATTCTGGTATATGTCGTCAATTATGACATGGGATCCACTAAGACGTTAAAAATGTAGGTGGATTCGCGCCATTATATATATATATATATATATATATATATATATATATATACCACTGAGAATTTGAGACAAAAACTGTGCACAGAAATAGTGAGGATTGAAAAGCAAGAGAAGTGAAAAGTAGAGGTAGACAGAAATAATCTGAACGAAGTAACCAGGAAAAATAAAGAGTAACGTTGTGATTAATGCATTATTTTTTAGTATGCAATGACGGTCATGCTTTGTTAAACAAGTTCTCAATATGCCTGGCAAACAGTGATTCGAAATATTGATCTTGCGCATTCATTATCAATGAATCAGAATAGTCTAAAGAAAGTTCCAACTGATTACTTTGTGTGGATATTAGGGGTCTTCTTAGCAGATTATTGGATTAAACAATTCATATAGTAACAACCTATTTGTTATAAAGAACAAGTAATGAAGAACGATTAAGACACAAGAACTACTTTTCGGGAGATTATTTTATATACATTGATTGACTATATTTAGGGCATACTGTTTCTATTATTTTCATATTCCGAATATCCTAGCATCCTAATAACTGTTATTGTATCATTTCTCATTCACAAACTAAAACTAATTATTTGCGTACCCACTGTTCTGTATTCCTGTGTAATGTTGCTGTTATGTATTGATACTATTGCTCTAAATGGGCTGTTGTGCGGTCTGAGTATGCATGAATACATTTTAACAAATGTATGAAAATTTAGAAATTCTGGATACTGGTTCAGCGATCTCGAATTCTTTCTGTTTTACCTTAGGGTTAGACAGTAGTGAGTCAGATCTATAGAGGTCGAGTCTTTGTTTCTCAATAGTTGTATTAGTTCTAGTGAAGTTATTACCTGTAATTGGTTAGAGTAAAGAGCACAATACCATGTTAGTTCTTTTCTAAATGAAGGCATTAATTTTCTGAAATTTATCCAGTATAAACAATCAACACAAAATAATTTAATCGCAACACTGTCACCCAATTTACACACTTAAAGTTTATTTTACAACTTGAAGTCACTTTTTGTGAGACAATAACATTAGCTGGCTGCCTAAACTGAAGTCGAAATGGAATTCGAATCTGTAGTTAAATGACTGGAACTCAAGTGACTCAACAACTAAACCGTTACTCTATAACGCCAAAACCTTTCTTTGTTCTTAAATGCCATGTTTTATTTAGACTGAGTACAGAATAGGATATAAAAATTAAACTATGAACTGAATCATACATTAATGATAATCAAATTTTAATTGACAATCCAATGTACTACGTTTTCTACAAATTTATTTCTAATCACTGAATCGAATTCGGCTAGTAAGCTAACAAATATAATATAATACTCAGGTAAACTAGTTTTGTAAGTAGAAGCTAAGTAATTTTTCCCGAAAATTTCTGAGCTTGTTTGAATCCAAGCGAGATATGCCTTCAGCATCAATTAGGTGAAGCGGTAACATAGTGATTTAACCACTTGGCCTTCACTCTACCTAGTTTAATTTGGGTAACTTGATAAAGTCACTATCCTTCGAATAGTCAAAATACTTTCCTGAGTCTATAAAATAAAAAGGTGCTTGTCAAATGAGCTACATTAACGTTATTCCCTAATATTGATTAACACCAGTGAAAATAATACAACTGATTTGTGATCATATCATAATTTTGCAGTACGTCTTAGCACAAATAGTATACGAAAACTTTGGCTGAAATAAACAATATAGTTTGCGGTATACAGCCAGTACAGCTAGCACACGTTACTAGTGGGCAAGAAACACCTAATAAACTCTGATCAGCGAATGAAGATTAGGAACTTTCGACAATGTAATCAGCTTCAGAAAAAAAGAATTATCTACGCTAATATGTTTAGCTAAAGTCAGTTTATGACTTTAACCTTCTTCAAATTATTAAGTCCTAATTTCTGTTTTGTAACTGTCTAATAGATGAATAATAGTAAGGAAATCGACACCTGCTTACTAATTTTTAATACGGTCGAAACTTTTCCATAAATCATACCCATGCATAGTGAATCGTTTCAACTGATTATTTAAAAATGCGATTTCGAATAACAAGATGAAGAGGAAACGTTTTGCAACGAACAAAAGACCTTTTATATTTTCATGCTAATGGATACCTGGGAACAGTTTACAGAAAGACATAAAACCGAAGAATATCTGCTAACATATATCGAAAGCTAGAATGTAATATCAAGAAGATTAATTATTTACATGAGAACACTGTAGTCACAAAATTACATTTCTATCAAAACGAATATATTATTTACAATGACCACATGAAATCATGCTAATCCAACCTATATGATAAGAACCTCAATTAGTAAAATAAATACTACAAACTAAAACTAACCTTCATAACAATCTCTTATAGAATCGAAATACACATAGTAATCCTCATGTTTTAGGAAAAGCAAGCTTAACCATGATTCAAATGCATAGATTGGCACGTAGAATAAAATTCGGACAACCCATCTCTGTTCGTTTGGGCACGTATAGTTAATTAGATGCAAATAAATCTGTTTAAAATTGATAACAGTAAAAATGAAGTTCGATAAGCCTTTTGAAATATAGTATGAGTTAACTGGTTTGAATGGGATACAGGTACTCACAGCGAGTTGTCTCACAAACCATTTCTAAAACCGTAAAGTAGCCTAAGTGAATCCACGATACCACTGTTAAATCACTAAGACTGTGAAGATATTACTGAGCGAAATACGAACTATTTAGCAGCGATAATACACTAAGGCCTAACAAAAATATAAGCACTAATATCAGAATTGGCTGATCAATGGATTTATCTTTAATCCCGAAATATTATTCCGTCATGTAGCCACTTTCTGACAGGTTTAGGCTGGTGTCTCACAGTTTCCAGGTCTCAACAGCGCAGCTATAAATGATACTGACAAATAAAACCTTATGGCCAACCATTACTTTATAGACTTTGAAAACACACAAGTACATAACAAGAAAAGTAAAAGTTGACTGAAGAACTAAACTGGTGCTACGATATCTAAAATAGCTTTCAGGTACGGACATAATTCACTGTCCTCAAATAGAAGCCTTCGTTTTTAGCAACAGCCTTCAGTGCGCTATTCTCACATCTCTTAAGCCAAGATGCTATCCAAAATAAGTGAAGGTTGCCCCAAATTATTTAATCCTACAAATTAAGCCTGTGCAGCAACTTTCCAAATTATCGGCTAGTAACTAACCGCTCGTTACTCTCTGAAGTCATGAAATCCCTAATTTATGGTAGCTAATTGGATTAGATTTTTCCAGTAAAGTTCTTTTTGCGGTATTTGTACACGGTTAATAGCTGGGACAATATATTTGATCATGAAAATAACAGTGCCATTAGTTTAATTTTAAAAGCATTTGTCATGTAAATCATGATTTTCTTATCGCTAATCTTAATTGGTTGGGATCGCAGTCACCATCAATAAACCTGTTTGTGTTGTCTACATAATGGACTATTTAAGGTTATAGTACACTACACATAATGTGTTAGTACAGTCACTCAAATTTCAGTGTTATGGTCATTACTCCTCATAATTCACATGAATGACTCTACCTAGCACGTATCTTCTAAATTAAATTACTTCACCATGCAAAGCTTTGGACAGAAATCTAAATTTAATAGTACTCCAGAAAAATTTTAATCGACTTCGAGAAAAAACATATGGTGGTTGATTAGATTTTAGCATTTAAAAGTGTAAAGTAGCAACATAGGCACCATATGTACAGTATGAACAATTGCCTGAGTAATGGAGAATGATTTAGATGTCATAGTCTACTTAAATTTGAAATCTATGATAAAGTTCCTTTTAAAACAACCCTGCACTACCAACTTTAAGGCGCGTATTTAGTCATCTGGACAGTAAGATTTTAATTGCTTCCTTGTAGTTCTGATTCTTTCTCACTTCAAAAAACACAAACATTTTTGAGCACATTTGAATTCGGTTAATAAAATCATTTAGCGATTTCAAGTTTAAATCCAAGAAGGCCTAGAAACATTGTATATATACCCCTTTATAATATATGAGACATTTAGATGATCTAATGATGATATTAAAACACCTATATTTTCTCGAAAACACTTAGGTTCGGCCTTAACTCCAACAGTAGGTGAAAAACACCAGTAAGCTAAACGTTTAACAGGTCAAGTTGATTTACAGGCATGCTTTCTATTCCTCAAAAATAATTAATTACTGTAATTCCCCAATATTTAAAGTGGTCCGATACACATCCAAAAACTCTTTTTTAAGGGATCTTGACATTTTTTTAAAATATTCAACACAGCATGTTATATTTATTAAACTTCTTGTTTTTACTTGATTTCTTATACCTAAGTTTCTACCTGCGATGAACGGCAATTAATTATTACTAGACATGATTGTTAAAACGACGTGGCATCAGATCATGAAGTTATTGATTATCTGTCTTAACTGTGTAGGTGGAAGTAGACTACCTTATTACAGCTTGGAAACAACCGTGATCAGTAAAGATGTTGGATCGCACTGTTCATAATCAATCGTAGTGGCGTAGAAAAACTCACTCTATAGTCTAACCTTAAACGTTGAGTAATAAAATTAATTTATAATAATTCTGAATTCCTAAATAGTATATTCTGTCTAGTCTCATTCAACGATATTACTGACAATTCTTTTTAAATTATATTCAACTTCATAATTATGTTTTGCTGTGCTGATATGGATTAGAAAATCGGGTCAACAAACTAGCCAGGTTCCGATTGGCTTATGATTGAATGAATAAGTTTATCAAATATTATTCTCGACTTAATACGTACGAATACAAACCTCATATTTCATTGCAGCGTGAAATCAGTGATGAAACCAAAATGTGAAAGTAAACCAACTAGATGAGTGGAAGGTTACGGAGGGAAACAAAAAAACCATGATTAACAATCTGATGCTAGTCGGTTTTGAAATTAGTCTAATAAAACCTCATTAACACAGCAAAGATCAAGTAATTGATTGATTTATTAATGCGATTGCGAACAAACTTGATAATAGCTTATTTATTAAACTTATTCTAAAGTGACATACAAACACACTGCTAATTATGTACTGGATCACTTGAATTCCTGTAACTAGTCTAGGTATCGTGACTAGTGTAAGTGGAGTAATATTGGTGCAACAGTTTCAAATGGTACTGCGACATATGCCAAACAATCGTGATAAAACTCAAACACTAATAAGCAGTACAAAAAATCTTGTAGGATTATGCGGAACAGCTAGTTAAAGTCATAAAAACTATACCATCTTTTATAAAAATTTACAAAGTCAAACTATTCCGAGCACCGGATCTCAACTGTAACACAGAAACCTCTGATCTACCCTACAAAAATAAATATTTATGTAAAAGCTACCTATACATACTAGTTTTTCTCACCTACTACACACTTTGCATTCTTATTGTCTGCTTTCTAATGGTATCTAAGCATCATCCTTTTTAGAATTGAGTGTCTCATTCAAGCAACATCCTGCTTTTTTTAACCTGAGAGTATTTTTTATTTAAAATGCATCATTACAGCCTTCTAAGTAGACACGTTTATACGTAGCCATGGTCTACCATATATTAACTGGAATAGTGGTTAACTACATACATTAATATGAAAAGCCATTCCTATATTCATCAGCCATATAGCAACTATATTCTTCACCGTTTCGATTATTATTAATATAACTTCTATTGCTTTTAACTTAACCTACACTATCTTTATCCGTTTTCGCTTGTTATATTAACAGTCTCGTTTATTTAATCATCTATTCTACTTTATTTATTTGTCTCTCCGGACCGATTAGTTCAACATTTAATAAACTCTTTTTGCCCCAAACCTTCTACTTTCCATTAAGCTAAACTTTAAATCCCCTCTTTATTCAAAACCAACCAGTCGACTGACAGGCAAAGTGATAACCACTGGCCTCGGTATATCAAATGCCTTGAAACAACCCCATTCAATCACGCACCAAGAATGATAGTCGAATCCACTGAATATTGTGCAGTAAAAATAGTTTGGCTTCCTTCATTGAGCACTTCAAAAGATCTGGGACTGGGATCTACGTAGCCTTACTGAATATATGTACAATTCCAAACTCGAAATATTAATAATACGGTGTTAAAATGATATTTTCACTTAATAAGACAAATCCTATGTCTTTACTTACGGTAAAATTGACATTTAGCTACCAAATGCCGCAGTTCGCTAACAAAAATCGTTAAATGTATATTCAATCACATAAGCACCCTTACACCTAACTGTAATTATACATACAGCCACCAATTTAATTGATTGGTTTTCATGTTGAACAAAGACTTCGGCTGTTCTTACATTAAGTATCACATTTGCACAAGAGAATCTGAAAAAAGACTAACCTGATGGCAAGTGATGACGATTGCTGTGAAAGCAAAGAGTCCTGTAAACACCTGGACCCACTTTGATTCTAGAAACAAAAACTCTTCTGAGACGTGCTTAGATGTGTTCCCAATATATGAACTATTTAGAATAGCGGTTGATTGAACTTCAGAAGAATGCGTCGTCATAATTTGAGTCATGAAAATAGGTACTAGCAAATGCAGTTTTAAAAATTCGCCATCATAGTTTTCACGGTTTAGTTAGATAAGTGTATAATACTATAACAAATACCCAATATCTTTTTTGACGACACATCGTAAGCTAAGTGGTTTCTTTCCACTCGTGTATTGATCTTGAGGTGCGTTTCTTGATCTTTGGCAGTGTCCAGTGTGAGTTCTACTTACCCGACTGCAGGATACCCTCCAGTCGTGACAGTTGGCTTGAGGATTAATGTCATTTAGAAATTAATTAAGATGTGTTCCAAAACTGTGGTTCGGTGGAAACCATCAGTTATTAAGTTGCTGGACAATCAGCTAGGTAATAAAGCGATAAAAAAAACCGAAAGAAGAAGAATAGAGATGCAAAAATAAAAATAAGGAAAAATGATGCAACGATAATCGAAAGGAGGATGAATGGGTTAAAATAACAGATGGTAGTGGCGTATAAAGAAACAATAAACAATGAGTACGGAATGTTGGAAATTCACAAAATATGGTCAGCCTTCACTCAAGAATGTGCATTGTACTCCGTGCATAAAATCATATTCATCCAAACTATACTAAAAGCGCTAAATAAGCCTGTCGAAATCACAAAAAAAGGAAGAAAAATATAGACATACCAGTGAAAAGTATGAGATAACGTAAATATCCGCCTATCATCTAAGAAGACAAGGAGGCAGTTATGTGTGCCTCGAAGCATGGTCGGATACAGGTCTTTGGGTGACAAGAAAGATTTCAAGGGTGATCATCCATAACTGCCCACGGACGACGTGGGAAGTGGTGTAGGCATCGGCCGCGACTCACTGATATTTATCACTGGTTTCAAGTATGTCAGTGAGAGTGAGACCTAGATCATTTTGTGTCAAACCACCTGAGAGGCCACCACAGGATAGATAGTACTACCTCTACAGGTAACGATGTCGAAAGTGACCACCTCATGGTAACTCCCCTAGTGGAGCTCGTAATTGAATGTTTTCGGCCAAAGTCATTCGTTCGTTGTTAGGTAGTCCTGTCACTCCTCCATCACTTCATATGTACCTTCGAACTGGCCTCCGCTATTCATGGTTGTCATGAGCTATTTATCAAATGATCCTTTTCGGTTTATCCCTAATGATGGGGTGTTGAAATCGCCCGTGACGATTACCTGGTTGTGCCGAAGGTGTGAGAGTATCGACAGTACTTGAGAGAATTGATTTTTAATTATGTGGTCGCTCGTAGGAGGCCAGTATATGTCTCTCTTAAGATTAGTTATTTTATGGCGTTCAATCTGAAGCAGCACCAAACGGACCGTGGGAGGTCGGTAAAGAAGAGATGTTTGGGCATGGTGGCATTAACCTGGTTATCAGTGTATATTGTCACCCTACCTCCCTTAATGCATTCCCTATCCAATCTGAATGACGACATGCCCTTTAAGTCGACCTCCAAGTCTCCAATGTTCGGTTACAGCCATGTCTGCGTCATGATCAGGATCTAGAGTCCGAGGTATGGGCACATGTGACGGATTTCGGCTACCTTACCTCTTGCTTTCCTTATGTCTCTATAAAAACATTTAGACGTACGTCTTGCTGCGTTCGGTTGCAACGGGGTGATTTCATGTTGTAAACTTGATGTTGGTCGGAAGATATGGCGACCTGTCTCGTAGGAGCTGACTCGGTTGATAATCTTTTCTTTAAGTATGGCTGACCCTAGTTCTTGACGATCTTAGTTCACCAGACCCTCAGTGAGAGGTTACTGAATTAAAACAGTGGATATAGGTGTCATTACCACTCCACCTGTCCTGTTTACTTGACACGGCAGGCAGTATTATGGCCTATAATATACCCGATCTTACAGAAGCCACAACTTCGCATTCTGGGCATATGTACCAAAGCCATTGGTATTAATGTTTCTGTATAAAATCGTGGTGCTGCTTCGATACTTCGATATAACAGCCACAGTAGACCCATCTATGCTAGAAGTCGTATTCGAACGCGGAATCTGCCTTCCATACTACTGAGTGGAAAATATTACAGTCATTTGTATCACTCTTCAACCTATTTCCGTTTTCCTTGATACGGCAACTCATCGTAGCCGTTTTGTGGTCGCCTTGGTCTCCCTTGAATGGGTGGGTCCATTTGGGCCTATGTTGTGTGTTTCAAACAGACCATGTGGGCTGGCGCCAAGTGTGTAGCCCAGGCACGGGACACCTAGTCTTTGCTTGTTATTGAGAGACTGGTGTATGGGTATTGGAATACCGGATCTGTCGTCAGCAATAAATTTTGAAAAGCTACCAGTCAACCTTGTTGTAATCGAATTAGAAATATGGTTACCACGGTGGGCCATCCTCCTTACTCTAAGTGAGATAGTTGAGACATTACTACTACAGTCACTGTTAGCTTCACCACTGCTACTATTCACAATACTTGAAGAACAAATGATTGTAATAAAGTGGACAAGAGAACATTGTAGAGTCTTCCTCGACACGATAATGTAACCGAGAAATTAATCAATATCTTATGGAATTCTCACAACGGACTAGACTACAAAGTTGTGCATGGAGAGCAGTTCACAGACTCATTCAAACGGAGATTGGTACTAGATAAGGTTGCTCACTCTCACACTTTTTCTTATGGTGGTTGACTGAATTATGAAAACTACAAGATCCCGAAGCAGGGACAAAATACAGTGGATAACATAATTACAATTCAAAAATCTGAACTTTACAGATGATCTAGCTGTTTTGTCCCACACATAGAAACAATTGCAAGTGAAGACGGACAGTATTCAAGCAGCTCTTACAGGAGTAAGCCTCAAGATGTACAAATAGGTATAAAAATGCTTAAATACAAAACAACGAACGCTAACTAATTACACTTTAAGGAGAAACTCTGGAATATGTGGAAACTTTTATATGCCTGTACAGTGTCATCGATAAGCAATATTATATGGAGATGAAACTTGTACAGTGAACTACGAAAAGCATCATTTGAAAGATACAGGTATTTACAAACAGTTGTTTACACTAGGCACTTCAGGTAGATTGGCTAGATACAGCTGCAATTTGAATGCTGTTAACAGAAAATTAGCCCCTGTATAAAGAAAAGTACTAAGTTATTGGAAAGGTTCAAAAGGCCTCAGCCAGGTCAGTTACTGAAATATCGAGGATTTCGAACAATGAGAGAGTGGCGTAGCTGAACTTTTTTCCTCTGTTATACAAAAGAATTGATAAAGATCTAGTAGTTTTCCTCAAAATACTTAATAATAAACTTGGCCTTGGCATGTTCTCACTTTTCTTGTCTTACAAAACAGGAAATTCACAAGGGCACTTGAAAGTCTATGGGAGCTGGAACCGATCACCTACCAGCCGACACCCGACTCTAAGAAAGTAGTAAACACGTGAAGCTCTTTGCCTCAACGCGTAGTTGAAGTTCCACTTGTCAACACATCCAAGAGACACATGGCTCGAGAGAACCGACACAGACCATCTAGGTTTCTGTCCTAATCAAGAGAGAACTGGACCATGAAAATATTAGACACTGAATTGATATCGCTTCCTTCTTTTTTTCTTCTAGTTCTTATCAACGATCTAGAGGTATTAGGACGCACTATTAACCACATCCGCCCCAATTTAGTGTGTGGCCAGCATAGTTAACTCGATCAACAACCACATTCTCAACCGTTGTGCTTGTAGCATCTATTCACCATCCCAATCACGAACATTAAAAGGTTGAAAAGTTGTCTGAATCAGGCGAAGTCACTTACTTGGACAATTTAAGATAAGGTAACAAGACGTTTTTATATACTCGTACTACCCAGGAAAATTTTTCTCTTACATCATCCACCTATTCGCATCATGGGCACCACTTTATTACTATCATTTGTTCTTCAAGTATTGTGAATAGTAGCAGTGGTGAAGCTAACAGTGACTGTAGTAGTAATGTCTCAACTATCTCACTTAGAGTAAGGAGGATGGCCCACCGTGGTAACCATATTTCTAATTCGATTACAACAAGGTTGACTGGTAGCTTTTCAAAATTTATTGCTGACGACAGATCCGGTATTCCAATACCCATACACCAGTCTCTCAATAACAAGCAAAGACTAGGTGTCCCGTGCCTGGGCTACACACTTGGCGCCAGCCCACATGGTCTGTTTGAAACACACAACATAGGCCCAAATGGACCCACCCATTCAAGGGAGACCAAGGCGACCACAAAACGGCTACGATGAGTTGCCGTATCAAGGAAAACGGAAATAGGTTGAAGAGTGATACAAATGACTGTAATATTTTCCACTCAGTAGTATGGAAGGCAGATTCCGCGTTCGAATACGACTTCTAGCATAGATGGGTCTACTGTGGCTGTTATATCGAAGTATCGAAGCAGCACCACGATTTTATACAGAAACATTAATACCAATGGCTTTGGTACATATGCCCAGAATGCGAAGTTGTGGCTTCTGTAAGATCGGGTATATTATAGGCCATAATACTGCCTGCCGCGTCAAGTAAACAGGACAGGTGGAGTGGTAATGACACCTATATCCACTGTTTTAATTCAGTAACCTCTCACTGAGGGTCTGGTGAACTAAGATCGTCAAGAACTAGGGTCAGCCATACTTAAAGAAAAGATTATCAACCGAGTCAGCTCCTACGAGACAGGTCGCCATATCTTCCGACCAACATCAAGTTTACAACATGAAATCACCCCGTTGCAACCGAACGCAGCAAGACGTACGTCTAAATGTTTTTATAGAGACATAAGGAAAGCAAGAGGTAAGGTAGCCGAAATCCGTCACATGTGCCCATACCTCGGACTCTAGATCCTGATCATGACGCAGACATGGCTGTAACCGAACATTGGAGACTTGGAGGTCGACTTAAAGGGCATGTCGTCATTCAGATTGGATAGGGAATGCATTAAGGGAGGTAGGGTGACAATATACACTGATAACCAGGTTAATGCCACCATGCCCAAACATCTCTTCTTTACCGACCTCCCACGGTCCGTTTGGTGCTGCTTCAGATTGAACGCCATAAAATAACTAATCTTAAGAGAGACATATACTGGCCTCCTACGAGCGACCACATAATTAAAAATCAATTCTCTCAAGTACTGTCGATACTCTCACACCTTCGGCACAACCAGGTAATCGTCACGGGCGATTTCAACACCCCATCATTAGGGATAAACCGAAAAGGATCATTTGATAAATAGCTCATGACAACCATGAATAGCGGAGGCCAGTTCGAAGGTACATATGAAGTGATGGAGGAGTGACAGGACTACCTAACAACGAACGAATGACTTTGGCCGAAAACATTCAATTACGAGCTCCACTAGGGGAGTTACCATGAGGTGGTCACTTTCGACATCGTTACCTGTAGAGGTAGTACTATCTATCCTGTGGTGGCCTCTCAGGTGGTTTGACACAAAATGATCTAGGTCTCACTCTCACTGACATACTTGAAACCAGTGATAAATATCAGTGAGTCGCGGCCGATGCCTACACCACTTCCCACGTCGTCCGTGGGCAGTTATGGATGATCACCCTTGAAATCTTTCCTGTCACCCAAAGACCTGTATCCGACCATGCTTCGAGGCACACATAACTCCCCCTTGATTACTCAGATGAAACGCTTATTCATTGAAATAATTTTAGACATTTTCACCATTTGGTCAAGTAAATATGAATAAATTCTCAATATTTTTAAGGTATGCTTTGTTAAGAAGAGAAGAATCTAGTTTTTTTTATTTGATTTCGCTATTTTTAATTGAATTGTAAAGTGAGCGGTAACCGGTAGTGCTCTTTATTTCCTGCGCTGGACCTTGTTAACTGTGATTGGTTTTAATGTCATTTTAGTATGCTTATTACTTGGTTTTTCCCAAGGTCGTTTTTGTAACTATAAATACAGAGTTGAATTACAATAGAATTGAATCTTTCTAGTGCTGCGTTGGTGTCTTTTTGATTTTGTCTTGTGATGAGTAATCAGTATCTTGTCGCTGGTCACGGTTGCGAGTATCAGTTGGCGCAGATTAGTTCCCGATTAGCGTTGTGGTTAGTTCGTGCATAGCAGTAGGCGTTTATTTATAATATTCCGATATAACATGCTTTCGCTACATAATCCAACGAGTCAGAATGCCTTTGCTGTAGTTGGATATACAGGTGAATACCTTTTTAACGAAGAGATGGCAGATTTCTAGAAACAGCTTATTAGCCATTTTAATGAAGCTCATCCTAACTCAACTTTAAATGCCTCCCTTGTCACACTTAGTTGCAGCCACAAGTGTATCATTACGCTACATCACACTTACACCAGGGTTAGTTCAACAAAGGCAGAAGGCACTTCAATCAGAAAAGTACCCTAGCTGCGATGAAATTCGTTCCACTTACTTAAACTAGTGGGCATAAGCATTAAGTATGCCAGTCTTCAGTCACTTTCAGGATTCCATAGGTACTGAAATAATTCCAAGTAAGTGGAAAAGAGCCATTCTCATTATTAATATTTTAAGTATGAGATTGGCGATAGCTAACCCGTTATTGGCCAGCTTTCCTACTTTCACTATTGTCGAAAGTATTGGAATGTCTGCCGGACGATCAGATGGAAAAATTTATTGATGGACACTGGATATTCCACAAAACACGACAAGTCTTAAGAGAGTGTAGATCCTGCACTACAGACGTTTTTCATGCATATAACAGCTAATTCAACTGTTTGGACAAAAAAATCCCAATCAACTCAGTATTCCTAAATTCTTCCGAAGCATTTTACTCAAGTTGTATACCTATTATTCATTACTGTCTGTTGGCACGAAACGAGCCTGATTAAAGCACGCTCAAAACATGCTCACGAAGCTGTGCTGTGATTGGTCCATTCTTAGTCAACTAGAGCCAACGACCAATCGGGAAGTTTCTAGAATACTCGATACCATTGTTTATATAAACCCTAGTGTAAATCATTTTGCATGACTTTGCCTTTTGCCTCCTGCCGTTATTTTCTCAATATATCTTGCTAACTGTTCTACTCTTGTTCTGATTTGGGATCCAGTCGCGGTCGTTGTCGAATCGTAGAATACTAAGCGGGGTAGGACGATATAACACTGTCACATTTAACACTGTCATTAATTCATCAAATCAACCTACCTGTCTGTTTATAACCATTTATATTCCTGTTTCTGATCCTTCTTTTTCCTGCTTTTCTCCCTCCATTATTCTTTTTTATCTCATTTAAATTTTTTCATTACATTATTAGTTAACTGACTGTCCAGTAACGTGATAGCTGCGGGTTTTGAAATTCATCGTTCTGGGTAATGCACAGTTGAATAGCTGGAATTACAACAGCGAATAACACTAAGTAACCGGAAACTTGCCTCAAAATCAAGAGGTGGGCAGAAAGAAATCAGCTGGTTTAAACTAGCTTGCCAAAATAAAATTGGATATTGGGTCCCTCAAGGTTATTTGCAGTCAGTCGACTTCAACTGGGTTTAGAATCACTAGTAATTGGGTAGTTTATAGTCCTTTCGTTTCTTAAACAACTTACCGATAGTCTTGCTGGCTTTGGCTCGTATTGTGTTATTTTGTTCTTTATATTGTAGACCTGTTTTTCGTCAACAGTTCACTTCTCCTGCTGATCGAATATCTACCAAACAATTGTCCCAACACTGAATGTTTTTCACGTGGCTAATTTCCTAAGTACCACCTGCCCCTTAATCTTATTTTCAGCCTTCGTTTGGTATGGCTTTTGAATCTCGCCTGCAACATTTATTCTTCAACCTTACAAAGGAAGCAAAAGCGTTCACGGATTACAACATACGCTCATACTTCCTACGAAAAATTGATAAGACATACAATCACCTTAGTAAAGTCAAGGACCCAAACATTTTGGAATTAGAATTGAAAAAGAATGAGGATTTACTTGAAGTTCTCAAAAGACAATCTGCTTTGAATAACATGTATCCAGTGAGAAAAAGCGTGCTAGAGTAATTGCTGTATCTATTGTTTATTACGTCATACCCTAGAGTATAAATTTTTCTACACTGGTTTTTTTGGAAAAAGATTTCAACTTAATACAGCTAAATCAAGCCTAAACCGGTTGTTATTATAAATCGAGGACTAGCGGTTCGTGAACTTCTACTTAATGATGTCCGTTCTCATAAGTATGAAATATTTACGTATCTGGAGTGTATTAGAAGTAGTTGTGATCATTAGAGAGTTTAGTGAATCAAAGTTTCTCCTAGTTTATAGTGCATATGTACGTCAGCTGAACTACATAGTTATACTGCCTCCGCGCGTTAAGTCCTAATGGGTGTCTAAAATTTTCTCTAATAATAAACATATATATATATATATATATATATATATATATATATATATATATATATATATATATATATATTACTTAACTCATATATGCATTACATGCTCCATACGATCGTAGTAAAAGTATAATGTCAGCTTTGCACGTGACTTACTGTTCATTTTGTCTATCCTTAATGGCCACGTCTCACATGCATGCAGTAAGACAGGGCGAACTGTTACGCAGTACACTCTATCGTTGAGAGACGAATATCTCGCTTACGCTATAGGTGACGTAAGTTGGCTTTAACCCTTATACTGGGACTATTAACGATCGACACCAGTCAGGCGGAATTATGTCAAGTTCCCAAACTTTAGTCAAAATGTCAGTCGGCCTAATCGTCAAAGTGGGACCACCATCCTTAAAGACCTCTGGAGATAATCCATCCGGACTCGCTGCTCTACCTCGCCGTCTTAGGTTAGCCATAGCTTTCTGGACTTCGATAAGAGTCGGAGGACCTAAGTCGACTTTCCATTCTGGCTGCTTTAAAATTGTGGAAGCTCTTGGTAGATGTCACTGTAGATGCCACAGCTGCTTGAACATCTTTCCAAGCAATATCTTGGTGGTTTGCGTCCTTATAGTTCCCTAAGTAACTCTTTAGTTGTTCCTGGAATTCAACTTCGGCTCTCTCGTTGCTGGATTAAATTCTAATGAGTTTCCCTGTAGTAGCTTCTCTTCGCCCAGCAAGATGCAGGCAAATTTGTGTTCGTACTAGGGCATGATCGGAATCTGAGCATGTACTGCAGAAAGATCGGTAATCTATTTAGCCTCTCCAGTAGTGACTAATGGTGATATGGTCTATTTGAGTCCACCGTTGAGTGGGGCCAGGAGATCGCCATGTTAGACGATGTCGCTCCGTATGCTTGAAGTTCGTGTTTGCCAGAAATAAACGATGAGCATAGTTGTAGCAGTCGGTTATTGTTATCCGTCCTCTGAGCTGGAACACCGAAGCATCCACCTAAATGTTTTTTTGGATTGATTCAAGATACCTATTTGAACGTTAAAATCACCAGTAATGAGTACCACGTCTGAGTGTTTAGCCCTATGAAGAAGTTCGGGAATTTTTCTGTAAAATTCATCTTTCACTTCATCCGGGCTGCAGTCAGTGGGAGCGTAGGCAGAAACAATAAAATGGCAACGGCGTGTGTCACTATCTTTCCGAGTTCTTACTGAACCATTCGGTCAGACGGCACATAGGCGACTGTCGACAGGAATCCACTCGAGAAGTGCATGTTATGCTCTCATACTTAACGCAACACCTACACCGGTTAGCTCACGAAAAATTGCTGTTGAGTCGCCAAATAAACGAAGAGTGTATCGCAAAGGTTCTTCCCTCCGACTAGGTGAGGTCACGTGAATGACCACGGTAGGATCCTGTATACGTGTTTGGGAGACAACACACGTCGATGGCACAGGATTTTAATTTCTTAGCTAGGGAGGCTCACTGCCCTATTTGATACAGGGTTCGCACATTGAACGCACCAGTATATATATATATATATATATATATATATATATATATATATATATACCTTATTATGTTTAATTATTTCTTTATGCAATAAATAAAAAGGATAACTGACGTTTATAAACAATTATCTTCTATAGAAAAAAATTATCATTCGTAAGTATTCAATATCTTGCAACGTATAGAAAAAATATGGTGAGTCACTTATTCCAGTAATTTATTATCATCAGGGCTGTGATCGGGAAAACAATAGTCTAATTGAAAACCACTTGTATAACTTATTTGTCCGCAAATGGAGAAAATAGCAAGTAATAAATATTCTTCGAGCTTGGGGTTTGTTACATTGGTAAAGATTTCTGCAAAAAAAAATGCTCAAGTTTTCCAAACAAGATAAAAAAAACTACCAAATGCTGTCTGTTTTTCACTCCTCTTCAATATTTATTAATTAGTAATTACTAGTGTTTCCCTTGTTTACGATCAATTGGTTACAAATTATAAACACTACATCATTTTAAAAAGTTAAAACTTCTTGTTTACTGCATGATAGTTAAAGGAGAGGGAGTTTTCATGTTTAGGATTAATCCTTACTTATAATAAAAGTCAGAGGGATGCAGTGAAACAGGATTACAGCAGTGTGCAACTAGTCACACTTTTATTTGTACTGAAATATTCACTAGTAAATTAATGCTTCAGAATAAAAAAGAGAAAGTGATCTGTGAATTAACAGGAACTTAAAAAACATAGTCAGATTTGTCAAGAATTTGTGCTTGTACATATGCATGTTTAATTTATTTTAACATGTGTTCATATTTGTACAGAAGTTATTAGATAAATTGGGTTGCTGGTGGCGATGACTGTGATGCATCAAAGTAGGATCGATATCAGTCACCTAAGAGGCGGTGCTTCTACTTATCATTCTGCTTGGTAGTTTACTTCGACAACATAGATGGTATAACAAAAGTAATCAAACAGAATATTTTGAGGAAATAAAAAGACGAGAAAAAGTGGTCAGCAGGATGACCTAAAATTCATCTTAATTCGTTACGCTCGACACTAGATTTCTGTACAAAGTGTAATAATTAAAATATCGGCAAAATACCATACCAAATATTTCTGAAAATGAATCTAGTTAATTTCTATCATCGAAATGAGTATCTATATAGTGTAGTTCGTACTATAAGAACTAAAGTATTCTTATTGGTTGCCCGTCCCAAGTCAATCTGCTATATCGGGTCCAACAAACTTTATTTGATGTTATATGACTGGATACTGTATGGAATCATGATCACTAAATAAGTGGATATTACAACAGGTTCTTTTGTTTTGTTTTTTAAATATTAGATGTCTTCACAATAACGATTTGCACATACATATTTCTCTGTTGTATTATAATAGTAACGTTTGTGTAATATATCTACAGTAACAATTACTAGATTAAATTATATTTGAAATATTAGACGTTATTTATTCATTGTATTTATGTAGACGTTGAAGACATTGATACTGAACAAAGAATATACTTGTAACGATTGTTAACTTTCGATCGCACGTTTGATAGTTGTTCCATTAATAAATATTCCATTTATTCTTCGTCCTGACTTTTAATATACGTCGATTGTGTTTTGTCGATGTTGGTCACTGGAATAACGTAGCATAGAGTTAATGGAGTATTATAGTACTCGAATCACAGCCTTCTTTCAATAACGACATTTATGTACTCTTGCCCGTTCCCATTAAAGTATTACAGATTGGTTTGAGTTTGAAGTACCTTCCTTTGGATCCTGATTCAGTGATTATTACCTTGCTTGGTACGTTATACAGACTCTTGTCAACTCTCATCTAGAAAGTCGTAAATTAGTACAATTTCTGTTCAGTATCCAATGTTTTTGATTACTTCTCTAGATAATACCAAATTATATTGAAAGTTACTTCCAAATTGTCATTAATGTATGAAGGATCTACCTGTCCTATGGTTAACTATGCGGTTTAAGTTATCGACGGTACCTATGGAAGGAATTAAATATTGAATACATTCGGGATTATCTGAACCTTTAAGGGTGACGCACGAAAAACGAAGACTTGTAATATTTCAATATCTATTCAAATAACTCTAAAATTCACAGGTGAGTACTACATGCAAGTGTTCAATCATAACAAAGCGGTACCGAGAATATGTAGAATTAGTGTAGAGAGTTACTGCCTCTAATTGTGTCACTTCCAATAAAAAGAATAAGTAGAACAGTAGATCCAAAGTGGCCCCAGAAATATGAAGGAGCAATAAACAGCCAAAATTAATCGGGAAATGCAAAGAGTTAAATGCCCAATTAAAGTTGAATACTCAGGTTCATTAAGTCTCAAAATGTCTAGGTCATTCGTAAGAAATGAAAATCCACTAATCACAAAATAAACAATATTAACAAATGGATTACGAATAATCTGAAATCTCAGTAGGGAATGTCAAGCTTAGCCAATAAAAAGGAGTTAAGATAATCATTTGAATGAGGGTGTGTAGTAAGAATGCACATTAAAATTAGGAAATAGGCAGGTGGGGTGTAGTCAATCATAATATCTAAAATCTTTCCAAATGTGACATTAATGATTGTTAGGATTTTCAGTCGCAACCAAAGGACCAACATTAGAATAAATCTAAATACCCTAAACGCAGGTGAAAACATTTTGTACAAGTACCACAGTTTTGTTCTCTATCTGATGGAATGACACTGGTGTCAGGACTTTCATCATGTTTTTGAAGATATACTAGGGGGTGTTTGGATACCCTGTCCCTCAACTATTCTCAAGTAAGGAAAAAGTCATAAAACCGTCTGCAAACTTGATGCGAATTCACATGAAAGAATATAAAATATACGTTGGTTATGAGTTGGTGGCGATAAGCGATCTCGTGACTTTTACTGCTAAACCATTTTATGATTTAACCTATTAGTTTTAGACGGAATATTTACTTATTTTTTTTACATGGGATTCACTTAGTTTGAGATGCAACTTGACGAGACCACTTACCAACCACAGTGGTTTAAATAGAAAAGCTTATACTAGCTGGTTCAAAGCACTGAATAATTACGATAGTATGTTCTTAGCCAACTTCTGGGCTAAATTGTTTATGAATTCTGAGTCCTAAATACAAGAAAGCAGTACACAAATGTGGTGTTTATTAGCTAAAGTTCATGACAACCCGTAGCTTTTAGGGAGTTTCTAGGAAATATGTCCGTTCGACATATTTTAACAACTGAAATTTCGTAGCTAAGGGAGAGATCATATCATCTGCATATTAAATCCTAAAGTGAAGTTCTCCATCATTTTATTCATTAGCAGTACCTTCAAGATACTATTTTCGATTAGTCTTTAGCGAGCCTCTAAACCTTCGTACATCTTAGTTTCTTCGTCCGTATATGTATTAATTGATGAAAGTTATAGTAATTGATTAGATTATCTAGGTCTAGATTATCCCCTGAGCTTATCAACTTTTAAATTGTATATTTATTTGTGTGTGAAAGTTGTTATTAAACTTTCCCGGTATTTTTGTATCTTAAGCTCTTGTTGAGTTATTTAGGTTCCAAAATACATTTCTACTTAGTTCATTATATCGACTTCTTTATTTACGTTCATTCGCTCAATCTTGTATGTGCATAAAGCCAATTGATATACGAGAATTTTATGTACACATGATTTATATCTAGCTGGACCTAATGCAACTACGATCCAACATCCGTAGTTCTCAAGGAAGGTGTACTTGGTTTCCTGGCCGTTTCACAATAGCTGTTTCAACAAGATTTTATTGTTTTGACCAAAAATTGACAGGTCATCTTTCGAGATATGTGGGGCTAGTGAAATAATAGTGAATTCTAGTCAAGTCCTACAGTTGCCAATATTTTCTTACCATTTATCACTGACTAAGTGTTATTTATCCAAATACACATTTCAACAATGATCAGGAGCCATGTGACCATCTTTCGTTTAGGACCTCACGCCGTTTTGTCTGTATCATTTGATTCGATTTTTTTATAAGCCATTAGTTATGTCAAAGTACTTGTTGGTGAAACAGAAGGGACCTATCACTAAATCAGTGTTCAATGCCAACAAGTCATCAGATCTTTTGTATGAATATTCGTCCAAATTTTAACGGATAGTTTGACAGAAACTGGACCTAAAATGTAAAGAAGACATTAGACGTGGGACATACTTGGAAAATCCCTGCGATTGAAATGTAAATAAATAAATCCCAACCTTTCACTCAGTAAAACAGAGTTTGCAACCGTGGAGGTCACAATCACAGATGCTGCGATGGAAGTATCGAAGTGATAATTGTAAACCATTTTTAGTGTACAAATATAATTTTACTTTAAATGCACCATGGTTTCATATAAAAGTATCGGATAATGTGACTGACTCCAGAGGAGAGATTAACGGCATGTTGATGGGTGAATCTGGACAATTGTTTTATATAATTAAAAGTTTTTAGGTTTGAGAAATCATACTACTTAAAAATTATCAGTAGCCAAATCTGCCACAAAAGAGCAAAGCCACGTTGGAAAAAACGTAGTATAAAACAGTGTTAGAACAAACATATGTTAAACATCGGGATGCCGTGCATGTGGTCCAGTGTTTTACATGCTGTTTGGCTCAACCTATTTGTTTATTGGAAGGTTGAGCAATGTGTCGGAAACGATTCGTCGATAACCCCTGGGGACGATTGGACGGGCTGTACCTGTGGAAGAATCCCAAATTAAAGTGTTCTTGCCTTTCCAATCGTCTTCCTTTAGAGTTTGAGCGTTGTTGTCGATAACTCGCGATGAAGATCATTGTCCTTATTTTGAAGTCGAGTTACTTCAACTAGTTCGCTTCCTTGGGTACGATTCAAGGAATGTATTCGTGACAAGGCGTCGGCAACTATATTGTTAACTCCAGATATACGTCGTATATCAGTAGAGAACTGGGAAATGTGATTTAGATGACGCAACTCTCGTGGAGCGTACTTATCTGGAGGTGACAATGGAAAATGTTAGTGGTTTATGGTTGGTGAATATTGTAAACTCCTGGCCTTCGATAGAATGCTGAAAATGTCGTGCAGCACAGTACATGGCTGGCAGTTCACGTCGAACATGTTGTATCTCGGTTCAGTATCGTGTAATCATCTTGAGAAAAATGCTAAAGGTTGTCAAGCTTGGCCAATCCATTGTTGTAGAACTGCGTCAATGGCTGAGTCAGATGCGTCTACAGCGATGCTGATGGGAGCCTCGATATTGTGATGTGCCGGCATAGTCGTATTGGCTTTTGCTCCTGTAGATGCAGTAAAGGCTTTCATTGACTCTCCATCTATTATGATCATCTTGTTATTTTCACGAATCTGATCCGTTAGTGGTTTCACAATAGATGCACAGTTGGGTATAAATCGTCTGTAAAAACTTACCAATCTATTGAAAGCTCGCAGCTGCTTAACGATGGTTGGTTCCGGTTACTCCAGAGTAGCCGCCACCTTGTGTTTTTGGGGTTGTATGCCATTAGCATCAATATTATGCCCCGGGAATTCCAACGTGGTTGTTCCAATTGGACATTTCTGAATATTTATTGTAACTCCATATTGTCGCAGTCTTCTAAGAGCTATGTCCAAATCTTTCATATATGTTTCCTCATCTGGGCTTGCTATCAAGCAGTCGTCGACATATGCATCTACACAGTCAATTTCGCGGAACATGTCGTCGATGGAACTCTGAAATATTTGTGCTACATCCCTCAAAACGAAGGGCATTTGGAGGAATTCGTAAAGGCCAAATGGGGTTACGACAGCAGTTTTGGGTATGTCATTTTCGGAAATCGGTAATTGATTGTATGCCTTTACCAAGTCGATTTTTGAAAATGCTGTCATGACCTTCAAGGTGGCCGTTAAATCGTGGATGTGAGGTAATGCGTAACGATCAGGAGTAGCTTGAGTGTTGATACGTCGATAATCACCGATGAAACGCCGATCATTGCTATCTTTCTTCGGGACCATATGTAATAGAGAAGACCATGGGCTACTGGATGTGCGGATTATTCCCAGGTCAATCATATGATCCAATTCGTTTTTCGCAATCCTTAATTTTTCCGATGCTAGTCGGCATGCTTTCTAGAATACCTGTAGTCGTGATATGATGTGTAACATTGCTGGTTACACATGGTAATTTCGGTGTTGCCTTATTCAGATCTGGACACTTGTCAAGTATCGGCTGGCAAAAAGGGGTTATTTAAATGTTTAAAAACGATGAGGATATAGACTACAATCTGTGGCAGTGGTTCCACGAACGTATAGCTATGTGTTGCCATCCACTAGCCTCTTTTTGCTAGGGTCCACAAACAAGTTGTGATAGTTCAGTAAATCTATGGCTATAATAGGTATTTTCATATCTGCGATGGTGAGAATCCAGTGTATGGGTTTGCGTAAACCCACGTCCAAGTAGGTATATTTTTTCCATACGTGGCTATTTGTTTTCCGTCGGCTGCCTGTAGATCAAATACAGCTTCATGTTGGCGATCAAATGAAGTTACAGGAAGGGCGCTGGCTTGTGCGCCAGTATCGATGAGCTAGTGAGTCTTCGTTATCAAATCAGTGATGAATAACAGGTGGCTGTTCCCACCGGCTACGGCTGCCGGTAACGCATGGCGGTGGGATAGTTTCTGGATGCGTCAACAGTGGGTTTGTGTCTAGGGAAATAGAAGGGGTCTCCACGCTTCTTTGAGTCTTTGTCATAGATAGTGTGGTACCAACACTAATGTGAGTTCTTCCTTAGTCAAGGTCGAGATGAGGATATTTTTTGTGAGGAACTTCGTTATCAAAAATTGTTTGGTCGGTGTCGTTGCTGTAGGTCGAAATAACGGGAAAGAGCATTACACAATTTTGTCACCTGGTTTTTGGCTGCAATGAGTTTTTCTGTGACGGAATAAACCTCACTGTGGCAAGTTCTGGTAATCTCCAGTATTCGATCAGCAGATGAAGCTAGTTCATCTACTGGATCGTTATTAAATGTTACCAAAACTGCTTGCACTTGTTTTGGCAGTTTTGATAGGAAGAGTTGATGAAAGGGAACTTCGTCGATAGTTATTTGACCACTTACGTCTTACATGCGCGGTAACATTTCCGTCGCTGAACAGCTGCCGAGCTCGAGGGTTTGGAACAACATATCAAGACGTTGTCTGTCGGACAAGTCTGTGCGTGTGAGTATTGATCTTTCGAGCTGATCATAAGATTCTAGGAAGTCGGAGTTGAAAAAAATGGATGACGTACTTGTTCAATTCACGCGGAAATGACCTTACGACGATAAAGAATTCAACGCGTGAATCTGTCACACCGTGGTCTCGAAACTCGGCTCCTGAGTGGCAGAACCAATATTCTATGTTTTCTGTTGAAAAAGCAATGAGCTGAAAGTTTTGAGGCATGAGGTTTTAATTCTAATAAGCTTAAGAGTCTGATCATTTATCATTAAAGTACCAATATATGCAAATACAAAAGTACCGTGAAAAATATGCGGAAAAGAATAATTATATAAAAATATTAACAGCAATGGACTCATAGTTTTGGTTGTGTCCAGATCACTTTGGGCTCACCAGTGAAGTACACTCGGTGTATCACCAAGTTACGTTTGTCGTATAACTAAAGCAACTTCTAACGATTGAATCCACTCTTACGAATGAGAATAAATCAGAAGGTAATGAAGGATGAAAGAGAAGTTATGTTTAATCGTAAATAGAGCGTTAATGCAATAGCATTGTCTAGGCTGGCAAACTAGAGAGAGAGATGCTTTCCATGGTGTGTCCTGTTGTGATCTGGTGGTGATGCCTAACCGAACGCCTTCAGCTAATCGTGTCCATTAAAACAAACATTGTCAGCATCAATGTCGAGAGCCTCTGTAACTATTTATTTAGGAGATTATTTACCGCTTCAGATAAAATTCTGTCTGCATACGCATTAAAAATAAGCAACAACTATTTTCGTGTAATAATAAACATAAGTTGATCTTAATTGTGATTGTACACTGACGATAAAATAACAGATTATAATCAGATAGAAAATATGCGTGATACATGTAAAAGTGAAAGAAAAAAGAAAACATTAATACAATAAGGACAATAACTTGTTACATACATATTGTATACAATAAGATAATAAATTATGAGAGTATATACAACCAATACGACTAAAATATGAATGACAACGAAGAATATGTAAGGCATAGTCATTATTATATAGAATAATAGTAACACTGTAGAGTAATTCAAGGCAAAGTAAACTTGTCAACCAATCTCCACTACCATTGGACTCTTCTGCCAGAACGTGTTGTTTAAGTCGTTGATATCGCCGCTGGTGAATTGGTTTCTGCCGCTGTAGTTGTACGGTTAGGCCACTGTCCTTATCATCGATTAAAATAGGTTTTATACTGTCCATGCTTTCTCTACTGTGACTGTTTTATCGCTTTTGCTCAAAGCTTTGAAATTACCAGCCTATGGATGATGCAATGGTTTACACACGCTGTCACTTTTGATGAAGATGATGATACGCACAGTAAAGCTCTAATGAATATGTACAAGATGTTCTGTATAACGAGCATGTGTTTTTGCAACTACTGCACGTTGTCTGTTAAATTACCGGCAGTATGAGGTGCTGGGCCAAATTATTCGTCCGGTAGTCGTGAATGAGTATTATAAACCAACTCTGCCGAACAGTAGACGAAATCTTGTTTGTCAGTGGAGCACATCTGAAGGAGAACGAGAGGTGATTACTCACTCTATTTTTATATAGCCATCAAAGAGTCTTTTGATTTCCTATAAAGACGTTAAACCACGCCATTGTCCTGTGGAAGGTATGCAGTGAAAAGACTTCTTTTAATTCCAAATATCTCTGTTAACTGCTGGAATACTTTACGCTCTCCGATCAGTGGTGATTGATGAAGGAACTCCGAAATTCGGAATCCTGTGTAGTACCACTGCTTTAATTGCTGTCTCTGCTGACATCTTTAAATGAAATGACTTCTGGCCACTTTGCAGATCGATCTATTCATGTCAGATAGAGGTAAGAGCCCTAGAATATCCAAGTATATATGTTCGAATCTGTTAACTAGCTCACAGAATTTGTCTGAAGGAGATATTTTGTGTCGATGAATTTTAGACTTTTGTCTTACAAAACAGAACCGTGTCCATTATCTGACATCTCTATTGAGATTAGGCCAGATAAACTGTTTGCCTATCAACTTGACTGTAGTTTTTATACCAGCGTGAGATTAATCATGCATGGTTTGGAAAATTGTTCTTCTTAAGGCTAATGGTATAAATGGTCGACATTTTCCTTCAGACTTATCATAAGTGATTATGACATTATCGAAAGTACTTCTATAAGGTCTAATGAGGTGGACGGTTGATACAGTGATTTATGTAACTCTGTCATTCGACTGTAATACTGACAACTATTGATAATCAACATTATCTGTCTGAAGCATATTTAAAGTTACTCGTGATACTGTATTATTAGTGTCGTTTGTCTTTCCTTTTACAAACTGTGAATCTGCTGTGAATTACGAAATAAATTCCAACTGTTGAATACTTTTAGAACTATGATTAATTTTGACTATGCAATAAGATGAAGTTTGTCAGAACCATGGAATGTGCATATTTGTGAAATACATTTCGAGCAATCTGATCACACATACACTACTTGTTAAGGCATTTATGTATGAAAAAATAAAAGGTCACTAGACAAATAATAGTATAAGCTAAGTAAACGTGGATAATACGGCGAGAAATGTGAATCACACTCTACCAAAGTAGGTTGAGTGAAAGTACGAATTGTTTTTGGACACACAAGGCGAGGGAGGTTAAACTTCCGTATAGCTAAGGCTTCAACAAACCTTAGTATACGTCTTAAAGGACTTTTATGCAACACCACAAAAGGTGATTTGATATCAGTTATGTGAATCGTCTCAACTAAATGTTTGGCTGAAGACGATGAAGGTTGTTTATTTTGTACTTTTATTTTCCCATTCCAGTTCATGTGTTTCTGGAGCCATTTAGATATGTGTAAAGCTACCCTTAAATGCAAATCACGACTGCTCCTCCCTGTGTATGTGTGCCTACACATACACGTAAATTGATAGACACAGTGGATTGCAACGCATTCGTTTACATACTGTTTAGGTTTTTTGTGAATTAATGCCCTCGACTTCTCAATTACAACTAACTTAGCTGCATAAAATGTTCTGTTGATAACCCACTTAAGCCTTTGTTTTAACACAAGGCTATTTGTGTTATCTCTGAAAGGTAAGTTGATAAATACTAATTTTTAAGGTGCTAGAAATACAGTTGGTTTCACCATACTGGAACATTTCCATCGATTCATAAACTTTTTTGGATACTCATTCAACATTAGAGTTTCTATCAACTGATTTTTATTTTCTTCAATAGTATCATTAGTACAAAGACGGTTGATCCTATTAAATAAAGTCATTACTAGATCATTTTTATGCACTAGTGAGCGGTTTATGATCTGTAAAAATCTCAGATCACTAGGAAATGGTTGATCGCTAAATACACAACTAGTACCTCTGTACCAAATGTGCTACAGTGAATTTGTGTCACTTGAACCTTTGGAGAAAAATGCTAGTGGTTATCATTGATCGCTCACTTTCTGTTGTAACACTATACCAAATGAAACATCTGAGACATCCATCAAGATGACAAGTGGAGCATTATCGATTCTACGTACAAAGGTTTTGAGCTTAAGGCGTTCTTCAGTTCCTTAAATGCATCGAATACTTGTGGCGTAATACTGACCTTACTCAATAGTCCTTTTAATAGATCGGTTAGTGTTTGTGCAATCTCTGCGTACACTGAAATAAAGATTTATGAGTCCGGGGAATTTTCCGCAAATTTAGACTATGCATTGTCAGTAGTAATTAACTGAGTTTCATAACTAAAAGTATTACGCAGGTTAATAAACTGATGACATAGACCAATGGAGGTACATATCAGTGAGATTCATTCTTAGAGAAATGCTTACAGACAAATTAAGAATAAGTTGAACAGGACCAGAATTTCAAGTTAGATACTAGTCCACTGCCAATTTATCCAGTTATTCCTTCCTCCAGTTGAATATTGGGCATCCCAGAGGATACGAGAACTTTTCTCTCAGTCGTCTTCAAGATTCTGATTACGTACTCCTATAAAGAAGTAGAAAAGAACTAACAAACTCACTATAATCAATGAACGCAAATAAGAAAACTCGCAGAGATTCCTTTACTAAAAATGGTTAATCACTGGGAAGTGGTCCAGAAGTAGATAAAAGAAAGCTACGGAATCAGGTTTGGTGCCAATTGGTACTCGTCAAAAAGGTGTACCTATAATCTTGAAGGATCTGATTCGATCCTAATTCACCTACTTCCTCGGTCTACTGTAGTTTTATGTTGAGTAGATCGTGTTGTTTTTTTAATTGTAACTGTGACCTGTCAGGATGATTAGGTGCCCGTTTAGGTGGTTACAGGATTACTCTAAGGAAAGACAACAAGTCGTCAAAGTTACTGCTGATTTGTGAATTTGGTTCAACAGATTAAGAAATAATATAAATGAAATATCCTTCCGAATTTACTGCGAATTCACAGAAGTGCCAATTGTCTAAAAGTACTTTGATCACTTTTTGAATTCTGTGAGATTTAAAAATAACAACTGACACCTATCAAGTCACATATTACAAACAGTATAATATGTATAATCATTTCTAAAATGAAAGTAGACAATCACGAAACGTCATCTTTCATTCTAACTTATTAGTATTTCTTCTAAATAAAAATATTACCCTTGAGGATAAATACAGGAAATTACAGAAAGAAATTGGAGGAAGCTTTGATGTAATTATCAATCCTGAGAACGTAGAACATAAGATGAAAGCCTAACAACCATACACGAGCAGTACCTTGCAGATATAACAGAAATTCATTAAACTAAGTATTAAGAAGTCAACTTTAAAAAAACTTCTATGTTTAATAATCTCATTAATTAATATTTCTGAAGATAGTTATTCGATGTCGGAATAGAAAAACCGATACGAAAGCTACATGCACCAACAAATCACATTAACTAAACACCGACTCCAATCGAGATTTCCCTTGATAATACTCCCACCTATCATCTGATTGGATAATCGGCATCATGTGAGCTTCAAGGTCAATTCGGCAATCAATCAAGTAATCTACGCCTAGTAGTTTATCTCGTACTAAAGCGGCCTTGAGGCTAACTGATCAGATGATAGATGAATGCTATTTTTTGTTTTGTTCATAACTATGAAAAACAAGTGCACGTGATAAAACTGAATAAACAGACACTGAAAGTCAATACAGCTGTGTACTTCTACTACATCAGTACAAATGAAACGTCTAGGAAAACAAAACTTATAAACAACACATTGATTATACCTAGTTGAATTGAAAACTTAGCACTGAATTCTAGTATTTCTATGAAATTTTGCAAGATTTTATCTCTAATCATCAAATTTTAAAATCAATTTTGCCCAGAAAATTGTATGAAAAAATATTTTTGCTTATTATTTCACATGAAAGACTGTATTATCTGAACGATTCTGGTAAACAACAATTTTAATAAACATTTTGACACCTTTAAAATTAAGAAACGTTAAACATGAAATAAGATGACCAAGTTTGTGACTATCGTAACTCATAATCAAGTGAATAGTTTGAAATATGAAAATACTCCTCACAAGCTGACAATAACACCAGAACCATTGAAAACACTTAACAATTCGTCATAGATTTTCTATTGGAGTGGGGCTTTTTATTGTTAGGGTCTCACGACGTCACGCTGGATAAAACCAAAAACTCTCAGCCACTGTGATACTGAATCAGAATGTTGTTATTTAATAGTCTGGTGGGGGCAATCTGTGATAACGATACAGGGTATTACTTTTAAATCTTAACAATAATGTGTTATCTTTTGATACTTTACAACGCATTTAAGTCAGTTTTCTGAAAGTGTAATGTAATGCGCATTGAGTATACATTTATTTTTGTATATGCCAGTGCTTATTTATAGAGAAACACCGATGAGTTAGAAATGAAAAAAAGGTATACACTATAAGATGCAAATTACTTGTAATGACATTTCTAAATGTAAATGGGAACAATTAGCAATTTGACAGTTATAACATAGAATCAACACTCATTTCATTTTTGATTAGTTACTCCTAAGGAGATGCAAAGACAGTCTAGTGGAGGAATTTTTCAACAATGCTACCTACGATAGCTGTACACGGATATTTACAGTAACTTAATACACATAATAGCTTAGTGTTCTGGTTGGTTGTTTGACTGCAACGGTTTAAGTAATTTGTGCGCTATCTGTCGGTTAGTATACATAGCAAATAGTACTTTCAGAAAACGATTATAACAATAAGTAGGGAACATAATTGTCTACTTGACGAATATAAAGTTCAGGAATACACATATCTTGATGGAAATATAAACTGATTACCAAGTGCAGTAAAAATGAAGTAAATCAGGAGTCTGTTAGTTTGTAAGGTGAGACATTCTTATCCTGTAGACAATTTGAGACATGTTTTGCAGAGTTTTTAGTAATCATATGATGTACAGAGATTTTACTTGTATTCCTTCAGGACTAGTTTGATTTTTAAAGGGGATGATTCTATACGATTTAAAATGTGGGCAGGGTTAAACGAATTAATGCGTTATTCCAGAGTTGAACTGCTGATTGTTGTACCCACCGTTTCTGACAGCCAGGTATACTATTACACAGTGATAGGTTTCACAAGAGTTCGCATAGTGCGTTCGTTGTAGTTCGCTTCACATAAATAGTTTAAATTACAAGTCCTAAAATGTGGTAAAATGTTTTATTTTTATTTGGAATATGACTGGCAAGTGGACGGGTCGACTGGATGTACCTGCGTCCCAATGTTGATGTTCACAGTGGTATTCGAACTCAGAACGAAACGCGCGTCCTACATTCCACTTGCTAGTCACAATCCAAAAAAAGATACTTGTGAATATTCGCAATATCAAGGCAATCCGCTCAGGATGCACATTCAGCAACAGTGACTGACCAGATTCATTCTATAACAAATCAATGGGATTATATAAATTCGTCCTACTGGTAATATGTTTCTGTAACATTCACGAATCAGAGATTAGATAATTATCAGTTCGACAGAACAGAAAATGTTTTCAGAGAATACGTACATAATAAGATGCCTGTAGAAGACAGACAGTTGACCAAAGTTATTTTTGGTAAATAGGACCCAACTTGAGAAAGTGGTGCGCTGGGGAATCAAACTGGCTTTCTGTGGGCTGAACTTAGGCCTTCATTTCACTAAGGAAATTAGGGCCTCATTATAATTGTCAGGTTGACTTAAATAATTAGTGGCTGTTATTGAACTACTGAGAGGTCTTATAGGTTTCTATATTTTTGTCACAAATCGTGAAATTAATCACAGATTTACCATTTATGTGGGAACTTAGTGTAAAAAGGCGGTTAAATGATAGAAAAAGTTAGAGTATGCAAACTTATATGAATTCTGTTATAAGAAAACAAAGGATCGACAATTGTCTTCTTTAAGTACATAATAATATTGCAAGCTGTTAACAGTATCGATTTCGGAAAATTTCGGAAAATTGTGTTTTTCTGAAGATGTCAGGTTTATGTCTACTATTCTCCATTAATGAGATACCTAGAAATGTAACAAGTGGTCACCTTAATTTCACCTGAAGAAAGGCTTTTTCAGACATACTCGAAATACTTTTCCTCCACTTCATCCGCGTAACTATTTCAAAGGATACACATAAACTCACAAACACAAATGGCGTTAAAATGAGATAGGTACTTGCCAATTATTGATTGAGTTACTAAACATGTCATTTTACACGTAATTATGATGTAAACTTGTTGTAGCCTATGTATTTATGAGCATTTAACTTACCCTCGATGAACTTCATGGTCATTTCACATTGTGTGCACTTCTTTCTGGTTGGCTGCCCTCTCCGATTCTGTTAGTCATAAATCTGTTTGCGCTACTAACCATCACTCGGTAATAGTGAAGGAAAGTATTTTTGATTCGGATCACCGATTGTACACTGACAACCTCAATGACTGGTACGCATTTGAAATGTCGTTATATTTTAACACACACCACAAAATACGTGGATTACCACTTTATTTAATAACTACAGTAGTGGGTATATTTTAGTTAAGTGAGTAAACTACAGGTTTTGGGTAGATTTCGTTTAATAGACGTTTTATGTTTTTTATCTTTATCTAGTCAAGTTTTTGTTGTGTACCTTTGACTTACTCTGGTTTCTGGCTTTTTTATCCTCACTATTTAAATTTACTAACCGTTTAGTATGGTTTGCACACATTGAAACTGTATTCTGAGGAATCATTTCACGTGTCAGAGTAAGTGCTTTTGTTATTTAAGCTCAGTCTTATCATGTGAAGCAGCAGGACAGGTATCGTGATTCCTCCTCAAGATTTGACTAGATTACACAAATCGGTAATAAGTGGATCTCGTTTGTCTGGCCTTTAGATCTGATACCAGGTGGTGCACCGTACTTTAAAGTAACACAGATCGATGGCCACAATACAATACACTTTACAGAGTATTATCAATACTCAAAAACCAGACAACAAGATACTGAATTCTACAAAACCACTATACGTTGTATACTGAAATAAAAATAAAGATCTAATGAAAAATTTGCTTATTACACTTTTTTCTTGTTTGCTTCTAAGCTTGAAATTGCCAATCTCACCAAAATGTTGTCTCACTGATAATAATATTACATTAGCTAAATTTAATGTAGATTGATGTATTTTACTCCTCCCTTTTGGAGTGGATTCAATGGATCTATCTATATTGTAAATTATATTATTATCCACATGAAGACATATACTACTTATAAGTAGCTACTGGTAAATGTCAACAAATTACCGATACTCACAATTATCTCATGTTATGATGAAAAACAGAAATTGTATCATTTCATGTAAGCAGTAATAAATATAGAAAAATGAGTAGAGAGAAAGGAAGACATGAATGATACTTTTTAGTTATTTGCTTAATTTAATCTGTTCGTATAAATAAATTTCATGATGTTGACGATAATAAATTTACTTCAAATCTAATCAAAACATCAAAACGAGTAAACAAAAATACACAAACGTATAGTCGAATATTGAAGTATGTCACTCCACCTCATAGTACTGTACACACTGAAACAGGGATACTGATTAGTACATACGCCCAAGTAAGTTATTATAAATAATTCAATGAGCTAGAAAAATGTCAACTCATTCTTAAGTAGGGAAAATTTATATTTAATCAATTACGGTGAAAATCTCTAAAATGCAGCACGTAAATCATGTCGCCGAATATAATGGCATCACTCAGTATCAATCTTTACCTGTAAAGCCTTGTTGAAATGCGGTCAGAATATGTTTCAAATATATAAAGTTCATTTATTTTAAATTTGTTCATTTATTTGTTTGAATTCACTTGCTCAATTCGCGTATACTGTCTCTACCCTGTTAAAGATTTGGTAATTTTTCAGTCGATAGTCGGAGATACCGCTAACTTAAACATTACGAATGGAAAAAGGACGTCAGAGTAAGGAATGCTGAAATTATGAGTAGTTCCTAATGGTGATATATTTTTGTTAATGACAACAGCTTATGACAGAAGCTAAATAAAATCTCTTTCCAATTTGACACGTTAATATGCTACAGATATTTCGTGTTCAGTACTACAACAGGAAAAGCCCTGAAGGTAGCAGCTTTTATGTATCAATTAGAAAACTACATTTATATACTACTTTCTATTTCATTAAATTGTTTATTCTTAATAAAAGTCAGCAAACAAAAAATATGTGGTAAAGTGTGTTTCTGTTAATGTCCCAAAACTTTATTTGTAGAGCGCACATTAAAATATGTATTTCAATATTCCAGTCAAATTACCATAGCTTGTAGTTGTGATAAAAACATCATTAGCAGTGCAAATGGAGAGGGGTTCACAATGTTGTTCCTCATTACTGACTTGAAACTAGTGACGCAGTTTGATGATTTCCGCAATGTGTCCTATCAACTACCTCCCTCCTCAGTGATTTTCTCTCAGTTTATTTCCCTGCTGAAAGCTGGCTTGTTCTCTACCAAAGTAGGTATATAGCCAACGGATTCGAAGTATCTTCGGTAGACAACTGTTCATAAATACATGTTTATTTTAAGTTATGCTTTTCGTGGTCCTTCATGTAAGTTTTAGTACCATGTACTAGAACCGTCTTGATGTCTGTACTGAAAATGATGTTGGCTGACAGTTCTTTTGAGTTACAGATGTTCTTCCATTGTAGAAGTGCTCTGTCGTCCCGTGTTCTTTACATCGGCATCAGATCCCTCTTGTTTATCTATGATACCACCCAGATATATAAAAGTTTCCACATCCTCCAGAACTTATCCGTCAAGTATGATTTGGTTAGTGTTCGCTATGTTGCATCTAAGTTTTTGTGTTTCCTGTTGTGCAGGTTTAGGCCTACTACTTCATAGGTCGTCTTTACCTGCATTCGTTGCCGTGTGTGGTAAGAAAGAGTTCTATGTCATCTGTGAAGTTCAAATCGCTCAATCACGTCCAAGTCGTTCAACGTATTCCGTAATTCCCCCCCCCCACCGAGATGTTGAGGTTTTCATAACCTAGTCAACCCCCAGAGAGGAGAGAAAGGGCGAGAGTTAGCAGTCTTGTCTTAAACTGGTCTTAACTTGGAATAAATCTGTGAACTACCCTCCATGCACGAATTTGAAGTGTAGTCCGTTATAAGAATCCCTCATTATACTGACCATCTCCTTGAGTACACCACAGTGCCAGAGAGAGCTCTATAGTGTCCTCATGTCCATATTGTAAAATATTTTTCATGATCATGGAAATTGATGTGAAACAATGAGTTCCACTTAATTGATTACTCAACAATAACCTGTGGTATCGTGACTTAGTCGGTACACAATCGATCTCTATTAAATCCGGCATGATGATCTCGAAGTTGGGTGTCTACTAAATCTTTCATTCGGTTTAACAACACTGTTGAAAACTATACTGATACTGAAATTACAGTGATGCCTGTGTGGTTCTCACACTTTTATGATCTCTCTCTGTCATGATGCTGAGGTATCCTTATTTTCAGTCTGTTGGTACATGTTCTTCCTCCGGAATATTTCTGAAGAAAACGTGAAGCATCTTTGTAGTTACTTCTACTTCTGATTTCAGTGTCTCGCCCAGCTAGTAGGCTGTCTGGCTGTGTTTCTCTTTGCAATTTTTGTTTCGTTAGATAGCCCTTCTGATTTCTTTGATTGTTGGTGGGCCAATATTTATAGGAAGGTCTGTAGGTGATGCTTCGATGACCAGTGCGTTCAGTGGGGCTGATCAATTGAAGAGTTTTTTAAAGTGTTCTACACCTGTTTCTCTGTTCTTGGGTCTCAGTGATTGGTTCGCCATCATTGTTGTTGACTGATAGTTAGGGTTTACCATATTATCTAGTTGGCTTCTTTGTTGTATCATATGTGTTGATTTTAAAAATATGATGTATTTGCATTACATATTTCCAACAATCTAGTCAGAAATACGTATAAAGGCATTTATATATACACATGACAAAGTTTAACATAGGTTTGAACAACAATGTGGTAAATGAAGAATAAAGTGACAGAGAAAGATGGGAAATCTAGGAAATTGTTGCATCATAATAGAAATAATAATAATAATCAATAATTGCGGAGGCATGTTCAAGGTTAGTACAAACTATTTCTGTACACACAAAGGATACTTGCATTTTCTAGTGGTCAATACTTCAATAAATTTAGTAATACTTTTGTGATGACTCCTATACAAAGCTTTAAAAGCCGTTGCAAGTGAAACGTGCGGTCTCTATAGTTTACGTTTTTTCCAATAGATGAGCAAGGTTTTCTATTCGTTAACTCTATCGTAAAGCTTGTTGTTATTTGTTGTTAAAGCTAATTAAACACGTGTTTTCACACCTTTAGTTCAGTTACACCTCATTTTGTATGTGTGCTGACATATACATGTGTGTACTAAATTGTGTCCTCGATACATAAAAATGCAATTTGTCGTCATTGTCATAATGAATATTTATAAATTTAGGGCATTTCCATTTATAGAGGCAGTTTCGCAGTTTGTGGCCATTATCACTGATTTATCACGAAACTTAGATTCAGAGTTTCCTACTGACTATCTCTCCGAAGTTACCTACTAGAGTTTCAATGAAATGTAAATAAGAAAAATATGCTCTTGATTTAAATAATTTGGTTGAAAGAAATTTTCGTAATGAACTGGAGACAGATAGAGAAGTGTTGAAGAAACACTGATGAGTAGATGGGAGGAGGTTCTAATATAACCAATACAATCACCACTATAGATTATACTTCAAATGATGATCCACGAATCGATAATAGCTGATATCTGGTTCAAGTTCAAAGTGGAACCTTATAATCCACTGTGGTATGGATTATCAAAAGATAAAATTTAGCCCATGAGTGCCTGAAGTATTATACAATGAGAAAACTGCCAATATACACAAAGATACTTTAAAAAAGAAATCATTAATTGCATTTAGATTAATATAACTTAGAATGAATTATACTATCGGAATATAATAGAATAACATTGTGGAAGAAAACACGACTGAATTTATCAAAATAAGCTGTTAAATAATAATAATAATAATAATAATAATAATAATATCTTTGTCCAGTAATATGTTTAGTGCATTATGAACTTTCAGCATTCACTGTCTCAACAAGTTACTGTTTTGACAAGCACACATAACATTTCGTGTTCACGAAAGTAGGAACACCACCACCAAGCTTTTTCTTGATGATAGAACGATCCTGACAAAAAGCCTGGAAACCTTTTGGCAATACCAAATCACCATCATATAGTCATGTATCCAAGATTCTTGAACTGTAATTAAACCACAGTTACGGTTTAGACTAGTGAGAAATTGTAAGTAGCCTATTTTCCAATTAGAGATCTTCAGTTAAGACTAAGAATTTCAGGAATAGACACTTGGTAACTAAGCACCAGTAGCTTAAAATCAACTCTAGAGAAGGACCCATAAATATTATAGCCAGGATAATACCTTAAGGTCAGTTAGCCTGAAATGAACAGTCTTCATTTCTTAACTTCAACCAATCTGTGTCAATATATACTGAATCTAATGTTGTCGGTGAGAATCTGCCTCATTCTAAACTGGTTAATTCAACAAGATATAGGTGTTCGTTAGAGTTGCATGAAGCTTATGCTATACCTAGTCGTTAATGGACGTACGACTGTTATATAGTTTGGCTGTTTGTACATTATTCGAAAGCAGTTGTCCTAGTATATTGGAACTAGTTAGAGAACTGTCTAAAAATGGTGAAAAAGAAAATTCACTGCTGTTTAAAAGTGTAGATCATTATGCTCGATACCGATTCAGAGGGCAGTAAGTTGCATTCAATGTAGGTTCATGCATATTTTAGACTAGTGCGATAAACTAGCATGTAACAGTTGTACAGTGATCGTTAATTGTCAATGATTCCCTAAGTGATGCATCGGTTTGAAGTAAAATAATAAAAAGAAAACTACATGTTATTTAACTCAGCATTTGATAAACAACTAATCACATTACCACCGCCTCCAAATCTTTTCATGTTCATTTTTAATTTGTATCAATGTAAAACTTTGTACTGTAAATATCACGTTATTATGGCCAACGTTATGTACATCGTCTATTCACTAAAAATTAACATTAAAAAAAAAATTCATTCTAAATGTCTATAATTTAAAGTACACTTTACTTGCGTCCACTATTTCTCTCATTTGTTTTGTATCACGTCGTTTATATTCACATCGTTTATTTCACATTTATCAGATAGAAAACAAATTTCGTATATGAGGCATAGCAACAAACACACATTTACAAAGTAACATAGACATAAATAATACAAAGACATGTAGTTACAGTTTGCGTAATATGTACTTTTATTCATTGAATAATATAATGGATGCGGAAATGTGTATATGTCTGTATACACTCCCTTGTGTCTATAGCTGTAAAGGATGTGGATTAGGGAAAAAGAAAACAATAATAATAAACATTCTGAAATCTGTAGAAACTTGTAAAACAAGTATAAGTTAATGTTATCCTTAGACCAGACAAACGATATAGGTAGTACTTTATAGAAGGAATCAATTCAATCGTGCTTAGTAGCCAGTCTAACTGTATGCATTACAGTATGCAACTAATCGGAGGTGATTATCTCTAAACTTTACATTCTAGATCTAATTGTGGAATGATTGTGACGAACGCGAAATTAAAAATTAAAAAAATACTAATACTTGATGGAATGCTCTTAAGGTATCTAGAATTCTCAGTTTGTTATGCTTTTTAAATGTATTAAAGACAAATAAAAGGAAACATGATCTGATAAATAGTTATTTATTTCCACTATTAATGATAAGATAATCAAACACTGATAGAGGTGGCCATCTGACTCATATAATTTCACTATTTTATACTTGAATGCATGAATCGCCTCTTATCCAGCAGCGTCAATAGAAAATGTTTTAATTTTTTGGTTTAGCCAACAAGAAGTTTAGCTCCTATCACATCTCTAAATTAGCACAAAGAGATTCTCGGACATGTCAATTATTAATCTATCTATACATGACTGACTTCACGAGTCTGAAGTTAGAGATGCAGCCCACTAAATTTTAACGCAATGTTTTTAGTTTACAAAGGTACTTACGAAATCTGATAGTACTGGATTTGAGATAGTATTGCAGAGTAGGAGTGTACTACTGAAAGTTTCTCACGATGTTCGAAAGAAAAGCGTCCTTCGAATTCGTGGATAGTTTTCGTCGAGTATAGGCGGCAGATGAAACGAAGCTATATAACGCAGTGTGGTATTTCTTTCTTTCTATAGAACCTCAGGTAAATGTACAAACCCGTTGGGGTGGTTGAAACTACCTTAAACAAACTTTTAGTAGTCTCCTCGCCGATTCAGATCCTTGATTAAAACCACCCATAATTTAAACCAATCTTGATATACCTCTCGACCCAACGACTCGCATAAGTATCATACTACGAAATTAGAAGAAAGTAAATAGATCGATAAAGGTACGATTTTGGTAAAGAATTGATTACACCATAGAGACACGTTTCAGATGCCACTTTCTGATGCAAAGTGGGCTGAGTTTTCATCAATCAGTTTAGTTTTAAGCTAAACTGTAGCTTCACTAACGGTCTAAGTCACTTGATCTTTGTGTTATGGTTTTAAGTATTATTTTTTTATTACTTTATCTACCGTAACTCATCACTTTGTACATTTTTATTATACTCGATTGCATTATAAACTATTGTTCACTTTATTCATTCATCTATTAATTGCAAATATAATTATAATCATTATTCACTTGTAACCCAAATGACTATGTACTTGTTACACTCAACAGTACACTCGTAAAACATTTTAATAATCACTGGGTGCTTGGAAGATTTAGTACACAGGAAATGAGATGAATCAAATTAATCTCACAATGCCTGTTGTTCCCCTTATTAAAAGCTTTCTAAAGAAGCTAATTATACGAAATACAAAAACAGCAACGTATTAACAAGTAGAAAGTAATGTGTTAAATAACATCGTATGTAAAGTTGATAGAAATGTTGCATGAATCAAAATTAGAGTACTAAGCTTGTTTACCACTGTGATATTCAGAAAAATTTCTAATGAAACTAAAACTTTACATGAACATAAGTACATTTTTGTCTACATATTTAGTTAGCGTATATTATTCCTGCAAAATTTTAATGGAAGACAATTTATACATGAGTGATGCTTTAAAAATAATCATCTGGACTATCTCGTAATTCTTCCCCTAATACTCATTTAAGCAGTGAAAATATAACTCGGTTCAATTACAATGGTGATTAAATGGTGACTGTTTTCACATATTACTTAATTTTAATGAAAGTATGAATAATATGGCTAAAAAATTAATTCAAATCCAGCAATGTGCACAATATCTAGTTACAATAAATATTAAACTAATGTGATCAACTTCACGAAATAATTCCTGGAGTTCTAATGAGATGACGTGACCAGTGGAGTTCAATCCTTTCGGATGTGGCGCACTTATTGGTGACAATAAATGATGAAATGACCAATATTGTGAATATTTTGCATACATGTACTAATGGCAACTTATTCTAAACTACTAACATTCTGAATCCCAACTAAGAAATGTGTGCTCATTGAAAATCATATTCTCATTTTCACTTCAGACAGGTTTCAATGTGTGCAAATAAAGAACGTGGAATAATTTTTTATTTTGTTACAGTGTAGGTTTATTTTGTAATTTGTCAGGTGGTTTATAGAAATTTATCTAACTTGAAGACTGTTTCAGTGATGGATTAGCATCAGATAAAAAATCATCATAAAACAATTAGCACGGACTGATGTTTCGCTTTATTTTGACACCCCTTATTGGTGCTTTGTATTTCCTATTGACTGAGGTTGTGAATGTGAGCCACAATATTTCGACTTACTGCCTTAAAACGTCTACATGATATATATATATATATATATATATATATATATATATGCTTGTTTATCTGCAAATCAGTATCAATGATATCAGTGGGTAGATGCCTTAGGAAATCACTCAAGTACATAAGATCACATCCACATTTAGTATTAGCTTAGTTAAAACACTATTTTTCGATTATATCTTCAATCATTATGTGTATTAGTGTACATGTTTGGACAACAGTTTTAGTAGCATAAAGTGACTAAGATATCTGATTGGTTTACTTACCGTAACAATTATTTACTTTCTTCCTGTTTAGTTAATTAATTTATTGTCTAAACGTTATCCACATCTCATCTTGGCGTCATCTGGTAGTCACATGATTTTGTGTAACATGAGACAAATGTGCATGCATCATACAAACATAGAAACACGTGAAATGTCGTTATGTATTTGATGAAACTAATATAAATTTTGTTAACGCCTTAATTTTTAGAGAGAAAAATAACAAATATTTAAAGTATTCCTTGATAAGTACTTTTTTCAGCTTTATTTCAAAACATCTTTTTGACTGTCAGAAATTATCGTTTACCATCCTGATGATTAAGATAATGTCAAAATACTGGAACTGAGAGAAAACTACAGTTACTTTTTAATGTACTTTCGAAAAGTATGAAAGTTGTTATAACTCTCCAGGAATAACAGATTGTTATTTTGTTACCTCTAGTAGTACCGTGACCGAATATACTCTTGAAAGACTAGAAATATTTATAATTGTTATCAGATGTGTTCAACTAGACAGTTAGATGTGTTCACAAGTAAACGCTATGAATCATGATTTAAATACAGTAGTACAGATTACCATAATTTATATTTTCCTCCCAAAAACTGACTAATAGTAAAAGGTTTAAGAATAATTAGTAAGTAATAAATCATAAATCAATCGTTTTTAAAATGTAGATACCAATGAGTAACGAAACTTATGTTCTAATTATATCAGTGTTCACCAGATTAAATCCCCGGAAGTAAGTTCTATGAAGATAATCACCCATGAATATACAATATATGTGATTTTAATCTTTTTCAACACATCAACGATAGCTACATTATCTCACTCTAATGAATTATTTGTTACTACTAAAAGTAGTATGAATTATTCATACAGTTTGTTAGGTCAACTTAATACAATAGTTGATTATTATCTGATTTACGTTATGTAGAATTAATTGGTGATAAAAATAGATTTTTATCTTATTCAATACTTGAAATGACTTTCTATGTGAAACTGATTATAAAGAAGTATATTTTCGTGTAGCTTAAAAATTTGTTTTCAGATGCATCGATATAAAGTGAACATAAATATTTCAAATAAACCTGTAAAGGATTCTGTTGTGTACTGCACAAATGGACACTGATTAATTCGATCATATCCACACATTATCATTACTGTTATTAATTTTGTCAATTATTGTACAGATGTCACCAAACAAAGTACACTCTATTTCTTAACTATATTGCCCTGTCTGTTAACAAATTAAATTATACTTAGTATCCTGATTAATCGAGTTCAACGAAGAAACTGTGAAGTTTAGGAGATCAAAATGCTGTTATTTATTTAATAAATAAATTAGAATGGGATAGTTGTTGGACTTTGATTTGAAATCACTAATCGGAATAAGTTGATCATTGGAAACTATGAGGCACTGAATAGCTGTTTCAGGTATGAAGCAGTTACCCACACATAAGAATCGATGAGGTCACACAAATATATCACAAATTGACTAAAGTCAGAGATATCAACCGTCATATGCCGGCTGGCTAAGTGGTTTAGTGAACAAGCATTTGCTATGAAGTGTGACGGTCCTGGACTCAATTTTAACATGTGGCTGTGAATAAGCACTTACTGAAGAGTCCCATACTACGACAACTACCTGTCCAATATCAGTCCTTGTTTTCAATAATTGTCTAACTTATACCTCTTCGTGATATCAAAATTAAAATCCGATTGCACTTTTGTAGACTGTTTGAAAGGCTTTGAGTTGAGAAGAACGTGTCTGCTAAGTTACCAGTGGCTTAAAATATTGTCATACAAATATGAATAGATACTAGAAGTTTACTCTTTCATCTTTATCAGTCTAAATCAATAAAGACAAACTAACTTTATTCTAATGGATTACTGTTAACTCACTTTAGTACAATGGTACATGGTGACAACAAATAGCATATTAATGACACGAAGTCGTTTCGAAAACAATATGAAGCTGTATAAGGAATCCAAAAAGAGTTAAGTGTAACTTATTACCAACAAACACCTGTATCAAACACACTTTGATTATGAGATTAAAAAGTCGGTCGTCGTCTTTAAGAAATTCACTTGCCACATAAAAACGACAAGTTGATTAAAATTTACTGAGCGTGACATAAGCATGGTTTTTTTGTATGAATCACTTACAGATATATGTAAATGAACAGCAGTTTCTTTTACTGTAGTAGTTACACAATTCAGCTGATTTGTTTTGTTTCCATTTAGACTCCGTAATACATACTTAATCAAAATCACTGTATTAGGGTGATAGTAATTAGTTGGTTGGATATTTTGACTCAATATTATTGACTTATTATTTGTAGAGAAGAGCGTTACTGACTGTGTATTTAACAGCAAATCGTCCACGTTAGTCGATATTATGGATACGTTTCACTATTCTAAATTACAGACAACTTACACAGATGTTATCGAATAAACATTTTACATTCGTATCTTTTGTATTGTGTCTTTCTTAAAAATATGATTTCTTTTTATCGGTAATATATTTACTTCGAAATTGGGTTAGATTAATATACCTCAACTTAGATACGATGACAATGTCTTGTATAGGATATAATGAGACAATATCAAGCATAATTTCAGGCACCACTCTAACAGACAAATTATTTGCAATTGAAACTACCCGTCCATAAATATCCGTACAATGTGAAGTAATTAATCTTTCTCATGTGCTGTATTGATATTGTTGTCGTCTAATTTGGTATAAAGAAGTTTGTCAACCAAAATAACAGTTCTGAAAAAACGTAGTCTAATCGAATGGAAAGAGTCACTTTTATCAGTTAATACTTTAAATAAAGTAACTTTCATAACAAATAATCTAATATTTTCATGATCAATTTATAACAGACATGCGTGAATGTTTAAGAAATATCTGCATTGTCATGATGTCTGAATATCCAATAATCCTTGATCTTCTATGGTTCTGTTATTGTATTCAGTACACTGTTAACAATGGATTTATGAACACTTACTGTATGACCCATGTGAACGGATACACGTGTTAAACACTTACTGAAATTGATGGAATGTTAATTATAATCACTATTCATATTTTGCTACTACGTAATACTCATTAGTCCATGTTTATTTCAGTTGATTGAATCCATCACAAACTGATGTTGATAGAATACCATTGAAAACCAGGGAGTACTGGGCATTCGTTTCGTCCTAGCGTTGGACTCCTCATCAGCGCTCACACAAGATTCTACCCTAGGAGCTTCATGTTGGCGAACGCTTTACCCTCTGACCCACTGGACCAGTATCCAATGGTACGATTCCCACTTCCATCAGTTTATGACAGCGCAGGAGAGTCTTGGGTAAGCACTGCTAAAGAGTCCCATACTAGAACGTAACAGCTGTCCAGAGTTCACTGGTTTTAAATGGTATCCTACTAACATCAATCTGTGACGAATTCAACCGGAAAAAACTTAATACCAGTCTCCATAAACCACCTCAGTTCAATATTGGTTGTTTGAACCATACTTCTTAATTGAAATTACTCCCATTAGTTTACACATTATCCAAATATCCGTCTAGAAAATTCATTCGTTTCTTTTCGCAACCTATACTAGTTGCCTACACTTTGTAATGTGCTAACTACGACGATTTTGTCATTCTAATGATCTGCTTGTTTTTTTTTTTCGCTACATTTCCTATCGATTTTGGTATAATGTAAATGCTGATTAAAACTTTTAAGTGCATTTGGCATGTTTTGAAAAATACTCGAACAGAATATATAAATATAACACTTGGATAATGAGGTCAAACTGTTTATCCTTTTTTTTCGCATATTTAAATGATATGCTGACCACCAGGTTTAAAAATCTATTTTTGGTAAATGTCAATATTTTTGGAAGATTTACTAAGATTAGTACCTGAGGTCAGTGTATACTACTGTGACTATATGTTAAACAATACAATCATTTAACATTCTACTCTTAGAATTTAGCATTATTGGATAAGAAGTGTATATAACATATATTCTTCCTTACAGATTAGAATCATTACCATTCACTCCTATAAACAGTGATATTATTTTGTAATTATTCCATTAGTGAAGAAACTCACCTACAAATCATGCTTACAAAAAATCATTACAACTCCTTTCGCTTGATTTAATGAACAATTATATTTTTAGAGATTTTGAATCCCTAACATAATGTCATAACACTAAGTTTAATGTCGAACTACCAGCTTCGGCATAAGTTATACTAAAGCCCTATAAATTGATATAACTTGCATGTAACATGATGACGCACTGGTAAGATGAAATCATGTTAGACATTTAAATCTGAATTGTAAGAATAAAAGAATAGAATGTAGTAAAGCCGTATACATGTCTTTAATATGATTAATACTACTGAAGTAATGTAATGGAAATTATATTCATTGTAATCCGTTTATATTACAGTCTGCAATCATTTACGACGCCCTTAAAAAATCACTTAAAATTAAACCCTATTGATAACGATGTATTTTAATAACTACTAATCAGACTATTCACGAATGGTCAGAGTATTTTTCCCGAAAATGTGTAATGTCTGAACGATGGATACACATTATCCAAAAAATTCTTAGATATCAAGTTACAAACTGAGCGACTTAGAATTCTGAAGTGGCATTCATTTATTCAAGCATTATTAGGACAAACAATGAAATTGATAAAAAACTACTTCATTGTATCCAAGTTAATATTACTGTTTTTGAGATAAGAGTCATTTAAACTGAATGAAATATAGTAAACCTTATCATTTAAACTGGATGTCGTGAGTTAGACTGAGTTGGATAATTATTAAAAAATAAGAACTGACATTGCGCATGTGTTCTATCAAATTATGGGACTCTTCAGAAACGTGCATTCAGAGTCACATTCGAAAATCGAATTAATGACCACCGGGTTTCACGGCGAATGTTTATTCATTAGAGCACTTAACAAGCAGGCATACAACGGCTAGTATTTCAGACTTTAATCAATTCGCTATATATTTGCGTGACCTAATTCATTCTCATATATCATTAACTACCTCACACCTGACAATTTTCGAACTCCAGCAGTCACATCCGCATAACACTTAATTACGAAAAGTATCAGATCATTATCGACTATAAGAAATAATTCCTCGGGTTCTAGTGGGACAACGTGGCTAGTGGAGTTCAACTATGTCGCGTGTGAGTCAGTTATCCACTGATGGTAATAGATGATATTGTGCAAATTTATATCGCGAATTGACTGAAGTTGGAAATATTAACCGTTGGATGACCAGTCAACTCAGTGTTTTAACGACTAACCATTCACCTATACAACCAAAAGTTCCCGGAGTTGATTCTCAAATGGGGTCGTAAATACCTACTGAAAGACAGTCCCATTCTTTGGTGCAACACCTATACAGTGACAGTTTTTGGTTTTCATTGGTTGTCTAACTTAAACCAATTCGTATCATTGAATTCAAATTCAGCAATCTTTCCAACACCCAATTATGAACTTAATTATTCAAACACAGTTAATAAACTATAAATGATCTACTTCTACGCAAAGTGATCATGTTCCAGTCAGAATATGAAATAAAGGTTACTAATTGGATTCTTAGAAAATTATTCGCATTTACTAAATGATTGAGTGAACTAGTTTTCTAATAAATGTGAATGATCAAGTTTGTTATTAAAAGTTGGAATTTTGTTCAAGTACCTAGTATATCCCTATGAAAAAGAAAAACATAAGCAATCAGATAAATAACGTCAAAATATGTCTGATAATCACAAAATGTCGTTGTACTAAACATATCCCATTTTATTTTTCTAAATCATCCCCTCTATAACGATAATATTTTTTAGATACATCTACTATCTGTTTGTTTACGTATACGTTGCTCGTAAATCGTTTATGTGATTCACTGTGATTGGCTACAGTGACTGGTTCGTCAGTCAATCAGTCATGAACAATACTTGTTTAAAGTAAAAAGTACAAGGTCAGTACTTTAACAAACATCCATAAGTTTATTTTTAAATAATAAGCAAGCAGTCATGAATTGGGATAATCGCCATCCCTGTGATAAACTAGCTGAGTGAACTTTATATACCAACATTGAATTCTAGTTGGTATTATAATTCTTCAAATACAATAGGACCTAATGTTCTTGAATTTTCTCTACATGATCAGTAACATTAAAGGTTGTGGTTTGTTTGCCGCCTTCTAAATACTTTGCTGAGAATTCTTAAAACTTTTAAAATTATAAAAACGTCTGGCTAATGAAGTATTGACGATTATCGGCGAAAATATGACAGATATAGTTAATACAGTGTTATTCTGACTATTATCTCGTAATGTAAAACGATGAGCAAACTGTAATCATTTTGTTGTAAATATCCTTAATACACATGTCTTTTTCATCAAGAATCATCTCAACGACGAGTGTTGTGAAACCAGGAACTTGTTAAAAAAAACATGCAGAATCTTAGAGTAGAAAACATATAAGGTTACGATAATGTAGTGTATTATCTAATTTATTTTCACTTATAAAAGATGGCTCAAGTTCATAGACTCAGAGTGAATATTCAAGATCAGTTGTTCGCCGATGGTGTCACTGGTAGTCGTCCGAGTATATCAATGAAGTAATTACATCTGGAAAAACCTCCATTTGCATTGTTTCGTTATACAAACTTATCATTTAGTTTATGAAAGGTTTTAACAAATATTCCTCCGTTTAGAACCAAATGCATGCATAGATGCTTTATTATGTAACCTAGTCACCTGTTAACATGATCTCAGATTTCTTAGGGCACCAGTTAGATTATCCAAATGTTATCAAGTGAAAGCCAAGTGTTACGCTCAAAAGAAAAGAAAGTGACTTTGCATCAGAAAAATTAAAACGAAATAAAATCAGTGTCCTTGGGAAAAGATATATTAGAAAAAACAGTTGATTTAGATTCCTAATATTCCGTTTACTAGTACTAGTAAGCGTATACTAACCTTTGATGAACGGTTTCGTCATAGTAAAACGAATAAAGTTACGAAGAAAGCAGAAAAGTTTATCGATTCACAACATTTTCACAGCATTACAAGAATAATGAGGTTTAACAAATGAACTTGAATTGGTACGATGAAGATGACTGTAACTGAGTTACCGGTAATCATTTCATTGCAATGTTATGTATAAAAATACTAGTGAGTTAGTAATATATACAATGCAGAATAAATTTATTCGGTCCACTAACACAAACTGAAAAGTAACAAGGGAATTTGAGTTAATCAGATGGTCAGGATAAAGAATGATGTTGTGTCAACAGTTTCAAATTCGAAAATATAGGCTTATGCACATGGATTTTTATAACATTCACTGTGTACTGATAAAATCTGCGTGTGATGGCTAGGTGGTATGGATTTAGTAGTTAAATGCAACGACTAACTTTGCATCAACTGGATTACTGGTATCAGCTGAATATGAGAGAAGAGAGCTGCTTACTATGTTTCCTTATCATCACAGGTAATGATAAGGATAAATTTTATTAGTGTGATGACGAACTTAACTAAATGTACATCTAATGAAAGTGGCTTAACAACCAATGTATTCATTTTTTGTATTTCCCTATTAATAACTCACTTTATTTTTAATAGACAACACCCCAATTAAAATATATAACATTTATTGGTTGTAAACGATTGGCGAGAGGGACGAAATAGCCTCATAAACATATGTGGTTTATGATAGCCCATCGTATGAAACTGATCCGTGATAAAAAGTGTGTGGCATAATAATGTCGTTAAGTAATGAATATATAACAAGTTATTTTCGTCGATGACCATGTGATTACTCCTTATTATTAACTGTAATGCACTTTAATGATTACTTTACTCCTGACATTATGCCTTCATACATAATTCTCTTTTAGTTACTTAGTCTCATTTTCAAAAATTCTATCGTTCTATCCAGGGCATTGTGCAAGGCAATCAAACAGACTATTTGAATATAAGCAATTTTGTAAAGAAACTTGATAAGTTCAAATTAATTCCTTAGTGATTTATCTTGTTTCGTCTTTCGGATGACGTAATCAAGTGGGTACAATTACCGGTAGAAATCTGACGAAAATAATTGTTTATTTACAAATTTGAAACTGCTAATGTTTTGTATTTAATCAGATAAATTCAAGGTTATTGAAATGGGAATCACTCAACAGTGTTGATGAATCTGACGATAGTTGTCTAAACACAATAAATTAGTTTACTATCAATACATGTTACTGAAAAATAAATAAAAATATTTAGATTTCCCAGTTCTATCGAGTCCTGTACATTGTTTATTAGAAAATTGCCCAGTAACATAAACAATCAACACGGACCAATAACCAACTGAAAATGAAGTGTCAGTCGAAGATATTAACCGATCTATTGTTTTGGTTCATTCTCTAATTTAAGCCGCCTAATTTTCTTGCCATTAACAATCTATGAAAGATACATTTCATTATTTCATTGTTCTCAGACCAGAGTAATAATAGTTAAATTAGCCAACAAGCTTAATTCTTACCTTTAATATAATGAAATTTTCATTGTCGCCTGTTTAGGTGTATGAATAAAGGTAGGGTAGAAAGCAACATATTACTGAAGAGTTTCAGAATATAATACTGAAATACAGTCATATCCCTTTTCTGTTTACAAAAAATATAGATACCATTTGAACCATAGATTTGCAACAAATCGTTTGAACGTTGGCACACTGAAACTTTACCAGAATTATCTATTTCCTCGGGATGGGAAACGTAGCTTTCTATCTGAAGATTGTCAGATTCGGTCCATAGTTATCCATGTACAGCTAAATATAGTCATTTAGCGTAGTAACCACGTCTCACGTTGATCCACAGGATCCAAATACTGTTAATGACTATGCGACATGACATTGGCCATTACTTAGTGATCGTTTATTGTAAACAATTTCACTGCAGGTTATTTGTAATCACAGTTACAGAATCAATTACAACAGTGAACTCAGCAATCGTTATTGGTTCAGATTATAACCATTATTATTTCAGCTTATAGGTGAGACTTAACTGGGTTAGCGATAATAAACATCATTCGGCTGATATCCGTTCCCTTAAACTTTCTGAAGTTATACTAAGTTTTGAAAACTTTGTTAGTTGTTCAAATTAAAATGTATTTTTATATAGATATTCTCTCCATAATACTATTATGTCGATTATTCATAACTTTGTTCATTCTGCTGATTGATCTGGTGATTTTACTACAATTATACCGATAGTTCAATCATTCGTAGTTCTTTTACGAACGATAACAAGGGTTTCAGTTCAAATCGTCAACGGTATTAATTATTCAGGAAGAAATTTAACTATACTATTGGAACTTTCAGATAGATTTAGCAAATTTCAGAAGTCACTAGATTTATATCAAACCCACGAATTATTATTATGTGTTATGGTTTTTCTAGAGGTTTCAACATCATTAGTAACCCTTTAAATCAATGGAGTTTTTACTATCACATCTTCTACACAAACTGTAACCTTCAAATTTTGGTAGGTTTTCATACAGTTTGTCAACATGTAGTGTGAACAGAAGCGTGTATACGAGTATGTGTCCCATGGACTCAGTAGTCATAAATATAAACATACCCTAAAGTACAAAATAATTCGTAATTTACTGTAAAGTTATGCTCCGATAGACACATTTATATTGTAGTTCATTTTATATTTGTTGCTTGAAGTGTTTATTTGCAAGATCATTTCTGACTGGTCTATAATAAATCGGAAAATAAATGTAACTAATCTGTAGAACTAGAATGTACTTGTTTCGTTTTATGACTTATTATACAGAAGTATACTTTCTAACAATAGACTAATGAGATTGTGACTAATTTCGACAGTATAACTGATTAATAATGATATATAAGTGATAGGTTAATTCTTGGTCACATTAGTTATTTTGACATACATTATCTTTAGAAAATTGTAGACAACAGCTAATTATTTCGATATTGTTATCAAAGTTATGTGATACAGTTAGATGTCAAAGTATGATATAGTTAGGTTTAATGACTACAGATGATCTAAATAAAGCTACATGTTTTGACTTTACAAATGATGCTAGTCAGTAACATACATGCATAACTGTTGAGATCATATTTTAGATAGCATTAACTTTCCTAGTTAATGCTGTCTTAGATATTTGAATTTGCGTTTTCCAGAGTTTTGGTGTATAATAGCAGTAAATTATTTTGAGTTTATTCTTCTTTTTAAAACTGTTCCAATAAAATAGAAAATTATTGGAACAGCAGTGCTGACAATTTTTTTACTATTATATTATGTATGTGATCTCCGGACTCATACTACTTTCTTCAAGTTTATAGACTAGTAGCATCATCTTTGGTGATGACTATTGACATCTGTTCAGCCTCATGATGGATGGTGGAAACTGTTTGAATATTAAGCTTGATCATCACAGAAATAACTTGACTAGCAACGTAACCGTAGTTGAATAAAAGAAATAAAAACAAGACTCATACACAAACACAACTTTGAAGTTTGGCTCTTTAACACCGTACACTTTAACGCTAGTGATTTCGTTCTGAGTAAGCTTCATGTGAGTTATTCACTGGTCCAAGTTACCACAATTTCTTATCATCACGTTTAAGGAAGATATTAGTAGGGCGGGGAGCATCGGATAGGAATATTAAGTACTCCATGTATACATCTATTTTCAAATAAATACACTTTACTCAAACCTATTATCTTCAAAGAATATACTTCATCGACGGAAAGTAACTCAGCAGAATGATAAATAGTACACTTTCCATATTGTGAGCAAATAAATCTCTCAAAATAAGTGGACTCACTAGCTAGCTTAGTTCATATGGGTCAATTTAATTATTTGCGCTGACAAATCTTGCTGTAACACTTTGGATTTAGATGATAAGAAACACATTCTAAAACAAAGTTACTTATAACAACAAATTGAACGAGTAATAAAGACACTGACAATTGTATACACTTTGTGATTTAAAAGTACTTGTTATTTATGATTATTGATCTATGTAAAGAGTAAGTTAATCTGTCGTTGAGTTGCACCATACATTTTAACACTACCGACACGTAGTCAAAAATTGCACTTCCTACATACACAACACATGATTGATTGGAAGTTTTTGTCTTTGGAAAACATGTATCTAATATCACATGATTATAAAGTTTATGGTGGTAGGTAATGATGATAAAATATCACTATAAAAAATTAATTTATTCACTCATACAACTTTGTTAAATCAGATGATAACGCTTACACCAAAAACTTTCTACTAGCTGTGTACTTTCTAACTTCTCTTAAAATCCATTCATCATCATTTGTAGTTCATTATGCTACTAAAGTTGCAAATAATATTTCAGTAGTATTTCAATAGATCAATTCACATTAATCCTATCACTTAAATAGAAGTTAAATTTAACAATTAATGTTGATTATGTCTCTCTTTTTATTAGTGAAATTTCACTTCATTTATTAGGAACTTATCATTTAGTTGTACTTATGTATTTACATATTCACTTGATACTATGTCAGATTAAGACTGTTATCGTCAGGGTGATTAAAAAGTAAACAAATAGTATAAGAGTAATCAATTTTGTTCTCAATAACACAATTGTAACGACTTTACTTCCTATATAGCACAGATAGTTAATAGTGGCAAGTGCCAAATAACATGAAAAAGTCGTAGAACTGGTCGTAAATCAGCGTTCACAGGCGTTGAAGTACATTAACGTGGATTTATACATTATGTGCATTTACTGTCTACTTCCTCACAACTACAATTCCCTCCTAGTCTAGGATTTGTCTACAATATACACCTTCTACTATATATCGTTAACTGATCGGATGTACAATGATAACCACGAGTTTGAGAAATCATGGTCCAAAGCTCTAGCCTTAGCAACAGAACTTTAAGATTCTTGCTTCGATGTTATAATCAGTGACGCCTGCATACTCCTCAGAAGGTTAGAAAATAAGACACACACTCAAACTGATTCACTAAGAGGCATGTCAGTTTGAGATGGAAGTAGAACCCAGGTTTCCATGCATCATTATTGTTACGCGAATCGGATTTAAGATAAAATTTGTTTACAACTAGTAAACCGTATAAGTCGTACAGAACACATTAACGGTGAAGTTTTAATTGGAAATACGATCGCTGGTATAAATGATTGCTTCAATAATTTTGAATTACCGATTTAAATAATCGTAAAGCATGTAGCCAGGCGTTTTATGTAGTTGACTTAAGTGATTCCCTCGACGAAATCTAAGGTCACTTTATATAGTGAGTTGTTGACTTCTTAGTTAGCATGTGTTTGCAATAAACACTACCTCAGTAATAAATTTTCATAAATTTAACTTACCCACCATTTAGAGTAGTTATTGGTACAATTAACTTATCATGAACATACAAAACTATAATATAAACTGACCAGTAAAAATATCTTGTACAGTTTAAATCAATTAAGAAACGTAAAGATTAGGAATTAAATGTTGAGTATTTAATTAACATTAATTTACTCGTTTAATTTATTAAGTGTAAAATGATAGTCCAATTAATGTTCTTACAGTAAGTTATACAGTTACTGACTTGCCGATAAGTACTGTTGAAATGTTTAAAATGATGTATTAGACATTAGATTATAATTAACAAAAATTCAAATGGTAACAAGTAAAGAGAAGAAAACAAAGCAAATGGTGGGCTAATCAATCAGTAATGTAAAAAAGTATTTTTCTATGTTTCTAAAAGCCCAAATGAGATTAAATGGTAAAAACTGAGAAATAATCATTTAATACAGTACCCATAAATGAAAGAAGAATGAATGTGACTAAGTTCATGTGACTAACTTTCATCATTGTTATACAGTTACCATACAATGCCACCTCACAAATCGTAACCTACTACGAAAATCTGTCAAATATTCAGTGACTGAATCTACCATACCGCATCACCTAAGTTAGTTGTTATCAGTTAAACTGTTTGTGAAAAGTTATTCCCACCAGACGTCAATCTAGCCAAGTTTATTATTCTACTACAGAAAATCACACTTTAATTCATCTTCCAAAACAAAGAAAAAAAATAACTAGATCTTCACAGTCATATTCGATTAACACTAAATAGGTAGTTGATAGAAGGGTGGCCAACACCCTATGATTGATGTATTTATTTCCCGCACATAAGTAGCAGTTGAAATGTCTGATAGTAAGCGATATCTGAATGTTCACCATAGCTCACATAATTTTTAGTAAGCTAAGAGACAATATCACAAATTGTATTAGAGAACGATTATTGATTCAAAATCGGCTTCCTTGTCAATTTCGTTGGAAATTCGAAGCTGCTAAAAAACTTCACACACGGTGGGGTTATACAAAACAACGTATAACAGTCACTGCATAATTCAAAGTTTTCTATAAAAATATTCTACAAATTTCAAAAAATTGCATAAAATATGCAGAATAAAGATTATTTGTTCTTACCTAATGAAAACCATCTCACAATATACGACATCTAAATCAAAACAAATGAATAACAATAAATATTTCATAATCCTAAACACTTGCGTTTTATCATAACTTCATACTCCTCAACATTACAGTTGATTATACATTAACTGTGATTTCTCAAAAACATTATTCGTCAAGACAACATCATGTAAATGAATGAAACGACTCGTTTGTGCTTAATGCATTCCATTATGTCAGTACTATATAACACTCTCATATTTACAGTAAACAAATATCTTTACTAGTTATCATCATGAATGAATCCTCTCTAGTTGTTTCACCAAATCATCATCGAATTCATGAATGACGATTTGTCGTTTATTTTACACAATGTGCATTATATTTAAATCACATAAATAACCATTCATATGACTGAATATGAATGATTCAAGCAACAATAATATCAGATTATCAGTGTTGTACATCATGAACAACGATGATTTACCGAATGTTAGATACTACACTTTGATAGAACTCATTATGAATTTGAGTCAAATTACTGGTCTCACACACTACACAGATGAATGTGTATACATTGAGTAAGTTGTCATGCTACATTGTTTCACTGTTACCTACAACATTGTACATGGCCAAATCAAACATTCATCTTCCACTCTATTGATTCCCTATGTTTATTGACAACATGATAATCAATTTCTACAGTATAAATGTAACTAATTTAAATCTAATCAACTTTAAAATGTTCTCTTCTTCATTCACCTCAATCTGTCTCCATTCGCATTCCCTTACACAGGCCTTGTTATTATCCTTAATGTCATCATCTTCACCATATTCTTCTACTACCATTACTACTTTCGTCGATGTCAGCATATGCCCAAATAGTTAAGAAAATCATTGAAGACTGATGGGCAAAATATATATGCAGTGTTGTGTCCTTGATGTTTGGACATTTGAAATGTTTTTAAATGAGACAAAATCATGTGGTTAATACATCTCACTTTTTATTAGTGTTATAGTTGATGTATGCTAATAGTGAAGATCATCTTTATATTTAACGAACCGAAAGAATTCACTTAAGCCTATAACATCGAATTGATTCTAAAGTTATAATATTTTGAGGTGTACAACTTTTATTTTTAATATTTCACTGAATGACACAAGTAAGTTTATTTTTATTGAGTTTAATAGAAGGAGGAGATATATGAAATATGTTCTATAGTATGTCTTAGTTCTTCAGAGGTATGACCCATTTTAGTAGTATGATTGGTATTATATCATGAATTGAATACAAAGTGACTAATTAAACTTAAATGTACATTAATTTTGAACTAAATACTTCATTGACTGCATTTTTTTTTTGTTAACAATTTACTTGAAAATATAACTTTGTAATTGTACCGAGTAACCTAGTGAATGACAGATATGTGCAAACTATTTACGTATAGATTATTTAAGTAGTAGGCAGTGTTGGTTATCTCATTTTCTTAAGGTTGTATGTATTAGTGACTATTAGAGATTCATGATAATGAAACTTGGGATTGTATTTTATCTAATTTCATAATTCATTAATCTAAAAAAAAAAAATTATTCAGATTTACTAACAGAACATACATTCAGTTTATTGTGTAAGTTCACTTTTATGTTTTTTTCTTTACTCTACGTCTGGCTTGAAATTCATTCGTTATTTGATGAGTCATTTATTTAAATGGAAAACGGTGAAATAGAATTCAGTGCAATAGTCAATTCATTAATTTTGTAGTAAAATAAAAATAAAATCAATAACATCCGACTAAATTCTGAAGATTATTGAAATGATTCAGCTTGTTCTTTCATTGATGAAACTGATGTTTGAAAGTACGTCAATTACTTCAAGTTACACTGTTCAGCCAAAAAAACAAGCATTTGGCTTTTATTCCGATGCAATTTCATAACTGAATTTTGTCTGTCTTGCGAATCCCTCTTAGATGATCTTCAACTAAACTTTTACTGTTATATTTCACTGTACTTGTGAATGATAGAGGTGGTGGTGACTATTTAGCTCTCTAATTAAGTGCAGATTCATGTAGTTGTCCTTTAAACCATACACTATATGTGTGAGCGTTGGGGATACTACATGGTTTCGTCTATCTTAGTTGTTAGGGCGTATATTTCAACTTGGTATTAAATCTCTGAAAACTAAATCAGCCATTATTGAAAAGCAGATTATCATGTAGACCAGTAATTTCAAAACATTCTAAAATTATAACTACTACTAAATTATTCATAGTGGACTCTTGAAACAATAACTTCTGATATAATGTATATATTTATCTCTAGTGCTGTTAGATGGATGGGTGTCATTGTCCCTGTCTGGTCCCATACTTTTTACTTTAATGTATTAGACTTGGTCTTGATAACCTTTGAGAGTGACTACATTGTCCATGAAACAACAGTATACGGCCAGTCGGACATAGTTTTCTGCAAATAGTTCTTAATATGTTAATTTCATACTTTTAAAATCTTAAAGCGGCAGTTGAAAATCCATAGGACAATATATGATGTGTATTTTTAGGGTCGGTATTTTCTGACCTCCTTTTACGGATTTGAGAAGGAATCACTTCTCCAAATTTTCGTTGTCTGAGGAAGATATCTTATTGCAAACATACTTTTGCACAGTCAGTAGTATGACTTCGCCCTCGAATCTTAAGTTTGTTGTTTTAGTTTTCCAAATTCAGGGGTGGTTACAATGTGTGTTACAAAAGACCTGACTACAGCATAACTCAAAACACAATAATTCCTGGCTAAGTAGTGAACTATATGAATATTGAGGATGGTCAAATCAAAACGTGGCATCACTTCATGAACCCAGTGACCTTTGATACGAACTAAGTAGGTAGTTATAAACAACCCGGCTAGGGTTCATACATTATCTATTACCAGTGGTGTGAAGCTTTGGATTATATGAACCAGAATCCACAATTATGGCACAAGTTCATTCACTCTGTGTATCTCAATATCCTAAGTTTTGTAGTTTCTTTATCTATACGCTTTCTTTAAAGCTTTGTGACATTTTGCTTCATGTTTACTCACCTTTACCATCAGTGTAACTGCGTTATTCGGACGCTTTCAATCTTTAAACTTTCAGTGTCATTTTACTGTACCAGAATGATATATCAAGTTACATAACCGCATATTTATGGTTAAACTCTACGTTAATTACATATATATAGATATAGGACATGCTTCATACCAGTTTATGCATACTGATAGATAAATGTTATTTCTAGAATTTCTTCACTACGACGTAGTCAGAACAGATTTTTCATAGATAATTCTTATAACACTGTATATCGTTGAAACCAACTTGGTCTTGGAGGATATGACCAACAACTATTCACCTTTGTTTTGACTAGTCATCTGGGAAAAAAATTTCTAAACATAGTAAACTTCTATTAAACATAAATCAAATATGCAAATGAATGTCTTGAACATATTAAAGTCAAGAAAAATGATTCATTTGTATTGTTTCATTGTGTATCAGTCATATCTACTGAACAAAACCATTGTTCAATGATTAGTTAGTTTAAATATGCTCAATAAACCGAAATAAGTTTATTCGATGAAAGGGTCACTTTTCAACGAGAGCATGATCAATCTGTACACTGATTGCACAATTTTTGTGCCTTACAAACCCCCTCCTTCAATTACTGATATTAATTATTTAAAAGCATTTGATAGTAAAAGATTTTAAAAGACAATTAATCAAAAGCCTTGCAATCACCTACTGACCTATGTATATATGATTGAACATCTTGATACTGAATTAGTTGAAAAGAGATTTCTTTAGTGATTAACTATTCACATGTTTATTTTATGACTATCCATAAAGAATCAACTTCAAACGATTTAGAAAAGACAACGATACCTCAATTTTACGTTGAATACTGATTAATATTCGTTGCTTTATAGAAGGTATTGTATATAGAAATAAACTGAAGAAATACATTGAACGGTGATCATTCCTGTTTCAGAAACCTGTTTCAAAATGTATTATTTCAATTATCATTGGAAGATGAAACTTTAAGTTATAAACTAATATACACTACTAAATAATCACAAGTTGTAATGTTACGCCATGTTATTATTGACAATCTGGTGATACTCATTTATGAATTTGTATTATAATTTGACGTCCATCTAATGTCTTCACTGTTTAGTTACTTTAAACTCGATAGTCTAGACTCCAATATCCTTAATTTCTCTCTAGGACACCTCGAAGCTAACTGTAAGCAAGTCAATCTTAGAAGAGTTTTTATTTCTAGGACATTTCGCTACGATTTCTAAGCCTAAGGAGACATAATAATCGTGTACCGTAAATATATTTAGAGTTTCTGTTCTTCGACACTTCGTCTATAGAGCCTGATATCCCAATAATTAGACTACACACGATTAGTAAACTATAGTTACATTGAATTAATCAACATTGTCCAATGTAAGCCTACAAATCGAAACTACTTTCATTCTATTATTATATGCCTTGGTTTTTTTAAAAGCTGATATTCCTAACATAATTAAACGTCATTAGATAAGACCAGTTCCTAATTTTTTTGATTTCTACTAAACAGACTACCTCAAAATGTATCCTTAACTTACAAGAACCAATTAAAAATAAATACTTCATACACCTGACTCCTTATTAAACTTGAAAAGATAAAGATCAAACAGATGAGTGGAATAATATGAACTCGTTTTAGTTCGTCAGATCCTCATCAGCCACTGCATACAACAGGTCATATTTTGATATCAAAATTCCCAAATATAAATTCAACATACTTATGAAGTGAAGTTTGTTGAATGTAAATGGGTATTATATCATCACTGTTATGATGCAAAAGAAAGTAAGTGAAGTCAACTGAACTGAATAGTATCTGTTGAAATCTAATGCAAATAATAACCGAAAATTCAAGTATAACAGAAAAAAATCAGGACTGATAAGTTAAAGATTTAAATTGATTGAGAATCAGAAAAATGGATTCAAATTGAAGGTGAACTTAAATCATTCAGTTTCAAAAAGATGATTACGAAATCGAAATAATTTTAGTGATGAAGTAATCGAAGAGAATGTAGAAACTAAATGATATAACAGAATGAAGCTTAATGTTACCACAGAAGTGGAAGATTAACAGCTGATACTTTTTGAAAAGAGAGATCAAGTTTTAGTCGATGGGTTGTTATGGCTACAGTAGATTTCAAAAGAGTAGGACCTGATTAATTATTAATTACTACTGAAGGTCTTCAAGCCGTCTATTCGGAGACTCTTCCGAATATAGTTTTGTTTTTGAAAGTAGACACTTTTTTTGTTTTGTCAATGTAACCATTTTGGCCAACATACATTAATTTACAGATGTAGTCAGCGGTAACAAGAATGGTGATTGTCAACTATTAGATTGTGGAAAGTTGATTGAGTGTTATCTTATCACTTGTAAAATCTGGACTTCTCTGGTCTGTTCTAGTAGTGGGACTTCTGCATATCTGATAAACCGCAAATTATAATAATTGAAACTGACCAATATTCCTTGTCTTCGAGTCCTTTCTGATCGATATGCCTGAATGTGATGAAAATCACGAACGAAACTTGTAAAGTTTCCGGATAACGTATGGATTTAAAAAAACAAATTACATTTATATTTTACTTACAAAGCCACCTGATTGCAGTTCTTAAATTCATGCGCTTACAAAAATGTAAGAGTGTATTCAACACCCAACTAACTGTAAATAATAAATATACATTTCATTTTACCTGTAGGTAAAGTACATTTAACTTCATATTTCATGATTGTAAAATACCATAACGTGGATGATGGAGCTGTCGGTGCTAACGCCGTTGCTGAATGGATCTATGAGTTACCTCAGAGCTTGAGAAGATTAATTCAGTCACTCCATCCTGTAGGCGGACGTTTACGAAATACTTACTTATTAACCTACGCCCGTTACCGTTCACAGAGAAGCATAGGCCGCTCACCAGTATTCTCCATTCAACTCTGTTCTAAGCAATCCTTTCCAGCTGTTTCCAGTTGCTGTTCATTCTTTTGACATCTACTTCCAATTCTCAACGTAGTGTGTTCTCTGGCCTTCTTCTTTTCTGTTTCCGAACAAGATTCCAAGTTATTGCTTGTCTTGTGATCCATCTGATGATTTCCGCAATGTATGTCCTATCCATTTCCAACGTCGTTTCCTGATTTCCTCTTTGACTGGAAGTTGGTTTGTTCTCTCCCATAGTAGGCTGTTGTTGATGGTTTTCGGCCAACGGACATTCAGTATCTTGTGTAGACAGTTGTTTAGAAATACCTATACCCTCCTGAGGATGTCTGCAGTAGTTCTCCACGTTTCAGCTTCATGCAGAAGAACTGTCTTGACGTTCGAATTGAAAAGTCTGACTGTGAGGTTGGTAGACATTTGTTTTGAGTCCCATATGTTCTTCAACTGTAGGAATACTGCTCTTTTTTGCCAATCCTTTCCTTTACATCTGCATCGGATCCTCCTAGCTCGTCCATGATGCTTCTCAGGTACTTGACAGTATCCACTTATTCCAGAGTTTCTCCACCTGGTTCAGTTGGGCTGGTGCTCCCTGTGTTGTATTTGAGGGTCTTACTCTTCTCCTTATGTATGTTCAGGCCTACTGATGCTGAGGTTGCTGCTACGCTGGTTGTCTTAACTTGCATTTGTTGGTGTGTATAAGTTAAAAGAGCTAGATCATCCGCAAAGTCCAGATCATCGAGTCACATCCTACTTGTCCATTGAATTCCGTGCATCCCCTCATATGTGGAGGTCTTTATGATCCAGTCAACTACTAGAAGGAAGAGAAGAGGCGAGAGTAGGCAGCCTTGTCTGACACCGGTTCTCACTGGGAATGCATCTGTCAGCTGTACTCCATGCATAGTCTTGCACTGTAGTCCGTCGTAATAACTCCGTATGATGTTGACGAGTTTCTCTAGTACACCGTGGTGTCTAAGAAGTTTCCATAGCGATCTCCTGTCTACGCTGTCGAACGCTTTCTCATAGTCAATGAAGTTGATGTACAGTGACGAGTTCCACTCAACTGATTGTTCGACGATGATCCGTAGTGTTGCGATTTGGTCTGTGCACGACCGATTCTTACGGAAACTGGCATGTTGATCTCGAAGTTGAGCATTCACTGAGACTTTCTCTGGTACTGACAATAGTGTGATCCCTCTGTAGTTCTCACATTTGCTCAAATCTCCTTTCTTTGGTATCTTGATGAGGTGTCCTTCTTTTCAGTCTACTGGCACTTATTCTTCCTCCCAGATCCTCTTGAATAAAAAGTGGAGCATCCTTGCCGTTATGTCTATGTCTGACTTGAGTGCTTTGGCTGGTATATTGTCAGGTCCTGCTGGTTTCCCACCTTTGATCTGTCTGATGGCTATCTCGATTTATTCCATCGTTGGTGGGTTGACATCTATCGGGAGGTCCGTAGATGCTGCTTCGATGTCCGGTGGGTTCAGTAGAGCTGGTCTATTCAAGAACATTTTATAGTGTTTTACCCATCTGTCTCTTTGTTCTTGAATCTCGATGATTGGCTCACCTTCTTTGTTCCTGATCGGTCGCTCTGGTTTACTATATTTGCCTGCCAGTTTCTTCGTTGTGTCGTATAGCTGTTTCACATTTCCTTCTCTTGCAGCTTTTTCTGCTGTCGTTGCAAGGCCTTCGATATAGTTCCGTTTGTCGGCTCTAATGCTCTTTTTTACTTGCTTATTTGCTTCTGTAAATTCACTTCGTGCGTTGATTTTCTCTGCTCTAGTTTGGTTGTTGTTGATTTCTGCCCTCTTGTTCCTCCTTTGTTGAATTTTTCTCAGGGTCTCAATGAAGATCCATTCCTTATAATGGTGCTTTTGCGACCCAGAACCTCCTAACACGTTGAAGTTAGTGCTCCTTTGATTTGTTCCAAGTTGTCCTCCATAGTGTTTCCTTCTTCTTTCAGCAGATTTTGTAAGGCTTGAAACCTGTTGTTGAGAGTTATTTTGAATTCGTTGAGTTTGCCAGTATCTCGAAGAGAGGCTGCATTGAACCGTTGTAATGCTGTTACTCCAGTTATCCATTGCTTCTTTAGCTTAAGTTTCATTTTGGCAACCACTAGGTGGTGATCTGAAGCTATATCAGCTCCTCTCCTGTTTCTCACATCTTCGGTTGGTCTTCTGAATTTTTTATTGATGCATATATGATCGACTTGACTCTCTGTAGTATAATCCAGTGAAACCCATGTAGCCTTGTGTATGCGTTTGTGGGGGGAATATTGTACCACCTATAACCATTCTGTTGAAAGCGCATAGATTTGTAAATCTTTCACCATTCTCATTTCTTTCTCCTAGTCCCTGTTGTCCCATGATATCTTCGTAACCGGTGTTATCCATTCCGACTTTGGCGTTTAGGTCCCCGATCAGGATTATCAGATCCTTTCCTAGACACTTCGCTATAATTGACTGCAGCCTATTATAAAACTGATCTTTGTCCTCGTCGTTGGTGGGTGCATATCATTGGATAATATTTATTATAATCCCCTTCTTGATTGTTTTGAAATATGTTTCGATGATCCTGGGTCCATGTGGTTCCCATCCTACAATTGCATTACGTGCTTCTTTGGACAGCATCAGAGCGACTCCTTGGGTGTGTGGGGCATTTTCCTCTTTGTGGCCGGAGTATAGTGGCATCTCTTCCGTAGCCAATGTTTTCTTTTCAGCTTGAGTCCATTGGGTTTTGCCTGATTCTGAGCACTGTCAAGTTGTATCTCTTCATTTCTGCAGCTATTTGATTGGTCTTCTAGCTCTTCCACATTGTTCGAACATTCCACGTACCTATAAAAATGTTTGCTCTGGTTGTTAGAAGTGGGGGAGGGGCATCGGCCTCATGACTTCCGAAGAATCTCAGCTTTCACCATGAGACATCATAATAATTTCTTCATTCCCGGGGCAGAGTTTAAATAGTTTAGTTTGTTTAATCTGGTTAGTGTACTTTTTAGCACGGTGGTGTTTTCCGGGATGGGGATGCCAGCCTCATCCCCAACCCTCCTCCTTTATCCGGGCTTGGAAATAGAATAGCTATATTGAGGTCTTCTGTACAAAATAGCTGTATTGTGAATTTCCTTCTCAGAGCTACACTACTCCCTTCTAATTATTCAAATATTCCGAACAGAGTAGATTTTTTATTTAACTAACGAACAAATAATGGCATCGTAATCAATTTATATTCGTGTGATTTCCAATAGGTGTTCATTACGTCTAACATGACTACTAAAAATTTCCACTCACTCTCATACATGGACACATCAAGACATATACACGGGTCTCACTCCTTTTGCAATATTACGTGAAGAAATTTAGGAGTCAATACTAATCAATAGGAATTTAAATAATAACAATAATAAATCATAATCACTATTGACTAACAAAGATTGATTGATTAATTGCCAGTTAGATAAGTAACGAATGACGACGTGGCCATTTGCCTGAGTTCGTATGTTGCATGTAAGTATGTGTGTACTTGTGACTGGTTAACTGTGTCAATGAAAGAAAGTCTGTTGAGTGTATGCGAATATAATAAAAGGTCAGACACAACAAAAACAGATATATCGTAGTCCGAATAATTTCACAAATAAAAATAAATTGTAGGAAAATATGAAGGAGTATACTGAAATACCCTAAATAATTAAATACTAGAGTAGGAAAGAAAGGAAAATCCAACTGGATACAACATAAAAAGTTCGTATTTGTTTGATACTCCTTAACGATAGCAAGAACCCGACACCACAAGTCGGAACTAACCTGTGAACTTCAAGTCAAATGCATTTACACAACAGAGTTGTTATCTGTCGTTCATAGTTTACAATTTCAATTAAGTTATTGTACGATGTGATAAATATGAAATCTCATTAGTGTCTAGTTGTTTTAATTTCAACTTGGTAGTCTCCACAATTTACAACCTCTTTGGTAAATACATTTTGATCACATTAATCTAAGTAGTTTTACTGTGATCATTCCTACTGTAGATATCCAAATTTTTATCGTTGAGATTATAATTTACAAAGTATCTTTGATTTATGTGTGAAGACTAAACATTCTACCCGACACCCCAAATCATAGTAGATAGATAGATAGAGAGAGAGAGACTTAGAAGTTGAAAAATGACTAAAAGATGACTAAATAATTCTGTTGGTTTTTAATCAATCTTTGATTAGTATATCGTTTCATGATAAATTAGCTTATAAAGTAATCAAAATTTCAATGCACTTATTTTAGTAAAACCTGTTCTGATTGTTTATTCATAACTTTAGCATATACTTTTTTGCTTTTATATTCACTTATGATAAAATCCAACTTATCGATTTTTCATAGAATTTGTTGTAGAAATGATTAACTACAAGTTTATAAGTGGTTTCGTGTTTCCTATGAAATCCCTAGTTAATTACTGGTTGACGTTCACTTTATTCAAAAATTATCAGTTATACTTGGCAAGCTTCTAATACTTCTGTTGCTGTTCAGTCATGTTAACGACATTTTCACGTCACTGCTAAAGTTTAGCATCACTTTTGTTGAAGCTTTATGAAGTTTAGGGATTTTTATTAGTACTTGATTAATGATTAAAACATTGTGTCAGTATTATGAACACCGTTTTTCTGGGGGAGGAGGTTGGGTAGGGGTAACAGATCTGTGTTTACGTTATTCCATGAAATCTTTTAAGGTAAACTATGTAATTCCAGTAATCATAGTGTCAATTTTTTCAATTTTTCTATGCATCAATATGACAATAGAAAATATTATTAAAGTAGATCCCTTTATAAATTTGAACGAAACTTTCCAGAATAGAATGAATTCATTATATTTCATGGCTACTCATCAATTGTAAACGGTCTGAATTTACGTTTGTTATTATTATTATTATTATTATTATTATTATTATTATTATTATTATTATTATTATTATTATAGATAACATTATGCATACCTTAATCAATCGATAACTTGTAAAACAAAACGAAAAAAAGGTAGGAAGAGAATCTTATTTATTTGGCAAAAATTGGTAAGCGTAGTAAGATATTGGAGGATATTTATATGAAATTGAATGAAATTGTGACGTAACATTTATGGATAACGACGAATACTAATAAATAAATGATCCTATATAACACAGTTACCAATAAGTTATGTAAAATGACGTCATGAGTAACTGTGAATGGAATGAATAAAAAAGAAGAAACATTATGTAATCTAAACACCATTCATGAATTCACTTTATTCTACCATGACAGTAATAGGTTGGTCCAGTTACCAGTCTGTAACCAATGGTCAGGTTGAAAGCGCTTGATAACAAAAACCGCTATAAAGAGGAGCATAAGTCATACTTTTCTGTTTATTGATTACTTTTAAAGACGGGAAAACAACTACTGCATATCCACTATCAATTTGATGCTTGGCTATTGCACTATTAAACGAAGAATATTTTCCCTTTTAAACATGAGTTTCGTGGGATACTCATAAAACCTGGTAGAAGACCTTCTTTCAGTTCATTCTGTGTATTTACTACCACAAATACATGTAAATTGCTGAATACATTTGGAGGTAATTTCAGAGTAGTAGATGTCTACTCTCGTTAAGTTTAGAGAACATTTGGTTTTTTATACTGAAAATAATTGAGCTGAGTGAAAGCTTCTTTTGTGTACAGCCTCGATATTTTTATCAACTCTACTTGAAATATCATTTCCTTTGAACGAGAGACGGATGAAAATCGACTCTTTCTTTAACGCGGTATATTTGGGATTATTTTTCTTTTCTGAAAATACTTTTCTTCAATCAGACCATAATCTCTTTGTTTCAAGGTCAGATCTAAATATGTAAATTGATTGTTGTGCTTACTTTTCATTGTAAATGTGACGCTATCATGTACATCATTGAATTGTTCAAGCAAATAAGAAGTATGATCCATATTACTACAAAAGATAAATGTATCATCCACGTATCTTCGATAGTATGTTGTATTTTCAATTTCATGTATGTTTCGTCTGTTCAAGGCAGCTCATAAAGATATCAGTAAAAATGATCACAAGTAGTGATCTCATAGTCACATCATTAAAGTGTCGATATAATTAGATATTAAATTGAAATCACACTCCTTTTGTACAAATCAATATCAGTTTCAATAATTCATTTTGAGGTAAATAAACTAAATCAGAGTTTTCACCAATAATGCTGATTATTTTGTGCAGTTGGTACATTTGTCAATAGAGACTAAACATCAAATGATAACACAAACTTATCTGAAATATCCACATGGTCTATTTCTCCAGAAAATGTAAATGTATCTTGTAAACTAGAAAATATTGTTATTTGATTATCATAGGTACGACTAAGATCCTTCGACACTGTTGAGTAACTGTTTTAATACCAACTTAAATATCCTTACAAATTACGATAAATCTACAAACATTAGGTACATTTATTAATAACAAATCGTAAATGTGTAGTGGATTATTCGTAGCTTAGGTGATTCCTATTAATTCTTTATGTATGAAGATGATCTTCACTATTAGCATACATCAACTATAACACTAATAAAAAGTGAGATGTATTAACCACATGATTTTGTCTCATTTAAAAACATTTCAAATGTCCAAACATCAAGGACACAACACTGCATATATATTTTGCCCATCAGTCTTCAATGATTTTCTTAACTATTTGGGCATATGCTGACATCGACGAAAGTAGTAATGGTAGTAGAAGAATATGGTGAAGATGATGACATTAAGGATAATAACAAGGCCTGTGTAAGGGAATGCGAATGGAGACAGATTGAGGTGAATGAAGAAGAGAACATTTTAAAGTTGATTAGATTTAAATTAGTTACATTTATACTGTAGAAATTGATTATCATGTTGTCAATAAACATAGGGAATCAATAGAGTGGAAGATGAATGTTTGATTTGGCCATGTACAATGTTGTAGGTAACAGTGAAACAATGTAGCATGACAACTTACTCAATGTATACACATTCATCTGTGTAGTGTGTGAGACCAGTAATTTGACTCAAATTCATAATGAGTTCTATCAAAGTGTAGTATCTAACATTCGGTAAATCATCGTTGTTCATGATGTACAACACTGATAATCTGATATTATTGTTGCTTGAATCATTCATATTCAGTCATATGAATGGTTATTTATGTGATTTAAATATAATGCACATTGTGTAAAATAAACGACAAATCGTCATTCATGAATTCGATGATGATTTGGTGAAACAACTAGAGAGGATTCATTCATGATGATAACTAGTAAAGATATTTGTTTACTGTAAATATGAGAGTGTTATATAGTACTGACATAATGGAATGCATTAAGCACAAACGAGTCGTTTCATTCATTTACATGATGTTGTCTTGACGAATAATGTTTTTGAGAAATCACAGTTAATGTATAATCAACTGTAATGTTGAGGAGTATGAAGTTATGATAAAACGCAAGTGTTTAGGATTATGAAATATTTATTGTTATTCATTTGTTTTGGTTGAGATATTGTATATAATGAGATGATTTTAACCAAGATTCGAAATGATGCAGTAGTTAGTTGGACTCACAGCAGTGAACTTTAATTTTTATTCATAAAATCAACCTAGGAACCTTCTTGTTTTTTGGTGAAACATTTTAACAGTATGCCAACTCCGCATATCAACAGTTCTTATCAGAATCTTTCGACATATATGTGACGGAGTTTCGTATTTTAGACTAAATAGCTATCCAGTTTATTCTCAGGTATTCCAGTCGTTTCACTACTAACTCCAACTAATGGCGATTACATCATTTATTGAGCTTTAAGTTGAGAAATACCCAATACAGATGTTGACTAATTCATTTCTTTATAATTCACATGAGAACAAGAAGAGCAAACTAGCCAAGTAAAATGTGGATTAATAAACTCAGTAACGTCAGTGGTGTTCAAACAATAAACATGTGTCATATGGTTTTAGAAGTACGAATGAAATTGAATGGTAAAAACTGAGAAATAATCATCTTACGTAATATTTATAAATGAAACGACAGTGAATATAACTGAGTTCATGCGACTAATTTTCATTATTTCCATGCGGTCACCAAACATTACCACCTGACAAATTGTAACTAAGATGGTTGAAGCATTCCACACAGGTCTGTTCAAAAATCAGTGACTAAATCTACATTTTATTTCAGATTCTGTTTCAACATTAACAGTCAAGAATATAGGTTATATGATGTTTACCATTAGGAATATCAATTGCATTAATGTGTATTAGTGTACCCGATTCCTCAAACGACACTTTTGCATTATTGGTAAGTTTGAATTCATCATAGATTGATGTTTGTGGGGTACCACTGATGAACTCAATCAATTAAAACTTAATACCAATCTCTACAGATCACCTCAATTCAATTATCGGTAAGACTTTAATTAAGATGTATAAAGGACAGATATATGATGTATTGTTAAAGTGTATCTTGGTCTACTTTTACTATTACTAATAATTATAACACTTAGTGAAATAATAGTTTATGTAATTGATCTACCATGAAAATTACCACATAAATCTCAGTCTTGATTAAAGTCACAAGTCTTACAATGCATGTTTGTGCATGCTTTTAGTTTCTACAGTTTTGTTCTTTCTGCTTTGTTTTGTATTACACTCTCAATTGTTTACATGTGTGCTCTGCATCTCTATTTCTATAGTTCTTTTTGTAGATTTCATTAACATCATCATCATCCTTTTAACTAGAAGTCAATATACAAATTCGACTATCATAATCATATTAAATAAGTGTTACTTTACATAATCTATTAATTTTTCAAGTACATTATCAGCCAGTCAATCCATTACATACTCAATTTACCAGTTTGTAAAGTTGTTATAACCTGGTTTCTACAAATGGAATACTTCACATCCTTATTGGTTTTCGTCTTATGGTTTTGTTCAATAATGTAATAAAATGGCAAACTATTGGTCAATTATTGTGACCGCCATTAGTTGAAAAAAACCTCAGACCTGAATTTATAATCTATTAGCATCAGTTGAGTTTTGTTGATGGTGCGATTAGTCATTGATAATCTTCGAATCCTGTTCATGAGTCTTTGTGATCATCTGGTTAGTTAAGTGAATTACTAGCGGTAAAATTCAGTAAGCTTAGTTATGTGATATTCTGTACTACTTCCATTTCTTTAAAATATAACTCCTTCATTCACATCTTGTCTCTACACGTTGAATCAAACTATGTGAAATAATAGTTTGATATTATTCATCTGATTACTCTTTATCAGGTTTCAGTTTAACTTTTTATTCATTAAATGTGGTTGATAGTTAGACAAGTATAAACGTGACTGTCTTTTAATCGTGTAGGTGATTTTATGAAGTTTTGTTTAGTCCTATGATGGTAAATTTTATAGTGAACTTAGTCCTACCAAGTCAGTTAGTACGATGATAATAAACCAATCATATTCGATGGTGATGGTTTGATATCATCACTATAATCCACGTCAATGGATCAAATGATTATAGTTTAGTCTCCACCGGTTTAATCATTAAGAAATGCATAAACAATCCAAATTTATCGGACTTAAAGATTGACTAATGAATTAGGTCTTTACTGCTCACAAAATTAGTTAGATTATGCAAATCATGTAGAAAGTGCTTTGACCACTAATTTACCTAGGATCACTAGGAAACAATTTGCTAGAAATTGAAATGTAACATCGGTGCACTCACATCAATACATATAATTTGATTTTGTGACAAATTGATTTGGAAGAGCTCAATTTCCAATATTCCCAGTTTCTTTGTCGCTATCCAGTTTACGCCGGTTGGAATTGAAAATTACTTTCAGGATAATAAAACCTCTAAAAACATCATTTCAATTAATACTAATAATTACTTGTTAATCGGTAAGAAGATGGTTGAGGATTCTAAATCCCCATAATTCTCTTGGTAGGTACATCATTTTTGTAATTTATTCCTGAAAATTTAAATTCCACATTTCCGTGCTAAAAGTGCCTATTTCTACTCTTAGTTTATGTTTCCCATCCAGTAGGACATTAAATCTCATTGATCCGCTATTTCTAATAGTACGCTATTTTAAAACACTTCCAAGAGCATTTTCTTTATTGTATGAGTTGAGTATTTATATCAGTCTGTTGTGGCTCTATGTTGAATTATATATATTCATGCTGACGGTGGAATTCTTTCTCTAGTTATCTGGTCCCCTTTCTCCAAGATTTACTTAGATCCACCAATATTTGTTTTACTGATCATACGTTCGTTCACTGGTATCGAAATGTTATCTTCATTCACAACGCTAGCAAAGATTTGAGATATAATTAGCAAAATTTTAATTGTTACACAATAACTTGAGTGGTCATCCGAGCTAGTATGGTAACAGCAACTCCCCAATATTGACGTATATTACTAACTGACCGAGTTTAATAATATAACATATACCGCTGGTTTTCTGTTCAATAATCTAGCAGTATCATACTCTCGATTAGAACTGAGAATCGTAATTTGTATTCTTCGCCGGTCAAGATAGATATCTGAATAAGTATGAATAGGAGTCACAATTTCTGACTACCAAATCACTCCTAAACCACATATCTATTAAATCATGCCACACATAATGCTTTCATGAAGTTACTGTTAAATGTATTGGAAGATTGAATATCTGTTACAGTTGTGAAATTGATTGACTATCTATCAAGTTGATATTATTTGATAGCTGATTACATTCCTTAATAATGAAGAACATGTGTAGTTATCTTCTAGCAATGAATGCATGACTAGATGAATTCATTAAAAGTACAGATAAGTCAATAAGAATTTAAGTTGTATAGATGTTTATTAACTTGTTTGTTTAATATTTTTGTTTACTTCACTTATTACTACAGGAAAATGGAATTGAATGAAAAAAGAAACTTTTGCTTTCTTAAAACAATTTGTTTACGTAAGTTTATTCACGTTTAATTTAACTAACTAATCAATATTACAAACATTCGAAATCCTTGTGTCATTCTTTTCTATAAACTTGTTGTGCATTAAAGGTGACTGAATGGATAAAGGTAATGGTTCTAGATAACTAATGATACGATCAATTCTGTGTAGATTGTTGCAAACATGATTTTAAGGGGATGTTTATCAGTGATCCACCCAAACATCGTAAATCTACTGAACATTTAGAACAAAAGTTAACACGGTTGATATGTATGTGTGAGATGTAATAAATGGTCTAGCTAGTTCCTCACAATATGATGTTTTATTTATACCGCTCAGTTTTCCGATCTTGTGCAGAGAAATTAAATACCTACACAATTCTTACTACGAAATTTTAATGAATTCTATTTTACCAAGCTTGTTTTTCTTAGTTTCAACCAACTTCTTGTATTGAAATGTTGTTTTTCTTATTATTTTCTTCTATGATAGTTACTGAAGCTTCTATTAATGTCATCACTACTAATGCATCTACCATGAACATGTAATTTCTGTATTAACTTCGTATGATTAGTTATGCAACTTGTTTAATTGTTATCACTGACTCACGAATTATGATTAGTGACTTACTTTTTTCGTATATATATAAACTAATGTATATTAGAGTAAAGCTATATGAAGTCCTTATTGACGACATTATTGTTCGGTTTAATGTATTGTTGAAATTTACACGACAGGAGTCCCTTTAAATAACTTGCAACATTAAAGCGTGTATTCGCTGTTCATTGTTTTGGTGTTATTCATTTCATCGGTTGACATTTCACTAAATGGAAAACATTCTTACTTAATAAAAACAATTTGAAAGTAAGTGATAACTGTCAATAGTCAAATTTAGTTAAACTGATGTCATTGAAACAAGCTAGTGAAGCGATAACTGAGAAACATGATGTACTTAATAGATTTCATTCTATTATAGTGTACTAGTAATTCATAACTCTACACTAAATCTTTTTAAAGATTATTATATATTTCAAGTAGTACTGAACTTCTTAACCAACAGTATTATGAAATTTCCTTTCTAGCCAGTCTATGATGTAGCACAATATCCATCCAATATCATTAATGAGATGTTGTCAGGCTCACGACTTAATTTACTAGATACTTTATTAATCTTCCCCTGGAAATTCGGGAAATCTGTTTCGAAGCATGTTATTATTATTATTATTATTATTATTATTATTATTATTATTATTATTATTATTATTATCAAGTAAACCAGTTTTATGGAAGTGCTTAAGGAAAAGATGTAGAAAACTGTTTAAAACTTTGAAATGCTACACGAAATAAATGGACATAAATATTTTGAATGACTTAATGATGCAACTGGTGAACATATTTGACTTTGTCCAAGACAAAAGAAGGAAAACACTGGTAGATGAAGATTTATCTAAAGTTTGAAATATATATATACTGGGTCACATTATACTGATATCAGGTGGTTTCGTTAGCAGTCGGAATTTGAATTATTTTAACTGAGTGGTACTATCTTACTAAGTGAATGTAATTTGAAAACATGAGATCTTAATCCTACAACCGACTGACAAACGAGTTATAAATCTTCTTCTTTCTAACACAGACCATACAAAAAGCACATACTGAACATTTTCAACTCGTTACACTTTGTATGTCTTAACAACATACCTTTCGTGTAACAAACTAGTATTTTTGTACTTATAACTAGTTCGAAATCTATATCAAGTTAGCTGAACTAAGAAACATAATAAGGATGTTTGCATTAAAAAATTTTTTTATTGATACCGCTTTTAGAACTGATATGAAGACGTTAAAATACTTTCCGACTTGTGATTACGTCTGTAGGATTGTTAGACAAGTTGTTTAATTACTATTGAATATCTGTAAGATCTAAAGGCTTTGAAATGGAGTGAGTAAAGAGTTGGCAAAAAAACAATGTCACTAAGTAGTTTCAAACTTAGATAACACAAGTATTCAGTGTTTCCTAGTTTTCATTGGTTATCTATCTAATAAATTAGTGATTAAAGGAAATTATTTTCAAATTTAATCATTCCCGATAAATTGCCTAGCTGAACCTTAAGTAAAGGAGGATTATTTAACAGAGAGAACTTTCGGTAATATTATTCTTAAAATTATGTAACCTAAAATGCATGGATCAAAATAATAGTGGTTCACGATATATTTATTTATAAAAATATTGAGATCAATAGAGTAATAAGGATCATCAAATGTATAGAAGATTTATTCCTATTTGAGGATTACAAACAGATTATAAATAAATTTTGAAGAATCAAAGTGGAGTGTCGTAGAATTTAGATATTACTTATTAATTACAAAAATGCTTTGCTCAACACAACAAAATAAATTTCGTGATAAAGTGTAATTTGAAGTGACAAGAAAACGCAAATAGCTTAGTGGTAAACGCGGAGGCGCTTGGTACAGAACGAATTAAGTTCGAGTCCCGGTGTAGACATTAACACTGGAGTGCAGGCGCATCCGTCTGACGAGTCGAAAAGAAGACGAGAGTTGTGTTTTGGATTCAACTTTCCAGCTTCAATCTACATTAAATCATACAAATACATTGACTCCAAGTTGAAAGTTATGAGATGAGAAGTAAAGCAGAATAGGTTATTAACGGTAATTAAAATTACGATCCTGGAAAAACACGGAGATCGTAAATGTTTATTATGTACTAGTAATCCAGTATTCAGTAGCACTGTACTCTTTAGTACTAATAACCTGAAACACGTTTGCTAACAATTTTATTCAGCTGGTCGATATTCGTCCATCACTTAAGCAAAAACAGTTATAATAATATTGATTCATTTAATTATTTCACGGTTAAAACATTTAGGAAGTTTACAGCTTAATGTGGATAAATTTCAATCTGTAATAGGTGTTTTACAATCTTAGAATTTTAGGAGAATAAAAGTGTTCACTAGAGTATTGTCTACAGACCAATTTGACTCGAAATATCAGCCAGATACCTTGAAATCATTTCAGAGTGCCTAAATTATGAGTATGCTCTGATATTCTCAGATTTTTTATTCACGCGTTCAAATGGAAGCAGTTAATAGTCTTTATATTCTGTTGATAAAATGCTTATTTGATTAGCTTCCAATTAAACCTCAGTTGTGTTACACATAGTTACTGTGACCAGTCATTTAAAGTTCTAATGGAATTCTTATAATTTTTGTTTCATATACTAATATATTAACTCTTTTAATAAACCAAAAAAAATTAGAATGAAACATGTGTATGATCAATCGACCACCTAAGTTGGTTTGTATAATTCAGGTGATTTACAACTATTCATTCAAATTGAACTACTACTGTCTCAAGCCTCCAATCAATGGATCTAATAAAATAAGTTGATAATGGATTTACAGGGTATTTCAAGCAAATATTTATCACGTAGATGGAATGGATTAAAGGCAAAGTTAAGGCATTTATGTGTTCTTATTTAAAACACTACACAAACTACTCGACTGTAGAGTTTTATCATTAAAGGCTTTTTTTTTAAAGAGAATATCTACTGCCATTATACTAGAATGAAACGGCGCTATTAACAGAAAACCATAATTTTTAAGTGGTACACCAAATTTACACTTAAATGGAAACTAACAATGTAGAACGTAAGAGGTTTAATTGAAAAAAGATGAAAGATATTTTCGAATGTATAGTTTTCAAAGGACACAATAGGATATGAATCAAAATGTTGTCCAGTTCGATATTGAATCATCTTAGTGACTTCGAACTTTACGAATCAGTTGTTAAAAAAAATCTATCTCACACTCATTTATAACTAAGAAACTGTTTAAGAATCGTTCTAATTTCCAATATTTTTTTTATTAAACCCTTAAGATTGTGGATAAAATTATTTATGAATTTTAAAGAAGCGATACAAAAACTGACTTACTTTCGCTAAAATACTCTAGTTTTAAGCTGGGTAAAAGGAATTACAAACTTTCACAACCTCACTCTTGTTTTGGACGAATATTTTCGATTTAGATAATGCATGCTGGTTGAGCAATAAGTGACAAAGATCTAAAGGTCGAAAGTAGGGGATGTCTTCACTACAGACTAGTATTTCTTTTATTCTAAAGTGATTGTGTTTCAGTGTGTTATGACGCAAGAAATTGGGTGGTTGGATGGCTGAGTGCCAATTGCTAGTGCCTAGTTGATTATTGCGCACCTGCCCTCTGCCCACTTAGTCCCAATCCGAAATAAGAAGAATGTGAGCCAATAGATCAACCAGACAGAATCATATTGTATTTCAAGCATTCTTATATATACATAAATTCAGACCACACAACAAACCAATTCGAAAATTAACATGAATACAAAACGAGGGGAATAGTGGTAGTGAATAGGCACAACATGTACACAACTAATTAACTGTAGACCATAATAAGAAACAGTTTAATAACAGCGATTATGCTAAACGGGAGGATAGGGCAAGCGGAGCGTAACAATAATAGAAACAAAATCTTCACAATACAGAAAGTTCGAATAAATGAAATAGTGTTCGAAACCAAAGTTCTGGAAGTTTGTTACACTTCTTTGTGGTCCGACCTAACACAGTGATAATATTGTGTTTACTGAAACTAACAGTTTTATTGTAATGTCATCGTTGTTATAAGTAAGATTAACAGCTTTTATTTTATGTATTTACTTTACAGCCAGCAGTTACATGTTTATCTACCAGTTAGTGCTGCAAACCCAATATATGAGTGAAATCATGAAGTGCAATTACTTAAAAACTTTGACAATATGATTATCAAGAAGAACAATAACTGAGAACTAGACAGAGAAAGATCGTCAACTGAAAAACAAAGCAAATCTATAATGAATGCTACTCCTTGATGATTATTTTTAAGAAATTAATACCACGAAAAAGATATTAAAACGAATTAAATAGTGATGTCAGGTTCAGTACTAAGTGACTCCATGTCACTGCTCTTCGCTTTGATGTTACTAGTTTGTCCTCGTCAGTAAAATGTATCCATACATTTACCCTCAAGGTCACAGTCAGAAGTGAAACAGACTTTTGATGTTGATTTTTTGCATCAAAATTCCTTCCGAATTTATTTAGTTGAAGGGTCGTAGGTCAATGACAGACTAGAAATCATTCAGGAAATCATCTTTGCAAAAATTAGTTATAGGCAATTTCACAATTATGGACCACAGCTGGCTTCGTGTAAGGACGATATAATTAAGCTGACCAGTCATTGATTAGTATCGAGAACCATCCCCAGTACGGTTGAAATTCCATCGATCAAGGTTAAATCTTTCGTCATGTAATTAGGAAACGTCTGATCACTGTTAAAAACAGCTATATATTACAAAAACTGCGTTGAATGTTGTCGCTTAGACTATTCACTTTAAACAGTCTGAGAAAAATTATCCACACACTTCCTTCGGAATTCAGAATCAGTGATAGAATAGATGGTAAATTAGAACAGAATATATAAGCGAACTATTTTGTGTTTAATTAGATTTTCATCAGGTCTTTCACTCTATTATACACAGTAATATTTGTATGCAAATATGTAAAATGTTAGACCAATCAAAGTGATCTGTGAATTAAATTGTGACAATGAGATAGACGGATTACATAACTGGTGATCATAATTAGTGGAAAGTGCAAACTGATAGTAATGACGATAGGTGTACTAATGAGAATAATAAAACAACTCGAATAAATATTTCAATACAGGAAGTTGATTAAAACTTGAGATAATAAGTTGATTAGGATAAACATTAAAATAATGATTGTCAGAAAACAACAGTAACGCTATAGGTGTGTGGATAAAAGTTCTAGTCAAATAGGTAATAAGGACAGTATATGAAAGGAGTAACGAAAAACACAGTTAAAACAAAACGAAATAAATACAAAACAGAAGCTGCATTGAGTTCATGTAAATATTTGTTAAGTCATGTTTGGTCAACGAAGAGATAGGGGTACTACAAATTTCTTCTGAACACATTGACTAAGAGTGTTGGTTCGAATTCCAAAAATTTCTTCTATTTGTAGCTAACAAATATGGACCCCATTAGAGATCTTTGATGGCGTATGGTAGATTACTCCAAATGACTTCGATTTCTTTACCTCATGACCGCTATCTACTGAGATAAAACTGAACTACGTGCGCTCTTCGTTCGTCTCCTACCGAACCACTCTGCTAGATGCTCAATCATTCGTTGGTTCAGTTACCTGGTTGTACTTCCTATGTAGCTTTATCCATAGAAGCAATTGAATTTATATTTGACCATGGAAGAGGAAATTCAGTTACTTTATCTTTTGCATGAGTGAACACAGCCAAACAAAGTTTCCCTGTATGGAAAATCTTTTAGAACGCCTTTGTCGTCCTGTCTTACAGCACCTCACCAGTCACATCTCTGCTGAATTGTAGTTTTAGGAAGAGGGGATTCTTTCGGGCAATTTATATCTTCGGTTTCTTATTAAATAAATTCATATTATTCATCAGAAAACCTTAAGATAACTTATTTCGGTCAGCATATTGTTGATAGACTTAAGTTCCTGTTTAATGTTGTCACCTGATCATATTTTCTTGCTCTTTTAGTGAGACATCTAACTAGATTTCTTATGTAGCGTTTGAGTGTAAAGCTATAAAAATGAGTGTGCTGACTTACGTTCTTGTCTGGAAATATACTTATCGACAATAATAAGAATGGCATCGACGTATTGACGGCGAAATTAAAGTTCATGGATGACCTCTTCGAGAAGACCATTTTCCGATTTTGCACTGAAAAAATCAGCTAACTTCGGTCCTAATAGTGAACCCGTTACTATTCTAGCTATTTGTCTACAGTAGATTTTGTTGAAAACAAAATGAACGTTTAATACGCATCTTGACAGTAATTACTTAAGACTATCTTCCGGATTTCTAATATTTATTTGTTTTTCTAGTAGTTGCAGACATACAAAGTCATCTGTCTCCATTAGGGTTATTTCATGAACAGGGGGATTGCGTCTAGAGATATTGTATGTTTACTGTGTAAATTCATGTTTTCCACTCTGAAAATGAAGTCGCAAACATCTTTAGCGTTTCTGTTAACTACTATTTTGTGCAAGGGTTCTAAAATTCTACCAAACAACATAGCAGTATTGTGAAACGGAGAATTGTACATATTTGAAACAGGGCAAACTGGAAGTTCTAATTTATGCACTTTGAGTAACCCATAAGGTCATGGTATGACTGATCCTGTGGGCTTAAGTGAAAGAAAGAATTATTTGCAAGGGAATTTAGTCAACATAAATTTCGTACAGAGGTGAAATAGTTATATTTGTAATGCCGTCCATAAAACTATGTAGTTTTTTTTTCAATTGATTATTATCTATTTTACTTTGTAAGCTGATTCTCTTAGAAAATGTTCCGGTTGGTTCACTGATTGCTTTTCATGTTCTAAATAATTTTTAAATGTCTATTACTTCATAGTTTTAATCGAATTAATTACTTGGTAACACAAATGTGATTAGACAAATGGATGTAGATATTTAGGGATTTAAGAGAGAATGTATCAAAATTGACAAGAACATCAGAGTTGAAAAAATACCGTAGGCAGGAAATTGATAAAATTCGATGATTCATCATTCTATCATGATTAGCTTCGTCATTAGCCCTATCACCCACATCACCCACTCACCAACATCACCCACTCACCTTTTATTCACTCCTAGAATATCAGAGTGAATTTTATTATTTTTCCGACAGTTTTTTTTCATATTTATTCTTTGGGTATCTGCAAAAAGTTTAATTGTGAATATTTGCCAAAAAAAGTTATTGCAAAATATCGGGAACACAAGAGAATTTAATGTTGAAAAGAAAATATCAATTTATTTTGCATAAAATGAATAAAAACGTATCCAATTCATGAATCTATAGGTTGTGTGTTTGTGTATGGGGGGGGGGGGGTTAATATGCCAATGTTATTTAGTATCTGGGTGTGTATTCATACTCGAACGTCATTGTTCACAACCAAATGTTTTAATTGTAAGAATATGCAACTGTAAAGTAGAATTCTATTATTTGAAAAAAAAAATCTGCTGAAAGGTGCTGATAATGAACACTTATTCATTCGTTTATAATCAGAATGTAGACAGCTATTTTAGTGAATTTATATTTATTCCTACAAATATTTAGTTCGATCCAGGTTACTTGACCATTGGCTACAAAATCTCCTATGTTGTCTTGGTCATCGTCTAGCACATAGTTCATTTAAAGTTGGGATTGTATAGTGAATGAATTGAACAACAGGATATAATACTACCTTAAGCCTAATAAATAGCAGTACTTCAAATGCAAGTACAAATACTAGAATAAATGAATAATTATTAGCTAAGATTTTTCCAACTATCAAAAATCAGCAAATATTTACAATTCTCAAACAACTCAAATAAAACAACTAAATCTAGTTAATATTCAATTTAAACAATAAAACAAGGCAAATAATTCAGCTAGAGAAATCTCTGTTCATGATCATATACACTTGATTAATTCAATTTGAGCAAATAATATCACCATTCTACATAAAGACAATTGAATTAAACCAAACGAAAATACAGTGTGAAATATGTGTCAGTGAATTACAGATATAGAATGACTTAATTACAATTAGGACGGAGGGTGATAATAAAGCCAACCGGAATGCATATGTATGTAAGGATAAGTGAACTGTCTTTAAGGGTAGCCATTTGATAACTTAGGTGATAAGAAAATATCAATATGATACTCATAGGATAGAAATTTTGAAGAAAACTAAGTTTTATTTAAAGTACACGTATGTGTGTTTTTCTGGATGAAAATAAAAGTTCAGAATCAAATCACTCAGCGGGGGTAGAACTCAGTAATAGCAAATAATTTATCGTCATATACATATTTTCTAGAATTTTCTAACATGCATTTATTGTCTAGTGAACCTGAATGGATGTTGACAATTCTACAACCAAATTTGTTTACCAACCTAGATGCTTTTTTTCCCTTCTTTGTTAGCTAAAAATAAACAAATATGTACTTTGTACTGTTTAAATCTCGGTATTATACATTAGTTGTTATCATTAAAATAGAATTTACCAAGGTATTTATTTATGCATCGTAAAATATATGTATCCATGTACAATGGCAATTTGATCTACTTACTTAGTCTTCATTTAACAATAGAGTAGAGTATTGATTGTTGTGTTCATCATCAGTATTCGACAAATGTAACAAAAATGTTTACTTATCAAGTGATGACGCTAAATAAGAATATAATTACTTCATAACAAAAAAATTATGATAAGGCATGTACAATAAGTTGAATTTCCATGCACTATTTGATATTATGTAATACATTTATATTGATTCACTGAATAAACTCATTCTGATTTAAATTGACAAATGATAACTTTTTTCATATGGAAACAATTAAAACGAATTGAAATACCACATTTTCTAACAAACTAGATTGATCCAGGACAGCTTTATCCCCTGATTAGTTAGAAATTAGATAACTAAACAAAGTTTTGAAATGAGCTATTAAATGTAACTGAATAGAATCTAGATAGTCAAGTACAACTTGATTTTTGAAAGAAATACCAATAGCACTTCATTGAAACTTTAGCTATAATATTAGTAAATAAGTATTTTCAACACTAAATGACGTTAAGTACAGTTTCATATTTCCGTATACACACCACTAAATTAAACTCTTAAGCTGTATTTCAGACAAGTTGGTAAAGGGGTGGGGGAATTATTAAAAATTAAAAAAATCACAAAAATATGTTCTACTCACATACAGAATTTCTTAGTTGCGTTGGTAACCAATAAATGTTCGGGTGACTGAAATTCCGTGATTTTAATTATACAATCATGATAAATTTATTTTATTTGACAGTATGATTTGTACTTATAATGACAGAATGAACATTAATGAAAGATACTTTCGGTCTAATTGGTCAAATCATTCAGTGTAAAAATGGGAACAAAATCTCCACAGTACTTTATCTAATACACATGTAATGAAATTTTGTAGGTACAAAAGAAATCATACACTCTCTGAAGTGAAAGATACATAATCATTAACCACTATTCAAATGACTTCTTTCAGTATGTTCATAAAATCCTAGCAGTTTGGAAATAAATTTGAGACTAATTTTGTATAATGTCATTCTGATTTTGTTCATTCAAACAAGTACTACTAAGTAAACTTGTTTATATGACATTTTTTTATAGCAGAATCATTATTAGTCATGAATGACCCGATCACTTATTAATCAGATGTCGATTTATTATAAATTGTCGAAATGTGAAGTTTCTTCTAAGTGTAAATAGAGATTACCTAGATAAATTAGGCAAACAACTATTATTCATAGTTCGAAACTCAGTATCTACAAACAGACGATCAAGGCTTCATGGTTTAGCAAGGAATCTTTAGCTAATACCAGTCAGTCGTGTAGCTACCACAATTCCACACATTCACTGATCACATTTCTCAATTAAAAATGTATCCTTACTAAAGATTAACTTCTCGTTGGATGACAGAAATTCTAGTTTGAATTACATGATTAACGGAGACATCATGTTCAAAATAATGAAGCGTCTGTCACTCAATTGAATAAAATTTGAACTCGGATTTCGACCCAGTAGTATAAATGTATCAATCTAGCAGGATAACCTCAAACGTTTTCGTTGTATTCAATGTTAGGTTTTCCGTTTACACTTCTGGGTCAACAGTGTTAACAGTTAGAAAACAAACTGATATATAATGTCTGTTTCACTCGTTAAGTCACTTCTCAACCACTTATCCACATAAAATCATGTGATCGTCAATGACTAGCTTCAAAATGGCAACTGGAAATTACAACGCCTGATATATCAAACTGAATCATAAAGTGATCGAATAAACATAGTAGCTTAACGAACAGGACTCCGGTATAGGCAATGAAAAGTATTAAGTTTTAGTCAATGTATAAACATCACTATTAAGATGTGGACAAATGCAGGTTAATAGTTACAAATGGGACAAAAAATAAGTGTAGTGGATTCTACCACTATAAACGTATAAAACATGACAACACTGAAACTTCCAGAATTATTCTTTTATTATAGTTTTTGCTAATTTTGATAATTTATTAACTGTGAACTGTAGACGTAGTAACAAACAGTTATGCAGTGAGAATGTAGATAGACAGATTACTAATCATAGTGAAAATATTGTAGTACAAAGACAATGAGAATACGTTACTATGTGTTAGTGAATATACAAACATGAAAAATATATGCATCACGTGATAAATTAATTATTTATTCATTTTCATGTTTGTCCAATAGTTAAATAGCTATTGGTTGAATTATAATGGTCTGTTTTCGGCATAGATACTAGTGAAAACTTCTCAATTATTTTATTTTAATTAGAGATTTTCTTTCGTTATACTTTGATTTCCTAATAAATTATTTTCATTTTGAGAAGGCAAATAACTCATTAATTATAGGACACTCTACAGTCATCATTACTGCTCTATCAGAATTATCCGAAAATTTAAAGTGTGTTCAATTTCATATTATAAGTCTTTGTTTAGTTCTGTCTTGTCTGTCTATCAGTTTCGACTGTCGCCCCCACATTAGCCCTGCTTAGATCACAATTCTTATTTATACAAATTCTTCATAATCAATGAACCTTTTTCATGCTCACCATTATCGCATACATCGGCTAGGCTTCCTCTTTCTTTCCAGTTCTGAGTTTATTACTATCACTTCCCTTGCATTCTACGAATTTCATTTCCTTCCCTCATCTCAATGTCTCTCACTCTATCTGTGTGTGTGTGCTTTACTAGCTTATTTGATCAGTCCCAGCTTATGTGGAAGTTCTTTATCTGTACTAATCGATCATATCAGATATAAAAAAACATTTATTTTCAAAACTAAGCTAACGGGCTGACTACCTGGAAGACTGATTATTGAGTCATATAGTCCAAAATATAGAATATATTTTTTATTCTACTTTTAGCGTCACTTCACCTAGTAGAAGAATTATCTTTAATATTATGTGACGTTTTCATTACTAAATGTTATCTTGGTTCTAATAAGCAAATAAATTTATTACCTAGATAGATAGATTAATAGATAGGTACATAGAGATTACATTCGAGTTTATTGACATGATGGAAGAAACAATCAGTTTTCGTCAGAGACAAATATTAGTTGACTTCAATCAATCTGAACATAATCTTACAAACTAATCAACTAAGCAATAGTCACCTGATCACTATTGAATAGTTTCATGATGAATTTAATAAACACTGGTAAGTTGTAATTGGTGGCATTCAAACATATTACAATTAAAATAACTAACAGAATGGAAACTGCTCAATACCATGAATTGACTGAAGTTAGGAAATGTGACGTATTCACTTCCTATTCAGTGGGTTCACAATAATCTCCTCGCCTCGAAATCAAAAGGTCATGCTTCTACATCTTCTTAGGATTACTGGTGTTAATTGCTATGGACGGGATACATACTAAGCTCAATGGCATCGCAACTGACGCAAGAGTTCCTGACCCACGACTAAACAGTATAAACCACTCAGAGATAATAAATATAAATCATAAATTTACTTGATATTTTATTTGCTTGTAGTACATAATTAATAGAACGAAATAAGCAATGTCCCAATTTCATGTCTTATTTTCACTTGTGAATATTCCGAATGATGTATGTCAAACGTGTTTCAGTAGTTATCAGTTGTCATTCCCATGTATTGTCAACTAATTTGGATTCGCATGAGGTCTTTTACTATTGCCTGATGGTTTTTATTTTCTCTAAAAAACAGATGGCAAATAAAATATGTTAACTATGGTTTTATTATCCGGCATGTTGCTAAGTTATTAACTTGTATTGAGTTGCAAGTATCTAAATTCTAGCTTAAATTAGCTCTCGCAATCTTTGAATCACATAATAACATGCAATATAGCCAAAGTCTGCACAGACCTATCCTTTCGTAAAAATCACATAGTGTACACCGAATAACTATTTCAGACTTAGTCACCGAATTTTTATCTTAAGATCCTATTCGTGTCCGATTTGATAGGAACCGTCGGCCGCATCTACTGCCCTGACGTGGTGGTTGGCCTTGCCTATCGTGATGACCTGACCGTAATATATTGGTTAGAACGCTAATTACTCTAGGTCCTCCCATGCCAAGTAAGTCTATTGAAGAATGATAAGACTAAAGATAGCAACCCAAGATATGAAGACGAAGTCGTATTGTTAACTGCAGTGGAGTAAGACAGCAATAAGGTGTCTCCTCGGATAATCAGCATCTGCAGCGACGATCCATTCAAACAACGAAAGGAAGGGGTTAGAAAAGGTAGACCCTAATAAAACCACACCTCATCTTATTCCACGGATTTTCGTCTCCGGCGGTAAGTTCTTTTAAAGAACGGATCTAGCACTTAAAAAAACTCAAAATATAAAGGCCGTGCGTGATCAGTCTCAAGTAGTTGTCTCTTATACACTGCTGTCACCCATCCAGGTCGTTAAGACCAACGCTTACTCAGTACCCTTTTCAAGCCTCCCACAAAGTAATATCCTTTAATGGCATGGTTAGCCAGAAAGTTACAACCGCCTTCATGCCTCTAACAACACATGAGATAATCGTATACGAGGTCAAATCCCACCGTCAACTCTAAATAACTCACTTATCCCTATGACTAATCCCTCTCGCATATCTTTATCACTTTGTGCCGCTAGTTTTAGTGATTCGAGTTCATAAAGTGTTTTCCTTGGTTTCCTGAGACCTCGCGATAAACTATATGTTGGAGCCTTGAATGTTTTAACCTCTGCCCAAATAAGACAACAAACTTTATTATCTATGACTCTAAGATCCCACTCCATCGATGTAAGCTGCTCCTCCAGAATACCAATACAGGACCCAAGTACAGTAATTCGTTTGACCTCACCTCGTCAAAATTAAGAACCGGACCAGTTCACTCTTCATGTATCCTAAGACCCCACCTCTACTACCCAAGAACTCTCTGGTGAACGTATCGCACTAAGTTTAAACGTAAAATAGGCTCTCCTTGACTGAATTCCATAAGCAATCGCTTGTGTGTTGTCCGTTTAAACAGGATAGCAACCCAGAAAGATAGAGGCACACGTCATTGTCTCTTCATTGTGTATGCTTACGCTCCGACTGATTACGGCTCAGATGAAGCTTAAAATGAATTTTACAGTAAGCTTTCCAACCTTCTTTGAAAAAACTAAGCACTTTGATGTAGTAATAGTAGCTGATGATTTTAGTGCCGAAGTAAATAAACTAAACAAAACTGAAAGAATTTGGTTAGATCCTATGATATTGCGACTAAGCGGACAGATAATGGCTCCCGTCTGCTTCAACTATGTTCAGATAACCGTCTATTTCTAGCAAACAGCAACTTTAAGCATAAAGAAAGACATCAGTTGACTTGACGACCACCACAATCAACTCAACGCGGGACTCAAAATGATCACATTGCCATCAGCCATCGTTGAGAGGGGAGAACTGCTCATTCTGGAGTATATGTTTAGACTCAGATCATGCCTTGATATGAGCGCGTATTAGTCTGCGTCTCATTAGACGTTAAAGGTTCACGACCAGGATCCCCCTCAGAATTCAGAAAAAGTCAAAAATACGTTTCAGGAACGATATCCGAATAGCTCTTGAAATAGCAGTGATATCTATCAGTAAACTAAACCGAAGAGTTAAGAAAAATCAGTGGATTTCAGCTGTAACTACTGAACTGATAGATGCTCTGCAACTCAGCCCGTTTGTCTGTGAACATGATGAGGAGCACACAAGTCTTCCCAGTCTATAAGAAAGGACAGACGTCCCCATGTTACAGCTAAAAATTAATCAGCTTAACGAATATAGTACCTAAAATATCAGCTTCAATAATATTTCGACGCCTAACTAAAGTTCATGAAAAGCAAACTCGAGGAAACCAAAATGGTTTCAGACCTGGACGCTGTTGCATAGACCAAATATTCACACTCTAGGAGGTTATAGAACATAGATACATTTTTAGACATCCAAAATTAGTCGCATTTCAAGATCTTAAGGTATTTAATCCTGTTGATCGTGTGGCGATGTCTATCATTCGAAGGCATACCAAAAACACACTAACCTTATACAGACTCTACTCGAACACTACTGCTTGAGTTAGAGCTTATGGCAAACTGTCCTCGGAAGTGATTGCTTCAAGTAGTGTTCGCTAAGGTTGCACGCTTTCCCCATTTTTATTTAGTTTTGTGATTGACATGGTTTTAGAACTAGCGTTTTTGTCGTCTGACTTTTCAGGGATAGACCTTCTTCCAGGAAATATATTTGCTGACTTAGAATGTGCAGACGACATAGTCCTATTCGGTGAAGAGGCTGATAAAATGTAGTCTTCTGACCACCCCAAGCATCAATGGTATTTTACCCATCCAAATACAAAATGTTACTTCAGTATTGGTTTTCATCTGCATCGAAACTAGTGACAGGCTACTAAGTAGTTGACCGCTTTACTTATCTTGGAAGTTTCACCAGTCCTGATGGTACGGTATTGGATAAAATCTCGGCTCGTATACAGAGGGTTCGATTGGCTATTGTCAATCTTCATCACTTGTAGCGTAGGCGAGATATCCATCTACCAATAAATTGATGCGTTTACTGCACAACAGTGCAATTCGTTCTACTCTATAGGTGTGAAACATGGCCATTAAAGGAGGGGATATTTGTGGGTTACTAAAATTCGATCATAGGACCACCTATGAAGCAATAAGTGTATTAGGAATAGAGTACTATGTGAAAGTGGTAAATCTACTGATGAAGTAGTGAATCTGGCTGAACTGTATCTGACACATATTCTTATTAGAATTTCAAAATTTCTTCCTTAGACCTACAGCTGTCTTCAACATGATTGTTGTGACCATTCAATATGTTGTACTAGGCCATGACTAGAAATAACAAAAGGGCGTCTTTGAAATGCTAAATTCAAATTAGAGTTTGTTGTCATGATTGACAATATTCATTAATCCATCCAGTTTCTCACTTGCAATCACAACATCTGACTGTAGTAAATAAAGATAAGGAGAGTATAGATGGTATAGGAGACATCATATTTACTATATCACAATCATACTACGGGTCAGGTACGTTTATGAGTAGTCAGAATATTACTCAGTGGTATGCATATAAATAATAACCAATGAATACAACTGTAATTCATGAAAACATATAACTGTCTTATTTTAGTTTAAATTAATCGAAAATCTTATGTGAACTCGTAACCACTATCGTATCTACTGAGATTACAATTGATATTCAACAGCTAGTAGTTCAACAAGTGAAATGTAATTTAATGATGATTACTTAGAAAACCCGACAACTGATCAGTAAAACACATTTTTTCTAGTGAGACGACATAACTACACAACAACTATAAAATGATGAAAGATTAATTGTCCTTATAAATCAATCAGAAGTCAGATAAAAATAATACTAACCTATCAAGTTAAATTTATGTCAATTATAGGAGATTCATTTTAAATATCAGGTAGTTAGAGCTAATTTGTGATATAAATGGGACGTATACACATATATAATGGATGAGATGACCAATATTTAAAGATTGTTCGGAAACCAAAGTGTAAACAACATCTGATTGCAAACGAAGACCATATGAACTGAAGCTGACTACAGGTAAAACTCCTAGACTTCATTAAAGGGTCGTTCATGGGCTTATAAAAATATCCATATATATCATTTTTCTCTACCGAATGTCTACACTGTTAAAATAATTAATAACCTTAGAAAATCAACCGAAAATAATTAAATAAAGGAATTACTGGGTTGAGTATGTGGTGTGATAGGCCTGTTGTGATAAGTAGGCTAAATATTCAGGTCTTAGTGTCATAGATCCATGATTAGCCTATGTGACTTATGTCTGAAAAAATTGATGAATAAAATTCATTTCAAGTCATGTTGGTTTTGTGTAAAATGTTCTGAATGTGTGTGATTTTGTCTCTTTTCATAGGTCGAATGAGTTCGAATCCTACTCTGAACATCAACATAGGAATGTAGGTACATCCAACCGACGAGTCCCAAATAAGATGAAACACGCGTCCTGGATTCCACTTGCCAGTCACAATCCCACTTACTTTTCATAGTTGCTGATTTGAGCTTACATTAGTAATTCAGACTTGTGAGTATATACGTATGTCTATAAAATATTTTTCTTCCATTTTAACAGAATGATACACTGAGACACGAATTTATTCAACTATTTAATTGAAGTAAAATTTTATGCCTTAAACTAACCAAAAGATTATCATTTCACATAAAATACACAATAAACATGAAATAGGTTACCAAAGTGATTGTACATGCTTACCATTCGTTGTTATTTAATAAATTCAACAACATGAAGTCCGTAAAATAAATATTTCCGTTCAATAAGGAACTCAATTCTACTAATTAACTTTGATACGGATACCTGGTAAACAATGTGCACTCATTTTCCATTAGTTACATATTTTCTTTATAAAATTTAAGAAAAACTTTCGTAGATTTCCAAAGCTAATTAAAATTCCGATGAGTATATTTGTTTTCTCTTTGATTCATGTCATAGTTGCATACCTTTCTATGTTATTGTGTTCACATCATCCACCCAGTAATGAATTTCAGCAATAAGAGTACGATGATGGCTAACATTCCTAAATATTTTGTTTTGCAATAAGTAATAATTTAGCGACTGAAACAATGCAAAATGACTTCCTTCGTATGTTACATCCAAGGGTTTAGGGATACTTTACAACTAGAACTTCACTGAACCCTAAAATACTGGAACCTGGTTGTTGGTTAATTATCTGGATAGAGTTGACTGAACCACTCCAATGACCTGTTACCTAGATATGTTAAAAAATTACGCTTCCCGCTGTTTTCAATCCTCATAATTAGAGGATTCTCGCAACATGCTTTCATATTCTAAAAACAGTTGTCCATCATTTCACCATTTAGTGGCATATATCTTATTTCATTTTTTGGTCACGTGTATTTTCATTTTTTACATAGTCACTTTATTTTATCCCCACTTTAATCAGAGCGGTTTCTCGTTAAGCGAACACTTATTTTCAGAACATTTCAGTAACCTAGAGTTTTCTTCAGGATGTGCTCTACGTATAAGCAGTATTTTACTAAGTCATTTAACTATATCTAGAGTTGTCGTGTTATACTATAGTGACGTGTTTGCATAATTTTCAACCAAACCCACTTCAACAAACATTTTTAACTCCATTTTCATTTATCTCTAGATTATCATAAGTGATAATAACCCAACGAATTTGCCTTATTCTACAACAAGTTCGTTATATATGCTCTTTTCAAATTAATCATGAGGAAGTGATTCTATGAAACTTCTTAAAAAGTAACTCTCTTCATGTTAGGTCGACATTTACAGTATTGTTCACAACTTTTAATTTCGTTTGTGTTGAGATAGCACTCAGAAATCGTGAGAAAGCTACAAAATGCACTGAAGAAGTAGACCAATGACATTTTCTAGAATTTTAACGTTGAAGACTTCTATACGATAATAACCGAAACCTTGTGTAATGGATTGGATAGTTTAGAATAATGATTTCAGTAAATCAGAAACCCACAAATAAGATCGATACTTTGAACATAATTGACACTTTCTGAGTAAACATTCTTTCCTGCTCTCTACTGATTAACGAAGTGGAGGATTGGAAATACTAGAGTGCTGAAGATTCAGTATTATCAGTAATCAGGTGTTAGGTATACGAGTTTACAGCACTTGTATATATACGGGATAACCACTAGTTTGTTTGATGCGCTTAATAGTCTGCTGAATGGTTGCAATATAATTTCCTAATTAATGATTTTTTCATCATCCATTCCAACTATCGAAGTAGAAATTTTAACATTGTAGTGATTAGTGTAGCATGGTTTTGATAAGGTTAAGAGCTTACAACTTAACTTATACACAGTAATAATAATAATAATAATAATAATAATAATAATAATAATAATAATAATAATAATAATAATAATAACATTATTATTATTATTATTATTGTGATTGATGACAAGTTAATTATTTGAAATGAAATGGTAAAATGAAATAGATAATTGACAATTCAATGTGTCGTGTTATCATTATCACAATAGAACACTCATTGAAATGCATGTATTTGTTAGTGAAAAATGACAAAAATATGTCATTACTCCAAACTCCTTTTAGTAGGATGAGTGCATACACATGCATGTATGTGAACACGATTTGAAGTTAACTTACTTTTTGAAATTAGTGATATAAGGAACTAGTGTCTTACTGTTTTATCTACTGTTATGTTGTTTAGATTATATGATCATTTGATTTTATTCAACTAATCTACTCATCCACATGACAAGATATCTTGTTAGAATATGCATTTACTAAGGGATATTGTCTTCTTTCGTACTAATACAATGCTAATTTTGGTTAACATTTAGTAAACAGATAAGACTACAACATTTGAGATCATACATTCAATAACAAGAATAACAACGTCAGTAGTCATTGACGTAGCCACCAACAAACACAACAGTATCTACTTACATTTTAAACTGATTTTACTAATTCATCGACTGTAAAATTATGTCAAAATTATTATAAAATTCTTAAATGGTACTATTTAACTATTCATGAAATTGAAAGCTGTTTTGATAATTGATCATTATCGTTCATAATGAAATGGTGTAATACTGGAAAACTGTTAAATACATCTAATCAACGTATTTATTTTACAGAAACTGTAATGTTTTACAAAAATACAGTGCCCTCGATAATTGCTAATCAGTGTACGAACACGTCTGCCTTGCGACTACCAGCCCCCAAAGCCGGAATAGAGAAAACAACGATCGATGAGCCAACAAACAGAATCGAATTGTATTTCAACCATGTTTTTATATATAAACAAAATCAGATCACACAGCGAACCAATCAGGGATTTTACACTAATACAAAATAGAAGAGATTGTAGCAGTGAATAGGGACAACTTGTACACAACTAATTAACTGTAGTCCATAATAAGAGACAATATAATAACAGTAAATATACTAAACAAGAGGAAAGGGTAAGAGGAACGTAACAATAATAGAAATGTAATGTTTACACTACTTACGACCAGAATAAATGAATTGGCTCTCTAAAACACAATTCTGGAAGCTTTTTCACTCTTCTTTAGTGATCCGACATTACAGAAACACATTCAGCTATTTCACATCTTTAAAATTGATAAATCTTCATCTTGAATTGTTTACATAAAACGTTTACTAAGTAATAAGGATGTAGAAACATTTTGATTTCAGAAAGGTTACAACACATCTGTCAATAGAACCAGAAAGATAAAAATAAAAATTAGGCATTTAATTCAGTACACACTTTAAAATATCAGGAGGTTTTAGGTCACAATAAGCATAAAGAATGGATCTCTATTGATACACTCGGTAACATTCAAGAAAGGAGGAACAAGATGATAGGAATTAATAAGGGTTGAAGAAAGACAGAAAAAGTCAAAGCACAGGCCGAATGCACAGAAGATAACAAACAAGTGAACAGGAACATTAGGTTGAATAAACGAAAATATGTGAAAGACCTTCGTATAAATGTTGACCCACCAACAATCAAAGAAATCAGAAGGGCCATCTAACAATACAAAAATTGCGAAATAACACAACCAGACAGCATACTAGCTGGGCGAGACACTGAAATCAGAAGTAGAAGTAACTACAAAGATGCTTCACGTTTTCTTCAGAAATATTCCGGAGGAAGAACAAGTACCAACAGACTGAAAATGAGGATACCTCAACATCATGACAGAGAGAGATCATAAAAGTGTGAGAACTACACAGGCATCACAGTGATTTCAGTATCAGTATAGTTTTCAACAGTGTTGTTAAACCGAATGAAAGATTTAGTAGACACCCAACTTCGAGATCATCAAGCCGGATTTAATAGAGATCGGTTGTGTACCGACTAAGTCACGATACCACAGGTTATTGTTGAGTAATCAATTAAGTGGAACTCATTGTTTTACATCAACTTCCGTGATCATGAGAAAGTACTTTACAGTATGGACAAGAGGACACTATGCAGCTGTCTACGACACTGTGGTGTACTCAAGGAGATGGTCAATATAATGAGGGATTCTTATAACGGACTACACTTCAAATTCGTGCATGGAGGGTACTTCACAGATCCGTTCGGACTTAAGATCGGTATAAGAGAAGACTGCCTACTCTCGCCCTTTCTCTCCTCTCTGGTAATTGACTGGATTATGAAAACCTCAACGTCTCAGGAAGGAAGTGCTGAATACAGTGGACCACTTAGGTGCAACTAGACTATCTGAACTTCGATGATGATTTATCTCTTCTATTACAAACACAGAAACAAATGTAGGTGAGGAAACTTGTGTAGTGAACTACGAAAGCATCATTTAAAAGACAAAAGCATTTATAAACAGCTGTTTACACAAGACACTCCTGATTCGTTAAGAAGACATCTAATGTGACATAGAACAAACCAACTTTGAGCTGATGAAAAAATTAGGAAAAGACTCTGAAGTTGAATGGAACATGTGTTGAGAAATTCACGAAACTGCATCACAAAGCAAGCTCTAAGTTAGAATCCTCAACGTCAACGGTTAAAAGTCAGACAAAATAACGCTACTTCATTAATTAGAGGCAAACATAAAGAGGATGAACAGTACTTGGGAAGAACTAGAAATGCGAGTATAGGACAGAACTGGTTGGAGAATTTCGGTCAAAGGCCTATGTTCCACAAAGGGCCACTAGAGTGGGTTGATTGACTGATGTATCGTTCTATATTACAACAAAACATTAGTACACCCCTATCTGATACATGATATGATCACCTAAGTTGTAACATTACAAATATATATATATATATACCGGTAATGTCATTTTATTTAAGTGATAGAAAGAAGTTGGTTATGTGGAAACTTCTACTGAATAAATTCTAGGCATTAAAAGTCATTTACTTTGTGCAGTCTGTACAAGTTTCATTAACAGATGATTGCATTACAATGGCTGTTGACGTGTTATGAACTAATCAAAATGATAAGCAGTAAAAGTGGTAAACAATATAAAAAACGCTGACCTACATATGTCGCCAGTTTGAAAATAGGAATATATGAGTAAAAGCCTTTTCTGAATGCATTACACAATATACCCTGCAAGATTAAAATACTTCCTGAAGCTGTTATTAAAGAAACTATCGTTCAATAATGCACTGTAATGACTAAATCGACACTGATTACGTAACACATCTAAACAACAGCCCATAAGAATGTTATTATGCGATAAATTTTTGATTGGTTGAACATATGCCAATTAGGTGTGCCTAGTCGATAATTGCGCACCTACCCTATGCCCACTGAGTCCCGAGCCGGAATAATAAGAACACAAGCCGATAGACAAACCAGACAGAATCGAATTATATTTTATACATTTCTTTGTATATATACATAAAACCAGACCATACAGCGAACCAATTAGGAATTTAACATTAATACAGAACTAAGAAAATAGTGGCAGTGAATAGAGATAGCTTGTACACAACCAATTAACTGTAGTTCATAGTAAGAGACAATATACTAAGAGTAAATATACTAAACGGGAGGATATCGTAAGAATAACGTAACAATTATGGAAACAAAATGTTTACATTAACCATAGTTAGAATAATTGAATTAGTGTTCTTAAACACAGTACTGAGAGTTTGTTTCTCTTCTTTAGTGGTCGGGCATAACAAAGGATATGAAAGACAGAATGGGAGACTAATTTACTTGATAGTATCTGCGATTTCTATTAAGATACAATCTATGAAGGGGCCGACTGAACACGTACTTAGTTGACTGCAATTTAGATTCCCAGTACGTAATTTACTAATTGTGGTTATAGATCCCAAATATCATTTTATCTACATTAAAATTTAAGTCAGTTAGCGTGAGCATCATTGGATTTTTTACGACAAGCTAATCAATTTCAGTAGCTCCATTTAAGAATACTGCATACATAAAGTACAAAAATTTTAAGTTAATCTCATTCTGTGATGACAGTCACTTTCATATTGTGAAAGAATAACTTTAGTTTGCTTCTTCTGTAGGTAATATTGGAATTTGCTAGACTTCAAATTCTCATAGCCTTTTAAATTTACACTGTACTGATGTGACCTCCTTCTCAATCCTTTAATGAACGTCAAGTGAAACGGCTCCTGTCAGGCTACGATGTTCTTTGGTGAATATACGACTTTTACTAAAATATTTAAGTATGGTGTTTTGCGTTTACTCACTCTAATGAGTAGTTGGGAGGTTCAATCATTTATCCTTTGGTGTATTTTAATAATAGCAGACATAATTAACAAGGGGCTCATTAATGAAAAATAAACAATTTATGTTCTTCATCAATAAACTGTCTTTATTAGGGCGTAAATTAATTGATAGAAACGATGCATCAGTAATTTACAAATAGAATTCAATGTTTTGAATTTACACAAACAGCTACGATTATCACATAGAGCTGCGTAGAACATGTAGTGACTTCCGAACTCAAAATGGGATATCAAGGCATGAATATCATATAACATTTACACCAAAGCATATTTCAGTTACAGAAATCAAATGTCATTTAGGTGGTTATCGGTAGCCTTAGGATTCTGTAAAACACAACAAAGTACTTAGTCAATCAAATTAGAAGGAAGTCAATGCAAAAATTCATAAATTCCACTAAAGAGTTTTCAAATGTAATGATATATGTAGAAAATTTCTAAAAGGGTGTATAGTACTCATAGTAAGAAGATAAGAATTGTTCTTTCTTAGTAGATGAAAATCCTACTATAGTAAGCTGCTAAACAGCATACGAGAAGTACAACGTTCACAAGAAAATTAATTATGAATTAGGTAGTGCCTTTTATTAAGATTTTCTTTGTGAACAACACAAATGTAAAAGTTAGACGTAATGTCACCTGGTTTGTAAACAATAATAATGACATGGAATAAAGCAAAGAATTTAACTTTTACTCATTTACTTTATACTTTATAGCTTGGTAGAATAAATACGAGTACAACAGTTGGGTTAATTCAAATGATTAAAAATACAGCATATAACTTATCGTACATAAATGTTAAATCATGCTCAATTAGTGGGTGGAATTAATTTTATTTAGTGAGAAAATGTAATCAAATGAAGTAGTTTAGGTTTCGATAGTACACTATTAGGCCAAAACTTAACACTGGGCTAAAGAAAGTAATTCGATTAAAGCATTAAACTTTATGACAGAGTCACAGTTTCAAACCCGGTGGCATCTGCTTCAGTTTGAATAATCAGATTAGGTCATTAGTTGTCGAAATTCATAAGGCTCAAAGTCAAGTACACGAAACTGTATCAAATAAATAAGGTAATAGTAAAAATAGGAAAAAGAAAATCAATTATCATAACTTAATTGATTCATTGCATATACCTTTGATAATATTTCGATTTTGATTATTACTCCCTGAAGAATCTTGGAGAAGCTGCCCGGTGAAATATTGGAATTTATTTACTTATAATTCAACTGGTTAGATTTTCTAAATATTATTTACCTCAGATGTTTTCTATACACTCAGTGCTTAATTTGTTTTCAAAGCTGATCGTTCAAATTTCAACAAATGCTTACATACATTATTTGTAAAATACAAGAATATTGCAATAGTTGGTTTATATTTGCTGAAATTTATATCTTACAAAATACAATCAATTTACCTATCAAAATAAGTAGAAATCCCTAATGCTTTTTATCAAAAATGATAAAAAAACGTCTGGAAAACATTTGAAAGTTGAATAAGATAAAATAAATAATATAAATGACTTCTGAAATGATGAACGCAATCAAAATGATAATTATTTATCTACAAAACGAATCTGTAAACGAACTCTAGAGAAACGATCTACTACCAGAATAAATGTTTGAGAAATCTGGTATTTACATGAAAAGTATATTACCAGCATATAATCATAATGAGCTACGTACCAGATAACAAAAGAAGGATGAAATTAGTCTTCCTCCAAATTCTAATTTCTGAGCTTATTATAATTTTCTCTTTACTGAATCACTTTTTATCTCGAATCTCATCTCTGATATCTATGCCTTTCCATTAGTACTTACTCTGTTACTACCTTCCCCTACTCTGTGATTTGGTCCGACAATTTAATCTCTATCTGCTAATTGAGGCATGGCAACTTGGACTGACGTACGCATGTACCAAGTTCTACGTTGTAACTGACTGACTGACAAGAATACCAATAAATCTTCGATTCTTACCGTCTGAATTTAAGAAATATTTGATGATAACTTCATGACTCATGTTGAAAATAACAAAACTGCTAAAACCACTATTTAGAACTAATTTAAGTCAAGAATATTTCAACTATTACGAAAATATCTGCACAATGTATATTTCCAAACCCTCAAAGAAAGGTAAAATATATTTTTTGATTATAGTTAGTCTAATTTCACCACTACTACTAATAATAATTAGGGGTAACATACGTTACACTATGTTCATGTTTGTCTAAATCGATTGCTTTAAACCACATTAGATATCGTCAAAGTAATTTGAAGCCACTCGACAAAGTGGTCGTTAATCATAACGTTAAAGATCGCTTCGATTTTATTGATATGATAAGAAACTTGAAAGTGAAAAATAAATGTATGCTATCGTTTGGTATGTCATTTTTATTAACAAATATGCTCATAGTGAGAACAGTTGATCACGTACGTAGTGAACTACCACACAAGGAATAGAAGTTGGTATCTCCATATCTTCTTTAAAGGAACTGGTTTTAAGGCACACAATGAATGTACATTTAGTGTCCAATGAAACCTTCTGTAGAAAGCGTGATGGTATTATGGGAACACTATTAGGTCGAATCATAGATATTTTCTTAGCAAAATTAAAACTAAGTCCTTTGAAAAGTGTGAACTAGTGTTCTTTTGCCGAAACAGGGACGATGCTTTAATAGAACAGATCAACAAGGATGAGGCATAGGACGAATGCGAAAGCTGGTCAAGGTATCACTTTCAGGAGCGGAGAAAGTCGAGATAGCAAATCATTTCTAGGCATTTTGATAACAAGAAAGTCCCGAAATAAACATGTCCATAGCAAAAGCGGAAGCGAACTCACCAAAAATATCTGAAATTACAGATCAAACGCAACATAGCCAATACATGTATGAAAAGACATCGAAATCACTTTCAACGCGAAATGACTGTGTCCTTTTTTCTCTAAACAATCATTAGTGGGTTTACTATTTAAATTTACCAATTCAGCCGCTTACATGTGCACTTAACAGTTCGACTTTACTTGTGGAGTTAGTTATGTTGCGTGTATTGTTAGACGGATGCATCATATTTCTATCTTTCAGATAACCGATACCAGTCATCTCGTTCATACGAAACAAGCATTTAAAGTCATTTATAGCAATTCATGTAACTTATCTCATGGCTCCAAAATGCGTCTCCTACAGGCAATGGAATCTATACGAATGCATATGAATAAATCGAAACTCGTCCATCCGCACTGTTTACGTTGTGGCCGTCAACAAAACGGCCATAAACTATCCCAATTTTTCTTAAACACTTTCTATTTCGTTCTTAAATTTAACTCCAGCTTTATATTTATAAAAATTCGATAATTTTATTTCCTTTATAGACAACATTCAATTTATCAATCTGAACAATACACAACCACTTTTTATTCTATTCATATTTTTACGTAATTTACTACAAAATGTAACCAATCGTGATTTTCTCGTATTGTATGGAGTTACTCAGTGATTATAGTGCAACTGAGCAAAATATCCGGATATGTTGCCAACCGATTCAACTGTAAACTACATGTGTAGAGCCCTGACGAAGTATTAGTTAGGAAGAAATATGTATTCGATTATTCCTTCATCCGTAAAGATTCCAGGAAATATTTGATACCATAGAAGAAATCAAATGACTTAAAATTGGAAGCAGGTTCAGTGAAATTTTCGAGCTGTGATCCAGTGATTGGAAGTTAGGCAGTACCAAATCCTTTTTTATTACACAGTAAGACTCAACAGTCGTTGATCATTTAAATATACCGCTGAATTGTTGAGTCCAACATACACTATTGACATGATAATTATAGTAATAGTAGCAACAATAAATTTCTAATTGGAAATTGATAGTTCACTACTCATTATATTAAATATGAAAAACAAGACAACTGAAATTTACTTTACAACTTTTTACTCAACATTATAACCACACCCAAAGACAGAAGGTTACCACATTTTATTTAGTGAGTCACTGATATATCATTTTTAGGGTGGAGTCAAAATAGACATCAGTTAGTCCTGTCAGTACTTTCAACATAATCATAGTAACACCGAAAAAAATTGACGGAGTGTATTACGAATTAAAACAAATGCACTAAATCATTGAAATGCAGTTAGAATTGCCATAAAGAAAAACATGACTTTCCCAAAATTAAGCTATAAAAATACAGACGCAACTAAATTTTCATTCATTTAAAGAGTAATCACCGCTGTGATGAACTAAAAATGCGTCGAAATATACACAGCAAAGCAGAAATGATGTCAATCATCCTGTCATTATGTCCAGTAGTGAAAGCGTTTCAGCGATTCGCTTGACAACTGAACATGAATCAAGGTAACTAAACATAATGCGTTTATTTATAATTTAAAAAAAGTTTACTGACAAGCCATCGAGAGGATACTTGTCGAGGTATTCATACATCATGGTTGATAGCAACATGCTATAGTAACTACCTTAGTAGATACGACAGTTATTTACCATATTTTACGTATGTAGCAAGTGGGACTAACTCCGTCACTACTCCCCCACCCACTAAGTGTAATGCGGAACAGTAGAACTATTAATTCACCACACAATACACTTTACTTGCTATTGACAAATAGGTAAATGACAATAAAAAATAATGACAACAATCAGTAAACTGGTCAAGTTGATCAAATTCCTGAGTCGAAAGTTTCATGCATAAATGTATATCCTTGTAAACAAAGAAAAGTTAGAAAAGTAAATAAATGGAAAAGACAGTTTGAGCATACCAAATCAAATATGAATATACTCGCCAAACTGAGGTAAGAAGAACGAACAAAGTACCCATACTTTAAATAAAGCAAAATTCTTGGACAGAAATCAACTCTGTAATGAATAGTAACTCTTGATAAACTTAAGTTACAAAGAAGACAGAATGAAAAGAAATTCATTAAACTCAAGGACACTGCAAGAATAGTTACAATCAGGATATTTGAAGCCTTAAATGAAACTCTGGAGATGCTTCTTTAGAAACACATATATGTGCTTATATTAACTGATGAGGTAGATGAATGAACACAATAAGCAGAGATTGAGAATAAGCAAATTGAAACGACATTCCTGAATTTTTCGTCATTAACACATTTCAAGTGTTTTTTAACATGACAGTAAAAACAATAAGAATGATTGGATGGAAACTTTAGGAAGTGCAAGTAATATGCATCAATATATATATAGACAGGTTAAAATCATTACAAAGTGATATCAAAAACATATTACGTCGTAACATAAAACTTGATTTAGCAATATATATTTGGAAGAGAAGGGTAGCCATACAATGAATAGATTTAACAAATCGGAAATATTTTAGTGAATGGGTGATAAATAACGAGTACGGAAAAAGTAAACACAGGTTACTTAAAAATAGCCCTGCACAATGATGAAGAATGACTGAGAAAGTAAATCAAGAGCGAGTTCTAAGAAGGCTAAAATATGAGCAGAAAAACAAAAATCAAAAATAACTGACCTTATAAACAATTTAGGGAACGTCATTAGTATCATCACACTGAAGCTGTTGCAAGTAATAGCATGTTTTGGCTTAACGACGGTTACCGGACGAGTGACATATAGATAGCCAATTCATGAATAATATTACTACAACTACTCATTTATGTATATATGACGAATTAGAGGAAACAGTTATACGCTATATATATATTCAAAATTTCGTTTTGAAAGAAATCAACAAGCTAGGCATAATTGTAAGCCAAAATCGCAAGTTCCCTAACAAACGCGATTATGCTGTTTCTACTGAAGAAATTAACAAAATTGTGAATGGAAATACAGTAGAGAACAGAAGATATAAGGAATCCAACAGCTTTTTTTCTCAAAAATTATTCAGAAACGAAGATACGTACGAATCAATAGAGTAAAATGAAGAAAATTAAGCTATTAAACATATACATTGTTGGGAAAAATGCTAATGAATGAACTAAAGTATGCGGAAAAACGTTGGGAAGGTGTCAAATAAAGGAATAGAAAACTTCCAGATGAATATAAAAGACCATATGTGCCGAGATAAAACCAGGTACTAGGGACACAAAGAATAAATAATAATAATAAGGAAAACTTTTGTGACAACAACGGAAAATGCTGAATTTGTTAATCATATATAAGAAAAATACTGCTACGCTCCTTCAGCTTTTAACGTCTATCAAAAACAGCACCATCATTAGTACAACTTTACAACACTTAACATTGCAAATGTAGGAAACGAACAAAGGAAATTGTCAAAACTAAAAGTACAAACAGGAATTTCTTTAGAAAAAATCACGTAAAAAACAAGTTTCATAAGCACAAAATGAGACTCGGAAACAAAAGGAAAACGAGTTTTTCGTATCAGTAACAATAATTTCCACATAAAAGGATTGCCCATTATTAGTTCATCCCAAAATACTATTGTTGCTGCTTTCTGAATAATCATTCTGAATTGCCATCTCATGTAATTTTTTATATTTAAATGCTGAGAAACCGAAATCTAGATATACGTAAGGTGTGTAAAAAAAAAGGGAGAATGGAGAAAAATATAACCAAAAAGCAAATTACAATTAAATATTACAATAGTTGTTATAACAAGCAGAAATAGAAGAAGTCAATTCACCGATAATAAACGTAACACGGATAAATAACAAATAGTTGATACATATATCAAAGAAATAGTTATCAACCGGTGATAAATAACATTAAGTACAGCCTCCATTCACATAATTAATAGCCAATATAAACAACCATTGATAATAATAATATTCAATAAGCATTATTGTGGAAATAAAATAGGGTGAATATTTGTCACCTTACCTCGTAAAAGAATAAATAAAGACGAATGAATAGACGCCATAAAAAGGTAGGTGAGACAAATAACAAAGTTAACAAGAGAGTAACAATTTGATTATTTTTGCAGTATATTAGTAAATAAATAGATAATAATCACGAATAGGCAACAAGATAAAATAATAATAAATAAATAAATAAACAGAATAAAAACAATACCCAAAGCAAAGTTAAAAAATAACATTACCTGACTTGATAAGAAATGGTATGGGGAAAAAGCCCGGATTAGGGCAAAGGTAGATAATAAGTAATACGAATAGCCATATCTTGTGTCACACAAACACAAAATAAATCAAAACTTGTATAAATTCCTGAATAGTAAATAACCGGTTCACAGTGTTCATCCACATGTTGTAGTATTTCTTATTGTACCGAATGACCGGTATACAACCAACAAAATAACTTGAACCGAGTTAAGCAGTAAGGTAGAGATGATAGGCGCTATTATATTTTCACATACATACCTGAATGGTTACCAGTTAGGCAAGACAGAGCACATGAAACAAGTAGTTTTGTTTGCATGTACTAACTTGGAAAGACAACTGGTCATACACTGGCAAATTAGGTCGACATAAGGTTTCAATTATTATAATAATAAAAGATAGAACTTAAAAGAGAGTACCATAAAATTTAAGAGATGGAGAAAGTTGTATCATTGTTAGTAAAAAAAAGATCAGTGAGTAAATAAAATAAAAATGTTTTAAACACTATATCTTAAGATAATGCAATAAAAAGAGTACGTCTTTACAAAATTTGATAACAGATAAATTCGGAGGTTCATTCAAGCTGCCTTCAAATTTCGTTGGAAGATATATATATATATATATATATATATATATATATATATATATATATGAGATGGAAATAACTATTTCATAAGCATTTCAATTAATCATACATCGACTAGGTGAAATTTCTTCAAAAATACACCTAAACAAATTATGAATTTATTCATTATTCCGATTTTGTGGTCATCAGTAACTGGAAGTTAACGGATTGTTACTATTTGGCGTAGTAGTGGTACTACCTACAATTCGGTCAGCCAGTTCCAAACTTAACTCTAATTCCAGCGGTTCGCAATCATCGTCATATGAATACGGCTCGACATATTGTCGTAGATCCCTATACGTACGATCACTTGAACGTGATTGAGCTGGATTTGAAGTGAAAGCTGATGAAGGCGATGACGACGAGGATAATTGTGTTGCATAATTTGACACAGAAGAACGATCAGCTCGCCCTAAATTGTACAACTGCTGTGACATCGAATTCCCACTTTGACTGACCTGTTTTGTCTGCCCCTGTTGTGGCTGGAAAGGTGATTCAATATTATGATCAGACATACTGAAAACCGTAGTTTGAGGAAAATACATAAGATCAGGTGGTGTTATTGGGCCTAACGATCTATGTGCACTGTCCATAACACTTTGGTTTGAACAAGATGTGGATAAAGTTGTAATTGGATCTGTTCGCTGTGAAATATGTGAATCACTTAACAAACGCATATCCAAACCGAGAGAATGACGCCATGAGCCAGACGAAGAGCTGACAGAATTGTTCGTGGATGGTGATAATGATGTAGTCGAATTGCCAGCACAATTTAAAAAAGGAATAAACTTCCCATCACTTGACGAATGCATTAAATGTGAATTATCATAAAATGAAGATGTAAAATGATTGGTTGGTGTTGGGGATTGCAAAGTGGATGATTGAGACAGAAAATTTGTTGTGTTATGACACATAGGATAGAATGAACTTGCTACTGATGAATGTAAGTTAGAACGATAGGCTTGCCAATGAGACTGAGCAGCAGCTGCTGCTGCTGCAGCTGTAGAAGTCCCATGATGGTCTCCTGTCAACAAAGGGACAGGCAACAAATGATGGGCAGCTGATGATGATACACGAGATGAATTAATATGATTAAGCAGAGCGCTGGAATGGAGGGATTGTTGTCTAATAGCTTCCAACTGAGGTGCTGTATCTGTTGTATTAGAAAGATAATCTGTCTCCATTTGCTGCAATGAACTGCATAGATTTGAATTATTGCCTGTAAAGGATGATTTACCTGAGTGGCAGGGAAAAAACGAATGGCTTGTAAAATGATCTGATGATAAACGATCAATAGTATGTATTGATGAAGATATATTATTTACTCCAACATTTTGATCGTTACGAAGCAGTTGTTCAATTAATCCACTTGTTCGACTATTATAAAACAACAAAAGAATTATTTAAACAGTAAAGGTGTGATTACAACCAAAAAAAAAAAGTATTATTAATTTTTCTTACCAAAAAAACTATTTAACAGTCTAGATACATATCTTTCCTAGAGTCATGTTTACGAGCGGCAAAAATGTAGAGTTTAGGAATAATAATTTGACATAGAGATTTCTAACTAGTATGTACTGACACTTCAATAACTCATTTACCTTTATATACGTTAGGTTAAAATCGTAGTCATGCAGACAGTGCTGAGAAAAAAAACGTCGGCAAAATTCATTTTGAATAGATAAGTTAGTTAAACTTCATAAGAGAAACTCCAAAGGACATGAACATGCCAAGTAAGAGTGAAAAATTTCAATAGATTCAAAAAGTGAATACAGCCTTGAACTACACTGTTTCACTGAATGCTGTTGATACAAGCGAGCCGACTAAATAGAATGACATTTAAATATGCAAGAAAGAAGCTGGAAATTGAATGATTTACTCAACTTCCAAGTAATTTTCACGAAAGCAGGTAGCTGGGTAAAATCTGATGTAAACAGCTTTGATTAAGTGTGAAAGTTGACGGTACAACTAAAGAATAAGTAGGGTGAAATCCTACAACATAATGGTGTTTTTAACGCTAAGTAAAATCAGTTTAACAAACTAGATTGAGAAACTTCAACAGTGTAAAGCATTAAATACTTTTCCAACTAGTGTATATTTTCAATAATGGCTTATAAATTTTGTATATCATACAAAATGCGCAGGTGGAACTCTAGAAAGTGGCATCAACTTTCTACGGATTCAATGGGAGGAAACTTAAACATTCATTGGATCCACGATGAAATCTATGTGACTGACCGGGATTCACGGTTAACTACATATTGAAATATAAACAAACACTGCCTACATGAAAACAGAGAAGATAAACGATTTTATGAATCAACCGAAAAACTAATGCGAATGCTATAATATAATGACATCAGTAATTTAACTACATACAAAAACATCGATTTGTGTATTACCTTCCAGATATAGAAAGGTTAACTGAATAATATGCAGGTTCTTTGATTCCTTAATTCTATTCACGAAAACGAATGTATTTTTTCATCATATTATGACATAAAAATCAGCAGGAACAACAAACCAAATCATAAATATAGCACATGAAAACTGGCATTATGAGAAAATAAACAATCGTAGGTTAAACTCTCTGCAAACTTTACAAGTAAACATGGAATGATACATTATTGCATTTTGGAAATTTGTAAGGAGTGTTTAAATCCCACATAATTAATTGCTATTTTTATGTTGCGCAACAAAACTCCCAGTCCTCCCCCACTCCCAGATTGGCCTGAAAGACCTGATTTCTACAAGATGACAATATTTAGCATTTCTTTGTGTTCGATCATCCTTGTCTCTGAAAGATTACTGACACCCAGCGGCAACACTATATTGGTAATACTGAGGTTCGGAATGTGTGTTTGAGCACAGTGATGACATTTTAATTGGTATCACCATGTCGAATCAGTTTGAATGTCATCCCAGTGGCTTCCATATCAGGAGTCGTTTTGACGAAGTTGGGAGTGGGTGAGAAAGGGTGATCCGTTTATAAGATGACATGTGAAATAAGGCTACATAAGACTAAATACTATCAATCCACTCCGATATTTTGGTTGGGGCCCTACAGATGGCACAACTAAGTGGCTTGAGATCATATTACATATGACCTAAAATAAAAACCAATAGAGACCCTATTGAAGTTTTCCGTTAAGTCTTTCATGAAGGTTTGATGATTTTCCTTTATGGAACAGTTTTTTTCTGGATTATATTCCTATCAAAAATGTATCACCCTATTTTTCTTGTAACCTTATTAAATTTTACCTTTTTGATTATGGTCACATTCCCAAAATCGTATACCGAGTTATATGTACATTTGCATCAAACTTTGTGCAATTAAATAATAATAATAATACCTAATTAGAGCTTAGAATAACGGACTGTTTGCCTAATGGTTCACTGACTCTATAGTATGCTGATTGTTTGTATCGCCTCCACAGAAACCACTATAAATACACTTATGTCGATAATTCTTAATAAACTTATCTTTCAGTTAGGCTTGGTATAAGAAGAGACAATTACTATATACAAGAAATACTAAATGAAGCTAAGGGTTTTGTATCATATTAGACAAGAGGAATGGAATGATAGTGGCAACGGGATAAGTAGTTGATGGTAAATAAATAATGACGGATATTTACAACTTTATTAAACTAGAGAATGAGTTACTTTCAGCCACTTATTTAATAAAGGACACAATGTTATCTATAAATTAAAAACTTATTTTGGTGTTTAGCCGCTTAATTATTTAATATCCATTATTTTCGGGGTTTGGCGTTATTAATTCAGCCTCAAAAGCAATTATTGATAGCGCACAATGACCACCGATTAAAATTTCATCCATTTACCCTACTACTAACTAATTCCTTACGCGTGTATCATATTCTGTATGTCCAAACTATTTTTTCTTACTGCCGTTGATGCAAATATCATTTTACAAACTTTTCTCAGCTTGTTGTACTAATGAAGTTTGGTAACTTGGACCGATGGATATATGCACAATGTTCTGCACTGTACTGTGCTGTTAGAGGTACGAGGGCAGTTGTCACTTCCTGGTTGCCCATACTATGGATGGATATTACTTCTTGAGGTACCTGGAAAATAAGCTAGGTTAGTGTTGGTCATAGTGACCTGGGAGCGCGATCGCAGAGCCCTAGGGATAAATATTCGAGGCCGATCTCGACCTCCTTATGAGGAGTTTATGAAGTGTTAGCTCCGTTCTTTAGAAGGCCTTACTGCTGGAGATAAAAATCCGAGGAGTAAGGTGAGCTGCAAAATTTTTAGGGTCGACCTTTTCTAACACCTTCCTTTTGTTAAGAAGGCCACATCGCTGGAGATGCTGGTCATCCAAACGAAACACCTTACTGCTGTCACGCCTTGCTGCAGTCAGAAGTACGACTGCCCTCAGATCTTAGGTTGTTGTCTTTAGTTTCATCGCTCTCCAACAGACCTGCCTGGCATAGTAGGACCTAGAGGAATATGCGTTCCAGCCAATATAGCTCAGTTAGGGTCATCACGATAGGCAAGCCCGATCACCACGTCAAGGTAGCAGCCATGATCGGGTCTGGTGTGAGAGTAGGCTGGAAGAAAGCTAGGGACGGCCAAACGAAAACATGGCACCAGTCCATGAAGTCATTGACAACTGAGCTGAGTCAATGTTAATAGGTCCAGGGTGCCTGGTTGGGGACTGCGCGATTACCGTAACCACTGGCTTAATCTATCCAGGCACGCTGCCCTCCCCACCCCGCTTCAGATCAAATACGGGTATCCAACTCTGGAAACAGTCGTGAGGTTAATGTAGACTGTTTAAAAATAGTGAGTAGTTTCAAAGTAGCTGAAGGACAACTGAACTGTTCATTAAATTATTCAACCCATCTTAAAGGAGAGTAAACAAAAGTTCCATTTTTTCAGAGAATGTTTTACCAACATTTGACTTTTCAATCCCAATATCTCCTACGAATTTGAAGAGTTGTCCAGTGTCACCTATCACCGAATCAATTCCCATCTCTTTTGATCTCGTGACTCACCATTGCTCAGCAATCGTTTCGGAGATGTTTATATCAGGTCAAAATCTGATTTGTCTTCGCTCCTCATTATGGTCGGAACCTGACGGGACAAACTTTCGGGAGTTCGTCCGTCTGAGAGACCGCTGAAACCCACTAACTTTTCTTAACCGTTTGGTTAAAATCGCTAATAGATGTCACTGTTATTTCTATAGCTATTTGGGTATTTTGATATATTACATTCAGGTGAAGTTTCGTTTTCATAGTGGCTTAAGTGAGCTTTCAGTTGTTCCTGGAATTTACTCATATCTTTCTCACCACAGAGTGGAATTCAAATAGAGCTTCCTATTGTGGTTTTATTGCGTCCAGTAAGATGCAAGTGTGCTCATACTAGAGCATGAACAGAGAATAGTGAAGTTAGGCGCAGGGTACTAGGGAATGATAGTAAATTACTGGATGAAATTGTGAGACTTCACTGATTCAAATGGTTTAAATATGTATTAAGTACATCCAACGACCGACTATTACGAAGTGTGTTAATATTTGGTACTGTGGTAAGGTAGGAAAAAGATAAGGGCAGTCAAATAAAAACACAACATCGATCCAAGAAGTCACTGACTATCGAGCTGAGCCTCAATGTTAGATGCGGACAACTTGGTTACAATCCATGCAACTAAATTAACCAATAGTTGAAGATTTCGGGTGATATGGGTCAGAATTAGTCACAATGACGCAAGTGAATTCATTTGTTATCTTCTCATAAATCCTGGGTTCAAAACTAGTTTATACCTTTCTTCCTCCTCATATGGTATTCCATGTCTACTCATTTTTACTACCAGTGATGTTATGACTACTACTAACTTGGTCTTAATCTTGCTGTGCTAATGGCGTGGCGAATTGGACCAATGTAAATTTATACTAAGTCCTATAAGCCAACTGACTAACTTCTTAGAGGTGTAATTTTGAACTGAGACTAGTAGATGCTTTTATTTAAGTTTATAAAGTAATATAAATATAACAGTTTCATGCTACTGTTAGTAACAATAGTATAAATACGGTAGCTTTCACGGATTATCATAAAATAAGAATACTAACAAAACTATACATATGAACTTTCTAAAAACAAATAGTACTGATGAAAATTACCATCGAGTTGGTGGTTGGTCAGTGGAACATGACAGACCAGAGAAACCTGAGTTGAATACTCCGCTGGAGGCATTTGAATTATATACTTGAGAATTTGATAAATGATGCGTTAAAGACTTTGCATTCGGCCACTGTGCGTTACTACAAGTCAATGTTGAGCCATTATCACACAATGAATTATTATTGTTAGTAGTATTTGCTTGTAGTGGAAAATGATAAAAACCCATAGATTTAGCTGTATTACAAGTATCGATGGATGGTGACATGGATAAAGCTAAACAACTCAGTGCGTTAGTTTCATTATAATCTTTACCACAGCAGGTACTCGAACGACTACCGGTAATTTTTGTAGATGGATAGTTAATATCAATTGGATGTTGTAGCTCACAAACCGGTGATAAAGAGGGTTTAGTTATGTCACTGTCGGCTGAAGGTACATGAAGACGATGACCAGAAGAATTATTAGATGTTCGGTGAGTAACACCACCTGATCGGTTATTCATTTTTGCATAATGACCTGGTCCTGGTCTCTTTAAATTAGTTGTATCCATTGAACAAGCACGCCGACGTACGTATGGTTTAGCAGCCACATCTGGATTAATCCTCCAATAGGATGACTTCGTATTGTCAGATGATTTCGGACACTTCGTAAATCGATCATGAAGTGACAAGTTGTGACGGATTGAGTTCTATCAAGAAAGAAGTAAAATGTTTTGGCCTTTAGATGAATACGCCTAAATGTACAAAATATCAAGCTAACTAAATTTGAAAGTAATAAAACATAGCATACACTAAAGTTGAATAAGGAAATAAAATGATACTTACACCTAATGATACAGAACTATATGAGAAAAACTTCTTTATTTGATTCACAACTTGCCTTGAAAATGTCTGTTGATACGCACATTGGATAAAGTAATCAAGCTCTATCATTTATTATACAAGATGCCCTTGGTTATACCAAGTTTCGATATGCGAAGTGTTCAAGGTAATTAACTAAGTAAATATTTTACAGTCTTAACAAAAAGGTTTTCATGTAGGAAGGTTATTTTAAACAAATGAAACAGCAAACAAAGATATCTGGTTATATGACTGAACTCCTAGACACTTGATTCCAGTTAAAGTCAGGTAAAAATAAGGCTCCAATTGCGGGATAAAAATGCGTTCCAATGTGATGATGAGTGAAGAAGGTGTGTGAACCTGCAATAGTAATTATATACTGCAATCTTGTTAACAAAAATTATGTCAAATAGTTAGAGACAACAATGAAGATTGAAAGGAATAAATCCCACAAGTAAAAGTTATGTAGAAACATCATTATAAGGAATGCATTTCCATAGAAACCCTGAATTCAACAAAGGAGGAACAAGAAGGCAGAAATCAACAACAACCAAACTAGAGCAGAGAAAATCAACGCACGAAGTGAATTTACAGAAGCAAATAAGCAAGTAAAAAAGAGCATTAGAGCCGACAAACGGAACTATATCGAAGGCCTTGCAACGACAGCAGAAAAAGCTGCAAGAGAAGGAAATGTGAAACAGCTATACGACACAACGAAGAAACTGGCAGGCAAATATAGTAAACCAGAGCGACCGATCAGGAACAAAGAAGGTGAGCCAATCATCGAGATTCAAGAGACAGATGGGTAAAACACTATAAAATGTTCTTGAATAGACCAGCTCTACTGAACCCACCGGACATCGAAGCAGCATCTACGGACCTCCCGATAGATGTCAACCCACCGACGATGGAATAAATCGAGATAGCCATCAGACAGATCAAAGGTGGGAAACCAGCAGGACCTGACAATATACCAGCCAAAGCACTCAAGTCAGACATAGACATAACGGCAAGGATGCTCCACTTTTTATTCAAGAGGATCTGGGAAGGAAGAATAAGGTGCCAGTAGACTGAAAAGAAGGACACCTCATCAAGATACCAAAGAAAGGAGATTTGAGCAAATGTGAGAACTACAGAGGGATCACACTATTGTCAGTACCAGAGAAAGTCTCAGTGAATGCTCAACTTCGAGATCAACATGCCAGTTTCCGTAAGAATCGGTCGTGCACAGACCAAATCGCAACACTACGGATCATCGTCGAACAATCAGTTGAATGGAACTCGTCACTGTACATCAACTTCATTGACTATGAGAAAGCGTTCGACAGCGTAGACAGGAGATCGCTATGGAAACTTCTTAGACACCACGGTGTACTAGAGAAACTCGTCAACATCATTCGGAATTATTACAACAGACTACAGTGCAAGACTATGCATGGAGTACAGCTGACAGATGCATTCCCAGTGAGAACCGGTGTCAGACAAGGCTGCCTACTCTCGCCTCTTCTCTTCCTTCTAGTAGTTGACTGGATCATGAAGACCTCCACATATGAGGGGATGCACGGAATTCAATGGACAAGTAGGATGTGACTCGATGATTTGGACTTTGTGGATGATCTAGCTCTTTTAACTTATACACACCAACAAATGCAAGTTAAGACAACCGGCGTAGCAGCAACCTCAGCATCAGTAGGCCTGAACATAGATAAGGTAAAGAGCAAGATCCTCAAATTCGAAACAAAGAGCACCGACCCTAATTGAACTTGATGGTGAAACTCTGGAAGAAGTGGATACCTTTACATACCTGGGAAGCATCATCGACGAGCTAGGAGGATCCGATGCAGATGTTAGGGCAAGGATCGGCAAAACAAGGGCAGCATTCCTACAGCTGAAAAATATATTGGACTCCAAACAACTGTCAACCAACCTCAAAGTTAGACTCTTCAATTCGAACGTCAAGACAGTTCTTCTGCATGAAGCTGAAACGTGGAGAACTACTGCAAACATCCTCAGGAGGGCACAAGTATTTATAAACAACTGTATACGCAAGATATTGAGTGTCTGTTGGCCGGAAAGAAACAGCAACAGCCTACTATGGAAGAGAACAAACCAACTTCCAGTCAAAGAGGAAATCAGGAAACGATGTTGGAAATGGATAGGATATACATTGCGGAAATCATCTGATTGCATCACGAGACAAGCACTAACTTGGAACCCTGTTGGGAAACGGAAAAGCGGAAGGCCAAAGAACACACTGCGTCGAGAGCTGGAAGCAGACATTAAAAGTATGAACAGCAACTGGAAAAAGCTAGAAAGGATTGCTTAGAACAGAGTTGAATGGAGAATACTGGTGAGCGGCCTATGCTCTTTCGAGAGGGGTAACAGGCGTAAGTAAGTTATATAATTGCAAATATATGATTTACATACCATTCTGAATTTTAGATATTTTTACTAATGACAATACAGTGTTGGCAACTTAGTGTACTTCTTATCTTTATAAATCGTACTGGGCAACAGCACTCCTAACACCAAACCAAGATACACTGAAACCATGTGTTACTCTGATAGAGTTAAATAAAATAGTCAGCTGAAACCTGGACGTTTCATTTCAATATATAACTCATTGGCATTTGAAGATAAGAGTATTGAGTACTAGTCTGTGTAAAAATTAACACTGGAATAGTGAATTCAGCTGATGAGTTTGGAATGTGACAAAACAATTGACCTGTATTTCACTGATGAACACAAACTGAAGAATAATTGATACATTCTCGACAGAGCTAATAATTCTGATACTGTCTAGTCACTAACCAATATCAACAGTAACTATAACTGATACCGAACGACATTATTTGTGTTCTTCCATGACTCTGCCCATTTAACTAGAAATAGATCGACTTGTCCAAAAAGGCATAATTCTACAAGTAAGTTGAAGAAGACGATTGAATCGATCATACAGCTCGTGCGCATATATACAACAAAAATGTCTTTGGGGAAGAGTTACGAAAGTGGAGTACCAAAGCATGAGATGGAAAATAAAAATGCGGACGCCGTGGGCACTTTTAGTGCGATGCTAAATCCAAATTTCCACAAACAAATTACGAAAATAATGAGTTCATCAAGTTAATTTTTGAGATCCGAAACCCTAAAAAATTTTAAAAGTCAGCAGCTCCAAATATCCTCCATGATAGTCAGCTATTTGGACGTATTAAGACAACTGTCTTAATTCTAGGTAGAGTAAGTCCCAATTGCATAGAAACTACTTAGCAATATACCTGATATCCAACCTCACTTCGTAACCGAAAGTGAAAATTGGAAAACTTAAGAAATCAAAGAGATATGTTTGCCGAACGACTCCACCGTGTAGATACAGTTAAGAAAAGGATTTGTCCTCACAGCATGCATTTGTTATCTACTTCGCGTGTTCGGTAACACAATCTTGACGAGGCAAACTGAAAACAATAACAACAATAATAGCATACATTTTTAAAAATACAAGCATTTGTGATTAGCAATTGTTAATTGTATGGACTAAGACACAACACGATCATTCCAGATGTAATATGTACACATTCACTACGTATGTATGATTTTTAATGAAAACATGTGCAGCATTAATAAAAATAAACACACGGACGCACTTGTGCACACGATATATATATATATAAAGGACATGGTAATTTGAAATGTGTAAGGGTAGACAGTAAATATGACCTTCATAAATCAAGGCTGAGATTGTTGGTCGATTAATGCATGAACTAAATGGGACAAAATATGTACTTTTAATTTAGTTAGAATAACACGTGGTGACTAGTATCGCTGGTGGACAGTAAACCGGCTGTATATCAGTGAAAAGCTGGTAATAATTAATGAAAAAGAACACTCGGTTGGATGAATACTCATAGAGCGTAAACTGCGGAAATTGTCGACGTTGGCTAAATATGCAAGTTACAAGTTTTAAAAACTAGTTTCACATTAGAGCAAATTAGACTAATTTGCTAAGCACAATTAATTATCGTGGGGATAATTTACAATAATTTGCCTGTACTTGATGCATGGTTCGAAGCTGTAATTGTTTGTGAAATTCATTTATATTACCTGGTCACTACGTCCCTCTACACAGAAAAGGTAAATGAAATAATAATGGTTAAGAGAAACACGGCAGATGTAAAAACGCATTTGATTCTTTTTTGGTTTTATTGACATCGAAATACAAACTAATGAAGCTAAAATATTCAAAAAAATATTGAAGGTATATTAGTATGAATGTTCAATGTCAGTAGTTATCTATTAGTAGGTGGTGAATGGGTCGCGATGTAACCAAATCTATTTACAATTAACATATATACGGGAAAGTAAACTAAGATTTGATAGTAAAAGCGTACGGTAATGACAATCAACTTAGAAATTCAGAAGGCAAGATTTATCAGATGAAATATAATCCCTAGTATGTAAATTATTTTGCTATGATAGAGATGACTATTATTTGCAGTTAATAATAATGTTTTTGAAGTCAGTTTATCCATATTTTTAAGTTATGGACAGCAACGAGTGTACTAAAGAGGACTGACAAAAATACATTATCTTTAGTATATCTTGACCATTGTTTTAATCTAAAAATGACTGAAAATGCTAGAGGGTAATATGAAATAGTGAAACAATATACTTGATACCTTTAAGTTTCATGCACCCAATCTTTAGGGAAATGATAACATATGACTTCAAAAGTGGAATATGATGCACCAAAACTTCTGACTGTATTGACATGAATCTAATGTCTAGATAAAAGAAATCCTGTTTAAGTTATACGATGTGCTTATTGTAACTTTGCACCATTTATAAGCATAACTGTAGTAGTTTAAGTTGGATTGTGACAGGTAAGCAGAATCCAGGAAGCGCGTTTCGCCCTATTCGGGACTTGTCGGCTGGATGTACCTGGATTTCAATGTTGATATCCACGCTAGGATCTGGACTCAGTTCGTTTCGTTCCAAACACCACAACGTTCACCACTAGGCTACTGAGTCCACCACTTGTGATATATCGCTATATCAAGGCAATCCGCTCAGGATGCAACAGAGACTGATCAGTTCCAGTCCATAGCAAATCAACGGGAAGATACAAGTTTATCCTAATAACTGTAGTAGTTCCGAGATAACTGATATTATGTACTCTTTTTAATAATTTATTGTCCCTACAAATTGATATGCAAGAGACTTGAATATCAGTTTATATTAAGATGAATTTTAATGATCTTCAAAGATAACAACCAGTCATGAACATCACATTCGCACACATGTAAACAGACCTGTGTGAAAGACGTTTAAATAAATATTTGTCTTACAGTGGTTAATAATACGTCTATTATTGAGCAGCTGGGTTGTGTTATCTCAATTTATAAATAAGGCTAAGATTAGTCGAGTGAAGAAGCTACAAGGAGAATTGAGCATTCGTGTTTATTTTAAGTGTTTCACTCCCACATAGGTTATACATCAAATTAGTTGTTGATACAAATTGAAACCGAAATAAAATCAGAGCTCTTATTAGTGTTTAAATAACTAAGCGTATCTAAAAATGTTGAGACAAACAAAAACTAAGCCTAACAATCAGGCCTCCAAAGATGATTTTCTCCAATCTCTTATGGTAAATGTTTCTGCGAATAATTTACAAATAAGCACGTTATATTAACAGGTAAGTAACCTGTGCTTCTGGCTAGTGTTCTTGTTTCTAATATGAGTTCATTAGGGATTTTAGCAAATAAAACGGTCTAGTAAGAAGTCACTGTTCGGATATATCTTATTGTGTTTAACTGTCGACCAGTCATCGTCATCAACAAAGTAGAACCGGGCAAATACTCCCATAGGTTCAAGTTGCCATACTACATTAGCACTACGAGATAACAGAGATAACACAATAACAAAATACAAGAGGAAAGAGTGAAGTAAAGGTGTACAGAAACTAATAGTAGGATTCAAGATTTGGATGAATTTAAAGAGTAAATACACTTGCGACACTGTGACCGATCCTGAGCCATGTCTCAAAGTATCTCCAGTCATTTATTGCGACTATCACGCAAACTCCAATCAGGTAATCGGCATCTACCAACATGGCTTAGACCAACAGTCAAAGACTTCATGGACTGATGCCATATTTTGGTTTGGCCGCCCCTACCCTTCTTCCATCCTCCTTCAACCCTAACCAACATTGCATGACGAAGCAGTCGGAAGTCAGGCATGCGCAGTACATGTCCTAGCCATCTCAGTCAGAATTTGATTTATAACATATTCTCTTTAGGGCAACCAGAAAGTGACTATTGTATGGAGCCTATCATCGGTATTAACAAGGTGCTATCACTTTAGAAATTTATATAATTGGATGCACACAAAAATAAAACTTTGAATTTTATTATACAAATATTGTGAACCGTAAAGGAAGGTACCCCACAATTATTATTGGTTAAAATAGTGCCCAATTTGGATAGAATACAGTTGGATATCAACTCTGAACATGTACAAGCTGGATAGTTAGTTTCTTAAAACATGTGTTAATCAAATTTTTTTATTAAGATAGCATAAATGTACGTTCAAAGTTAAATATTATACACAAAAGTAGAAGACAACTTGAGCTAATGCACATGTGCTGGACAACAGTGACTGGTAAGAAGTGTCAATCGCTATTACAAGTTATGCACAGCGATATAGCAACTTCACATCAATGAAGCCTTGTATGCGATCAACCTAGGGAACAAAATATAGCAGCACGAGGTATTCAGCAGTTTTGTGCTCTAACTTGCATGACAATATTCTATCGGCAGCCTACTAATATTGTGATTGTCATTTTAGGTTTGGATTGTATGAAAAGTTTATTGCAGAGCATTGTACACTACGCTGCTTTTGTTTACTCGTATCATCCGTTTAACATGTATCAAATTTATAATACCGAACTAAAACACTAAAAAATATTTTTTGTACTTTTTAATACGAAAACTAATAGAAACAATAATAATTAGTGTATATAACTGAGCCTTTAATGATTTATCTAGTCCTAGTCTCAGTCTTAATTATAATAAACAGTGTTTACATTTGTGACTAACTGTTCAGTCAAAAAAGTATACTCAATGAAAATGTAGGATTGTGTTTAGTAGATTGGATGGAATTGTTGCCAGTGTAAGTACTACCTAAAATAACATACTTTTAAAGAAACTAATTACCTTAGTATACAGTTAAGACTGAATGGGATAAGTTGAAATACTCTTTAATTACGTTTAGATGCCCATTAAAAAGTAAGCGAAACGAAAAATGAACCTCGATTTGAGTAGTGAATGAAGTTAAAACGCTTAGCTTTTATATAATTTTCATTGAACTTAATATAGATAAAATAGTCAAACAATCCTGCAATATGTGTTTGTAACCTAGTAAATTTTGTATAACATAGTAAGCAAATAAACATCGCCCTATTATTTTGACCATATACCGAAAGAAGGAAGGAAATATAGTCATTCTATGGTAAATGAAAGTAAAAAAAGTAGAAAAATCTAAATTTCGTAACCATAGTTCACATAATGTACTCAAATAAAGTAAATGAAGCCGGCCATATGGAAGTATGATCAGCAAGCTAGAGAAAAAGGAGGGACACGAGCACATGGATACAGCTGAAGTAAGTGTCATATTGGCATCCCTTTAAAAGCTAGGCCAGTGGCAAAGCAGTTCAAAAAATTGTGATCTTACAATAGCAATGACAGACTTAGTATATTAAATATTGATGGAGTAACAAATGTCTGTTAGCCCTGACCTATTATAATGTGTCTGTAAGACCACTAGCAGAGAAAATAACAAACGACAATGTTGTGCGTGTGTATGAAGTAGTTGGAACGACAAATAAAGTCAGTCTAAAATACGTGTCCTTAGAACAAAGGTCATTTGGGAAAGAAAGTAGTCTAATTTTCCAAACAACAAATTTGGAAAATAAAGTGAAACGAAATAAACATTTTAAACAATGAAAGTGGGAATCATTTTTAAGCCTTGATGGGAAGGGAAGCAATATCTAAGAGGAACTAAATGCAAAACGGGATAAAAATTTACAGCAAACTACATCGAAATGTAAACTGATTATGAGCCATAAAGTAAGCAAATAAATCCAAAAGTGATTGCGTTTTGATTTCCTTATTACGATTTAAATCTATTCGGTTGCAATTGTAGAAAAAATAAGAAATGAAAACCCTAAATGCATTTCACAGTAACGAGCAAACAGAGCCTTTAATTTATGAAGCAATAAATAATTACTTTCATACATAAAATTATGGCGCACCATGCACGAAAAAACGGACAAAACTGACTTAAGTCATTATCATTTAAGTTTGCATATAAAGAATAGAATACTAGGTTTATTAGTATACATGTGTAAAGCACATACATGCAATGCATAAATGATGTTTACTGAGTCAGAGTGCGTCAAAAAAGTACGATTATTAGTGACTAGCCACTTTATTCCTAAAGATGCAGCAACAAATAATAATACCCGCAATTGTAATTTAATAGTGAAAGCTCTCCTCGGCTTTTGAGGTCATGAATGTAAAGACTAATCATTCACATAGTTGATGAACTAAAATAATTGAATTTATTCACCGCTAATATTCCAAATACACATTGTGAGAAGCATTTAATAAATCACGTGGACGTACCGTTAAATATATAACACAAAATAAAAGAACACGATTTGCGGAATAGAATGAATTCATTTTATTTCAAGGCATCTTATCAACTGCAAACAGTCCAAAAATAGGAAGAACTATATAAAATTAAATATAAAACATACTTTATCTATTAAGGTTGAGATGGATGTTCTGAAAGTAGAAGTAATAGTAATTAAAATGGGAATGTGTAATTTCAGTGAAATTAAAACAACGAAATAATACATAATTGTGAGAAGATTAGGATTAGCCGATGAATTTGAACGAAAATCATACTCATTTGTGAACACCTAGGTAACTTAAATTCATCGGATAATTATGTAATTACTTATCCTAATTTCCTCACAATTATGTATCACTTTCTTGCCTTACTTTCATAGAAATTGCGTTATTCCCATCCCCCGTTTATTAATTGTATCCACACGCATCTACTCTTAATTTGCAGCATATGAATACACATCAAATTTAATCACAATTATAAGCATATTTTCTATGTCCATTTTAATTATAATAACTCATACTTACATTCAGAGCATTCATTTCAACCTTTACAGATAAAGTATGTACTTATTTAATGTTCTATAGTTTTTTTCTATTTTTGGACTGTTTGCAGTTAAAATAAAATGGATTCATTCTACATGACAAAACTGGTGTTTATTGAGTTATTTAGACAAAATAATAAAAAAACTTTTACTTACTTTCCACCCAGCAGAACTTGTTGGATCACTGCGCTCCCGAAAATATTCATAGTGAGTAATTATGAAATCATAAATCTGTTGCAAAGTCGCTTGTTTATCTGGATAAGAACGAATAGCAACTGAAATTAAGTCTGAATAGGTTTCCGAACCCCATGGATTACGTCTTGAAGATTTTTTAATAGGAGTCGTACTTGTTGGAGCAGATGCACATGCTGACGAACCAGAAGTAGGTGTATTTCCAACTGGTGTTCCAGACCTTGAAGCATTTGACGTTGTCATAGCACGAGGACGTAACAATGAGCATGGTTGAATATTCGATAACGTAGATGAGTCATGAAAGTTCGTCATACTAAGATTTGTCGAACTCCCAACACATTGTTTCTCAAGGCCCTCTGATAAGAGTGCAGATCTAAGAAAACTGTCACATGTAGTAGGATTTCCGCTTGATATACCAAGACTTGTTGTAGAATTTAAATAAGATACGAAGCTTGATGGCGTGGATAGCTGGATTAGGGTTGAATCAGGTGACATTTTAGGCGAATGAATGCCCCCTTGATTACCCTGTTGTGAGAGACTAGCTGATGGACTATGTTTTGAAGGCATTGCTTGATCAGGATAAGATCTAATAGAAGAAAGTGATGAAACATCTTTGTGTTCATTGGCGCTTATAGATGGTCCGGAAAGTATGGATAAAGTACAAGGATTAGAAACGAGTGTATCACGACGAATATAAGAAGCAGACATGGGGTAGATGAGGTACAAGAAACTCTAAATTTCCTTGAAAATCTGAAATGTGGAGACTTGTTCAACAGCAATAATAGCAATTAAAAGAAAATCTCTTAGTGAAGACAAATATAAAATGAATATATTAGATCCGAGTAGTAAGCACAATAAAAATGGCGCTTTCATCAAATGAGGTAGCAGACCAGATTCATGAGCCGATATACACAAGATTTCCGTACGTATACGAATGCTTAGAAAAACAAAGCTGTCGAGAATGTTAGGAGCCACACGGAGAAAATCCCAAGCTATTAAGTGGCCATATGGCGCTTTAATGTAGTGGAGACCTAAAAAGAAAGAAAACATACTAAGATATAATCAGAAAAACAACTGTCGAAGTAAACAAATATAGTAAACTAACTACAAAAATGACAAATTACTGGTTGATAAAGAGATACTTCCAATAATAATATTCGTGCAGTAAGAATATTTGAACTTGCTCAAATATATGAAACTATTCGTTTATTCTTTTTGTATCAAAGATGTTAAAACCTTACAATGCTAATAAGTATAAAATTGGAAAGATATTTTATAGATAACCAAATAACCAGTTAACACTAATTAAAAAATGAGTAAGTTCAAGAGGATATTATTTTGCTGCCAAGTCATACACTTTGTCAACAATAAAACTGACCTATGGAAAATAGTTATTAAAATATTAAATAGTAGAAAAAGACAATTGCTTAACATTTCATAAGTTCAATACAAGATGTGAGTAAATATGCACAAACACGAATCCATGATTTACGTTCCACTCCTATGATTTCTTCCAAAAAAGACGTCTGAGAACATGTCATTTCATAGAGAAGTTTCATGTTTTATAGAGATTAAAATACATATGGTTGAAAAATTCACCGGTTCATAAGAGTTTAGAAAGCAAAATGAATTAGCACAATGTCAGTATAGGGACAAGAATTCAAATATTACTTGCTAACTTTTCATCTAATATTAGGTATAAGTAATTTCTTTCAATGTTGTCATGGAAGCAGGAAGAAACTGCACTACTAGATTTGGCATTTAAACTGTCAGTAATAATACAATGCATAAACAGTGGATACTCGACCATCAGAAAAATATATACGCTAAGTACTACTGATAATTCAACAAGTATACGAATAACAGTAGTGGTTTAAGATGTTTATTAAACTCAAGTAATCAATTCTAATATGTCCATAATGCTAGAAATTAAATGAAATTTGATCTAGCTTGGTTAAATGTTAACTTGTATCGACCAGACAATGAAATGATACCTTACAGTAATATCGGAGAAATAAAATAACGTATCTACCGGTAACCGCTTAGAGAAGAACATACAGAAAAAATTTCTGATTGTCTGTTATTAGAAGTGCTATAACATAAATACGAGAAAAGTGACTAATCAGTCTATTTTCAACTGAAAATCATGAAATCTATACATTAAAAAATACTTGGAAGTTTTTGTAATTAAGTAATGTAGCTTAATACAACATTTGTTTATTTTTGAGCCTATATGATTCGGGAACGAAAAAAATGTGATTTAGAGCAGTAAGTACAAAATAAAGTCTGGCACATTTACTTCGGTTTGTGTTGCCACATCACTGTAATAGAAGTAGTACCATCAGAAATAAAAAGATTGTCGAAGGATAATATTATCCAAAAAAAACTGAAGGAAGGTCGAAACTAATTCTAAGTTCAGAATATGAGAGAAGATAAATAGTAAATGCATCTGTATTGTTACCAACAATCCTGAGACACTATCCAACCTTCCCAACAATTATGGCATGTGAGTACCTCAGTTAAGTTGCTTGCATGCAAAAACACACCTCAGATAAGACTTCATATACCGATGCCTCGTTATGAATTTAACGCCCCATATTTTCCCACTCCACTTCTATGTCGGTCGTCGCAAGTTAAGGACGAAGATAATAAGGCATACGCAACAGTTCCAAATCACTGTAAGAACATGAATAAGCAGTTTTTTAATAGTAGCAATCACGCACGTTACCATGATAACGGCGTTGTTATATGTAGATAAAACGTTTAATAAATGTCAAAAGCAGTCCTAAAGGTAACTTTTAATACAGCTATGAGTCATGATTATCAGAAGTACAGTAATGAGTATAAAGTGAATGAACTGGTAGGAAAAATTTAGTTATTGTATTATTAAAAAAACCATACTGCTCATCACAAAATATCGTAAACAAAGAGTATGCCCTAAACTGTAACTACGGTCACCAATAAAGGAGGGTTAAAATACAATCTCTTCACTGATAATATTCGTCAGTGTCAATTGATTTTTTAGAAAAGTTCAGATATCTAAAAACTCACTGTAACTACAGTGGCAACTGTTTAAACGTTCGATGCCTATCAGACAAGAAAACAAAAATGACGGGAGCATACACTATGAAGCTGAGAAAAGACGCAAAAATATGGCAGTAGGAGCAATAACCCTTACCTTCGAAACTATCTATTGAGACCCGATCTCAAAGTAAAACTTCGCTGTAGAGGCTGAAATCTAAATGCTAAACATGATTGTTTAGTGCTTACTGCATTAATATAGACCTACACATAAAAACGAGTATAGAAAACTAGGGAAACGTCAAATGCTCACTAAAGGGTTTCATAGACACATGTGATGTGATAGAGACGAAAACACCGTTTCGCCTAATATTCTAATTAGGTATTACACATGAGGCTTAAATGTCTACAACTGAGTGTACAGAAAAAGTAGGCGAAAAGTGCACCAAGTACTGCATTCTAGACTGCCACCATCGCTTTCTATAAAGTCAGATACTCAAGAAAGCGGTTTTGAGAAAGAAATCTAACGCATACCAGGCTTTAAATAAATACATGATACAAGTCATACGACTTAGAATGATATTAATTGCAGACTAGTAACAGAGAAGAATAAGCTTTTCAGTAATATAATTAAGAGTAAAGGTTTTAATAGTTACTTAACGACCTACCTTGGAAAGTAATTAACCTAAGAAAAGGTCATAACATTTTGGGGTAGGTGCTTGACGGAAACCAAGTGCACGGGAGAACATAACCAGAGCCATTCAAAAGCCCACCCAAAAAGTCTAGCACCCAACAGGTTACAAATAAAGATTCCAATGCTTAATTGATCATTTAATCTAAAATTGTGTATACATTTTTTCCAAATTACAGTTGTTTGTACACAATGAATAAGAAAAGAAAATCTGGAACATCTTTTATCTCATCACAGCCAAAGTAATAAAGTGTTTCACTTCACTTTGAGAAACTTTCGTTTACAATGTACCCGAGAACTTTCCACATAATTAAGGTAAGGGTGATCATATTGAAAGCTTTCGTTATGTCTCATATTCCGAATAATTTAATAAATTTCAAAAATAGACTGGTAAGTTAGCTTCCCAATACAGCCACCCTTGATTACAGGCGTTTTACAAAATCAGTAAATCGCGTTAGATCTGATAGTGAGTTCGAAAACGTAGTAGTAGTCTCTGATAAAACAATTTTACAATGTAGACCTCTCAGCCGTTACAATACCGTCACTCCTAACATAAAAGATTCAAAATAAAAATTAGCCATTCCGAATAAATCGTCCAAAACATGTCCTATCACGCACCATAGGGATAGTCCAGCATCAACAAAATTACCCACGCCCCTCACCAAACTGGGAACCAAAGAGTCATCTAAGCCATACATATCCACAACCCCACCCAGTATAGACACACACTCCGTAATATCTCCTATAACTAACGAAAATATCAACGATATGGGAGACTTAAACATTTCTCCCATGGGAAGTACGATTATTTCTGCAAATAAAGGGGTCGACGGGATACAGTCATATAAATTAATAGGCCATCCTGCCGTTGAAATAAAACCAAAATTCAAACCTTATCCTTATAGTTAAGATAATGCCCTCCCTATCAATAGATCCCAACATAGCCTCATCCCAAAGATTCCGAAAAAATGAAGTGAGTGACAAACGCCTAAGCACTAGGTACATTACTTCTAAATAATCAGTTCTGAAGGTCATTGCTAGGAACAACAGCTAGTAATTTTTTTCTCTCACTCCAAGTCCATTCTCTCTCGACATTACTTTGAAAAACATTTGAATAACACATGCAACTGCATCAGAGCACTAAATGACATTGACTCCGAAAGCCGATTCCAAAAAGGCCTCCTTCCTTTACCAATACCATTTCTATTACAACAAGATACTTGGGAGATAATTCTAAATTGGGACGTTATTCATTCTACTAGTGTGAGCCATCTTAGATATAAACGCCGCAGCCATTATGAAGTCAACAATCGGTAACGAGACAAAATGCCACAAACCTTGAGCTCTTCCACTATAAAGTAATCAGTCTAACAGCATATTGTCTACACTTATCACAAACACTTCATGCGTGAAAAATGACGACGATAGCAACTTTCAAAGCGCGAATCTTGTGAAGCAGTCACTTATTATCTACTCATTAGTATCTGAACCACGTACAACACAACAGCGAATTCCAAGTCCAAATTTCACCCAAAATTATAAACACGACCCTTTTATCCACGTTGCTTTAAATTACCTCAATTTCATGGACCACTCCCTCAGTCTGTGCCTATTAACACACGATCAGTATGCAACAAAAAGATAAACTAAGTTCTACTTGCATCAGTCTGCTGAGCCTCAATTATCGTGGTAACTGAAGAATGGATTACCACACATATCTCCTATCTAAATATGTTCCTTGATAAATACAATCTATATGGTAGTGATTCGCTACACGGACGTGAAGAATTGTCTTATAGTTCTTAACTCAAAGTTTCACTCTCTTCTGTTTAATATAACAGACCAAAACAAATTACAAGACTTCAGTGTGGATTTTTATGAGACCGACTGTTGCGACTGCGTATGAAGACCGAGTATTATTATTATCGTTATTCGGTAATAGAATGTTCCTATAATCTCTATGATTCTATCACTGACAAAACACCTTACACAAACGCAAATTATAACTTTACAACGTGTTTAATAAACGTCAAATCGCTTAAAGACTGTGGAAAAAGAGTTAAGGTGATGATGGCACACTAATCGATAAACGTTATGGGATTTGTTATAATGCGGCGTGAGCTAATATGGTTGTTACTTATCCTGATATTGTCATCAGTCGAATTCGCCATTTCAATAGACCTGATTAGTCGTGGTTACAAGCCAAAAGAATGCTAATTATTCTTATCCTTGATTGTAAGATCTTATTATCCAAAATAACTGAAATATCTGATAATAAAGCGTTCACAGCTGATAAAATATAAACATGTCTGAAATAGTGAATTAGCAAACAGTATGTTGTGCTTCAGAACTAATATTGGCAATATCCTCGTTTCAAACGATTTGTAGCCAACCAGTGCGAAAATAATGAGTGCCCTAATAATGGATGATAAATCAAACATCAATTATTTAATGTCGTCATTATGTCAGGTCCGTCGACATCATCTTTAATATAGGCTGATCACTAACCGGTTTTATATCATTCAAGAACCCTAGTAACCAACTTTAGGGTGTGCAAGGACGGTTGGTTCATCAGGTGCATTAACTTTGCATGAATCAAGTAGTTGCACCGAGCCATTTATAGCACGATAGAAGTTAAACCAATGGTTTAGCTGATGGGGAAAACAACTAAAATTAACCATAGGTCGGTCAGGGATAAAGAGCCATTAAATTGTGCGCGTTGAAGACGTTCAATGCTGAAGTGCTAGTGAAGATCCCACATTGAGGTCTCGTGATGGTTATGGCGCCCAAATTGGTTACCAACTTTCGGATCACGAATCGGTAGGCTTGTTTCGGACTCCCTTGAAACTTCCTGGTGAGATGGACTCGGAACTCTTTGTTGTCGTTTGTAATATGTGACATTACACTTATAACCTGATGCAGGTACAATTCAAGACTGGAGGTTTTCGAACTTTCCATTTGATTGAAATAGACTGTTAGTTCCCCACTCTGCCCAAGAGTCCCAACAGGTTGGTTTACCCATCACAGTAAGAGTACGATTTAGTTTGCTTCTTAAACAATACTGTTGACGATTCGAAGTGTTCGTCTATGGACAATTTCTTAGTCCTTAGGCCATGAATGGTGGTTTTAGGATTCATTCATAGCCCTGTAGTTCACTCAAAACTAGTGGAAACATGGCGTGCCTTCATTCCATAATAATAATTCGCAGGTGACCGCATCAAACATGATCATGGAGTGGTCACTGCTCCCTATGAAGAAAGCATGCATTCTAATATTTTCCACTAGGAGCTGATCATTGGGCAGCAGACAGTTCAGTCAATTTATTCCAAATTTTGTATAAGAACCGCTGCGCTTAATGAAATTTCACTATTCTATTTAAGTCTTTTAGAAGAAACCTTCTTACTAATCAGACATAGCGTAAGGATGCCAATATCTTCCAAAACCAGTACTTCAGTGACCACTTCTCCTGCGAACGACGAAAATACTTGAAGTAGTCTTTCCTTGTGGTCATTATAACCCATGGAAGGACGATAAACAATACGGTTCAGATATCCGTTGATATCAATGCTGCGATTCACCAGCTGGATTGTTGTAATTTCGTAAATTAGGTGGTGTTAATGGGTATGGTTTAGAGTAAACTGCCTAAGTATATTATGCCTCCTCTCTGTCCTGTATCGTTCTTAAACAGTACCATACCCTAGACATTCACTTCATTGCCTGTGAATTCTGGAGACAGCCAAGTTTCAGTAGGAATGATGATGCGTCGAAGTTTAGTCATCTCGCCACTAAGTTCCCACACAGTAGTGGATAAGCACTTGACAGGCTGTATAGTTGCCTTATTTCTCACTAACTGGCTCGTTTTCGAGAGATTATTTTGTGGGCAGGGTTCATATTGAATGAGTAGCCAGTTCTATAAATACTGGCTAGCGGATATCTCAAACGATTGATATCTGTAGGCAATACTATCCTCAAAAAAGTACTTTGCGCCAAAAATTGTCGTTACAAGGTCACAGGGATAGTTTTGTGGGTAGCTTCAGTAACAAATGTCTTATCTGATGAAGTGACTCTCCTTCTGCATCATCAGACATGACCAAATTAGATGGCGTTTGGTTGCATATCATGTCTGCAAAATTTTAGTAAGATTCTCAATGTTTTAAAATTTTACACACACCAAGTAGAATGAGCTTAGCGTCCTAAAATGGGGGGTAAAACAAGGTAACCTACAGTTACTCATTGCCATAAGTTTTTTCGAGTTAAGTTGACTCGAAAGCCACTCCGATTGTTGCAAGTTGAGAAATAATGCTAATCTAGGCAGCCATTGTTAACCTAGGAACCCCATGCACTACCATAGTATTGTTTGCCTCCAACATTAATGACCTATTTGTCCTCTCGGTTTTTACTCAGATTTCACCGAACCTGACACTGATCTATGTACATTTCAAGATAGACGGTAAATCGGTGAGTCAAAACACACTCGCATTGGTATAGGGCTGGTTTTTGAGGTGAAGCTCCCTCGTGAAAGCTTCGAGTTTTACTGATTTCGTTTGTAGCCCTAAAAGTTGACAGTATTTCTGTGATTGTTGTTTGTCGAAACGGTTACGATCTACTGTCAAGCTATCACTGGGGTCAGGAACATTAAACGGAATCAGTAAACTACGTCTTCAATCTCCGTTAACATTGATTCCAGATGGCGTTTTGGTGGAGTAATGTCTTTCTGGCTTCCATCTGAAGTTCCTAGTTGACTCTGAGATCTCCATTAAGAGTATGCTTAAAGATGAAAGCATCTTATTACCTGGATCAGTAACTAGTTTCTCAATAGGGAGTGCTACATCCCTCCCTCTGGTTTCCATCAGATACTAAAGGATGACTCTGTTCTCTAGTTTCCTCTGACTCTACGCCCGAGGACGAAGCCCTAGCTATACCTGCATAGAGTGAGCGGGACATTTTCGTCAAGTTGTGCCTATGACCCTTTCTTCGATGCTGCGTAATAGCTGTGGTGTGAGGTCATTTAGCACTTGTTCTCCAGAACTGACAGAGATTTTAGTAAAAACTAATAAGACTTCAGTAGGAATAACAATGCTTAACTAAATGCTACAGGCTTGTCTATGGCCCCCAAATGTGAATTTTTACTATAGGAATGGAATTCATGACTTGGTATTAGCATTGACATCATCAGCACGGCCTTCCACTAGGTAATAATGATCAACTGAAAAAGAATGGAACGTCGACGAAAAATGAGCATAATGAAAAGTGAGACAAGTGGAATAGTTAAGTGGAAGAAAAGTGTAATAACGAAAGTTGTATATTTCACCTTGACTGTACAGGAATTCGATTAACACATGGACTCTAATGATAAATATTTATGTATCATCCTATATTCGTTATAAGATGACTCGGACCATAGAAATGAAATGCGACAATTATGTTAATGTGGTTGTGATAATATCGCTGTTGCTACCCACGTGAACTGGTGTGTAAAATTTTATCGAGTTAGCTGGACCCAACGAATAGTAAACTGGCTGCAGCATGTTACTGTCTTTGAGGCAAGTGGCATTGTAACTAATGTGACTACAGATGCGCCCGAAAATTCCCTGATGGCTGAAAAACTGGTCGCCTGTTAATTACAGACACTAAGTTATATCTCGTACCACGCGCCATATATGACAACTTATAAACAAATACTATTATTGTCGTATAAACCATTTTGAGCGTGTAACATGCATATCGTAAGCTTTACTCTTGTTTATGCGATTCGCCATATTGTATATTTATATTTTTAGGCGTAACAATACTTTCTTACGAGGTGCGCATTGAAGAAAAAATAAAGCCTGACCACCATATTCGAAGTGGTCAGGGTTGCGAGATTAACAGGTGCTGCTGCGTACGACAATTATGTGGTCCCGATTAAGACGAACCCGTAAAAATCAACCCTTATGGACTGTCACTAGTAATTGAAATATCTTACGCTACTATCGTATTACACAAACATACATCATATGAAAGCCATAAAAACAGATGAAGCGAACGGTTGCCATTTACGTGGTCACTAATACTATTCATTTCTGTAGGTCGTGGTATACTGTAGCAGACACTTGTACCCCAAAACATATTAACGAATTACGTTGGTCGCATACAATTTATTTTACGTTTTACATGTCATAGTATGATTAAACACAAAAACTGGCATAACATGCACACCCCTTGGTTTGTCTGGTTGCAACTTAATAACATATGTCCAGCTTTTAAGTCGGACCCCACTAAATTCATGCTGAAATCCAGTAACGCACTAAAATGACGCTTATGAAGCTACTGAATGGAACCATCTTTGAATTCACAAAAAAGCCAGAATGTAAGAAACATCGCCTGACCAGTATATGACCTGATGACCATTCCCTGAGTCTTGCCACTGCAGAAACGCCTGTACCTATCACCTTACTTGGTTTTTTAAGCCCCTACGATTTATTGGAGCATGTCGTGAGCAATAAGATACTAAATACTAAAACTAATAAGTCTGTCAAATCGAGACTCTCTAATCCTAAGGCGAATCGCGTAACCATCTCAATAATCATCAGGCATCACTTACTTGGGTGACCCGATCAGGTCTAAATGGCAGCTGAGCCGATGCAAGTTCAGTTTATGTATGCACTCGTAACCTGTTTGATAGTAAACAGTCGTGGTAAAACACTCAATAAAATGTTCCCACACCGTACGCAAAATAATCGTCATCTGTTTCCATGAAGACGCACTTACAACAACCCCTCCCAATAAGTAGGTAGAAATTACTATCCAAATTAACACGTCATAAGGTCAGTTGGATTGTTTTAATTTTGTTCGGCCAACAAGAAGTTGCATCAGACTGTTAATCACATATTACGCTTCTGATTAACTCATACCTATCCAGTTTAATTATAAAAGATATCATGAGTGGTTTCCACACTGAATACCTCAATGTTCATGCAGTTATCACAATTTATTTTTAGTTGTGAACTTCAGTACTCATCATATCCATCTGCAATGAACATTACGAAAATTCAATAACAAGAAATTAGTGTAGATTTTCCGAATCTAAACTACATACTGCTTGACAGTAGTTAATAAAATGATCGAGCAGACTACACTTAATAATACATATCGACTTCAGATTGACATTGTTATATCGGGCAATTCAAATTAAGAAACTAACTTTCCGAATTGTTTTCCAGAAGACTGTCACACTTAATGAGTGTATGTAAACGGATTACTTCATTTCTACCATCGCCGTGTCCCCATTCCCGACCGCAGCTGCTACCTTGACGTGGTGATCGGGCTTGCCTATCGTGATGACCCAACTGAGCTATATTGGCTGGAACGCATATTCCTCTAGGTCCTACTATGCCAGGCAGGTCTGTTGGAGAGCGATGAAACTAAAGACAACAACCTAAGATCTGAGGGCAGTCGTACTTCTGACTGCAGCAAGGCGTGACAGCAGTAAGGTGTTTCGTTTGGATGACCAGCATCTCCAGCGATGTGGCCTTCTTAACAAAAGGAAGGTGTTAGAAAAGGTCGACCCTAAAAATTTTGCAGCTCACCTTAGTCCTCGGATTTTTATCTCCAGCAGTAAGGCCTTCTAAAGAACGGAGCTAACACTTCATAAACTCCTCATAAGGAGGTCGAGATCGGCCTCGAATATTTATCCCTAGGGCTCTGCGATCGCGCTCCCAGGTCACTATGACCAACACTAACCTAGCTTATTTTCCAGGTACCTCAAGAAGTAATATCCATCCATAGTGTGGGCATCCAAGATGTGACAACTGCTCTCACACCTCTAACAGCACTCAAGATCATCTTGTTCGAGGTCAAATCCCACCATCAACTTTTTAAAACTCTCTTATCACAATGCCTAATCCTTCTAACATAATTTTATCACCTCACGCCTCTAATGCTAATGGTTTGAGTTCACGAAGCGTCATCCCTGGCCTCCTGTAACCTCGCACTAAACTATAAATCAGAGTTTTTAACGTTCGAAACTTATGTCAAATAGGACAACAGGCTCCCTTAGCTATGACTCTAAAATACCGCTCCATCAATGTCTGCTTCATCTCTGAAACGTGTATAACAGGATCTGAACGTAGTCATTCGCTCAACCTGACCTTGTGAAAATAAGGAACCGGCTTGGTTCACTATTCGTGTTTTCAGAGACCTCACCGCTACCGCTCGAGGCCTTGCCGGCATAGGTATAGCACTAAGTTCAAAAGATGAGCAGACTCTCCTCGACTGGATTCCAACATAAGCTCACTTGTGCACTGTCCGTCTAAATGGAACAGGTAAGGACTCGTGAAGATAGGGACACACCGTTGTCTCATTATTGTCTCTGCCTATGCTTCCACTGACTGTAATTCAGATGAACTTTACAGAAAGCTTTTCGACCTCTGTAAAGCTAAGCGCACTGATGTAGTAATAGTGGCTGGTGATTTTAGTGCCCAAGTAGGTAGACTAGATGTAACCGCAAGACACCTAAATGGATCCTACGCTGTTGAGGCTTAACGAACAATGGCAACCGTTTACTACAACTATGTTCAGATAAGCGCTTATTTCTCGCAAGCACCAACTTTAAGCATAAGGAAAGACAATCGGTTGACATAGCTGGCCTCCAAAATCACCTCAACGCTGGACCACATTGCTATCAGCCATCGCTGGAGAGGCTCGATAGAAGACTGCCGCTCGTTTTGGAGCACATGTTTAGACTCAGATCATGCCTTCGTGTGGGCGCGTATTAGTCTGCGTCTCACTGGACGTAAACGATCCACGACAAGGATCCCCCTCAGAGTTCAACTTAATGATGAAAAAGTCAAGAATACATTTCAGGAACAACTAAAATACCAATTAGTCAACTGCGTAAACTGTACTCATCCTGAGCTAGCTTGAAATGATATCCAGAAAGCTGTTAAAAGAGCAGTAATATCTACTAATAAACTAAACCAAAAGGTTAAGAAAACTCAGTGGATTTCAACTGCATCTACTGAACTGATAGATGCTCGGCAACACATCCCGTCTGGTTCTGAACATGATGAGGAACGAAGGTAACTTAAACACAAGCTAGTTAAAAGCTTACGCAATGATCGTAAGCAGTGGTGGGTGGCAAAAGTTAAAGAGATGGAAAAGGCAGCGGTATTAGGTAACAGTAGGCAACTGTCTAGACTTATCAAGGAAATAGGTATCATAAATCCTACTGTAATTGAAACTATATCAGAAAAAGATGGTTCTACTATCCATTGTCAATCCAGAAGATTAGACCGATGGGCAGAACACTGGGGAACAGTTCAACTGGCCCCCGGCGTCATTCCTGTTGCCCATCATCTCCAAACAATCTGAATGGCAAACTAATATTGGTCCGCCAAATGTCTTAGCGAGGTTCAGAAGGCTATAGGCAATTTGAAGCGAGGAAGAGGAACAGGACCTGATGGACTAACCCCTGAGATATTTAAGGACAGTGGTCCAGTTATAACGAGATTAACTGAGATCTTGACTAGAATTTAGGAACTGGACGTAATCCCATCTGACTGGTCTCGAACACTAACCATCCCGGCCTATAAGAAAGGACAAATGTCCTCGTTTGACAATTACCGAGGAATCAGTTTAACGACTAGTGCCTTAAATATTAAACACAATAATACTTCGACGTCTAACTAAAGCTCGTGAAGAGCAAACTTAAGAAAACCAAGATGGTTTCAGACACGGACGTGGTTGTATAGACCAAATATTCACACTTAGGCAGGTTCTTGAACATAGGCATACTTTCAGACGCCCAACAATAGCTGTATTCCTTGACAATAAGGCGGCGTTTGACCCCTATCGATCGCGAAGTTATGTGGCAATATCTATCACTGAAAGGTATACCGGAGAAGTACACAAACCTCATACTAGCTCTCTACTCGAATACCACATGTCGAGTCAGAGCTTATGGCAGATTATCGTCAGAATTGATCACTTTTAGTGGTGTTCGTCAAGGTTGCCGGCTTTCCCCATTTTTATATAATTTTATCATTGGCATGCTTTTCGAGCTAACATTGTCATCGTCTGATTTCTCTGGGGTTGACCTCCTTTCAGGAGATAAACTTATTGACTTAGAATGTGCAGATGATATAGTTCTATTGAGTGAAGATGCTGATAAAATACGGAATTTCTCGACTACATTAAACACGAATGTAAGCATATTTGGGATACGATTCTCCCAATCCAAATGCTGCTTTAAAACCGGCTTAATTCGGCACCAAAGTCAGTGATAGGGAGCGAAGCTACTGAATATGTTAACCGCTTTACTTATCTCGGAAGCCTCATTAGTCCTGAAGGTCTGGTGTCTGATGAAGTCTCGGCTCGAATAAATAAGGCCCGATTGGCTTTTGCCAACTTGCGTAACTTGTGGCGTAGGCGAGACATTCGTTCACTGACGAAAGGACGCGTTTACCGTGCAGCAGTTAGATCCGTTTTACTTTATGGATGTGAAACATGGCCATTAAGGATAAATGATATTCGTAGGCCTCTAGTATTTGATCATAGATGTCTCCGAAACATTGCTCGTGTTTCCTGGGACCACCGAGTAAGCAATGCGTGGGTTAGGAGTAGAGTACTAGGTATATACGATAAGTCTATTGACGAAGTAGTGAATTTTCATCATCTGAGGTGGTTAGGGCATGTGTTACCTATGACTGACCACCGTCTACCTCGACGAGCAATGTTGTCTGGTGTGGAAGTAGGCTTGAAGAAAGCTAGAGGCGGATAAACGAAAACATTGCACTAGTCTATGAAGTCACTGACAACTGGGCTGAGCCATGCTAATAGGTCCAGGCTGCCTGGTTGGGGTCCGCGTGGTTATCGTAACCAATCGTTAGAGACTTTATGTGATATAGCTTAAAATTGTTCGCAATGGCGCAGGTGCGACCACTCCTTGTCTTTCTCCGAATTCTAAGTTTCTAAAATTATTACAATTTTCCTTTTACTGAATCATATTCTCTTAAATTTTATCTCCAATCTCTATTTCTTTCCATTAATATTAACTCTGTTACTACCTCCCTTACTCTGGGATTTGGTCCGACAATTTAATCTCTATCTGCTAATTGAGGTATGGCAACTTGAACTGATGTACGCATGTACCAAGTTCTATGTTGTAACTGACTGACTAACTGACATGTCCCCAATACCTTATTCTCCCACTAGACTTATAAACTGAGTCGTATTATTTGTCAATCAGGAACAATAGTTAATTGATTATGTACCTGTATCCTCAGTCCCTTGTCATTATTTCCGTTTTGCATAAATGTAATTCTCCCCATAGGTATGATGTGTAGTCAGGTTCTGGATGTATATAAATGGAAGAGTGAAATATAGTCTGACTGTCTAGTGGTTGGTGCAGTTGTCTTGTGTACTTTATCCTAGGGTGATGATTTGGACTATCGAGGTCACTGTTCTTCACACTTCGTAATTGGCTAACTTTCACAATATAACATGGTGCCTTTAAACAAACACACTCCATATGATGAAACACTTATCGTTTCCTACATGAAACCTAGTAGTAATAAGTGTAGACAATAAACATGGTCCGTTAGACTGAGTGGTTTTTAAATCAACTAGTTTGGTAATGATGAGTAGTGAGAAGTTGGAGGAAATACATTCGACAAGCGCTAAGATAAGAAGCTATAAGACCTTCAGCGAAATCGTATAAATAGTGATCAATATGTCAGCAAAATGGACTGCTAAGTATCAACTGTAAAAATCATAGTCGTTCAATTATAATATATTACTTAAAACAGTATATTCCTAAAAAATATAAAGCTTAAGTATTTCACACTAGTTGCTTTTTAGCATGGAGAAATGAAAACGACCATTATTTAAACTAAAGACTTAAGATTACATAAAGTCTTCTAAAAGTTATTATTAATTAACAAAAAATCTTCTACCACATTTGTTTAGTGAGAGAAAAAAAGGTGTAGGAGATTAGAAGCATACTAGTCTAACAAGATGGTTCACATACATAATTATTCTTTAAGCAATACGTGAAGAGGTTCAATTGAACCTAGATTAGGACCAACCAATGAAAAAGCAGCATGATTACTCGTCACAATTTTATTTATGGCCTATAAATTGTGAAAAGCAAGGAAAGAAAACCAAGTTAAAAAAGTATCTTAGAATTAAAAACAATACAAAACTTTGCGTTGCCAAATAAATAATCTAAATAAAGATCATTTTATGTTAACCATAGAGAAAATACAATGAAAACTTAATTCAACGATCTAATTAAAACAATAAATACTAATCACCAGAACCATGACTTACAATTTTAAGTATTTAAACTTTAACCAATAAGTCAATAATTTGATCGTCGTTCCCCTAACTACCACTTAAGCACTGAAGTGGTATATATACTGAACTATCGAATTATAAATATGATGCAAAGCTCAATACTAAGCTGTGGTAAGCTAGTACTAAAAGCACAATTGATATATGTGACTCAGTGGCTAAATATGAGTCATTACAAGATTACATCTATTAAATGGCACTCAACAGGTAAGACCACTGAGATTTTAAGGAAGCTTCTAAGCTTGAATGAACTAAAATAAGCTTTCTACGATTATTATTCAAGACGTGATTAGTTCATTATAGGTGACCACGAATAAAAAGTGTTGCATCAGGATCGGCTTGCGTTGGTGCCGAAATTAATAACAGGCAACGAAGTAATAGAGTGTGGTTTACCGGTTTACTTATCTTAGGAATCTCATCAGTCATGACAGAGTGGTATAAGGTGAAATCTCGGCTCGTATGCAGAAGGTTCGATTGGCTTTTCCCAATCTGCGTCAATTGTGGCGTAGGTAGGAACATGAATCTACTAGCCAAAGGACGCGTTTATTGAGCAGTAATCCGATTCGTTTTACTTTATAGATGTCAAACTTGGCCATTAAGGACAGAGGATATTCATAAGCTTCGAGTATCTGGTCATGAATACCTTCAAAGCATTGCTCGTGTTATCTGGGAATAATGAGTATGCGATACGTGGGTTAGGAATAGAGCACTAGGTAAACGAATTGATGAATCTTCACTAGCTGAGGTGGTCAGGATATGTGTTACGTATATTCAACCACTACCTACCTCGACGGGCAATACTGTCTAGTATAGTAGGCTGGAAAACAGCTAGGGGAGGCCGAACCAAAACATGACACCATTTTATGAAGTCTCTGACAATTAGGCTGAGCCATATTAATAGATGAAGACTACCTAATTGGGGTCAGCATAATGATTGTAACTCTTCTTTGTTTTTATTATTATTATCCTTGAAGTAACTTTTACTTCTACTAAGTGATGTTAATCTTGCTGTGCTTTAAAGGTATGGCAACTTGGACCGATGCACACATGTGTCAAGTACTATGTTGATCATACATAATACATACATACACACAAACACATACATACATATTACATCACATTAACAGGTACAATATGTTATGTTATCAAATGCTAAAACATACTTGGTACAGATGATAATGATCCTTTTAATTAGTTTTCAGTGTGAAAACCAATTTTACTTATTTTATTTTAAGCAATAATATCATGTTACCATCATACCATAATACCGTAGCATAATACTGTCATATACAATAGGCAAAATTTTAAGTATTACTTGAAATAAAAGGACAAATACTCCAATGGAAAAATTGCAACTTTCAGATAAAGCCACTTACATCATTAAAAGATTTTAAGTCAGTTTTGTTCACACTAGCAACTACTTCAATCGGCTTTACAGATTGGTTGGTTGGTGAAAGTAAATTAGTCGAAATATCCACAAGTGAATGGAATGGATTTTCATATCGGAACATTAGGTCAGCTCTCAGAATTTGTCTAAACACAAGGAAAACATTATAATAACAAATCACTAGTACAATAAAAATATCTAGTGTTAACATAAACACAAAATTATGGTCGTAATGCCGTTGTAAAAGCGTGTAAAATGGACTACCTTAGTTTGATAACCTAGAGTAGGATCACAATCTCTGCATCAAATAGCTGAAATCTGGATGTTTAAACTATGATGAATAAGCTTTCCTAATGTAACACTTATAAACTGCAGATGCTTTCATGATACGTGGTATTTATGCTTTCGACGTACAAAACAGAAATGCAGCTGTAATCAACGACTAGAAATCGGTAACAAGGTTGATCTAAAGGAATGATGAGCACTTAATTATTACTTATAATTTTACAAAATAAGCAATAACGTTAGATGAAGTTGCAAAAATTTGTGAATGTGAAGCTAAACATACTGCCTCTTACGTACAGCACAGAGTACTCACTTAAAACTGTAGTGTTAAAACAAACTTACTTTGCTTGTTTGAGATTCTCCTCGGTGAAATTTGCTGATCGTAAAACTGAAATGATACGCTTTATCCTAGAACCAACTGTTTTAGGACAAGATCCAGCTACAGCAATCCCAAAGAGACCATGATCGCTATATACCTTATGGAAAGCTACAGCTTCAGTATCAATGTCTCCTTCTATAGCGGTACGGGCTAACAAGGATTTTGAAGCATTCCCACCATGGTGTATGCGATTGGATGACCCATTCAGTGCACAGACGATCAGATCACAAACAGGCCAGAACCCACGGGAGGGCCACGCTAAATAAGCGTACACTGTGGACGCAGCAATTAGATCACGACGTATCTCGCCTGAAATGATAGTCAGAGTGACAAAAGGTCATTGCTAGAATGAAACTCTTAAACCAATTATTATGGCAGAGATGCCAGCAATAAATAAGCAACAACATATAAGACAACCAAGATTACATAATTACCTTAAGTGAGGTAACGTTTAATTATTTTTATTATTTTATTGGGCACTTATTACCAACAGCAAAAGATTTAAGAATTTTACAATAAAGCCTAGTATGCAACAAAAAGCTTTTAACTCGAATCCAGACATGCAACGCTTAGTACGTTTAACTCTGAAATGAAGGCAATCATTAGTAAACTGTCACCATTCCTATTCAACTTCGTTTTATAGACACGCAGGTGGTTTTGCTAATTGGTGACTCGTTTCTTGCAAGAAAAAAACTAAAGTCGACTGGAAATACACAAATAGCACATTTCTTAATAAACGAAGACGATGAGGTGCATAGTATTTTGAACAATGTGGATGAAAATCCGACGCTCTTTGGTAAACAACATGTACAAACTGGTTTGAAGTGACAGCTAATCCAACAGGGAAGCATTGTTAATGTTGACCGCTCATTGGATGATAACTAGTGAAAATTCTTAAGCACACAAAATGCCAGTTTGTCGTTTGACAGCCTACATTATTCTTGGGATGTAAAATATTCAGGTATCTTCAAAAACCAAAATGCTGAGCTATTTTGTTACACAATACAAACATCGGTTACAATTGATGTTTCCGAAATATTACTTTTGCGAAGTAGAAGTGATTTATAGCAAACTGAATAGTTTGTCAATAGTTAACTAGATATTTTTCAGCTAGTGATCATAGATAAACTGTTGAACTAACCTAAATAGGTGAAGTGCACGAAACGGTTAATTATGTAGACTTAATAATTGCTTATCCAGTTGAACAAGGAAAGTTAAGGCAATGCAAGTATCAATGAACGACAGAGGCACTTAAATGAAGTTGTGAATCTGCATTGGCTGATACCAATCGGATGTGCGTTGAACTATAAACTTACCAGTTGATCTCAACGAAGTAACTAAAGTATATGACTGGGAGTTTAAAGAGTTTCTAATAAGTAGCGATTGTGTGAACGTATTTTCTTTCTCCTTAAAAAACGCACAGCAGATTAACCACATCGTTATGCACTTTCCGCTAATATTTTTATTATTTATCACAATTTTGTTGGGCTTTTGCACTGTGATAATGCAAACAGAAGCACTTAATTGAACTCAATGCTGTGTCTATCTGATTATGACATTCAAAGGTTATCGGAAGAGCATAACATAAGAAAGAGTTAGAGAAAACCTTAAAACACCTGCGATGAATAATCACCTTAGCTAATCAGATTCAACTTTGAAAATTTGAGTGCACGAATGAGCCAATCAACCTCGTGAATTTATAGCCAGTTATAAACAATCAGGAGACAGTAACCGAAAATAAACTTTTATGGGCAAAAGAGATAACAAGTTTTTCATGGTAAATGTAAATATTCAAGCTTTATTCAGGCTATCCAATCCGAAAATTAGAAAATAATAACATCGTAACCCTTGAATGTAGTCAATATAACAACCATATTCCAAAGCCTTCCAAATGGGCACGATAGTCCTTTACGTATCCCTAGGTTACTTTCAGTTAGGGTTATACGACGACTAAACTTAGGGATAGGTTTAAGTTAGATTAACGATTGGCTTGTGTTAAGGTCTTTGGCTTCCGATTACATATGGATTTTTTAGATCACAAATGATTGGCTACAATGGTTAGTCTTAGCGGGTAGTTTTAAAAAGCTATCAAGCCCGTTCCTATACTATGCTGTAGCCTCCTGTTCTGGTGCTTTACGGGAACCCAATAATGACAAAAGAATGTGTAGAAAACACATGCTATTACATTACAATAATAACACGTCATTAAAGTAATATACTGCATAACATACAAAGGCAAGTATTTTAATCGGACGATCACACAACCAAGTGTACCAGGTTACTAATTAATTTATGAAACGAAAACACGTAGTGTGATGTTCCGTAACTCAAACAAAAATAGAGAGGTCTTACCTCCAACAAAGCCATGATTATCCGAACTAGCCTCTAGATGTGGAGGATTAAGGTTAATACTACTTTTCACCTGTTTCAATATATCAATTCCATCTACATCAGCGCGCGAATGAACAATGCCCAAAACACATTTCTCCCCGACAAAAGCACGTGAATGATATTCGTTTATTTGATCGATTAAATGAGATCCGATGCGATCAACTGGTGAAATTAATGAATATCCTAAACCACATCCTGAGTCGCTAGTACCAAAAGCCGCTTCATGTAACAATTCCATACCCACTTAAAGATGAGAAGAAAAAAGCGAAAAATGATACGATAAATTAACTTCTGAGAGAATTTTTTAGAACAATTAGTCGTCTTAATAAATTTAGATGATGCATTCAGATGAAGCTTATCAAAATTATGTGATATTAGTGTAATGTATTTCAAGCTATCTGATCACTAACATGCTAAGACATTTTATGAGATAAAGGTAAAGATAATAAGAAAAACATGAATCACGCCACCCTGGGTAATAAAGTCGAATCAGTTATTGCTATGGATTTTGTGTAATTTATCACATACTGCTGATCAACATTTTCTTCTTAACAATATAAATCTATCCTATTAAAACTTGCTAAGACCATTATAATTTGGAAGATTAAAACCTGGAATTCTGCCTGTAGCTCTTCTGGGGTTACTGTCCGTCCCAAGCACTGATAAAGGAGGAGGGTTGGGCATTAGACTAGCATTCCCATCCCGGAAAACACAAGCTTCCTAAAAAATACGCTAACCAGATTAAACAAACTAAACTATTTAAACTCTGCCCCGGGAATGGAAGAAATTATTATGACGTCTCATGGTGGAAGCCGAGATTCTTCGGAAGTCATGAGGCCGATACCAATTCTAACAACCAGAACAAACATTCTTATAGGTACATGGAATGTTCGAACAATGTGGCAGAGCTAGAAGACCAATCAAATAGCTGCAGAAATGAAGAGATACAACTTGACAGTGCTCAGAATCAGCAAAACCCAATGGACTCAAGATGAAAAGAAAACATTGGCTACGCAAGAGATGCCACTATACTCCGGCCACAAAGAGGAAAATGCCCCACACACCCAAGGAGTCGCTCTGATGCTGTCCAAAGAAGCACGTAATGCAATTGTAGGATGGGAACCACATGGACCCAGGATCATCGAAACATATTTCAAAACAATCAAGAAGGGGATTATAATAAATATTATCCAATGATATGCACCCACCAACGACGAGGACAAAGATCAGTTTTATAATAGGCTGCAGTCAATTATAGCGAAGTGTCTAGAAAAGGATCTGATAATCCTGATCGGAAACCTAAACGCCAAAGTCGGAATGGATAACACCGGTTACGAAGATATCATGGGACAACAGGGACTAGGAGAAAGAAATGAGAATGGTGAAAGATTTACAAATCTATGCGCTTTCAACAGAATGGTTATAGGTGGTACAATATTCCCCCCACAAACGCATACACAGGGCTACATGTGTTTCACTGGATTATACTACAGAGAGTCAAGTCGATCATATATGCATCAATAAAAAATTCAGAAGACCAACCGAAGATGTGAGAAACAGGAGAGGAGCTGACATAGCTTCAGATCACCACCTAGTGGTTGCCAAAATGAAACTTAAGCTAAAGAAGCAATGGATAACTGGAGTAACAGCATTACAACGGTTCAATGCAGCCTCTCTTCGAGATACTGGCAAACTCAACGAATTCAAAATAACTCTCAACAACAGGTTTCAAGCCTTACAAAATCTGCTGAAAGAAGAAGGAAACACTATGGAGGACAACTTGGAACAAATCAAAGGAGCACTAACTTCAACGTGTTAGGAGGTTCTGGGTCGCAAAAGCACCATTATAAGGAATGGATCTTCATTGAGACCCTGAGAAAAATTCAACAAAGGAGGAACAAGAGGGCAGAAATTAACAACAACCAAACTAGAGCAGAGAAAATCAACGCACGAAGTGAATTTACAGAAGCAAATAAGCAAGTATAAAAGAGCATTAGAGCCGACAAACGGAACTATATCGAAGGCCTTGCAACGACAGCAGAAAAAGCTGCAAGAGAAGGAAATGTGAAACAGCTATACGACACAACGAAGAAACTGGCAGGCAAATATAGTAAACCAGAGCGACCGATCAGGAACAAAGAAGGTGAGCCAATCATCGAGATTCAAGAACAAAGAGACAGATGGGTAAAACACTATAAAATGTTCTTGAATAGACCAGCTCTACTGAACCCACCGGACATCGAAGCAGCATCTACGGACCTCCCGATAGATGTCAACCCACCAACGATGGAATAAATCGAGATAGCCATCAGACAGATCAAAGGTGGGAAACCAGCAGGACCTGACAATATACCAGCCAAAGCACTCAAGTCAGATATAGACATAACGGCGAGGATGCTCCACGTTTTATTCAAAAGGATCTGGAAGGAAGAACAGGTGCCGGCAGACTGGAAAGAAGGACACCTCATCAAGATACCAAAGAAAGGAGATTTGAGCAAATGTGAGAACTACAGAGGGATCACACTATTGTCAGTACCAGAGAAAGTCTTCAACAGAGTGTTGTTTAACAGAATGAAAGACTCAGTGAATGCTCAACTTCGAGATCAACATGCCAGTTTCCGTAAGAATCGGTCGTGCACAGACCAAATCGCAACACTACGGATCATCGTCGAACAATCAGTTGAATGGAACTCGTCACTGTACATCAACTTCATTGACTATGAGAAAGCGTTCGACAGCGTAGACAGGAGATCGCTATGGAAACTTCTTAGACACCACGGTGTACTAGAGAAACTCGTCAACATCATACGGAGTTATTACGACGGACTACAGTGCAAGACTATGCATGGAGTACAGCTGACAGATGCATTCCCAGTGAGAACCGGTGTCAGACAAGGCTGCCTACCCTCGCCTCTTCTCTTCCTTCTAGTAGTTGACTGGATCATGAAGACCTCCACATATGAGGGGATGCACGGAATTCAATGGACAAGTAGGATGTGACTCGATGATCTGGACTTTGCGGATGATCTAGCTCTTTTAACTTATACACACCAACAAATGCAAGTTAAGACAACCAGCGTAGCAGCAACCTCAGCATCAGTAGGCCTGAACATACATAAGGAGAAGAGTAAGACCCTCAAATACAACACCGAGAGCACCAACCCAACTGAACCAGGTGGAGAAACTCTGGAATAAGTGGATACTGTCAAGTACCTGAGAAGCATCATGGACGAGCTAGGAGGATCCGATGCAGATGTAAAGGAAAGGATTGGCAAAAAAGAGCAGTATTCCTACAGTTGAAGAACATATGGGACTCAAAACAAATGTCTACCAACCTCACAGTCAGACTTTTCAATTCGAACGTCAAGACAGTTCTTCTGCATGAAGCTGAAACGTGGAGAACTACTGCAGACATCCTCAGGAGGGTATAGGTATTTCTAAACAACTGTCTACACAAGATACTGAATGTCCGTTGGCCGAAAACCATCAACAACAGCCTACTATGGGAGAGAACAAACCAACTTCCAGTCAATGAGGAAATCAGGAAACGACGTTGGAAATGGATAGGACATACATTGCGGAAATCATCAGACTGCATCACAAGACAAGCATTAACTTGAAATCCTGTTGGAAAACGGAAAAGAGGAAGGCCTGAGAACATACTGCGTAGAGAATTGAAACCACACATTAAAATGATTAACAACAACAGGAAACAACTAAAAAGGATTGTTCAGGAAAGAGTTCAATGGAAAATACTGGTGAGCGGCCTATGCATCTCTGTGAAGGGTAACGGGCGTAGGTTAATAAGTAAGTATTTTGTAAACAGTCGCCTAGAGGATGGAGTGACTGAATTTGTGAAGAAAGTAACTGAATTTATCTTTCCAAGCTGAGGTAACTCATAGTTCCATTAAGCAACGGCGTCAGCACCGATAGCTTCATCATCCACGTTATGGTATTTTACAATCATGAAATATGAAGTTAAATGTACTCCACCTATAGATAAAATGAAATGTATATTTATTATTTACAGTTAGTTGGGTGTTGGATACACTCTTACATTTTTGTAGGCGCATGACTTCAAGAACTGCAATCAGGTGGCTTTGTAAGTAAAATATAAATGTAATTTGTTTTTCTTTTTTTAAATCCGTACGTTATCCGGAAACTTTACAAGTTTCGTTCGTGATTTTCATCACACTCAGGCATATCGATCAGAAAAGACTGAAAGACAAAGAATATTGGACAGTTTCGATGAAACAGCTGGAAAGGATTGCTGAGGACAGAGTTCAGTGAAGAATACTGGTGAGCGGCCTATCATCCTCTGTGAGGGGTGACGGACGTAAGTAAGTGATTAAGACCTGACCTTTGCATTTAAAAAAAATCAGTAGTTAACGTTTAATTGCCCTGGTAACATTAGATTGATGACCCAGTTTCCTTTTCCAACTATTGATAACAGGAAGTCAATTCACTATCTAAACAATATAATCTTATCTATTAAAGATTTTATTTAACACAAACAATACTTTTTTCGATTGTCTAAAGTCAATAGCATGTATGTAGCTGATGAGAGTGTAACGAAATACATCGAATTTAAAGTATTCTGCAAATATTGCTATTTTTATATTATTCGAAAGAAATCTTTGCTCATCGGATTACGGTATATGACAGGTAAGAAATTAAAATCAACTTACATCCACTTAAATTTCGCCGGTTTAGAGTATCAACATCTTTTCTCATTAACTTGTAGACAATATCGTTTAGTTCCCAAGAATAGTAACACGAAGCTGATGCCATAGAGCACAAGAGGTAACCCGCACGGACAGCGAAATTCGGTGCGACATCTACTGTGTAGATCATATGTTCACGGGTTGTAGTGCATCTGAAAACAAGACAGAATCAATATTAAATAAAGGGGGTAAACACTACTGGATAGAATAATCGCTCAGTTGTTTTAAATCTGATATTTATTCAAGCGCATGAAGTAATACGAATTGAGAGTATCTACCCACGATCTCAAACTTATCATTGATAACTAAATAATCAATATCATAAATTTCAATTATTTCTAGTTCTTTGGCCTATCGAATGGGAAAAAATTGCTGCTTACGCGTTTCAGGTAAACGTCTGAAATGTACAGGACACAGGAATTAGAAACTAGATTAAAAAGGTCCAACTTAATAAAGACATCATGCAAAAATTCCGTTACTTCTTAAAAATGATCAAATATTGGACAGAAATATATTACCCTTGAGATTTCTGGGGGCATGTTATAATCTATTTCACGGATCAATTGAGTTCACTTCAAAGCTACCCACACTGGCAAGAGTAAAATAGCTAGTATCAATGTCCTACTACCATGAATGGATAAGTTACCACAGCGTAATCGAAAGCTACTTGAATCACTCCGTAAATAGCTTCACTTATCATTTCAGTTGCTTGTTTAAAATGTCACTAATTCTTTTTTATACTTTCATTCTTGAATGACGTTTTTAAACAGCCATTGTCTAGCATAAATACATTTTTATTTATTTTGTCATATTTTATCACAATAGTTTTAGGCATCTCACACTGGACTGTGGACCAAGTGAAAGGAAGTTTTTGGTCAGTTTGCACGGAACTTTTGCCAACTGCAAATTTACGATCTCATGTTACTCTATTTGTCCAAATTCATGTTTCTGTGACGAAATGAATATATATCTGCGTGAAGACAGCTATCTTAATTTGAAAATAACATTGTTGTAGTTGTCAACTTCATGACCACGATCCAAACCTACTCACCTCTATCACCTACTTAGATCCGGGCAACCGGGTAGCATCACCAGACCGCACATAAAGTGTGGCTTAAAACCGAGTACACGAACCTGCATGGTAAAAGTTACATGTTCACATACGTGACAATGAGTACATAAGTGGCCAGAGTATAGTATAAAAACTAGCCCCAGAAATCTCTAAAATGTTCGCGATAAATAATCAATTTATCTCGTTTGTTGGCACCATTAGGTTAGTAGTGATGAGGTTCGATGCAGGGTATTGATGAGAGATAGTAAACCAGTTGATGCGGTAGTGAATCTTCATCAACTGAGGTGGCTAGAACATGTGCCACGTATGTACAGCCACTGTTTATTCCGACAGAGTACTGAATAATGTTGGAAAAAGATGAAAGAAAGCTGGGGGTGGCCAAACGGAAAAAAGGTATTATTCCAGGAAGCCACTGGATGTTGGTCTGAGTAGTGTTCTTGGATGCCCACAACTTAGGACCTCCACGTTCGTCGTGAGCAATCGTTAGACTATAGGTGACATGGTTCAGAATCAGTCACAATGGTTCAAGCATACTCTGTGTTTCACCTTAAATTGTAAGCTTATGGTTATTCAGCACATTTTTTTCACAAACTAATACCCACTCTCCGTACTGAATTCCATATATCCACACGTTTTCTTTACTATGACTGATGCAACTACTACTTCCACTGATTTTGTATTCACCTTGTTGTGCTAATGAGGTGCGGTAACGTGAACTGATGTAGATATGTGCCTGGTACTACGTTGTACATAACTGATTGACCGAATCAGTTCTAATTTTCGAAACTCAAGTAAGGAAATAACCTAATAAGCATTACAAATTCATAACCAGTTCTGTCCAATCAGAAAATAAACTGTAAATATCTTATCGGTAAAAGGATAATGTGAGAAGAAATGCTTAGACTTTCTATGATTAATGCTATTATTCGAGTTTTCTATTGGCTTTTCTGTGTGCAGATCGAGAAAATGACATCACCCTATTCATGTAGCTACATAACGCCCGTATCTTAGGACCTATTGTAGAGACGTAAATAATCTGTTGTGTCGTTTCTAATTAGGACTCGTTAGGTTAGACCTTAGTTTAGGCTAAGGGGCTTCAGTCTAGGAAAAGAGTTGGCTTGTGTTATGCATCGCTTGTTTAACAAGAACCTAGTATTTGATACGTTTAGCACCATAAATTTTACTTTGTGATGTAGGAAATTAATTCTTCTTAATAACTGTATACTTTCTGAGGGCTAAAAGTGGACATTACAATGAATGATTTATGAGGGGCGTCGGGTTTTCCAGATTGCCACTGAATATAGTAGTAATTCTTAGTGGGTAATTAAAGAATCACTCAAGCTCCCTCTTGTAATGCACTGTAAACTCAAGCAGCTTTTGAGTGAACCTCGTCTTTCCTGTTTTATCAATAACCAGGTAAAACGTTAATATCCCCAGTGTAATGCTATTTCTGTAGTCTTATAGCCAAGTGTTGATTATAGAGCAGAGACCGATACATTTTAGTCGGAATCGAGTGTTTACAGGCAAAATGCACTAAACGTTAGTCCAATAAGCATACGTGCAGATGCCCAATCTATCCAGTTATATTTCACATGGTCAGTTAACAAAGGTAAAGTCGTATCGCAAGCTGATTACTGACGCCAACCTATGCAAAGTGCAGTCCACAGTAGTTTTATGCTTTAACATCTAGCTTCTTTCTACAAAATAAACATATCATGTAATATTACTTTAATAAACCCAAACTAATCACCATCGTTGTTAGATATGATTGTTTATATGATCTTTTATGAGAAGTAAACGAATATGAATATATTTGCGGTGAGATGCATTTGAAACTTATAATCAAATTTATCGGTGGAGAAAGAACCCTTCAACTTGTGTTAATTACACACTATTGCAAACTCAGTCTCGCAAACTGACATAAGTCACTAATTAGAATAAATAAAAACTATTGTCCTATAAGTGACATACTGTACACGCGCACCCATCTGTTGCAGATGTCTTGTCAAATTAACACTAGTTAATTCAGGAGTGGAAATTCCAAATGAGCGACGCATTAAATGACTGATTCCACGGTTTTTCGAGGATTCACATCGTGGACCGGATTTTACGACTAGTGCAACTCGTGCACATCCAAGGCCAAGTGATGGCTGAGGTAAACTGACAAGCTGAAAATGTTTTTACAAAAAAAACAAAGTAAAACTTTTTATATCATCTTAAGAAACTGTTCTTGTGATAAAAATGTGATGCTACTTAAAAAACAATGTAATAAAATAAGCGTCATCAGGCAGAATTAAGAGGTGCTAAAGGACAATTTAGACCGAAGTAACAGTGGATAAATACCTAAAAATCAGGTAAATTTATATACTGCTGTACAGACTTATCTGTTCATACTAACGCGATTTTTATAACATCCTATTCAATTATAAAGGATGTAGCTTGGAGATGTTTGTGCACATACCCTTCAAGAAGCCATCAAGTTTACCGAACTCTCTTTCTTAACATGCAAGTCTATACGACGAAGACCCTAGTATCAAGAAGCAGCAATTGTTGATGTGCAGTAAATCTAGCAGTATTACACTATTTAAAAGAGAGCGAAGACGTTAGTATCTGCAACCTAGAAAAAAAACCAATCTGCCCTTCGCGAACTAATCTTTCACAGGTTTTGTACAATTTGCAGAATATTATGGCAGTTGTTTTGGATTGATCACAAAAAGACTAATACCTCAACTGTTAATGCGTAGTTCACAAGGACCCTTTTCAAAGATGAGAGCAACAATTGCTTCAATTCAAGATGATAAGCCATTTTTCATTGGTAAACAACCAAATCAACTTCCCGACAAGAAGTTCGTCGGGTTTCTAAAGACGAGCCGTGAGTAGACCTTTACATGTAATAAATGACTTAATCGCCTTAGTTGATGTCTGTAGAATTACCAACCAGAGCACTTAGTAATTTTAATTTGTATCATCAGAATACACGGTAACAGGAACCAGCTCTGAGACATATTGTATTCAGAGCGTGCTGCATATGAAACCTTAAATCCCCACTGAAATCATTTGGAAAACTAAATTTTACCAGCTTAAACGTGAGATTGAAGTCACTAAGTGGACAAGTGAATTTATTGACAGATTAATCTCCGGAAAGCCATAAGAAGTATCATTTCGAATGAAACCTATGGCAAGCTTATATAAAAATAAAGAAGGGATATTCATTAAAGATGCTCACTATTTTTCCTTTTATCCCATTTCATCAGAGTATCAAGAACAACTTTTGTCCTGGTTCTCAGGAACTAGTTTCCAACTAATAAATTTACTCACCGACTTAAGATATGTATATGAAACAGTCACTGTTTTATGAAAACGCTGACAATCCAGCCATTTGATAGCACTGAGGCAGTAGGGTAGCTAAGGGGGCAAACCACTCCATTTATCTAGGAAGGCTGATCGGCCAAGATGAGGTGATCAGGCAAAATCTGGGCACTATCTATGGCATCAGAAAGAAGTCTATCTGTCACCCTAAAAAACAAGTACGCTACACAGAAACATCAGCTATTTTAGTATACAGGTGTACAATGGTTTTAAAAGTAGGTGTTTCTAGGCTATTACAATTTTACTATATTTTAGAAACATTGGTCATGTTTGTTTGAACTATCTAGTAAACAAAACTGAAGTTAGACGCAGGCTACTGAGTGAAGATGGCAAATCTTTTAATAGATTTATGTATCTACATTAACTGAACTGTTAAGACGTGTATTATGTATGCCTATCGCGATGACTAGTGTACGAAAGAATATCACAGATATCCAAGACAGGAACAACTATCAGTGGATGGAACCCTTGACTGTAGGCTTGAGACATGTTAGTAGCTGCAGACCACCTAATGGCGGTCTGAGCAATTTTTGTGACCAGTAGCTGAAGATGTACAACATGGCTTAGTTAGTCTCAGGTTCATTCAGGAGCTGTAAAACTACTTCATACCTTAGTACAAATTTTTAATCCATAATTTCCGTGTAATCTGTTTTTGTGCCTACAGATAGCTCTACATTAGACATGCTACATTTGAGAAACTTTGATTTTGATGTCAATTACTTCTGTAAAGAAGTGGTCAGGTTGTCGGGCGAAGCATTAGGAAGCATTCGGTTACCAACAGAGTAGATAATCGATGCTGTCTTATCATAAACGGTCCCAAGTCTTTAAAGAACTTTTTAACTGGATCCTGATAAATTATTACATAAACACTGACGTCACTACCACCTTACAATTATTGTATTTATCTTCCTGTGTTGAATTGAAGCAACTTAGACTAATACTAAGTTCTACGTTCCATGATTGACTAACTGTTAAGAGCAGCCACTTCGTGGTCAAGTGTGTTTACACAACTATTCAAGGCTACACACTGTCAGTCTTCAAGAGAACTGTCATCTGTATGTCCCAAGTGGTTTGATGAGACTGCTGATAAGAGATAAAAGTGTAGCTCATAGGAGGGCATCTACAAGAAAGCTAGATAGTGGCTGCAGCGAACATCGTTTGGGACTAATTTATGTAGCTGAGCTAAGGTGATTTTTGAAATGCTCCTGAAAAGTTTCAGTCTAAATTTGTAAACCAAAAAAAAGACAGAAACAGAAAATGGATTCTTTCCAGAATTCGAGTCAGATTACAAAGAATACAAAGACTCATTATATGATTCATCTTCCCTAAAAAAATAAAGATTTGTCCTAACACCTTTACTAAATCTTAACCGAAATTGCAGCTGTAGATACATTCCTCCCGCTAATATTATCACTATGTCAGGTTTCAGCTTCCGAATTTCGTATGTCCGGTACCTTCAAAAGACTGGCCCATTTCTCGTTAGTTCAGCTGCATAAGCCAACTTTGCCAGCCAAAAGTTTTTATTTTTGCGGAAACATACCTTTATCCCTTCTGCACTTTGAGTGATTAAAACATCATTTCGTTGTGCAGCCAGGCCGGAGGCTGCAGCGTTGTAAACGCCACGTCTCAGCACGCATATAGCAGATAACCCTGGACACTGCAAGGAAAAACCATTTCGTCATTACATAAACCAGATTACACAGGACATTTTGTAGAGTGGTAGATTCATTGTTACAATCAGGTATCCCGTCAGTATTAGGAGAAGCGACCTTGATAGATGAAATCCAATATCCAATAACTAATATCGTAACAAGCGAGAATTGTACTCGACATTTTCTAGGCGCTTGAGTTTTAATTTTACCGTGTAAGACTTACGCAACGCGCTTGGTCGCCAATTTAGATTTTTTACGTGAGTGATTCCAGATAATCTCACTGGGCTTTTGTTCAAGGTCATTTTGTTCCATTTCCCACCTTGTAGATCGCTTACCTATGGTCCCGAGATTGATTTCTCCAGTTGCTAATCGAATACGTACAAAAAAATGAATTCAACCCAGCTTGCATCTGGTTTGGTTTTAAAGTTGATAATATAAATGAGGAACTGAAGTATCTCAAAGGTAGAACTGTGCGATGCTTCTGATGCTGACTGACTACAAAGTAAGCGGGCCTTTTTCATCTCATTACAAAACTCTGTTGTCAGAAATTAGTCGCTTAGCAGAGGTAAGAGTGGCTTAGTGAATCTCATGGTAGCTGTCTAATGAAGCAGATGATCACATGGTATAGTGTCAAACACTTTGGTGATGTTTAGAAAAACTGCACGAACCAGTGTTTTCATCCCAATCAATGAAAGTTATTTATTACAGGATCCGCCTCGCCAAAAACTGTATTGTGCTTCATGTAATAAAATGATTATCTCAATGAGTCCTTGCATTTGAATGTTAATAATACTTTCTAAAACCTTGGAAAGTATCAGATGAGCATTGCCACAGGCCTATTACAGCCCCCCCCCCTCGTTGTGTTCGTGCTCATCCGTCGGTGGACAGAGCTATACTTCTGTTAGTTGTCAATCTCCATCAATGCTGAGGTATCAGCAAGTGGGATCTGATAAGTCCATCAACGCGCTGTCCAGTTTATGTAACCCACATACGCTAGCTGTACTCCACACAGGTTAAGTTGGCGCTACAGCCACTCCAACTGCTGCATATTATGTATGTGATGTTCATCTGGGAAGTTCAGGAACTTAATGCACGGACATGAATGTAGTTTCTTCCAAGCCCGGTGACTGTTTCCTTGTATTCTGTACTCAAAATACGCGTACCAGAACCACTGGTATGGTTTATTCATCATGAAACCGTAGTGCTTCTTTGGCAATATCATGTCACAAGTGTCGTGTGCCAAATTTTTACAGTAGCTGCACTCAAAAACAGCGTCTTTTCTGCTAAATTTATGCACGCACTACATTTATACTCGATTAGCTGGTGTTTATTCCTATTCAACTTCTCAGCTGTATTGTGCCTATGATGCTTACTCTAACATTGATATCGTTTTATCTCTTGTTCTCTGGAGCTGGAAGTGTTGCTAGAAATAGATTTGGGGACAGAGTGAAGAAAATAATACACGTCCCACTATTTTGTGACTTGTCTACGAACCCTGTAGTAAAACTTTAGTTGCATCCATCGGTGAGGGTATGAATTCTTGATCTGTTACATGTACTAACGTTTTCAACCTAGAATACCGCTCCTGTCTCTGTTACTTGTGAAATGCCTCTAACTATAATGCTGGATAAAAATAGTATCAGAACAGTGCATCAGAAAGCAGGCTAGTCTAACGAGCAGTCAAATACATGAAAAAGAAAATGTACTTTAGAATGATATGATCAATAAACTTCGAACTTCATCTTGATTACGCGGAAAACGACTGAAAATCGGATATTAATAATGGCTACTTGGGTGCTATCCTCTATCTTTTGATATGTTTTGAATGTTTCAGCAGGGATAGTTCCTTGGTTGTGATAGCTGAGTGTTATAATCTGAATATGATGGTGGTAGTTGACATGGATAGTTAAAGGTGCTCGGTCAAGAGTAACTACCAGAGAACGATATGATATACCTCTGAAAGCAACTTTCCCCCTCTTATTTTTCAGCCTAAGTGGACATCGCGATCTTATTTACGTTCTACTTACGATCAGATATATCTTCCTCCCCACTCATCACTACTGTCTGACTTCTGTCGTATGATTACGTGTTTCTCTAATTCTTAAAGCTACTATGGGTATACTATAAGCTTAGCTTGATCACAGACAGAGTACTCCAGAAGTTAGTAGAAGTTATTATTATTAATATTTCTTCCCTATTAAAATAATTTATTTATACACTCAAGTATTTTCCTTTTTGATCCACTCAATATTTCCCCCCATGTACAATTTCTTCCCCCAACATAATTATTACCAGTATTTTTTCGCTATTTACATTTCTTTCACCCATTTTAATGATATATTGTTAGTATTGTCATTAATTTTTTCACCTGTTGGTAAGTAAATACTCTCAGACACGAAGTTTTAACCGCAGTTTCAACCAGTTAAATAGTCCAAAGGGATATAGAATGGGTAATATTAAAGAAAAGAACAAGAAGAAGGAGGGAAAGAGTAGGTGGAGCTACAGTGAAAAAAATGTAAAGCATAGACGGCATGGAGTGGAAAGAAGGAAAGGATGATATTGTCCAGTGGATGCTAGTCTGGGTGCCTTGTAAGCTACCTGCTGCTCCGTTTGTGCGATGCAGTCTGTAGTGGATCATTTGGTTGTCTGACCTCTCTTAGGAGTAATCAATGGTGCAATGAGACACATCTGCTGAGAGTGAATTTGAAGCTTAGAAGACCGAAAATATTCTTTTCTAAACTTCCTTTGATATAACATCTCTTCGAAGAATGTAAAATGCGACATTTCAGGTCAAGTCTTCCAGGTTTTGGATATCAGTTTGCAGATCGTGCGCATCGGCATCATATCCAATGTGTCACCACGATTTTTCATTATCAGCATAGATGAGTATGGACAAGTTCGTATTCTCTAGGAGGTTGTTGCTATAGATAAGAAAGAAAAAGAAGCTATATATTGTGCCTCGTGGTACGATGTGTCTCCAGGTGGGCTGGATTCTGTTCATCTTAGAGCGAATTTGTCTCTCTAAATGATAACGTCTTCAATAACAATAGTGGGGTTCCGTGAATTTCCGAAGGTATATTGTTCATTGTAAGATTTCATGAATTCCAGTGTCGAACACTTTGGCAAAGTTAAGTCAAAGAGAGTGCACTGGTGTATTCTCATCCAAATTTTTTGTCCAGCCATTCCGTACCAGCATCTCATCGACGGATCAGGACCTTATTTCTCAGAACTTGTTCTGGGCTTCGTAGAACAAGTTATGCTACTTGATGTCTCTCTCATGTAGTCGTCCTGTAGTCTTTCTAGTACTTCGGATAGCATTAAGAGCGATCCAACTAATCTGTAACAAGCATGATCCTTAAGATTGCATATGTTCCGTTAATTAAGGTATAGATCAGAGGCTTTTGATAGATACTTTACTTACACCAGGTTCTGCTCACGGCGATTGAGAAACTTTCGGCCCCTCCTCTGACCCGTGATCTTATGGCTGGTTAATGTACTATTTACGGAGTGTATTGAAGGATAGCATTGAAAAAGACTTTCTCTACGGCAAACTTATGCTCGTCTGTAGATAAGTTGTTCTAATGAGACGGTCACAGGATGTTATTCAAGTGTGACTGTCTGGACACAGTAGCCTAGTGGTGAACGCGGTGGCGTTTGACACGAAGCGGACTGAGTTCGAATCCCAGTGTGAACATCAACACTGGGATGCAGGTACATCCAGCCGATGAGTCCCAAATAGGACGAAACGCGCGTCCTGGATTCCACTTGCCAGTCACAATCTAACTTAAATATAAGGTCACAGGATGTGCTGTAGGTACTTTCTCACCACGTGACAGTTGGTTCTGGCGTGACTTAAGTGAACGTTGTGGTTATTCTCAGTGACGTTTTGCTGGTTGTCATGCAGAATGGGATGGCAGTGTAGTCGCTACAGCCAGTGAACGTGGGAATTTGGATAATGTCGACGAAGAGCTCATTATCTGGTGTATCCCGCTCCACATGCCATTCAACCACATTCGTTTGATTGAATTGCGCAACTAATTGGAAGCGTAGTTTTTTAAAGTTTTGCCATCGACTGGGAAGTCGGGGGATCGGAGTGATGAAGTTATAGAAATGGGCTCAATGGTTTCTACCGTCACCTAAGCTAGCTCATTTGCATGGTTGTTTAGTCGGCCTAATTTCTATTGCATAATAAGTGGCGAGGTGCCATCGGTCGGTTTACGTTAAGTTACATTGCCTAATAACTCTGTTAGCCCGTCTTGTCCTAACTTTAGTAACCAGGATTCTTGATTAATACATAACTGTTTAGGGGTTAGGTTGTATTTAAGATGGTAATGGTAGGAAAAATTACGAACACACCAACACTTGCTGTGTTGAAACGAGTCCCATGACAAAGATTAATTAGTGTTTAGATAATTTTTTCATCTTTGTGAAACGAAATGACGGGTATTAGGCGTTTAACGTGGGTGATGTAACTTTATATAGGTTGAGGTACTTCAACGACCCTACAATACACCTGCACTAGAATCAGGGAGTTTGATTAGATACCGAACCCCATGAAATACTCACGCCCTGAAGGTTACCAGAAGATAGAAATGTACCTTCGAGTATTATCGATTTATATATACACTAAATAAAGACAGCAAAAGCTGGTTGAAAAACAATGATCAGTTATAATTTTAAGTACCCTTAACTATTACTAAGTATGTATGCTGAATAACTCATAGATCAAAATACTTATAGTAATTAGAGATAAGTTAATCCAAACATATTCCACTTTTATGGAGTGTCAGCAAATGATACAAATATTTATTTTGGGCAATAACTAACCGAAATAGAAATTATATGTAAACGTTTTACCGTTGGACCAAATAGATCATGAAAATACTTAAATACCGAATAGTAAAATTATCAGCTATCACCGTGAAAATGGAAAAATGTGCTGCGAAAACATATCGAGATGGATACCACAATAGCAGTTAGTCATTATTTTTTAGTGAAACTCTAAATAGCTCATGACATTATCGAAGTTGTATTATTTTTTGGAATAATAACTGCAGAGATAAAGGATATTTATAATTGTACTACAATCGATATTATATGATCAGTCTCTTTCACACGTCTGTTTTTAGTTACGTATGCAATTAGCTAACTACAGAAACTGTAATCTAATCATCTAGTGTAGTAGTGCTGTGCCTATGGCTGAGTCAAATGCATCTACAGCGATGCTGACGGATGCTGTAGTATTGTGATGTGCTAGCAAAACCGCATAGACTATTACTTATTTTGCTGCCATGAATGCTTTGTTTGTATGTGCTTCAATGGTGATTGTCATTTTATCTTTGTGAAATCGATCTCTTAGTGGTTTCATGAGAAGTACACAGGTACAAATCACCTGTAAAAGCTTGCTAGTCCATCGAAAGCTAGCAGCTGCCTAATGGTGGCTAGTTTTCGATACACCATTGTAGCCACCATCTTATGTTTTTGAGGATGCATGCCATGCGTTGAGCCACTGGGAATAACTGTGGAGGGCGACATGTAATATTTTTTAAGACTATATGTAATAGGGATGACCGAAGGCTGCTAAATGAATAAAATATTCCCAGGTCCATCATCCGTCATTGGCAATCCTCAATTTTTCGCTTGCAAATCGGCGTGTTTACGAAAATAAAGGTTGACCTGTAGTCGTGATCTGAAGTCAAACGTTTTTGGTTACACATGGTAATTCCGACGTTGTCTTATTCATATCTGGATACTTTTCAAGTGTCGGCTAAAAATAAAGGTTAATTTAATGTTAAAACGTAAAGGGCATAAGCTACAACCTGCAGTAGTGGTTCCACAAAGGCATAGCTTTGTGTTGCCGTCAACTAACCACTTTTACCATGGTCCACAAGAAAGTCCTGGTGGCTCAGTAGATTGATGCCTATGATAAGCATTTTTACATCAGTGATGGCGGAAATTCAGCTTATGTTTCTGTAAACTCACGTTCAAGCAGACATATCTTCTGCTATAGATGTTTTTTTCTTCCGCCTGTATGTCTATTGTAGCTTAGTATTGGCGGTTGGACACAGTTACAAGCACAACGCTAACCCCTGAGCAAGTGTCGGCGTAGTAGCGATCCGTCGTTAATACGTCGGTAATAAATAACAGGCGGCTAATTCCACCGACTACGGTTGACACTCACGTGTGCCTGCTGGATAATTCCTCGGCGTTTCAACATTCGCTTAAAGGCTAGGTAAACAACGTGATCCTTACACTTCTACGAAGATTTAGTCATGAGTGTTGTGGTGACAACACCAATGTGAGGTTTTCTATCGTCGAAATAACGATCTTATCCACGAAGGACCTCGTTGTCATGGATTGCCCGGTCCTAGTTGTTCTTGTAGGATGGGGAAAAAAGAGATAATAATACCCCCTTTCGTCACTTTGCTTTTGGTCACATGAGGCTTTTCTGTAACGGTAAAAACACTCATTGTGGCAAGTTCTATTAATCTCCAAAATTTGATCAGCGAATAAAGCTAGCTGTTGTGAAATATTATCCAAATTACTTTTACTTGTTGTGGCAAATTTGACAAGGAAATTTAGAGAAAGAGACCTTTATCAAAGTTCTTCGAGCAGTAACTTCTCATGCTTGACATTTTTGTCCTTGGACCGATACAAAACTCAGTGACGTGGAACAACTCATCACAACGTTGTCTGTCGGATAAGTTTTTGAGTTTTAAAATGAATTTTCTGAGCTGAACGCATGGTTCTGGGCAGTCGGCGTTGAAAAAGAAAGGTGTGACGTACCTGTCCAATTTACGTGGAGAAATCGGACTTGCGAATCTACCACGGTGTGGTGTGGACCAAAAACGAATGAGTTAAAGGTTAAGGGGCGTGAAAGTTTTAAATTCACTAAGCTTAGGCGTTTGATTAGTCACCACTAAGATACAAATATGTACGGACACAAAAGTACAATGAAAAATGTGGGGAAATCTAAGTGCTCAAAAAAACCTACAGATTTGATCGCACCCCAGTGAAGTATAATCCATGTAAGACCACGATACACATGACATATAACCAGAGTAGCTTCATAGAACTAAACCCATACTTTGGAAAAAAATAATTCAGAAGACAGGGACGGGTGGAGGAAAAGGTATATTTGATCGTTAGTAGAGTTTTAACGGAATAGCAGCATAAATGCTAGCTGACGAAAAGACAAATTACTTTACAAGTGGCATTGTGTCGTGATCTACTAGTAATACTTGACCCAGTGTCTTCAGCCAGTCGTGTCCACCAAAACAAACATGGTCGGTGTCAATGATGAGAGTCTATGCAACCATTTATTAAGAAAATTATTTACTACTGAAAGCTTCTCAACGTGACAATAAACGATACAAGTGGCGTGATAATTAATATTTATTAACAACCGCCATTTCTGGGCCATATATTTTCTATTATGAAAACATACAAGCCGATTTATTAACTGAGTTCATGTTGATAGCTTCATTAATGGTACTGATTTCGTTTCATGATTGTTTACTTGTAAGTATGCTATATGATAGTATTGAAAGATTTTGGGAATTAGCAAGGAAGTTGATTAGTCTTTATCGTGACAAGTAGACAGTGCTACCTTTGGTGACTGAGATAACAAACATTTCAAGATCAGCCCTCATCCAGTAATCATGCATTATCAATATTACAAAATGAGCATTGATAACATAACACTTTTTATAACTATATCATCGTGACAGTCATTGATAAGTTTAGTATTGAGGTAAGCAGCCTGTTATGAGCAAGTAGGACAATATATATCGACACCACAGTTAACTAATCATATCAGTGAAGTTACGTAACACTAGTATAAACGTATCATGTAACGGATGCTTAAGATTTTTTGACTTTGCTTTTACAAATGGTTGTGTTGCAAATAGCTATAAACGTGAGTAGACATAAAGTGTAGTGCTTATCGTAAATTATTTAAATTGTTTTGGTATTTGCCCAGTTAACCAGGCGTTCACGAAAAATATATATTAACGTAAATAAAAATGTAATCGACAGGTCGATTTATATTAAACACACATACTTACTTACTTGCGCCTGTTAGCTCTCTTGAAAAAGCATAGGCCGCTCACCAGTATTCTCCATTGAACTCTTTCCTGAACAATCCTTTTTAGTTGTTTCCTGTTGTTGTTAATCATTTTAATGTGTGGTTTCAATTCTCTACGCAGTATGTTCTCAGGCCTTCCTCTTTTCCGTTTTCCAACAGGATTTCAAGTTAATGCTTGTCTTGTGATGCAGTCTGATGATTTCCGCAATGTATGTCCTATCCATTTCCAACGTCGTTTCCTGATTTCCTCATTGACTGGAAGTTGGTTTGTTCTCTCCCATAGTAGGCTGTTGTTGATGGTTTTCGGCCAACGGACATTCAGTATCTTGTGTAGACAGTTGTTTAGAAATACCTATACCCTCCTGAGGATGTCTGCAGTAGTTCTCCACGTTTCAGCTTCATGCAGAAGAACTGTCTTGACGTTCGAATTGAAAAGTCTGACTGTGAGGTTGGTAGACATTTGTTTTGAGTCCCATATGTTCTTCAACTGTAGGAATACTGCTCTTTTTTGCCAATCCTTTCCTTTACATCTGCATCGGATCCTCCTAGCTCGTCCATGATGCTTCTCAGGTACTTGACAGTATCCACTTATTCCAGAGTTTCTCCACCTGGTTCAGTTGGGTTGGTGCTCCCTGTGTTGTATTTGAGGGTCTTACTCTTCTCCTTATGTATGTTCAGGCCTACTGATGCTGAGGTTGCTGCTACGCTGGTTGTCTTAACTTGCATTTGTTGGTGTGTATAAGTTAAAAGAGCTAGATCATCCGCAAAGTCCAGATCATCGAGTCACATCCTACTTGTCCATTGAATTCCGTGCATCCCCTCATATGTGGAGGTCTTCATGATCCAGTCAACTACTAGAAGGAAGAGAAGAGGCGAGGGTAGGCAGCCTTGTCTGACACCGGTTCTCACTGGGAATGCATCTGTCAGCTGTACTCCATGCATAGTCTTGCACTGTAGTCCGTCGTAATAACTCCGTATGATGTTGACGAGTTTCTCTAGTACACCGTGGTGTCTAAGAAGTTTCCATAGCGATCTCCTGTCTACGCTGTCGAACGCTTTCTCATAGTCAATGAAGTTGATGTACAGTGACGAGTTCCATTCAACTGATTGTTCGACGATGATCCGTAGTGTTGCGATTTGGTCTGTGCACGACCGATTCTTACGGAAACTGGCATGTTGATCTCGAAGTTGAGCATTCACTGAGTCTTTCATTCTGTTAAACAACACTCTGTTGAAGACTTTCTCTGGTACTGACAATAGTGTGATCCCTCTGTAGTTCTCACATTTGCTCAAATCTCCTTTCTTTGGTATCTTGATGAGGTGTCCTTCTTTCCAGTCTGCCGGCACCTGTTCTTCCTTCCAGATCCTTTTGAATAAAACGTGGAGCATCCTCGCCGTTATGTCTATATCTGACTTGAGTGCTTCGGCTGGTATATTGTCAGGTCCTGCTGCTTTCCCACTTTTGATCTGTCTGATGGCTATCTTCGTTTCTTCCATCGTCGGTGGAATGTGACATCTATCGGGAGGTCCGTAGATGCTGCTTCGATGTCTGGTGGGTTCAGTGGAGCTGGTCTATTCAAGAACATTTTATAGTGTTTTACCCATCTGTCTCTTTGTTCTTGAATCTCGATGATTGGCTCACCTTCTTTGTTCCTGATCGGTCGCTCTGGTTTACTATATTTGCCTGCCAGTTTCTTCATTGTGTCGTATAGCTGTTTCACATTTCCTTCTCTTGCAGCTTTTTCTGCTGTCGTTGCAAGGCCTTCGATATAGTTCCGTTTGTCGGCTCTAATGCTCTTTTATACTTGCTTATTTGCTTCTGTAAATTCACTTCGTGCGTTGATTTTCTCTGCTCTAGTTTGGTTGTTGTTAATTTCTGCCCTCTTGTTCCTCCTTTGTTGAATTTTTCTCAGGGTCTCAATGAAGATCCATTCCTTATAATGGTGCTTTTGCGACCCAGAACCTCCTAACACGTTGAAGTTAGTGCTCCTTTGATTTGTTCCAAGTTGTCCTCCATAGTGTTTCCTTCTTCTTTCAGCAGATTTTGTAAGGCTTGAAACCTGTTGTTGAGAGTTATTTTGAATTCGTTGAGTTTGCCAGTATCTCGAAGAGAGGCTGCATTGAACCGTTGTAATGCTGTTACTCCAGTTATCCATTGCTTCTTTAGCTTAAGTTTCATTTTGGCAACCACTAGGTGGTGATCTGAAGCTATGTCAGCTCCTCTCCTGTTTCTCACATCTTCGGTTGGTCTTCTGAATTTTTTATTGATGCATATATGATCGACTTGACTCTCTGTAGTATAATCCAGTGAAACACATGTAGCCCTGTGTATGCGTTTGTGGGGGAATATTGTACCACCTATAACCATTCTGTTGAAAGCGCATAGATTTGTAAATCTTTCACCATTCTCATTTCTTTCTCCTAGTCCCTGTTGTCCCATGATATCTTCGTAACCGGTGTTATCCATTCCGACTTTGGCGTTTAGGTCCCCGATCAGGATTATCAGATCCTTTTCTAGACACTTCGCTATAATTGACTGCAGCCTATTATAAAACTGATCTTTGTCCTCGTCGTTGGTGGGTGCATATCATTGGATAATATTTATTATAATCCCCTTCTTGATTGTTTTGAAATATGTTTCGATGATCCTGGGTCCATGTGGTTCCCATCCTACAATTGCATTACGTGCTTCTTTGGACAGCATCAGAGCGACTCCTTGGGTGTGTAGGGGCATTTTCCTCTTTGTGGCCGGAGTATAGTGGCATCTCTTGCGTAGCCAATGTTTTCTTTTCATCTTGAGTCCATTGGGTTTTGCTGATTCTGAGCACTGTCAAGTTGTATCTCTTCATTTCTGCAGCTATTTGATTGGTCTTCTAGCTCTGCCACATTGTCCGAACATTCCATGTACCTATAAGAATGTTTGTTCTGGTTGTTAGAATTGGTATCGGCCTCATGACTTCCGAAGAATCTCGGCTTCCACCATGAGACGTCATAATAATTTCTTCCATTCCCGGGGCAGAGTTTAAATAGTTTAGTTTGTTTAATCTGGTTAGCGTATTTTTTAGGAAGCTTGTGTTTTCCGGGATGGGAATGCTAGTCTAATGCCCAACCCTCCTCCTTTATCAGTGCTTGGGACGGACAGTAACCCCAGAAGAGCTACAGGCAGAATTCCAGGTTTTAATCTTCCAAATTATAATGGTCTTAGCAAGTTTTAATAGGATAGATTTATATTGTTAAGAAGAAAATGTTGATCAGCAGTATGTGATAAATTACACAAAATCCATAGCAATAACTGATTCGACTTTATTACCCAGGGTGGCGTGATTCATGTTTTTCTTATTATCTTTACCTTTATCTCATAAAATGTCTTAGCATGTTAGTGATCAGATAGCTTGAAATACATTACACTAATATCACATAATTTTGATAAGCTTCATCTGAATGCATCATCTAAATTTATTAAGACGACTAATTGTTCTAAAAAATTCTCTCAGAAGTTAATTTATCGTATCATTTTTCGCTTTTTTCTTCTCATCTTTAAGTGGGTATGGAATTGTTACATGAAGCGGCTTTTGGTACTAGCGACTCAGGATGTGGTTTAGGATATTCATTAATTTCACCAGTTGATCGCATCGGATCTCATTTAATCGATCAAATAAACGAATATCATTCACGTGCTTTTGTCGGGGAGAAATGTGTTTTGGGCATTGTTCATTCGCGCGCTGATGTAGATGGAATTGATATATTGAAACAGGTGAAAAGTAGTATTAACCTTAATCCTCCACATCTAGAGGCTAGTTCGGATAATCATGGCTTTGTTGGAGGTAAGACCTCTCTATTTTTGTTTGAGTTACGGAACATCACACTACGTGTTTTCGTTTCATAAATTAATTAGTAACCTGGTACACTTGGTTGTGTGATCGTCCGATTAAAATACTTGCCTTTGTATGTTATGCAGTATATTACTTTAATGACGTGTTATTATTGTAATGTAATAGCATGTGTTTTCTACACATTCTTTTGTCATTATTGGGTTCCCGTAAAGCACCAGAATAGGAGGCTACAGCATAGTATAGGAACGGGCTTGATAGCTTTTTAAAACTACCCGCTAAGACTAACCATTGTAGCCAATCATTTGTGATCTAAAAAATCCATATGTAATCGGAAGCCAAAGACCTTAACACAAGCCAATCGTTAATCTAACTTAAACCTATCCCTAAGTTTAGTCGTCGTATAACCCTAACTGAAAGTAACCTAGGGATACGTAAAGGACTATCGTGCCCATTTGGAAGGCTTTGGAATATGGTTGTTATATTGACTACATTCAAGGGTTACGATGTTATTATTTTCTAATTTTCGGATTGGATAGCCTGAATAAAGCTTGAATATTTACATTTACCATGAAAAACTTGTTATCTCTTTTGCCCATAAAAGTTTATTTTCGGTTACTGTCTCCTGATTGTTTATAACTGGCTATAAATTCACGAGGTTGATTGGCTCATTCGTGCACTCAAATTTTCAAAGTTGAATCTGATTAGCTAAGGTGATTATTCATCGCAGGTGTTTTAAGGTTTTCTCTAACTCTTTCTTATGTTATGCTCTTCCGATAACCTTTGAATGTCATAATCAGATAGACACAGCATTGAGTTCAATTAAGTGCTTCTGTTTGCATTATCACAGTGCAAAAGCCCAACAAAATTGTGATAAATAATAAAAATATTAGCGGAAAGTGCATAACGATGTGGTTAATCTGCTGTGCGTTTTTTAAGGAGAAAGAAAATACGTTCACACAATCGCTACTTATTAGAAACTCTTTAAACTCCCAGTCATATACTTTAGTTACTTCGTTGAGATCAACTGGTAAGTTTATAGTTCAACGCACATCCGATTGGTATCAGCCAATGCAGATTCACAACTTCATTTAAGTGCCTCTGTCGTTCATTGATACTTGCATTGCCTTAACTTTCCTTGTTCAACTGGATAAGCAATTATTAAGTCTACATAATTAACCGTTTCGTGCACTTCACCTATTTAGGTTAGTTCAACAGTTTATCTATGATCACTAGCTGAAAAATATCTAGTTAACTATTGACAAACTATTCAGTTTGCTATAAATCACTTCTACTTCGCAAAAGTAATATTTCGGAAACATCAATTGTAACCGATGTTTGTATTGTGTAACAAAATAGCTCAGCATTTTGGTTTTTGAAGATACCTGAATATTTTACATCCCAAGAATAATGTAGGCTGTCAAACGACAAACTGGCATTTTGTGTGCTTAAGAATTTTCACTAGTTATCATCCAATGAGCGGTCAACATTAACAATGCTTCCCTGTTGGATTAGCTGTCACTTCAAACCAGTTTGTACATGTTGTTTACCAAAGAGCGTCGGATTTTCATCCACATTGTTCAAAATACTATGCACCTCATCGTCTTCGTTTATTAAGAAATGTGCTATTTGTGTATTTCCAGTCGACTTTAGTTTTTTTCTTGCAAGAAACGAGTCACCAATTAGCAAAACCACCTGCGTGTCTATAAAACGAAGTTGAATAGGAATGGTGACAGTTTACTAATGATTGCCTTCATTTCAGAGTTAAACGTACTAAGCGTTGCATGTCTGGATTCGAGTTAAAAGCTTTTTGTTGCATACTAGGCTTTATTGTAAAATTCTTAAATCTTTTGCTGTTGGTAATAAGTGCCCAATAAAATAATAAAAATAATTAAACGTTACCTCACTTAAGGTAATTATGTAATCTTGGTTGTCTTATATGTTGTTGCTTATTTATTGCTGGCATCTCTGCCATAATAATTGGTTTAAGAGTTTCATTCTAGCAATGACCTTTTGTCACTCTGACTATCATTTCAGGCGAGATACGTCGTGATCTAATTGCTGCGTCCACAGTGTACGCTTATTTAGCGTGGCCCTCCCGTGGGTTCTGGCCTGTTTGTGATCTGATCGTCTGTGCACTGAATGGGTCATCCAATCGCATACACTATGGTGGGAATGCTTCAAAATCCTTGTTAGCCCGTACCGCTATAGAAGGAGACATTGATACTGAAGCTGTAGCTTTCCATAAGGTATATAGCGATCATGGTCTCTTTGGGATTGCTGTAGCTGGATCTTGTCCTAAAACAGTTGGTTCTAGGATAAAGCGTATCATTTCAGTTTTACGATCAGCAAATTTCACCGAGGAGAATCTCAAACAAGCAAAGTAAGTTTGTTTTAACACTACAGTTTTAAGTGAGTACTCTGTGCTGTACGTAAGAGGCAGTATGTTTAGCTTCACATTCACAAATTTTTGCAACTTCATCTAACGTTATTGCTTATTTTGTAAAATTATAAGTAATAATTAAGTGCTCATCATTCCTTTAGATCAACCTTGTTACCGATTTCTAGTCGTTGATTACAGCTGCATTTCTGTTTTGTACGTCGAAAGCATAAATACCACGTATCATGAAAGCATCTGCAGTTTATAAGTGTTACATTAGGAAAGCTTATTCATCATAGTTTAAACATCCAGATTTCAGCTATTTGATGCAGAGATTGTGATCCTACTCTAGGTTATCAAACTAAGGTAGTCCATTTTACACGCTTTTACAACGGCATTACGACCATAATTTCGTGTTTATGTTAACACTAGATATTTTTATTGTACTAGTGATTTGTTATTATAATGTTTTCCTTGTGTTTAGACAAATTCTGAGAGCTGACCTAATGTTCCGATATGAAAATCCATTCCATTCACTTGTGGATATTTCGACTAATTTACTTTCACCAACCAACCAATCTGTAAAGCCGATTGAAGTAGTTGCTAGTGTGAACAAAACTGACTTAAAATCTTTTAATGATGTAAGTGGCTTTATCTGAAAGTTGCAATTTTTCCATTGGAGTATTTGTCCTTTTATTTCAAGTAATACTTAAAATTTTGCCTATTGTATATGACAGTATTATGCTACGGTATTATGGTATGATGGTAACATGATATTATTGCTTAAAATAAAATAAGTAAAATTGGTTTTCACACTGAAAACTAATTAAAAGGATCATTATCATCTGTACCAAGTATGTTTTAGCATTTGATAACATAACATATTGTACCTGTTAATGTGATGTAATATGTATGTATGTGTTTGTGTGTATGTATGTATTATGTATGATCAACATAGTACTTGACACATGTGTGCATCGGTCCAAGTTGCCATACCTTTAAAGCACAGCAAGATTAACATCACTTAGTAGAAGTAAAAGTTACTTCAAGGATAATAATAATAAAAACAAAGAAGAGTTACAATCATTATGCTGACCCCAATTAGGTAGTCTTCATCTATTAATATGGCTCAGCCTAATTGTCAGAGACTTCATAAAATGGTGTCATGTTTTGGTTCGGCCTCCCCTAGCTGTTTTCCAGCCTACTATACTAGACAGTATTGCCCGTCGAGGTAGGTAGTGGTTGAATATACGTAACACATATCCTGACCACCTCAGCTAGTGAAGATTCATCAATTCGTTTACCTAGTGCTCTATTCCTAACCCACGTATCGCATACTCAGTAATCCCATTATTTGCTACACATCCCACTACTACTTCATTGGCGAATGTAAGTTTTCATTTAATAGTTTACTGAAATTTCGTCAATCAGGAATATGATTGTGGTGTGGTTGGTGTAAATCAGCCTGATTGGTAGGCGTGCACAAATGTAGACACACTCCTTAACACACCAACATCCAAACACATAATATTTTTGATGTCCTCAAATGCAACCAACATCAAATATGTAGAAGGCATTGTGTAAGTCAACACGACTTCAACTGCTTGCGTCACATTTTTCATGACTTATGACTAATGTCTTCTTCTGTTTGAGTAATTCTTGCTCCTTTTTAATGTTAGTTTATTAAAAAATACAAATGCTTTTGTTGATTTTTAATTAGTGTACATACACTTCTGTCCTGTGACTACCACTCTCTTGATCCGTATTAGGGGAAAACTAACAATTGACGTCTCAACAGACGGATCCATATTCGGATTATATTTTAACCATGCCTTCATTTGTACACAAAATCAAACCACACAGCAAACCAATTAGTATTCAAACATTAGTACAGAACTTAAGAACGAACTGCTCTCCCCCTCCCAACATGGATTCTTAAAAACTAGGTCTTGTGACACATGCATGTTAGACTATCCAGATGACATAACTACGCATCGAGACAAAAGATTTCTAGTATCCGCTTTATTTCTTGACTTCAGTAAGCCTTCGACAAAGTCCCGCATAAACGACTACTCATTAAGCTAAAGTCATACGGAGTCAAAGACCCACTTCATTCATGGTTTGCATCTTTCCTAGAAGGAAGACAGCAATCAGTAAAGTATAGTAATAGCCTCTCATTACCTAAACCAATTACTAGCGGCGTAATACAAGGAAGTGTACTGGGTCCTTTATTGTTCATCATTTACAAAAATGACATAATTACCGTTATAAAACATGGTCGACCGTATTTATATGCGGATGATCTCAAGATAGTATGAAGCTATACACCGGATGTTTTAGAAGACATGACTCTAATTCAAAAGGACCTCGATAGATTAACTGCCTGGAGCCAAAAATGGCAATTACCACTTAACCATAGTAAATGTGGAATCATGGACATAGGCAACCATAACCCCCAGTTCACGTTTTATCTAAATGGGTCTAAAGTCCAAATACTCCAATCAACAAGCGACTTGGGCATCAAATACTCAGGTAACTTGAAGTTCACAGAGCACGCCTCCTTTATAGTCTCGAAAACTAGAAAATTAACAGGCTTCCTTCTTAAAAACTTCACAAGGGAGGCTAAACTTACTTTGTTTAAGATATGTGTAAGACCTACACTCCAGTACTGCTCATTTATCTTCTCGAGCATGAATAGCATAGACAGGACACGTATAGAAAGAGTACAAAGAAGTTTTACACGTCGAATTCTAGGAACTAACAGCAACATGAACTACACGGCTAGATGTAAAACACTCTCCTTATAACCCTTGAGTCATCGCCGACTACGACATAACTTAAAATTTTTCTATAAAATCATCTCCGGAATATCATTCTCAGCCTTCTCTCCCCAATGGAACCAAACGCCTAGATACGATCTTCAGAACTACGAGGCAACGTTACTTATCAATAAATACCATGAACAACAAAGCTGTAAGTTCTTTATCGTACTCTGCAGTAAACTCTGGAATAAGCTACCACAAAATATTCTCACCACTGACTCTATCCTAAGGTTCAAACGACTGATCACCACATACCTAGAATCTATAGACTTATACAAATTCATTGACGACTTACCACTTAACGTTGATTTAACCAGCAATGGCTTATTAAGGCTCTAAAACTACAAACATTACATAGTGACTAAAAAAAAGTGATGAAAAAAAAATCTGGTTTAATACTGATTATTTTGCTCCCACTAATTAAAAATTCGTTTATATTCTTTCTGTTTCATATATTCCTCTATATCACAGTCGACCCGAGTTTGTGATCTGCTCTCCTATGGAACTGGTCTTCTTTAAGCAACTCACTCCAAACGATGGTTAAGAGCGAAATTAACGCATCAGTAACTCACCGTTCTAGACCAACCCACATAAATTGGCTCTTATAACCTAATATCAAATACTCAATCTTTTCCCGTTTCTGGATAGTCTATATGATCCATTCTGCTTACCCGCAGCCATTTTCTGCGATTACAACACCTCAGTCGAAAAACGCGCGAACGCTTGCTGGAAGTGTCCTACAATACATAACACATCTCTAATTCCTTAGCACTGCAAACTCTGGACCCTGTTACAGTTGACTTTATAAATAATAATTAATGTCTTCATATAGCATGATTTTCATAAAAATGCCTCTCTATATATTCCCTGTTAAAAACAATCTATATCATTCTGATCATGCCTATAAACTGGTATGCTCTCATGTACAAAATGGTACCTGAGAATAAACTATTATTATTATTATTTGGAAATAGTGATAGTGAATAGGCTTAACTTGTACACATCTAATGAACTGTAGTCCATAACAAGAGACAATATAATAACTGTAAATACGCTAAACGGGATGGTATGGTCAAAGGAACTAAACAATAATAGAAATTTAATGTTTACACTACTCACGACAGAAATTAATGAATTTGTTTTCTAAAACACAGTTCTGGAAGTTGTTTAGTTTTCTTTAGTGGTCCGACATAACACTAAGAAGTAATGATTAGTATTGTTGGTGATCTTGAAGTGTGAAAGTTAATCAAAAAGATTTTATTGTTCATGGTCCTGGTAAGACAACTCATGATAAATGACTAACAGACTTATTACGTCGTCTACTTGAGAAGAATACTGCTGTTAATTAGAAAAAGTGTTCCTTTTGTATGTTTAGTTTTAAGTGTCTCTGGAACTTAGTTAATAGTGGTGGATTCAAACCAGATCGAAAGCGGTTAGCCCCACTTACCGGTATGCCGTCTCTGAAAAATCTTATGGAACTACATTTCCTAGTGGGTGCTCTACAATACTATTCGCGTTTTAGCGCTAGCTTATTATGTCAGGCTAATGATCTATTGCAAGTGTTATTGCTCAATTTATTTACGTGAGTTGATAAACTAGAAGCATGCTTGAGAGATCTATTGAAATTTTTGTGTAGTGATGTAGTTTTAGGGTCCTATTTTCCTACTGTACACTCAGTTCTTATTACTGATGCGTCGCCGTTCGGTGCAGTTTTAACGCAGAAAGACAGACCAATGATCTGTGTTTCACGAAAAATTGATTCTACTGAAAACATTTATTCTTAAACTCAGAGAGAAGCTTTAGCTGACAAACGTTTTCATAAATATTTTTTTCGGAAATAAATTCACTATTATTGCAGATCATGAAGAATTAAAGTTTATTTCTCATCTAGAAAACTTTAACACGTTCCTCAGCTGCTATAGTTCAATGTTGGATTATTGCTTTGATTTTCTTGTGACTATACTATTCAACATTGGAATGCTAAACACATTCAACATATGGATTATAAATCACAACATTCATTACAAGATAAGTTCGATGATTCCTCAGATCGCTTGTTAGTGCAGCATCAACCAATAAGCCGTTCATTAATGACTCGTGAAACGGGTAAATATTTTGAGTGTGTAATATCAGCTATATGAAAAAGGTAGAATGCTAGTTTGAAACGCAGATTTTTTGTGTTTTGTCAGAAGAAAAGAGCTATCCACTACTCCTAATGGGATTTTGTGATTGAATGATCGAGCCATTATCGTTCCTTCATTGTTTAAAATTGTACTTGATGATCCATATAATGGACATGTGGGCGTTCAAAAAATACAATCGTTAGCAAGAGTAATACGCTGGTGGCCATAGATGAATGCATATATCTGTTGTAGTGTAAGTAATTGTGGCAGTTGTCACTAACCAAAAAATCATGCCTTAAAGTGGTCTTCGTGGCTAGCATCGAACGAAGCCTGTCAGAGAATCCATACAGATTATTGTGGTCCGTTCTTTGGCAAATATTATGCCCCGGTTGTTATTGATTCATACTCTAAGTAGCTGAAGGTGCTCTTTTTGACTTCACTAAATGCAGGTTTTATGATTCAAGCACTGAGGAAAGTATTCAGCAGTGAGGGTGTACAACTGGGATTAGTAACTTAAAATGGTCCACATTTTTCAGCAGAGTCAGTTACCACCTGGTTAAGAGGGATAATTTGAAAACATCTGTTTACAGCCTCTAGACATCCGTGTTCTAATAGACAAACGGAAACTTTCGTCAAAACTTTAAAAACTGCCATTAACTCTGTTTCTGCTAAAACATTCAGCAAATTGAGGAGGGGTTTGGATACATTTCTACTACAATACAGATATGCTAAACATGGCTCAACTAAGTAAACGTCAGCCAAACTATCAAATGGAAGATATCTATGACCAAATACGAAGAGCTTAGAGTCAGAAGAGATTACTTACTCCCAGTGAACAGTTGGATGCATAGAAAATAAATCTTCGTCAGAAGCAAAGAATCAGCTACCAAAACCTAGACATTCATTCAAGTTGTGACTGATGTGGTGTCTGTATAAAACAGTGGTGGTATTGTACAATTGTGTGTGCGCTTATTAAATTCCAAAATACACAGTATCTTTGCTTGTGTTCTGTGTCTTCTTGATTATTGCCTGATCCGTTTCTCTAGTTTGTACAGACAACCAATTATTTCTACATTTTAGGAATGCATTTAATAATCACTTTGTTTACACATCTCAACTCATTATTTTTCGCGTGTAAATATTCATCTATTATCCCACTTCTACATTGTTATTTTATTATCTCAATTTGAATACATAATCAAATAACTTTGCTGTTACGTTACGTTTGATATAATATTCAATGTGTTGTACAATTCACCGTGGTATGCCTACTCAATGTGTGACTGAACACAACTTAAAAATTGACAGCTTTCGGCGTTTGTCTTAATTATTCGCTTGTCAGATTTACGTTCATTTCAAATATAATTCTTACAATTCATCATTACTGACTTTTAATATATAGGCTTGTCCTATGAATTGTGGAAGTGTATTAGTTAGTATAATATGACTTACCGATAATCTAGAATCACATTATTCCTTAACCGAGTGAGATTGTAATCCAGTGTAAACAAGTATTAGAGATTTATATTTCAAACCTTTAATCGAACACGTTACCTACATGAGACGAATAACGTATCTATAATAATAACATTAAGTCCTATTGGCTGTCCTAAACTGCTCTTATTTAGTCGGCCATAAGGTTAGAGCCATACATATAAAGTCTTTGAAGCATAATACTAGATAATGTCAAGGGGAATCTGATGGGGATTTGAAACCCCCCAAAATACAATCTTTCATTTAATTAAGTGGAAGGCGTTGTATTAACTTTTTTGTTAGGCTGGTTTTTGGACCTCCACTAAATAATTCAATTTCAAAAGTGATATATATAAACATTGTTTACTAGCTTCGACTGCTACAGAAATATTTTCGCTTCACAATATAATCTTCTCACAAGTCTAATCTTTTGGAGTAGCTGTGGGCTAGGAAGAAATAACTAATGGTATCTGATCGATACCATCGAGATAATTATGTGAAATAAAGAAACATTATAGTGCAGCCTCACCATAGACATTTGGTACCTCTGTTACCTAACTGACAAGACTCAACCAGTGAAATAAGGCATGCAGCAGTTACAACAAAGTAAACATATATAAAATAAATAGAATTAATATTACTTTTAGTTGCATTAAGTGCGACCCACCCTATCCTCGGAGACTATACTTCTTGATTACTCCAAAACGGCTAATAAGACTCGTAGTTCCAAAAAGCGAACGCTAAATTTCGACCAATCGCAGGCGAGTAATTGGTTACGAGGTCATTCAGCATAGTTGTGCAACCGTTACTGCCGCTCTTACTGATGTATAAGAAAGGTGTCCAACAGAATGTTTACGGTCAGTGTTGGGAGTACGACAGAAGTTCTTTAGGAGTAAATTCGTAGTAAAGGTGGACATTGTGACAGCCATTACGATTTCCGAATCTCTGTTCATATTTACAACTTATCGATGCCAGATATATTGCAATTTAATTTGTTTCCGCAAGAAAATCAGTAACTTACTATCAAGGTCACCTTTTACGTTCTTTCACAGAACTATGTCATATTTACTGTCGAAGATCTCAGGCATATGCTTTTCTGACCCACTATTTACGTGGTTACAGTTCAAAAATTCTGCACCAAAGAGAACAGAATATGGTCAGCAAGGAGAATATTATTGCTGGAAGCCCTTTATAAAGCTACCCTGGGACGCCTTTTCGTTGTTTTCTTAATCAAAAGCCACCCTGACAAACTTACAGTTCCAGTATTAATCTCTACTGACGAAGTGAAGATATGGTGGGACATCAGCTGCGACAGAACTATATAAGATTTACAACTAGATCTGTTTCAGCTCTAACAATGGTCACGAGTCGACATAATGGGATGCTTTTTTCCCTTTCTTTCGTTGCAATTTCTAATAGTTTATTACTCAACCGACAATCCAGTCACTTGATAACTGCTAGTTTTCGCTAACCTACTGCTTTGAAACGTACACTGATTAATTTTCAAATGACATTAGTCAGCAGGGTAACTGGAAAGTTTTGCGTAGATATTAGAAGACACTCGAAACCCCACGTCGACATCAAAACATCAGAGGAAAAAAATTAATTAGTTTAAATTAGTTCGTCTAGGAGATATTGTGTATTGAAATGTGTCTCTCTGACACCGCATAGTTTGGTTGTTGGCGCAATAGGGAATACTGCCTAGTCCGTATACTTGTTTATTGGGGTACTATATTCTATGTTAGGAGAACATCAATTGGCTATCATTAGTCCGGCAACTAGGAACAAGGAAATTTTTAAATGGGTTTCCTGCAAGGTAAATACATTTTTCTGTATGTTTCGTTATTATTTTGGTTCGATCGAACCTAAATTTAGAATCGATTCTAACTTATTCCCTTTTTTAGCCAGGAGAAATAAAAGATGAGAACTCAGAGATTGTCGACGTTATTAGTTGGATAGTGTCTGATGTAAGAGAAATGTCTGAAAATGTAATATTGGCTAAGCTGCTTAAAGAAACGGACAGAAGCTCCTATGGTGATGTATCGAGACTGTGTGATGTGTACAACAAAACTATTTTAGATCTTTGGGACATGGTAAGATATTTATTTTATTTCTATCTTTAGTGGATGGAAGCAAATATAGTTCCTGAATTCTTCAACCGAAAGGCTTCGCGTGACCACATTCAGTTCATACTTCTTCAATGTTACAATCGAGCTGTTTCAGATCCGGAAAAATTAAACCAGTATCCACCATTTTCGCCTCAGGTTTACGGAGAGACCTCTTTTGAGCTCATTTCACAGATGATCGACACGATTACAGTCGCCAGTGACGATGTATTTATCGATCTTGGCAGTGGTAGGTTGAATATTGATTATTTATTAATTTTCCTAGGTGTTGGTCAGGTTGTTCTTCAAGTCTGTGCTTGTACTGATGCAAAGTTCTGCTATGGAATTGAAAAGGCCGATTACCCTGCTAACTGCGCCTCGCGACTTGACGCAGCGTTTCGACACTGGATGAGCTTTTACGGGAAATCCTATCGACCCTATGCGGTAACTACATTTTTTGCACATTGTGTTTTGCGTAAATGTCACTAAACCGTTTTCAAGAACTTTCGTCTAAAATAGTTTATTTCCATATCGGTTCACAACAGTCTCAGAAAACATCAATTCTTACTGCTATTTTCGTTTATTTATATACGTAAACTGACCTCTTGATAATTTGCTGCATTTTATCCTAGTTGGAACGCGGAGATTTTTTGTCAGTGGAGTACCAGGAGAGGATAACAAATGCTAGCGTTCTTTTTGCAAATAACTTTGCTTTTGGTCCAGAGGTGGATTATCAATTAAAGCAGAGATTTGCCAACCTTAAAGAAGGAGCTCGGATAATCTCTTCGAAAGCCTTTTGCCCTTTAAATTTCCGAATTACTGATAGAAATCTTGGAGGTAAAGTTTGTCATGTTAATTTTTGCATTTTCAATCACTTTAGCTATGTAGTACATTTATAAATACTGCTGTACGACATTAAAATTGCCTAGTTTACACAAAACAATATTTGTAAAAAGATTGTTACTGATTCTCAGCATACTACCGGTTCATATATTGTTTTTAATTTAAAATTGATATACACACTTGGTTTACTTTTGCCAGGTAGTTTTGAACTTGATATCCCTATAAAGTTTCGAGTTACTCATTCGCATGATTTCAATATAGTCTGCAAAGTACAACAGGAAAAAAGTATTAGAAGTTGGAAAAAGTATTAATCCTCATGAACAAGGTACCAATAACATTTGACAGGTCAGATACAACATTAATATTAATCTTTCAGCTACTAGGATTGCAGTCTTGGTGTGATTTAACTACTGGCTCTAACTATTTAGTGAAATATTTAGCTTCTCAAGCTCTATTTTGTTGAAGCATTATTGGAAGAAACTTTGCAACCCATTTCTGTTAGTTTGAAATTAATTTATCGTCCTCACATAGAGCTATGCCAATTAGTCAGTCATAGTCAACGTAAAACTTTGTGAAAGCAAACAAATCTACCGATGTGTGTGTTGTCTACCTCTACGGTGTTTTCATCATTGGTTTGTAAACTGTGCTGATTGTCTTTACTAGTTGCTAAACGCCTTCCGTTAGTTTAGCCGTGAGTCACTATCCTTCAACTTGTCCGTTATCTTTATTCTGAAGTAGCACGGCTTGTACTTATTTTTAAGCCACATATCAGGTATGAAGACTTAATCGTTTTACCTGGTCACTCAAATGTATACAAGTACAAATCTCTGGATAATTTCTGATTGTTATACCCGAAGTTAGGGTACTTCTAAATTTTATTCTACATAGGCATAGTGAGTTTTGTAATAGTCATACTCTGTGATGTACTCAAATAAGAGATGTGTTACATCACTATGTCATGTATATGGAAGTATTTGCTGTTCGCAGACATCTTATGCCCTAATTTTATGGTTCATTTCTGGCCTTATGCAAAGGCTTTAAGAAAATCATTATAAATTGCAACTTATACGAGTTGTTGGTTAACGGTGTAAGCACATAGTTTTTAGTTTTTAAGCATTCATATCATTTGTCGATACCTAGTAAAATTGCCTGGTCGTCTAGACACCTTATCGTTTAGTATTTGAACTTGTATATACTTATAGTGCTGTATTTTTAGCGACTATTTATTCTTGGACATTTTACCAAGTTCATGGCTTTTAATTATGTTCAAGGCTAAGAAGCCTTACCGTTACATCTAATGTTAATTATCGATGGTACATCATTATATGCATATTTACCAGATATTGGGTCGATTATGCGTGTGAATTGCTTAACTCCAATCCAAGATGCTGTATCATGGACTGATAAGCCGTTTAGCTATTACGTTCATACAATTGATCGCTCGTTAGTAAGTTTATATTGGAATGTTTTGTGCTAATTTTGTTCATCATTCATATTTTCTAATTGCTTCATTTTTCACTGTCGTTTGATGAGTAGACTTTCTGGTCATATATGTATATATATATAATTAGGCAGTTAATACTACAGTTTAGCTAAGTAAACTTACTGTTATGGCGTCAGCAGACTGTTATGATGGAAGAGGAGAAAGTGTGACCAATCGATTGATATGACCTCGTTCACACGAAGTTATGATAGGAAATGCTCAGTCGATCCATGTATGCCTAACCGGTGCCCACTCAATCCCAGGCCGGAAGTAGAAATAACACAATCAGATGAATCAACCAGACAGATCCTATTGTGTTTCAAGCATTTCTTTATATATACGTTAACTAGACCACACAACCAGCCAATTAGAAATTTAACATTTATACAAAGCAAAGGAGGCAGTCGTAGTGAACAGTGGTAACGTGTACTCAGTCAACTAAGTGTAGTTCATAAATCTACAGTGATATACTTACAGTGAATAGTGCTAAATGGGAGGATACGGTAAGGTGAACGTAACAGTGATAGAATATAGTGTTTACAATACACACAACTAAAATATTAAAATACTCTTCTTAAACATGGTTCTGAATTTCCTCTTATTCCTCTTGGATCGCCCAACATCAAATTTACCTAAGATGTCATCACCAAAGCTTCCGCTTTTAAAGTAAATTGCATACTTAACTACAAGCATACTGTTATGTATTGAGAAAATACACAGTGCCCCTGATAATTGCTAATCAGTGTACGGACACCTCTGTCCCACGACTACCAGTCCCCAAAGCCGGAGTAGAGAAAACAACGATTGATGAGCCAACAAACAGAATCGAATCGAATTGCATTTCAATCATGCCTTTATATATTGACGAAATCAGATCACACAGCGAACCAATTAGGGATTTTACACTAATATGAAACAGAAGAGATTGTGGCAGTGAATAGGGGTAACTTGTACACAACTAATTAACTGTAGTCCATAATAAGAGACAATATAGTAATAGCAAATATACTAAACGGGAGGATAGGGTGAAGAACGTACCAATAATAGAAATGTAATGTTTACATTACTCACTACCAGAATAAATGCATTAGTTCTCTAAAACACATTTCTGGAAGTTTTTTATTTTTCTAAAGTGGTCCGACATTACAAATAAGTGGTGTCGTGCTAGTAATAATAATAGCCCTATTGATTTTGTTACAGTAAGGAATTTCAAGCTCAAGCTGTGCAATATTTTGACAAGGTTCTATTTACTAAACACCCAACCGATATTCATTTCAAAGAAATATTTTATGAAAGTTCTTACTAGTCAGTGTCTATCATCAATATGCGACCATACTTATTTTTAACCGGTTCAGCTGCAACAAATCTCAGTTTATCCTATTTAAGACTTGTGAATTCCACTATACTCATCTTTCGCTTTTTCATAGGTTGGAGAAAGAGAAAAATATGCTTCCATTTAAGTTCTCCAGTATTTATCTTCACGACAGTTTGTAGGCCTTTATAATATGTGAGTAAATGCAAGTAGCGTTCATAATATTTTAGTCCAAACAAATCTAAAACAATGGATAGTTGCAACATATGCACTATTAGGAAAGTGGTGATACATATACTGTAGGAGGTCACTGTCTTCATATAATACAGACCAAAGACCAAATATCATTTGATTATTTTTATGATTAGCTTGGTTCTTTGTTTAACGGGCTAATAGATTTGCCTATGCTTATTTTTAGAGGCTTGCTGACGAAATTTATCGGCGTTGTGTCTTTGGGCTTAAAAAAAATAAGTGTTATATAATTTAAATTTCACCTTATCAACAACATACCGTACATACTTTCATTTGATATACGTCTATTTCATTGCTTACCTAACCAAATCAATTCATCCGATTGACATTGATATAATATCTCCTGTTATCACTTATAGCCCTGGTGTCTACTCCTGTTGCAAAATAATTATAGATAGTTTTTTTCATGCAAATTACGCCCACTTATAGTCACTAAATATCGAATTATCGTAACATTATTTTATTCGGTCTGATGTAATTTTTAAGCTCTATATTGTACATGTGCTCTTGCCGTCAATTTTATCTTCAGGATGATAATCATTCCATTTTTTTAATGTTTTAGTTAGAACAGTACTTTGCCCGCTTGAAAAATCCGAAATTTAAGGTACGTTAGTTCATTTATTTCAAGAGGTCTAAGATTTTGGTTTCCTAAGATTTAAACAACCTAGTACTTTATAATCATAACAAGAATTGGTTATTAAGAAATATGATTTTTTTTTCTCAAGGTTACTTACATTAAAAAACTATTGGCTGTTGAAATAATCTTCACTTATAATCAACACATGCTTCCGAAAACACTGAGTTTAAAAGTAACCAAATTTTACTCGTGTCTAGAAAAATATAACTTGATAACGTTTTCGCCTCGACCTGTCTGCTTAATTTGATCATAGATTTCTCGATTACACTAATTGGGTCCACATTTAGCTAATAGGACTATAAATCTAGTACAATTGGTTACTCACATAACCACATTACAAATTAATTTTACTGTTGAAAAATTCCTCACAGGAAAGTGTAATTTGGCTTAGTACCAACCTGCGTCGGGTAAGCAATGCTTAGACGAAGGTGGCAAATCAGTTGATGAGGTTATGAATTTTTGTCGACTGAGGTGGTAAGGATATGTATTATATACGCCCGACCACCGTGCATGACATTAATATTTGTGTATTTAATATACAGAGTGGGTGTAAATATCACTAGCCATCCAAAATATTTGCCATTTAATAATTACCTGCTTATTTACCATACACTCAGTTTAGTGCATAGTTTATGATGGATGGGATTTAGTTTGCTATACATTGTTATCTTGCAGAAAAGGTAGTTCATTAGTTTAAGCACTCAGTTTGCAATTACTGCGTTGAGTATTCGCACCCTTACCCGCTTATTCTGGTTTAGCTTTTCTGATTGTATCTTTAGTTTTTGTACTAAAAGTATGCCTCAGAGCCAGGCATTTAGATTTATCTCATGCGTTTAGTTCTCTTTGTAAATTTAAATGAAGCAAGAACAACAGATGACGCAAAGTAATAAGAATTCAGTTATATTTCATTTGTCCCCATCAGCTGCATTACAAGCACAATCTTCGTTGAAATGTGCCACCATAATATGGGATCATCAGCATTAATATTGGGAAACAAAGAATTGAAGTGAGATGGGATATCCTCTCAATATATATATATATATATATGTATATATATATGTATATATATATCATTTAAAAGATAGACATAAAATAAGTGATGCAAGTGCGATTAGTTAAATTCCGTAAATCGATAAGATGGAGGCTATAATAACTATGAAAGTTATAATGAGGTCATATAAATGTTAAAGATTTAGGTAAATAAACTCCGTTATTTATTATTTCAGAAAGAAACGAACAGCAAGATAAGTGGAGATATTGTGTCGGTTCAAGTTACTTGGTTGTCCATATTTCGATAAATAGAACACTGTTAAATATTTTGTTGAGTGACTGAAAGCTAAATCCTTAGACCAGGTGACCGCATTATCCTTATAGGTGTCGCCGTCAATAAAACTCGAAATTGTAGTCTTTCATTTTCGACAAATTCTCATCCACTGTTAAATGACAACTGAGCATTAAAAACCCCTGATAACGTCACGCGTCAACACATTGCCGTACATAGTAATCCATATTTAAATAAATTTCAAATTCATTTCCTTAGTTTACTTATTTTGCTATAATATTAGATTTATACCTGCATCTTTGTGCTCCTTCCTTAAATCCTGAATTATAAATAGGATGAAAATCAGATTGTTCGTCGTGATCGTAAGGGTCGCGTAATTTCTGAAATCAATATGCGAGAGGTAAATATCACCATTTGTTTTTGTGTTTTGTTTAAATTATTGCGTGTTCAAGATCATTACGTCAAAGGATGTTAGCAAAATTGGAAATGACTTTGAATATTTTAGCTAATATAGTTTCTAAATTGTTAGCCTTAATTATACTTAGATGCCTAACTAGAGCTCGTGAAGAGCAGATTGGAGAAAACCAGACTGGATTCAGACCTGGACGTGGCTGTATAGACCACATCTTCACACTGCGACAGGTCCTGGAACACAGACACACATTTAGGCGTCCTACAATAGTTGTCTTCCTGGACCTAAAGGCGGCATTCGACTCTGTTGATCGTGAGGTTCTGTGGCAGTGTCTGTCATTGAAAGGTGTACCAAAGAAGTACATTAATCTTATACAAGCTCTCTACTCTAAAACTGCAGGTTGAGTGAGAGCTTATGGCGAACTGTCATCGGAATTCCTCACTTCAAGTGGTGTCCGTCAAGGATGTCCACTTTCTCCATCCTTGTTTAATTTCGTCATAGACATGCTCCTAGATATAACCATGTCTTCGTCTGACTTTTCAGGAGTTGACTTACTACCAGGAGCCTCGCTTACTGACTTAGAGTATGCTGATGACATAGTCCTATTTGGTGAAGACGCTGACAAAATGCAGAGTCTTCTGACTACCCTGAGCAACAATGCAAGCATGTTCGGGATGCGGTTTTCCACCTCGAAATGCAAAATGCTGCTTCAGGATTGGGTTGCATCGGCACCTGAACTAGTGATAGGGAGTGAAGTAGTCGAGCGTGTAGACCGCTTCACGTATCTGGGGAGTCTCATCAGTGCTGATGGCCTGGTGACTGACGAAATCTCAGCACGAATACAGAAAGCTCGATTGGATTTTGCCAAGTTGCGTCACTTATGGCGCATGCGAGATATCCGCTTGCTAACCAAAGGACGAGTGTACCGTGCAGCAGTTCGCTCTGTCCTACTATACGGGAGCGAAACATGGCCGTTAAGAGTAGAGGACATTCGTAGGTTGCTGGTCTTCGACCATAGGTGTCTCCGAAGCATTGCTGGAGTATCGTGGAACAACCGAGTAAGCAATGCTGTCGTTAGGAAATGGGTTCTAGGAAAGGAGGGCAAATTAATAGATGAGGTATTGGAACTTCATCAGTTGAGGTGGTTGGGACATGTGTTACGCATGTCTAACTACCTACTGCCTCGACGAGCTATGTTTTGCGGCGTAGGAATAGGTTGGAAGAAAGCTAGGGGCGGCCAAACCAAAACATGGCAGAAATCGATGAAGTCACTGACAAGTGGACTAAGTCATGTTGGTAGATGTATGCTGCGTGGTTGGGGTCCGCTAGACGAAAGTCACCAATGGTTAGAGACCTTGAACGACATGGCTCAGAATCGTTTGCAATGGCGCAGGTGCATCCACTCTTTATGTTCTCTCAAAATATAACCTTCCGAATTCTCTATCTTTCTCCTTTCAAATTTATCTCATTGAATTATACTTTTCGAATCATATTTTCGCTCCCTAATTTTCTGCATTACTGCTAATACTTCTACTATCGCTATCACTCTTGGATTTGAACTGACAGTTGCGTCTCTGTACTGATGTGGTATGGCGACCTGAACTGATGTACGTACGTACGAAGTTCTTCGTTGTATCTGTCTGTCTATTAACTGGCATATTAAAATCATTTGATATGATAGTAAATATGAATGGAAGTGCAGAATTTGACTTCATAAGTTGATCACTTTATAATAAAAAATATTGTTGTGTCCCTGATTATGATATCGACTGTGTGTGCAATGTGACGACTAACTTGATAATCATTTAACTGAAGTTACAATATGAAACGTCCTGTTTCCTGGAATGTTTTTATATTTTCTAGTAACTAGAAATATCATGAAGTTACTGCCAAGTATTCCCTTTGATGACAAAGCGGGGTGCTTTGTTGAAATGGGCTATCATTAATAATATTTTTCGCTGAAGTAAGGTGTTTCTATAAATCTGAAAAGTTATTTGCAGTTGATCATCAACGCCATTACGTGAAGCTGATTTCAGTCAGTCAGTCAGTTACAGCGTAGAACTTGTTACACGCAGTACATCAGTTCAAGTTGCCATACCTCAATTAGCAGATAGAGATTAAATTGTCGGACCAAATCCCAGAGTAATGGAGGTAGTAACAGAGTTAATATTAATGAAAAGAAATAGAGATTAGGGATAAAATTTAAGAAAATATGATTCAGTGAAAGGAAAATTATAACAATTTCAGAAGCTTAGAATTTGGAGAAAGACAAGGAGTAGATGCACCTGCGCCATTGAGAACAATTTTAAGCCATATCACTTTAAGTCTCTAACGATTGGTTACGATAATCACGCGAACCCCAACCAGGCAACCTGGAACTATTAACATGGCTCAGCTCAGTTGTCAATGACTTCATAGTCAGTCAGCCAGTTACAACGTAGAACTTGGTACATGCGTACATCAGTTCAAGTTGCCATGCCTCAATAAGCAGATAGAGATTAAATTGTCGGACCAAATCCCAGAGTAGGAGAGATAGTAACAGAGTAAGTACTAATGGAATGGCGTAGAGATCAGAGATGAGATTTGAGATAAAAAGTGATTCAGTAAAGAGTAGATTATAATAAGCTCAAAAATTAGAATTTGGAGGAAGACAAGGAGTGGATGCACCTGCGCCATCGCCAACGATTTTGAGCCATATCACTCAAAATCTCCAACCATTTGTTACGATCATCGCGTGGGCCTCAATCAGGTAGTCTGGATCTATTAATATGGCTCAGCCCAATTGTCAATGGCTTCATAGACTAGTGCCATGTTTTCGTTTGTCCGCCCTTAGCTTTCTTCCAGCCTACTCGTACACCAGACAACATCGCTCGTCGAGGTAGACGGTGGTCAGGCATACGTAACACATATCCTAACCACCTCAGCCGGTGAAGATTCACTACTTCATCAATAGACTTACCGTATATACCTAGTACTCTACTTCCTAACCCATGCATTGCTTACTCTGTTGTCCCAGCAAACACGAGCAATGTTTCGGAGACATCTATGATCGAATACTAGGATCCTACGAATATCCTCTACTCTTAAAGGCCATGTTTCACATCCATAAAGTAAAACGGATCTAACTGCTGCACAGTAAACGCGTCCTTTCGTCAGTGAACGAATGTCTCGCCTACGCCACAAGTTACGCAAGTTGGCAAAAGCCAATCGGGCCTTATTTATTACGAGCCGAGACTTCATCAGACACCAGACCTTCAGGACTAATGAGGCTTCCGAGATAAGTAAAGCGGTTAACATATTCAGTAGCTTCGCTCCCTATCACTAACTTTGGTGCCGAATTAAGCATTCGGATGGGGAGAATCGTATCCCAAACATGCTTACGTTCATGTTTAAGGTGGTCAAAAAATCCTGCATTTTATCAGCATTTTCACTCAGTAGAACTATATCATCGGCATATTCTAAGTCAGTAAGTTTATCTCCTGGAAGGAGGTCAACCCCAGAGAAATCAGACGATGACAATGTTAACTCTAAAAGTATGTCACTGATAAAATTAAATAAAAATGGGGAGAGCGGACAACCTTGACGAACACCACTTGAGGTAATCAGTTCCACCGATAATCAGCCATAAGCTCTGACTCGACATGTAGTGTTCAAATAGAGAGCTTGTATTAGGTTAGTGTGTTTTTTGTCCAGTTTATGCTCTTATTCCTTTTGGCTTTGTTTACTAGCATTTTCGAATATCGTTTACAATTTTACAGGGTTCAAGTCAGTCTTTGTCTAATAGTAATGGTAACAATCAACGTAACATCAACGGTAACGTGAATCATAAATCTAGGCGATCGTCAATTATCACAAAACATAGTTCTTTTCTATGCTTACCAAAACGATCAGCATCTGTACCTGATATTGCAGCCAGTTCTTCAAAATTGATGGTAAGTACAACTTCCATGGAAAGAAGAAAGTCGAATTTACAGAATTGTTTGTCAAGAAAGGAAGCTACTAATCACTCTGTTGTTAAGGGATCTACGGCTATACGCAGAATGAAACGACACTCAAGACAACAGCAACGCGAGTCACGGCGTTGGCAGTCAAAACTTAAACGTTCACGTTTTCATCATAAAGACAATAAATCATCTCTTGATAATTTTTCCTCATCTAATGACAACAATAATACAAGTGTAGTAGAATCTCATGTTAATGCACAGTTATCGTCTTTGACTTTAAGTGGTTCATTCCTCTGTCACGGCAATGAAGATGCGAAACAGTTTCATAAAGTTATTCAACATTTATTAGATGATCCCTGCGAAAATCACCTATTATCGAAAACCGATAAGACCAAGCACAATGTTCTTCGTAAAGGCAAAATAACTTCTGATAATAATTTAGCATCAAATTATGCACTTACTGATGATTGTTTAAGTCTACACTCATCGTCATCTCAGGATCAACGTGACAGTCGAAATTCTTCATCGTCACCATATGTCTCATCATTATCCTCGGCTAATCGATCTCCGAATTCTCAGGTTGATGAAGTCACTCCTCTGAACAGTTTGACAAATCACTCTGAGACTACATTAAGGCCATCCCAATCTCCTACAATTTCTATTGTTCCAGATGATAAACTAGATAAAGGTTAGTAATTCTATCTTTTTTTAAAGAAAATTCGTTGCAAGTAGTGGTTTCTGCCTGTTAGCTATGATATAATCCACAAATCCTTTAAAAGTTGAGCTTGGTTGTGATATTACTGAGATTTTTTTTCGTTAACAATTTCGCCTTTACAGCTGCTAACTATATTGATGAGGTTGTCAACTTTCATCTATCAAAGCAATTATATCTTGTATTAAGTAAATCCCAGTCACCTTCGGTATGTTATGGTGCTTGGATTAGCAGTAAGTTAGGAATTGACAGAATGACAAAATCAAGTTGTGAAAGTACTCTCTGTAGATGTGAATCGTTTGGGGGGGGAATATGGACTTCCCCTCTGCGATGTTCGCAACTGCTGTAGTTAATAATTACTAAGAATTAATTCTAAGTGGTGCACATTCGTTTGCTGTTAATACTTTTCCGAATTTCGATCATTATATTACTCCAGCTCTTATTCCCTGTTTTCACCCACTATTGGTTTTTCGTATTTATATGCTCTGTAGAAATACTAAATTTCTGATACACATTTCTGCAAAGTTCTACTTCGGGGATCTTGCGAGTAGAAAAACTTGTTGACCAGAAGCCCGTGACTTTTGTATTTTGTATTTAAGGTTATAATGTATCACTAACACTGAACTTTCCAATATCTTCTACTTAAATGCAGTATATATATTCGGCTTTATTATCGGAATCTGAGTAGATGGATCATTGGTAAACCCAAATACTGATACCATATTGTTCGAATTTACGTTTTATTTATTACAATCAAAATTTTTTTGAGAAGCAAACCATTATTCATGTACCTGCTTTGTGCAATCATTTATCGGAGTTGTTCAAATTATCATATGTTTACTTATTCTGTGTACATTTTTATCCATTAATAAAGTTGCTAGCACGATACAGTCTTGACTAAGGCATACACAAAATATGCTTGCATAGCTGTATAGTGATTGACCTATTTTCCACCAATTAGGGCTAAATGACAATCGGGAACGTCCTCTTGTAGATTTTGCGTAAACTGATGTATTTATTCACTTCGCACTCTACTGTTCTCATTTTCGGACATATTTTACTATCTACTCAAGTCTTGTCCTGACTTGGTATCGAGTCGGATCAAGTTGTCGTACCTTTGACTACTAGACAGTAGTAGAATGCAATAAAAAATACATTCGGTTTTATGTTTATTTCATTCTATTCATAAATGTAGTTACATATTATGCAAGAAAACGTTTTTATTGACTGAATCTTATTAAGTAATATGGGTGTATTATTGTGAAGATATCAATCACCCTGAGTACCATCTAATTATCGTATTGTTCAGCCCTTGGTATTAGCTTTGTTTTATCAGACAAGATTCACGATGTAACTCTTGAGGATGTTAGAGCTTGAAAAGGATACTTTGTACTGGCTTTTCTTAAAATTTAGGTCCTCCTCGTTTGAAATTTCTGACTGAGAGCCTCTCTACTTTCTTATTTACCCTAAAGACCATTTCTCTGTTGTTTGATGGTCCTTTTAGTATGCCTAATTTTTTTGCTTTACATATTTGCGTATACTTCTGTAGTCTCTCGACCGTTGCTTCTACCTTGACGTAGTGGTCGGGCTTGCCTGTCGTGATGACTCAATCGGTCTATGCTGGCTGGAATATTCGTTCCTTAAGGTCCTACTCTGCCAATTAGGTCAGTTCAAGGACTGTAAGACTAAAAGGAGCAAATGTAAGCTCCGAGAGCGAAGTATTTTCGACTGTACAGTGATGTTGCTGAAGTAAGGTGTCCCCCTCAGACAACCAGTATGACAACAATACTACCTTCCTACAAAGAAAGGGCGGCGTTGTGAAAAATCGGCCATAAAAATGCATTCTTCGTCTTACTCCATGTATTTCCGTTTCCGGTAGTAACATTATTTCAAGCATGGATCTAAGACATCAATAACCATTTGTAAAAAGGACAATGAGGTCGCGCTCCAAGGTAATTAAGACAAACCGTAACCCAGTTCTTTCTTCAGGTATCTCAAGGTGAACGCCTACACACTGTAGGCAACCTGGAAGGGAAAACTCGCCTTCATATCTCTAATAGCACTCAACGTCACTGTATTCATAATCATATTCCTTCTTCAGCTAGCAGTATTTCTTCTACTTCGTCCATCAACCCTAAATTTCTATTTTTTGGCCTTCCTCTTCTTGTGCCACCAATGCCGACGAATTACTTCCCCGGGTTTATTGTAACTATAAACTGTACATCTATGCCTTCAGTGTACGAACCCTCTGTTAAGTCGGACATCAGGTCTTCCTTTCTTAGACCTTAGAGTCTCATGCTTTTGATGTATGCTGTGTTTCCGAAACACGCGTACATGTTATCCATTTGACCCCATCAAGCCAATATAGAGAACCGACGCTACATACCCTCCATCTAGCTGGGGATTTCTCGAGGGCTTATGTGTGTGAATGTAGCGCTAAGTATAACAGTTTAACAAGCATTTATTGAATGAACCCTGTTGATAGTCACCTATCTGCTGTTTGATTTAATACTTTCGCAAGCTTAAACTAAACTGCATAACATTTACGTAAGCTGTTTGTCGTTCCAGCTCATAGGGCAAATAATAGTGACCGTCTGGTAAATCTATTCCCATCAGTCAATTCAGTGCCTGTTATCCATCGTGATGCATAGACCATCGACCAGCATTCTTCAACCAACTCTGCCCTAGACTCTCCTTTCTAGCTCCTCCCAAGTGCTATTCATTCTTTTCATGTTCGCCTCTAATTTCCAACAAATTGTGTTATTTGGTCTTCCTCATATACTTTGGCCTTGAGGATCCTATCCCAGGGTTTGCCTTGTGACGAAGTTTGGTGATTTCCGCTATATATATCCTGCCCATCTTTACTTCGTATTTTCCTAATTTTTTCCTCAGCTGAAAGTTGGTTTGTCTCCTGCCACAGAAGGTTGTTGCTGATGCTGTCTGAACAACCGATCCATAGTATCTTGTTTAATCATCTGTTTATAAATACCTGTATTTCTTGAATGATGCTCACTATTGTTGCTAAAGTTGGAAACCCATAGCTAACCTGAAGCTGGTTGAGGAGAGCAGCGTGCCTGAATGGATAAACGCCAGTGGTCTTCGAGAGTAGTGCTCAATATTTAGTAATTAGGCTGATTGCTATTTTAGCAGAAGTCTAGGAGTTGAACATAATCCCGTTTGAGTGATCCCCATCTTTGATCGTTCCAGTACATAAGAAAAGATTAGTCATTTTGTGATAATCATAGAGGAATTGATTTGATTAACATTGTGTTCAAAATACTAGCTTTAATGATTATCTGACACTTAACTACGACTCATGAATTGCTAATGGGGAAAAACCAGGTTACTTTCAAACCTGGTGTTAGTTGTATCTACCAAATTTTCACCATTCGTCATGTTTTAGGACATACACATACTTATTGCAGTTTGACAATGATAGTTTTTCTTGTCCTGAAAACAACATTTGACTCTGTAGACCGAGAGGTTCTATGACAGTATCTGTCATTGAAAGGTATACTTTAGAAGTACATGCACCTTGTGAACGCTCTTTACTTGAATAGTTGTAGTCGATTTCGAGCTTACGGTAAACTATTGTTCGGATTTGTAACCTCAAATGGTATCCATCAAGGCTGTCCACCATCACAATTTTTACTTAATTTCTTCATAGATTTGCTGCTGGAAATAGCGCTCTCGATGTCTGAAACTTCAGGAATCGATCTCTTACTAAGAAGTTCGCTTATTGGTTTGGAATACGCAGATGACACAGTCCTCTTTGTTTATGACACCGATGAAACGCAGAAATTTTTGATTTCGTTGAGCGACAAAACAAGTATATTCGGAATGCGTTTCTCTTCATCTAAATGTAAATTGTCGGTCTACGTAAATACCTAAAATTAAGGTTGAGAGTGAAGTAGTTGAGTGCGTCTACTACTCCACTTATCTTGGAAGTGCGACCAACCCTGATGGATTGGTGTTTGTAAGGATCTATAAGGTTTGTTGGGCTTTTGCTAACTTATACCATATTTGGTGTATTTGATTGACGGTAAATCAGTTGATGCGATGGTGAATATTCATGGACTGAGGTAATTAATACGTGTATTACGTATGTTCAGCTACTGCCTATCTCAATACACATTAGTGAATGTTGGGCAAGGATGGAAGAAGGCTATAGGTGAGGCGACCAAAAAGAAACCTGGAATCAATCCGTAAAGTCACTGGTTGCTGGTCTGAGTTGTGTTCATGGATGCTGACTACTTGGCGCCTGCACGTTCGTTGTAAGCAGGTGACATGACTCAGACTTAGTCACGATGGCGCAAGTATATTCACTCTTTATATTCTCTTAAATTGTGGGCTTATAGTTATTTTACACCTTCCCTTTCACGAGCTAATACCTTATCTCTGTTCCACATTCTATATGTTGACGCTTTTTCTTACTTCAACTAACGCAACTACTACTTCCACTAATTTGGTATTTATCTTGTACGGTAACCTGGACCGATGCATGGCTGTTTAAACAACCAACCTCTTCATAGCAGTCGTCCTTTCAAGACCCCTTTAGAGTAATTGGAGCTAGTAGAAAAATTGAAGTTATGATATATACTTATTCTATACCGCGATATTTATTGTTGTCATCTAATTCAATACATCAACATACTACCATTGTTTACTATCCATGATGGTGAATACTTGTAGTTTCTGAATAATAGTACGGTGCGAAGATTTTGCGTCTAATGTGGTTCTTGTTATTACTATTAACCTTTTTTTCTGTAGAAAGTTTGGTGTTAAATTAACATTAACTGAATTGTTTTTGAATCATCTACATGTGTATGCGTTTACGCGTTTCCTTAAGTAGAGCTGATATTTAGTATGAGGTAGGCAGCACATACAGAGAGAACAAACTGTTAACTATTTAATTCAGTTTAACTGATTGACTGAATGTGTATTTGTTGAAGCTGAGCTTTTGTCTTGTTTATCTTACGCATGGATAATTTTACCAGTTGTTATGCATTGATGTAGACATTTGTTTATGTATATACCTGTGTAGACGCGTAGTCACTGTTACTTTTTTTTATACCTGCCGTATTTTGTTTGCCATTACACAAAAAGTTTGTGACATGTGTGAACTAGTTTTTTCGGTTGCTCATTATCAGGGATTCTCTTTTTTGAAGAGAGCTTTTATTATTATTGTTGTATAGGTATTGTGTGGAGTGGAAATAATCATGAACTGAATTTTACTACTTTGTGTATATACATGTTTGTGTGGATCCCTTTTTTAGAACTAATGTTTTATGTAACCGTCAGTGCGTATACCCTGGCTTTGTTACATATTGGTATCAGTACACAAAGTGACCGATTGTTGATTTCAGCTGTGTCACTGGATGCAGAATTCTTTGTTAGTATCCTAGCGGTAATCCTAATTAATTTTTGTAGGTTATCTTACGTCTTAAATGAAACTTTATTATTCACTTGAAATATAAGTTCTTAGTTAAAACAATGTAGATCTTATCACGTCGACAGTTTTAGTAGTAATGGTAATCGTTCGATCTATCGTTGACTGTTCATCCGATCCGTGTTGAAATTGTAGACTTACCTGGTTAGTGGCCACAGTTTTTTCTCACTACCACTAATGTAACTACTCCTACTAATTTGTTCATCTTGCTGTGCTAGTTAGATGTCACAACTTGGATCTATACACATTTATACTTGATTCTACGTTTTCTGGGGTGTACGTGTTTGATTTTCGCAACCACTTATTGGTGACGGGTGATGTCGGTCACAACGACGCAGGTGTATACACTTTCCGTCTTCCTTTAAATGCATAGGAACTTTTGTAACTTCCATAACATAATTCTTCTTGATTCATTTTTTTTGTTTTAATCATTTTACGACAACTATTATCACTCTTGCTTATACTACTATGGCATTAGTCTTCCTATGCTGAAATGGTGTAGCGGCTTAGATGGTGAATAGATGTGTCAGGTTCTGTGTTGTTCAAAACTGACTAACTGCTATGCTCAAGTATCTAATTAATATTGTTCTAATCAATATGTAGAGTTTAAGTTCAGCAAGTGATCTAATTTAGGGAAACTATAGTAGACAGACGGCGTCAATACCACACACAAAGTACTCTCATAATTAACTCTATAGTCAGTTACTTTCTATAGGCTTTATGGATTCGAACGTCAAATCAATTAATGTCTTATAGCCAGTCCCATTTTTCTTCTTTTTCTTTTTCTTTACAGATGAACATGATGATTCTTTTCACATACGCATCAAATTCAAAATGTCAAATTTAATTGACAGTGAAAGTCATCCAGTTGGTGTTGAAATCAAACCCTCGTCTATTGATGACAATGATTCAAATAGATCAAACAATCTTGAAAATTCCAATGATAGATGTGATGCTAACGTCATTAATAAGGATCATTCTAATAACGTAGCTAATCGTCGTATAATTCGTAAGTGTCGACAATTGTTAAATGATGGCTCGTCATCATCAAATGTTACCTATTCTAAAAATTCAAACAGTCGAACAATAGTCTTACGAAAACGGATGCAAAAACGTCTTTTAAATCCGGTAAACCACAGTAAATCCCCATCAATTCATTCTAATTCTTGCAAAACTAACAGCAGCAGTAAATCAAAGCATACACATAGAAGTTCACGTGATGAATTACGTTACAGTATGGATATTTTACACGATCACACCGTAACGCATGTACAATCGAAGCCAACACCATCTCGGTTTGGGCTGAATGATAAAAGGTTCTCTGCTTACACGTGCCATTATCAACCAGTGAATGTTTATGCAGAAAGCAATGAAATTCAACTGAATGATCCAGTTCCGTCCGACCCTCATACAGGATACAATAAATCACCAATACCATTCGCACTTACACAATATTTAGGTAAGCAGTTATCATTTTCACTATAACCGTCGGTATCTCTCTCCTTTTTTGTTGACAACCAGAGTAAGCATCGTCTCATGATTTGTGGATTTATCAATTCAGTTTAACCTTTTGGGTCGTTGGCATGCATCACCATGTAGTAATTTACATTATAGTATTTATTTTTATTATTATTTGTTAAAGGTTTGATGGTCTCTTCAATTTTTTATGGAGAAACTTGAAATCGCTTATGACTGATCTGGACATAATTTATAAAAAACATTCGTTAAGCGAACTTTTTATGGTTTCATGATTTGGAAACTATTTAATAGAGGTAGATAAATAGTCGAATGTAGAATTTAGGAGGAATAGTGAGTTTGGTAAACTTTGCCTAATTCCACAGTTAAATTAGAAGTTCACCTCCGTTCTCACAAAGGTCGGTGTATTTTGTCTGGCCTTAATGACTTCTGACTTCTTGGGAAGTCAGTAGTCGCCGGCTAAGCCATACAACACAGACTACGTAGATTTGCCGAGGCAGTGGGCCAGTTGAAGCGTCCCTCTGTTTACTACTCTTAACGTTAGAGACTCAATTGGTTCTTGCTAATTGGGGCATCGTGAACCTCACCGATTCTTTTACTGACACAGTGATTTGGCTTAATTAGAATAGTTTCCGGCCGTTACTTGATATACATGCTGCTTTAACACTCTCTGACTATTACGTTTAGCGGTATTTACGCAAATGTTGTAGAAGTTTCGGGGTTGAAACTGACTGACTTTGTGAAGTTTTATGTAGTGTAATGTTTTTGTATTCAAATGGGTCTACTGACCGGTGTAAGTGGGCTTGGCAAAACTATGTTTGCAACCCAGTAGTGTAATATGGCTTTGGTTATCCGGTATGCTGCTAAGCTATTCAAATGCATTAAATTGAATTTGTCTGAATTCTAATTGTATCTCAATAATTTGGCATCATGCCGGATATCCGAAGTCATGCTTTTTTCTAGCTAAAATAAACACCTTCATAATCGGTACAACCATTTGCTTCTTAATTAGGTGGTTTCTTTTTTAGAGGAAGTCCTTTGGTATCAGCCATTGTTAGATCGGCCTAATCATAAAGCATCTTGGTTTCGACCACTAAGTTGCTAGTTGGGATTTGATCCTACCTATTTCATTTTGGGCAGTTGAGTTTCTAGTATGGTTTAGAGCAATGCACTTGCACCTATGCAGGAATGTTGTTAAGAGCATCATTTCTTCTGCATTTACATGTTGTATATTGGTCACACTGAATTTAACTTCGAATCGATTACCTAACAAGTAATAAAGAATTTACATAACTACATAATAATTACGTCCAAAATCAGTACAGTTCTGAAAATGATTGTTTTAGAGTACTGATCTCTTTTTTTTTTATATCTTTTTTGATTCACTTATGTCAAAAATGCACAATATTTAGTAGTAGAGCGGTTGAAATTAAAAAAAACCTCTTTGTTTTATTCTCTCCTCTTTTAAATAGTTTTGTTTCTTTATAATAACAAACTTCTGGTTTATGTTGTCCTCTTGATCAGTGTCTGGGTTTTATATATCATTTGTCTTATTAGTTTCTCTTTATCTCTTTTGTGTCTGCACATGTTTGGTAGATTTCCGTGTTTTTGTTTTTCCCTATTCCTCACTCCTGTATTATTATCGGTTTTCTGTCCTCTTATCATCTTTGCTGCTTATTGTTCTAATTATGTTTGTTTTTTAACTTCAAATATAATCTATTGTCACAAAATCAGGTAAATGTTCTCTTCAGTTGTATTCATTCCCATACATACATATAGTTTTAGATAGAAGAAAACTAGATTTTTCCATTTCCAAGATTGATGGCCGAGAACGTCTATTAATTATTATCCAGTGGACATCTAAGTAGCATAAATTTTTTTCTTGCATGAATCAATCATTAATAAAAACACCGTTTTTAGTCGTTGGTTCTGAGAAATGTTTTTTCTGCTCCATAAATTGTGCTCCACAAGAAATATAGTACGTTATTGTCTTTCGAATTCTCCTGTTGCACTGTCTGATTTATTCCGGTCGTTTCATCAGCAAAATATTCCAGTGAATTTATATTTTTCTTTCCTTAATCAAATTTCGATGTTGTTTCATAGTTCTTAGTTAGCTCATTTTTTCAACCACTTTTTTGTGATTAGAATTTATGAAAACAGTCTGTGTTACATCTGTAATGATATCGGTACGATTCTGGTTTACAATAATACAGGTGAATCTATTTATTCTTTTATTGAGCATGCGTCTTTCCATTTTCCGTCATCTTTAAATGTCTGTGCTGCACGTTCTATCCCGACATCTGCTGCTGCCTTGACGTAGTGGTCGGGCTTGCCTATCGTGATGACCAGTCGGGCTATACTGGCTGCAATATTCGTTCCTTAAGGTCCTACTCTGCCAATTAGGTCAGTTCAAGGGCTGTGAGACTAAAAGGAGCAAATGCTAAGCTCCGAGAGCGAAGTATTTTCGACTGTACAGTGATGTTGCTGAAGTAAGGTGTTCCCCCTCAGACAACCAGTATGACAACAATACTACCTTCCTACAAAGAAAGGGCGGCGTTGTAAAAAATCGGCCATAAAAATGCATTTCTCGTCTTACTCCATGGACTTTCATTTCCGATTGTTAGCCCTTAACAAGTACGGAGCTGATACAACAGAAGCTGTCACAACAGGCCATGTGTGGCTGGTCTGAAAGTGATAACCACCCTCATACTTCTGACAGCACTCGAGGTCACTCTGGTCATAATTAAATCCATATTCTTCCTAATACTTCCTCTACCTTCACTCCTAACTTAAATTTTTCTCCCATTCCTTCCACACGTTCCACTAATGATTGAATTACATGAAGCACTATACCACTTGTACTGAAGCCATACTCTAAATTCCATATTGGGGCTTTCAATGTGCGAACCTTTTGTCACATCAATCAACAGGCTCACTTACTAGAATCCTTCAATCTCCTTGTTATTTGCATGTTGTATCTCCGAAACATACAAAGCTTTCGCATGGTCATTACTTAGTCAGTCCAGAGAAACAACGCGATATACTCTTCGTTTATCTGCGACAGTCAGTCAGTCAGTTACAACATAGAACTTTGTACATGCGTACATCAGTTCAAGTTGCCATGCCTCAATTAGCAGATAAAGATTAAATTGTCGGACCAAATCCCAAAGTAGGGGAGGTAGTAACAGAGTAAGTACTAACGGGAAGGCATAGAGATCAGAGATGAGATTTGAGATAAAAAGTGATTCAGTAAAGAGAAAATTATAATAAGCTCAGAAAATTAGAATTTGGAGGAAGACAAGGAGTGGATGCACCTGCGCCATTGCAATCGATTTTGAGCCATATCACCTAAAGTCTCTAACCATTTGTTACGATCATCGCGTGGGCCCCAACCAGGTAGTCTACATCTATTAACATGGCTCAGTCCAATCGTCAATGACTTCATGGATTGGTGCCATGTTTTCGTTTGGCCACCCCTAGCTTTCTTCCAGCCTACTCCTACACCAGACAACATTGCTCGTCGAGGTAGACGGTGGTCAGGCATACGCAACACATGTCCTAACCACCTCAGCCGGTGAAGATTCACTACTTCATCAATAGACTTACCGTATTTCCCTAGTACTCTATTCCTAACCCATGCATTGCTTACTCTGTTGTCCCAGCAAACACGAGCAATGTTTCGGAGACATCTATGATCGAATACTAGGATCCTACGAATATCCTCTACTCTTAAAGGCCATGTTTCACATCCATAAAGTAAAACGGATCTGACATCTGCACAATAAACGCGTCCTTTTGTCATTAAACGAATGTCTCGCCTACGCCACAAGTTACGCAAGTTGGCAAAAGCCGATCGGGCCTTATGTATACGGGCCGAGATTTCATCGGACACCAGACCGTTAGGACTGATGAGGCTCCCTAGATAAGTAAAGCGGTTAACGCATTCAATAGTTTCACGCCCTATCACTAACTTTGGTGCCGAATTAAGCCAGTCCTGAAGTAACATTTTACATTTGGATGGGGAGAATCGCATCCCAAACATGCTTACATTCATGTTTAAGGTGGTCAAAAAATCCTGCATTTTATCAGCATCTTCACTCAGTAGAACTATATCATCGGCATATTCTAAGTCAGTAAGTTTATCTCCTGGAAAGAGGTCAACCCCAGAGAAATCAGACGATGACAATGTTAACTCTAAAAGTATGTCAATGATAAAATTAAATAAAAATGGAGATAGCGGACAACCCTGACGAACACCACTAGAAGTGGTCAATTCTGAAGACAATCTGCCATAAGCTCTAACACGACATGTGGTGTTCGAGTAGAGAGCTTGTATAAGGTTAATGTACTTCTCCGGTACACCTTTCAATGACAGACATTGCCACATAACCTTACGATCAATAGAGTCAAACGCCGCCTTAAGGTCAAGGAATACAGCTATTGTTGGGCGTCTGAAAGTGTGCCTATGTTCCAGAACCTGTCTAAGTGTGAATATTTGGTCTATACAACCACGTCCGGGTCTGAAGCCACCTTGGTTTTCTCGAGTTTGCTCTTCACGAGCTTTAGTTAAACGTCGAAGTATTATTGAAGCTAGTATTTTAGACACTATATTCGTTAAACTGATTCCTCGGTAATTGTCACACGAGGACTTCTGTCCTTTCTTATAGACCGGAATGGTTAGTGTTCGAGACCAGTCAGATGGGATTACGTCTAGTTCCCAAATTCTAGCCAAGATCTCAGTTAATCTCGCCGCTAAGACTGGACCACCTTCCTTAAATATCTCAGGGGTCAATCCATCTGGTCCTGCCGCTCTCCCTCGCTTTAAGTTTCCAATAGCCTTCACAACTTCACTGAGACTTGGGGGACCAATGTTAATTTGCCATTCAGATTGTTTGGGGATGGTGGGCAGCAGAGATGACGCCGTGGGCCAGTTGAACTGTTCCCTAAAGTGTTCTGCCCATCGGTCTAATCTTCTGGATTGACAGTGAATAATGGAGCCATCTTTTTCGGAGATAGTTTCACTTACAGTTGGGTTCCTGATACCCGTTTCCTTGATAAGTCTGAACAGTTGCCTACTGTTACCTATTGCCGCTGCCTTTTCCATCTCTTTAGCTTTCGCCACCCACCACTGCTCACGATCATTGCGTAAGCTTTTGATTAGTTTGTGTCTAAGTTGCCTACGTTGCTCATCATGTTCAGAACCAGACGGGATGTGTTGCCGAGCATCTATCAGTTCAGTAGATGCAGCTGAAATCCACTGAGTTTTCCTAACCTTTAGGTCTAGTTTATTAGTAGATATTACTGCTCTTTCAACAGCATTGTGGATAACATTCCAGGCTAGCTCAGGTTGAGAACAGTTTACGCAGTTGACTAATTGGTATTTTAGTTGTTCCTGAAATGTATTCTTGACTTTTTCATCATTAAATTGAACTCTGTGGGGGATCCTTGTAGTGGATCTTTTACGTCCAGTGAGTCGCAGACTAATACGCGCTCGCACTAAGGCATGATCTGAGTCTAAACATGTGCTCCAAAACGAGCGGCAGTCTTCTATCGAGCCTCTCCAATGATGGCTAATAGCAATGTGGTCTATTTGAGTCCAGCGTTGGGTTGATTTCGGAGGCCGCCATGTCAACCGATGTCTTTCCTTATGCTTAAAGTTGGTGCTTGCGAGAAATAAACGCTTGTCTGAACAAAGTTGTAGTAACCGGTCGCCATTGTCTGTTCGTTGAGCCTCAACACCATATGATCCACCTAGGTGCCTTTCGGTTTCCTCTAGTCTACCTACTTGGGCATTAAAATCACCTGCCACTATTACTACATCAGTGCGCTTAGCTTTACATAGAAGGTCATAAAGCTTCCTGTAAAATTCATCTTTCATTTCATCTGAGCTGCAATCAGTGGGAGCATAGGCAGAGACAACAAAGAGACAACGGCGTGTGTCCCTATTTTTACGAGTCCTTACCGTTCCATTTAGACGGACAGCGCACAATCGACTGTCTATTGGAATCCAGTCGAGGAGAGCCTGTTCAGCTTTTAAACTTAGTGCTATACCTACACCAGCAAGGCCTCGAGTGGTAGCGGTGGGGTCCCCGGAAACACGAAGAGTGAACTGAGCCGGTTCCTTATTTTCACAAGGTGAAGTCAAGCGAATGACTGTGCTTGGATCCTGTATACGCGTTTCAGAGATGCAGCAGATATCGATGGAGCGGGATTCTAGAGTCATGGCTAAGGATGCCTGTTGTCCTATTTGACATAACGTTCGAACGTTGAAAGCTCCAATATACAACTTAGTGCGCGGTTTTAGGAGACCAGGGATAACGTTTCGTGAACTCAAATCAATAGCATTAGAGACGCGAGGTGATAAAATTATGTTAGAAGGATTAGGCATGGTGATAAGAGAGTTATTAAGAGTTGAAGGTGGGATTTGGCTTCGAACAAGATGATCTCGTGTGCTGTAAGAGGTATGAGGGCGGTTTTCACTTCCTGGCTGCCCACACCATGGAAGGGTGTTTCTTGACGAACCTGAAAAAGAAGATAGATTAATGTTGGTCTTAGAGACCTGAGAGCGTGACCGCAGAGCCCAAGGGACAACTGCTTGAGGCCTGTCACGCACGGCCTTTTTATGAAAAGTTTTTCGAGTATTAGCTCCGCACTTAAAAGCCCTTAGTGGGCACCCTTACCGCCGGAGACGGAAATCCGTGAGGTAGGGTGAGGTGTGACATTTTTAGGGTCGACCTTTTCTAACCCCTCCTTCCTTGTGAGAAGGCAGCATCGCTGCAGATGCTGGTTGTCCGAGGGAAACACCTTACTGCTGTCACATCCCTCTGCAGTCAGCAGTACGACTTCGCCCTCAGACCTTGAGTAGCTGCTTTTAGTCTCATCGTTCTCCAATCGACCTGCCTGGCATGGTAGAACCTACAGGAACATATGTTCCAGCCAGTATAGCTCGGTTGGGTCATCACGATAGGCAAGCCCGACCACCACGGCAATGGTAGCAGCTACGGTCTGGGAACTCAATAACCAGCCCTCCTCGTTATGCTGTCGTAGGTGTAGAATTAAGTTTTGCGGGCAGGATAGATGAGTGGGTCTCTGTTGACATTCTCCTATGCACTGCTCGTCTAAATAGCACTGTAAGAACTCAAAAGGATCAGGATCAAACGCCGATGCCTTTTTGTCGTTTCTGCTCATTCTCCCACTGTCTGTATCTCGAAGAGAGTAAACGACAAATTCTATAGGAAGTTCTTTAATCTCCTTCACAAAACTAAACTCTCAGACATAGTGATCGTAGCTTAGCACCCACGTTGCTAGGAAATACTTAGGCGCATTTTTTAGCATGTCAGCCTAACGAACGGACAATGCTGATCGTCTTCGACAATTGTGTTTAGATTACCATCTATTATTAGCAATCATAGGCTTGAAACATAAGGAGTGAGATTGTGTAACATGATGGCCTCCGGCATCAACTCAACAATGCTCATATGTATCCGTTTCTTCGTTGTCCATGACTGACTGACTGACTGACTTAAAAGTCTCAGACCCATGAAAGCTAAATGTACATAGCTTAGAAGTATCATTATTTTGTGTTCTTGTGAGAGGGTCACTGATATTCACGTGGAAAAACTTCATCATTGTTCGATCTCTCTCTGTTTAACCGATATAGTTTTATCTTTCTTTGATAATCTACTTCATTATCTCCTTATTGATTCATTGTTTTAACTGATTATACATGAGTACACATACAAATCTTTCAATGAGAAAGAAGTCTGTTGTTTCTTCCGAGGAAACAAACGTTTTCTGTATATTTCCTCATCATGTTCTAATGTTAATGAAAAGTAGATTTCTATAGGTTAGATTTGAAGTTTAATAAATCTCCAGTGTAAATCTCATTATTCATTTTTTGACGTGTACTTTTCACTAGACACTTATGAAGTATACTGGATAGTAGCATGATGATATACTAATCACTTTAATCCATTGACTATCGAATGTATATTTGGATGGGTATATATCATATTGTCTCCTCAATTATTCTTCAAATTTATCGAGAAATCAGGCTGTATGAAATCATTTAGGTAGTATCCTATTTTATAATAGCTAACCATCATGAAAATGATTTTATGAAAGAAAGCATCTAAATTATTAGATTGTATGTGTAAGTAACTAAATTTAGTAAACAAAAAGTGTTTGATGCATATTGGGAAATGCCATCCACTGCTTCTCCTATTCGACAGCATTATCTGACAGTCCAAAATCCATCTTAGTAGTGAAGTTTCCACATTTTCTATTCTCCTACAAATCTTCAATTGTGTCACCTTATGCTTTTTTGAGCTTTATTGATTTTTTTAAAGCTCTATTTATTATATTTATCTTCCTACTGTATTGAGTAGTACTATTTCCAACCTCCTCTTTATATTTTAAATTCTCCTTCTTTTTCTGCCGATTTGAAGTATCTTAAACCGGCACATATTTGTGCCAAGTTTTACTTTATCTGTAATTATTTCACTCCACTATTTTTTTTTTATTTCACTACCTCTTGTGACAATTAATTGTCACTAAGTAAACTATCTGTTAGTTTGGTCTCTACAGCTCTGAAGTGAAATATTTCTATTGGTGTTAAAAAGGAAACCATCCGGACAGCTATTCAGGATCTTACCGCACTGCACACAACCTAACTATCCAGACCATCAATATGTACGATGCGCCATTTCGTGTTTCGTCTTAATCTCGCAGTACCCCTTATTTTGTTAGGCAAACTGTTTTGTAAAACAGAAAATTGCTTGCATTACCCAACATGATACTATAGTATCATGATACTATGCTTTTTATTCATTTTCATATTTAGATCTTCGTGTTTAATTTTATTTACCACCTCATGTGATATCTCAGTGTCAAAGCGCTAATCTTATACTCAATATTTAACGTTTGTCGTATTGGACTTTTCTTATATGTATGCTATTCTTTCTTACTATTGATACAGGATTCACAAACAGTCCTTTGCGAAAATAGTGCATCTATTGCTGAATTTCCTTGAAAGTTTTTTTTCCAGCTCCAGTAATGTTACTATAAGTAATTGTCAAATTAGAACAGTAACATATTTGACTAATAGTTATGTCTAGCTACTTTAGTCATATTAATTGCTGGATCATTTGAATTGACACTTTTCTCGTTGTGTTTATTCACTCATTATTAGCCTGCGCTTGATTCTGTCTTCCTTTTTTCACTTTAGATGTGTGCTTGGTTTTTTATTTACATATGGTCGCATTTAAGTTAATTGAAATCACAGTCTCAACTAACAGACTATGAACTGGTTTAATTATTTTAATTTTCTCCACGAAGCTTATTATCACTGATATTGTAACGCATATTATTTTTATTTCCTTTAAATACTTTTGCTTTATTTACCATTCATCTATGGTGATTACAATTTACTGACGTCTAGAGTGAGGAATAGGAGGTAACGGTGTGTGGTTGAAGGTAAAATAGGCTTATTTACGCAATACATATTGATTCGTTTTCGTTCTGGTTAGTGTGGTGTTGCTCTATGTTACCACTAAATAATATGCTTGTATTCCTCACCAATAAACACAAGGAATTGCAGACAATTCATAATTGTCAATAGTTTTGATATCTCAGGGTGTTGTTCATCTAATGCTTCTGACCACTACTTCTTTTGAACAACATAAGAAGAGCAGGATTTACAGAATAAAATAAATTCACTAGATTTCGTGGTTTCTCATCAGCAGCAAACGGCCTTAAATAAAAATTATTATTATTTTTATTGATTGATTGATTGATAAGCAACATTATACATACCGTAATCAATCCATTGAATTAAGTTCAAAATGGAAGTCATAAAGACAAGAAGAGAAAATCGACTACTTAACAAAGACTAGGGAAAAACTAGAGGGTATTTGATAACATTTTAAACTTATGAATACCCTCTGGTTTTTTATTAGTTTCTGTTAAGTATTCGATATTCTCTTTCTGTCTTTATGACTTTCCATTTTCAACTCAATATCATGGATTGATTATGGTATGCATAATATTACTTATCAATCATTAATCATAATAATAATGGTAATAATAGAAGTAGATTTAGCTGTAGTCGTAGTAGTGGTGGTAACGGTAATGGTAAATTAATAGTGGTAGTAATGGTTTTAATAATAATAATAATAATAATAATAATAATAATAATAATAATAATAATAGCACTAATTCTAATTTTAGACCTTTTACTGCTGATGAAAAACCACTGAATACAACAGATTTAATTTATTCTACATATCTTGTCATTTATTACGTTCTTTAATTTTATAAAGGTATTCTTTTACATGATATTACTTCTGCTTTTATTTATAACAAAGTTCATTGTACTGACGTTACCTGTAATGTTCGCTTTTTCCCGAACCTCTTGTTCGTATATTGATCATTCTGCATTCTTTTTGGAAGCCGTATGGTTACATATAAGAGTCATGCTTTAGTGTTAAGGACATAAGCTCCTGTAAATATCTCTTCACTGATATGAAGATACTGATTGATAAAGAACATAAGAGGAGCATACTTTTTTACAAATTCAATTGGATCGTCTTTAGATAATTTAAACTGCTAATTTAGTAATGTTTAAAACTGCGTAGTACAAAATATGTGACGACACTAATCATCATTTTGTAATCAGTTGTAAAAGTTTAAACATTCTCATAGAATTACTCACATACAATTAGGTGTTTTTTGTTACCCATCAAATTTCAGATTAAGTGTTTGTAGATATCTAATACATATTCATAGGTGTTTAGTTCATAACTTTTTGACAATGGTACTATACCTTCTCATATTTCATCTGCAGAAAATTACTAATTATCACGAGAAACCATTGAAGACATTTGTCTTCTTGTGATGTGAAAGGTAAACGAACTTCACACAAGACCATGTGAATCATACAGCCTTACACTATCGGAGCTCTTGGTTACAATGTTTCCAAGTTTGTGATGGAAATTTTTGGGTGTAACAAATATCCAATTTTCCGATAAGCAAAAGAAACAACTTGTCGTATAATCTTATTGATTGCTTCTAGCAGATGCATTGAAAAATTACTTCGATCTTATCTCCATGCATTCATGTAATAATTTTGCCGTCACTAGAAAATATTAAGTTCCTAGAGTTAATTTTTAGCAGTCTTTTTTATATTTACTTCGTAGTTTACGTAACTGCGGATTATTCCTAGCTAAAATTAGATGTGACTCAACAGCCAAATTTGGATCTATATATTCAGCTTTAGCCACACTTTTCTTGTAAGTCTGATACTATCATATGTGGTTTAAATCTGCAAGCTAATCGTTACATTCAAATAGCTTTAACTACTAAACCATCACAGATATAGGTAAATGAAGAGGTTTGAACTGGTTAAGTGCTTATAACTTCTATCAAGTTTAATCATTTTTTGCTTAGATCTCGAAAATAATTATCTCGAAGTGGATCTAGTGTTTACGCTATATGTGTAAACAATTTGTGTTGAATGATATCTACTATTACAACAACTACCTACTACATCAGTGTGATTGACTAATCTCAGTGTCTCATTCTAACTTTATCTTTTTCTCTGATTTCGAATCTAAGCTTAATCTTTTTATGTTAGCGACTGCACCCTGTCTTCTTTAACTATAAAATTGAATACATAGTATTAACAGAAAATCTAATTTTTCTATGCTCAAAGTATATTAAAACTTCGTATGTCATCCACCTGTTAAAGTAGAAAGTATAATCCTTTGCTTATTTATGTATATTTGTTCATACTTTTCTAGTTTCCTTCACTCATTTTTGTTCATAGTTTTTTTTTGGAAGTGTAGGTTCAGTAATAAATAATGGACAAATATCGGTTTCTATCTTATTGATTCATTTTATATTAACTTGGTTGGTTAGATAGCAGATGTGATGAGTCATCCAATCATCCCATCATACTGATTCGGCTTATAAAAAAGCTTAATCTTTACTGATTTTTTCTGTCATTGCTACCTTAGGATAGTCTCTTTAAAATATAAAATAACTTCGTATCATCTTTTATTTAGAATAAATTACTCACATCTGTAATTATTGCTAAAAGAAAATTATTAATCAGTAAACTTGACTCGCTTTAAGTATTATTACCAATATCACTTCCTGGAAGTGATATGTGATACTTCATGTTGCAGCGTAACTTAAATCGTTTTATATATCTCTATGCTATTCGGAATCATGTTGTTTCTCTTTCTGATTGGTCACTGCACTATCGAAAAAAAATTTGCACCATTCTTTCCTCATTGTTTGCAAAGTGAGCATCAATCCCTGATTCTGTTTTCTTCCTTCTCTTTCAGTTTGAATTTTTCCACACGAACCGCATTTTACTGATAGCACCTAACTTAGTATTCCTTTTTCGCCTCGTTTGTCCATAGAGTTAGAGGAACTTTTAGAAATTTGCTACCGCCAACTTTCTTCTTAAAAATAGATGCGTGTTGTAGAATGACTTCGTAAATATGTAGAATAGATTAGACTAATTTATTGCAAACATTGTCTCTGGTGATATATGAAGTGATTTAGAATCGTTTAATTTTGAGGACACTTTCCAACAGACAGGATTTTGATCACTTTATTGTTCCGGCGACATATGAGAATACTGGCTTTATGAGGTTACATGTAAACTTACATGATTTTACAGGGATAAAATGAATCAAAATTAATAGATAATGAGGAATCTGGATTACATACTGATTGTGATATCCATTAATTTATGTTCGTATTATGTTCTTGTTCTTTTTGACTAACTTTTTGTGTATTAATTTATACTACTTATTATTAGGTAGTAGTTTACATTGTTTAATAGTTCTCCATTATGATTTGATGCAGATATAAACGTTTTTAGCTTCATTTGAATTATACTTTATGTTCAACTTGTTTTGCTTTTATATTTATATTACTCTGCAACCCTTAACTAAAATTTAGTAGTTGCTTAATTTCATCGGGCTTTGTTTTTCGCATCATTTTCCTCCACGTTCATCTGTGTCACTTCCTAGACACTTCTAGACGCCTTCTTAGACAGCTTCTTGCTGTCTGTTGTTTGTTAAAACTTTCCCTTTATCAAAACTTAGACGCATAATAGGTACCTAGACACCTCATACATTGAGATAATCATTTAATATACAGTAAGTCTTTTTAATATTAAACGTCTGCGTACCCCGATCATGCAGTTTAAATCTGTTGAACAGACTAAACACTACCGTTGGTAAAATGCTCACATTGCATGTTGCACATTATGGTAATACGGGTATTTGCCTAGTGGTTAATTTACTCAGTTTGGGTTCATTAGATCACAGGTTTAAAACCCAATCTGTTTTACTCAATTTCGCCAACCGCATGATTTCCCCAACCTCTATACAAACCTGTAGTTTTAAATAAGCGATATAAGTTTATTTGAAAATGGCTTTTTTGTATTATTTCAGTCTGCTGAAACTGTTCATGTAATTCATAACTGAATCATAGTTTTATAATGTGTTAAAATGGATGCGACCCATCCCCTTCAAAAATATTCGATCTCACTCTACTAAGTAGCCTGGGTGTTATTAAGGTGATGTTCATAGATTTTGATAACTGTATAATTAATTGTAAGTCATCTGGTTTTTTTTGAATTCATTTGAATGATCGCATCACTAGTTCAAATCGTTTTAAAATTAGTTATTTGTTTATAAACTATACTCATAGGATATGTGCAGTTTATAAATATTAATTGAATAAACGGATTTCTGTACTTACTTTTTTAAGTTGCCGGACATAATAATGAAACTTGTGAACTAATCACTCTGCAGAATCACTGCAGACCTTTTTTTAATTTAGCTAAACATTACGCTTTTTATTATTGACAAGGTTTGTTTACTTTCTTCGATGTATGGGTTATATCTAACCTCAGATCTAGTATTACTGGTTTTTATCACCCAAACAGTGATTGATGGTGAAAATGTAGTAGTTATATTGCCAGGTTACTTGCCAGTTGTTAGTCATTACTGAGTTTTTTTATTTAATTTTGAGAAGCTTTTGCTGTCTTCCAGGTCCACATACATGTAATTTAGTGTTACAGTGACTGATACCTTTTGGATTGTGCATACTGGTTTGCTACCAGATGCCGATTTTTCTTGGTCATATTAATTGTCTTGTAGCATTCATTTGTCTGTAGGCAGTTTAATTTCAACGTAAACTAGACATAACTCATTCACTTCAAGGTGTCCAACAAAATTACACTTTCACGTAGACGTTTTACTTGATCATTCCTCATCCACTTGAATGCCCAATGCATAAGTTAATAAATTAACATTTATAGTTCTATTCATAAATGTACCCACTGAATATATTCCTAAGCCATTCGTTGCTTCTGGACTTTGAAACTAATTAACTTCATTGATTTCGAGTTTTATAAGTGTTCTGGTTTAACTATGTAATATCTATTTTTATTAGCGCTAGAAACCTCTGCCATACAAATATAAAGATATTATTATTCTTTTCTGTATTGGTTTGTTCATTGGCCATTAATTACTGCACAAGCGAATTGTCAATATGTAGCCATTGAAATGTTTGTGCTCTCTAGATACTGCTGTTTCTGGTTACTAATGTTTTATAGTATTCCACGATTCTAGATTCACCCATAACTATAACTATATGTCGTACTAGGTTATTATAAATAGGTAACTCACTGTACTTACGATACTGTCATCATTTCGCTTAGTAAGTTTACTTCATCGAGCGATCCGTTTTCTTCTTCGAAACAAGAAAGCAATCGGCCACAGTTTTTAGAAGTTATCCATTAAAGGATGAAATGCACATTTTGTTTATGATTCAAGTCAGCTTCGTTAGTTCTATGGAAACTTTACTTCCTATTGTTAGAATTACTTATTACATAGTAAGTTTTACAAACTAAATATATGATCCTTCTGCCTGAATTCTCCTCTGATATTAATCCTAAAAAATCCATTTTTTTTTAGAAATGACAAAACAAGCATTTATGGATCATTTCACTATGCTGCGTTCACCCGCCTACACATCAACCATTCAGTCAGAACTTGAACGTGAACGCAGTCGGCAAGCTGAGCTGTTAAAACAAACAGAATTTTTGGAACAATCTATTGCAAAATTACACACAGATGGAACAGAATTATTAAGTCGTTTCACAAAACGCGTAAGTTTGTGTATCATGTATTTAAATGGGCGGATATGAAATCTAACTGCTTTACTTGCAGTGAAGCTGTACATTACATGAGAGGTTTCGCGAGAAGACGAAAATTGAAACCCTTTAAGCGTGACAATATGCCATCTTTCCCTAAAACTAGGATTGGGGTTATTGGATTATTTAACAACTGTGCGATGTACACAAGAATGGAATTAAACGATAAAACATTGGTTTGCCTGGTCAATACAGGAGCGGTAATTTTCTTTATAGATGTAGAGCAATGTTGGCAAACCCTTGCGAGTTAATAATATAAACATAGAGCAGACATGCGCTAGGAATTTTCTGAGTATCGAATCGGAGCATTTAGGTAAGAGTTGTAACGTACAATATCTATCCGTTGTGACCAAAGAGATATAGTGAACCATGCTGGAAGCAGATTTTCTAAGAGAAACAAAGGTGGTAATCGACACATAGAATAGGATGATGGTCACCAAGTACGGACAGTTCTAATGCATGGAAGCAGTAAGATAACAGGAAAGTGTGTAAAAAAGTAGCTCAATATGATTTACTAAATACTTACCCATTGGTGATGAAATTCAGAAGTCTGTTTACTAAAGATAAAGAGTCCTATGGTTGATTAAGTAACGCACGAAACTCCTGTAAAGAGTCATCGAAGCTTAACATTTTGCACTCGTCGGATTCAGATACATCTAAAGGGAAAATCAGACCATCAGGTCTAAGAAATGTCAAGTGATAGAGTATTTGAAGAAGCCGATAGTGCATACAATTCTAACGTTTTTCTAGTGGAAAGGTTTGGTGGAAAGTATCGATTCTACGTTGACTTCAGATAGTTAAACATTATAACTGTGTTTAAGCTGTATACAGTGTATACAGTTGACCACTTACAACAAGCTAGTGTTTACACTACTAGACCACCGATCAGGGTATTGACAGCTGCAAATAAAAGCAAGTAAAAAGTGCATGACAGCCTTCGGTTAGGATGCGAAGAACACTTAATTGAATCATACAACTGTTAGGCTACAAACAAATGAGTTTAAAACTATTTATCCCTGAGAAACCCTTTTCAATGTCCACAAATGCCAGTAATTATGACATTGGAGTAATGTTCAGACAAGACGATGGCGTTGTAAAATAGGTCAGTCGTGTCTTAGCATCTGCGAAACGGAAATTTTCAACGATTGTAAAGGGTAGTTCAGCAGTCGTTTGGTCGTTAGATAAATTAAGACCATATCTGTTTAGCTAACGTTTCCACATTTAAGCTGATCATAAGCCACTACAATGTGTAAAAACGCCAAAAGAGACTACTGTGGAAAATTGTCTCGATGGAAGTTACGCTTGCAAGAGTATGATTTTATAATCAATCACGTACCGGGGAACGAGAATGTTTTAGCAAATTATCTGTCACGAACACATAAAGACGGTTATTTACTCGATGTGATATTTGGAGTCAATACAGTAGAATCGGATTTAGGGAGACTTGTTTGTTGTCAGTAGTCTGATTCAACACTGAATGCAATGAAACCAACATTAATATCGAATGGCAACCAGTACTTGTTAGTTATAATAGAACATACTATATATCAGTGGATGCTGTTGCGATTCTGGACACATGTACGAGGACATTAACCAAGGTGATGGTTCGGCACATTGTTGCGGACCATAACGTCCCGAAATTGGTATTTGCTGATCCAAGACCCATGTTTCGAGAGTGAGAAATTTACATTCCGCTTAAGGCAACTAGGCATCAAGATAACCAGAACAACACCATGTCATCCTCAGACCAATAGGCTAACAGCAAGCAATAATCACACACTAAAGAGGTGACTTCCAGCGAAGGGCGGTAACTAGTTGATGAAACTGCCAATCACATTGCTAGCACATCGCGCTTCTGTTCAAAGGACAACATGACAATCGTCATTCTAGTTAGTGTGTGGAAGGAGACTGCGGTTTCCAGAGGATAAAAGATCTGACCTCAGTTTCAGCTATGGGATCTTACGAAATGGAGAAATCAGCGAAAGCAAGAGGCTAAGAATGTGCAGCAGATACAAAGAATAAATGCTAAAAATTCAGAACAATTTCGACTAAAGCACAAAAAACCTTCCCCTGTAGGAGATCGGGTAAAATGTATGGGACAGATCATTACAGAGTTAAACTAAGCTCACGGAAACTGCTGATTGTGTCGATTTACATTTTATAAACAGATAATGTTTATACCAAGTTCTTTCTGTTTTGACTATAGTTAAGCGTAGACTCTTTATCGACAGATTGAAGAAATTGCCTGAAACGTCACTTGTAGGTGCATAGCTTTTCCTACACTAAACTCCTGTTAACTCTTGCTGTTTGAATTCACTATATCTACTTGCAGAGAACAAATCTTGCTGCAAAGCGAGAACGTACACACAAAATCGTGTAAATAATCAAAATATTTTACATATGTAGCGTTGAACGTAACATGTAAGTAATAGTTATTTTGTCTCATCAGATTTTTCAGTTTCTGATGTGATCTATAAACCCAAAAGGAATCATTACTTCAGAATCCTGTCCAAGAAAGTACTTTTTAGTTAAACCTGGAAGAGTATGTTATGAATGTTTCTGATATTCAGTTGATTAAATTAGAAATAGATTTTAATCTTTATATTTCACATAATAAGCCAAACCATATAAATCTAGAATCCCAGTTTGAAAATGTGTATCATCAGTTATGCAAATTGACGGCTAATTGAAAGCCGGACTTATAGATCTAGCAAACTAATATGATATCACACTAGCTACCTCATTATATTCCTTTACGAAAGAGCATCGAAATGCCATAACTATGTTGTTGAACAACAATGAAATAGTCTTATTAAGACTAGATAAAGGTTTCGATACAGTGATTTTAGGCAAACATGTATATCAATTAAAATTATTAAATGATGATTAACATTTCATCAAAGATTAACAAAACAAAGATATGACACATAGAACTGAGGCAATAATTGTTTAGCATTTGTGCCAACTGCTGAAGGAAAAAGTAGCAGATGAAACAACTAGTGAATGTTTGAAACCTTAAGACACACACTTGCCAAGATCGTATGGCCTACCTAAGACTTACAAGGTGGGTAATCATCTACGGCACATATCATTGAGTAACTCACTGAATAATAGCTTAGCTCAGTGACTTACTCAATTAATTGATCTCATAAAAATAGAACTATCGTTACACGGTTTGAAGGATAGTTTTGACTTTCTCTAAAGGATAGATGGTGTCAATCTAAGCGGAAAATACATAGTCTCTCTTGATGTAAAGTCATTGTTTACTTATAAACCGCTACAAAAGCCATTGATATAATATGCAGCTGTACTAAAATGATTAACTTCCCGAAGGAAAGTTTTGGTGAATTAATTCTGGATTGCACAAAAATTTGCAATCCTAATTTAATATGAAATACTATCAACAAATAGGTGTAGCCATGGGGAGTACACTAGGCCCAATATTCGTTAACGTTTTCCTGTACACCTAGAAGGTACTAATCTTAAGGATGTGATAAAACAGACGTCTTTATATTTGAGATATGTTTATAACAAATTTTTTATGTGTGGCGACAGGGACCATGTCTTTAAGTCGCCTGTCTGATCGAACTAATTTTATGGACTACATTCATTATGTGCATCTTCACTGTAGAGTACATTGCAATCGATTTGATTGTATGGGTTGCTAGAAGAGGATAAATTCTAAGCATTATTAATGCTTTTGATAGTGTTAATATATCTACGATTTTATTAGTGTTTACCGTGCTAGTTGGCTTAATTAAAAAGCTTTCAGTGTTATTTTGGATAGTTTTATCTGCACTTCGCGTAGAAGTTAGATTTTCAGTTATATCACAAATCAGTTAGTTCTGATAATCTTCGTAGGTTTTATTGTCTTTATTTGTTCCTTCATTCCTACTGACTGCCTCCCTAGATTAACTCCTTACAACGTGAATGCATGACATCTTCAACGTGAGTTGATGGATTACATCAATGTCGAAGTTTCTACTGTGTTGAGTGATCTGAAAGTCATGCTTCTAGGAAAAACCCCAACTCAAAATTTAGAAACTTCCCAATTCATGTTCATGTCTATGATGCCGAGATCTCCGAGTCGAATTAGCACGCAAATAGGAAAACGTCAGACAACGATGTGAACAATCCTATGCAATAAAATGACAAGACTGATACACAAGAAGCAGCCTCATTGAGAGACCACCACCAAATGTATCAGCGAAATGTGTATATATCATACTTCAATATCTACAGAATATTGAGACATTCATAAACCGATAGGCTTCAAGCTTTAGTGAATTATCAGCACCAATAACATTCCTAGTTGAGTTTCTTCCTCACCTTACAGCAAAAACTTAGTGCACATATCTGATACGTTGATCTATCACAAAATTATTCACGTGCATTGTTAGTAGTGATAACTTATCAAGAAAAATCTATGAACAGTTACCTTAGAATTTAATAATGAATGGCTCTAAGTTATCTGGTAGTACCATAGGAAGATAATTCATGAACGTCGATCCTTTAAGGAACCCCTTTATTGCATTTCTTATAAAAAGTATGCACAATAATATCAGACTTTTATATTATGAATAAGCAGCTGCTATTAGTCGTACGAAACAGAATTTATGTGCAGTAAAGTAATTCATGGTTCATCTGGCGTTACCATAATGAATGAATTTGTTTTATCCCTGTTTTGTTTCATTATCTTCCTTACGTTTTTCTTGTTCTTATTTTTCATTTTTAACAATGTGACAAAATAAATTTGTATTTCGTTTGTTTTATTCACCATATTAATAAACGTTTTTCCCATCTTTCAATACATCTCTTTCGTATTCATAATTAAACTTCTAATATTTAGCTTAGTTTTATTATTTTCTTACATTATTTATCAAAAACGCCTCACTTCCTGTCAATCTAACTTTCTAGGTTCTTTCGTACTACTTGAGACTATTCTTATCATCTCTGTCATCCTGATTGGTAGTTTTGGTAATTAATATCGATTATCGTCACTGCCTACTGTTTACATAACAATTAGTACGTGTCACACTTATTTATGTCATGACCTCTCTGTCTCGCTTATCCCACTCATCCTTATGTCTAACTTTTCATTATGACCGTTATTCACTGTTGAAATCGAATGACTATTCCTTACATATTGCATTCAACACTACATTTGTAGAATATTTTGTTTATTTATACTATTTTGTGCGTATATGGAAGAACTAAAGCACGATAAGTGAAATGAATTCATTTCATCCCATAATATTCATTTTTCTCGCTTTGTAAAATATGAGATAAATCTCCTTGTTATTATAGATAGTCTGCGCGTATATTAAATATGTCGTTATTTGTTACATTTATGCTATTTAGTTGTGGTTACTGGTCAATGATGCATCAACATTATTGTGTTTAAAGTTTTTAACTATGTGTATTTATGGTGTCATATACCAATCATATTACCAGTATATTGTGTTCAGTGTATTTAATGGAATTCGAGTTGCTAGAGACGATTTGTTGCGTGTGGGGGATAGTTTTGGTTTGATTACGTTCTCCGATCAGGATAGTTTAATTGCAAAGTTTTCATCGTCATTCTAGATGACTTTAAGAATTGAGATATGTGATTTTCTTAACAAGTGACAGAACAATCTGCTAGTCACTTGTGGATAAAATTACATAGCTCACTTTTGTCAGAAGTTTGCGGCAATGAAGTAGTCTAGAATGACTATGGAAACTCTGCAATTAAACCACCCATCTGAGAGAACGCAATCAAATTAAATTTAGTAAAATTCCATAGAGTTTTGTCTTAGTCATCGTCTTAATTCCCATGTTATGCATTATCACAAGAAGGCTAAACGCCTCTACTATGCGTATATTTCTTGTTCTTACTGTTTTTTAACCAAGCTCCATTGGATTTGTAGATTATTTTGAGCAATAAACAGGGTGGTCTTAATTGTTAAGGTTTTTGAGGATAGACCTGTCAATAATAATAGTAATAGTCGCTTTATTCATGACTGTGTTTGATTGTATAATATCTACAGTATTGCAAGGAGTTCCTTCTCACTGTAGGTTTAAATACTCCAAAGTACACTAAAATGTTTTGCATAAGCAATTATCTCTCATTTGACTTTCAATTGTATCCACCTCTGAATTTTTTCATTTCATAATATATATTTTATGCAAGAATTCCAATACAACCACCTCTCGTTTACTTTTTAAATTAGGTACTAAGGAGAAGATACTATCCATGATAATGGGTCATTATGAATTTTTCAGTATTTAGCATCATGTTGGATTGTATGTTGTTTATTAGAACATATGAGTTACTCATTTAATTAGCATGTATAATTAGCTAAAAACATATGTGAAATTGAATAGATCTGTCGCAGTAATTTTGATATTGGAAATCAACATTGAGAATTTTTCATTCTCTTATTCAGTAGCTACGGATGGTAATTATTAAGGTATGTACATAAAAGCACTACACTTGTAGATTATTACACCTGTGTAGATTTCTTTATCATCTACTCTAATATGGATTTATGGACTAATTTAGTAATGGTACACTTGTCGTGATGGTTTGTTGACTCTGACAATTATATTTCTGCCTTTTGGTGCATTTTCTACTTCGGATAATGTCGTTTTAATCTTTCAGTACCATTACACTTGTTACCATTTTACATAAAGGATGATTATTTATGAATTTGTTTTTTCCATTCTTTTTGTTTTGAAAAAAAAAACAGTTAGGCATACTAATCACTACTCCAGCTGCATTTTTTGCTCAAGCACGAAGGTTAATTAAATATCACCATGTTTTAGAGGAGAAAATTTCTGAATTTCGAAAACAGGTGAGTTTGCTGCAGTGTATATGTGTGCGATTATGTTTGAATTCTTCGTTATCATTTCCTTTTTTGTTTAGAGATAGTCGACTTTCTACTCTGAGTCCCTTCCGTGTGCTTAGATGTTGGTACACAGGTGGTGTGTTTGTGTTATCCTGGTGAGTAACGAACTCACAAATGCTCAACATCTGCGATAATATCAAATGTACAAGATAGGAATAAGAGAAAAATTTCATTCTTTGGTGTATAAATTGTTTGAACAAGGAAGTAAATATGAGTTTACATAAAGCTAGGTCAAGCGGATTAAATAATAAACAACATCAGTAACAACTAGAAAGTTGTGTTCAGGTATAATTTAGACGAGTACGAATTCGCTACAACACTCACTACATAAAAGATTATAGAAACGTGTTTTCTGTTTGTATCTCATAAGAATGGTCACTCCGTTGACTTCTTCAGACGGTTCTATCGAATCTAAATATCAAGGAAATAAACGTAGAAATCAAAAACAAGTCGCCCTACCATATGTAAAAAATATTCTAGAAACCACTATAAGGATTTAGGATTCGTTTGGATAAGTAATATTCACTAACCAACATTATCACTTTCTCTATTTTATTCTGACGGAAATACACGAAAGAGACAAATTGAACATTATCTACAAAGTAAATCTCATCAGCTACAAGAATCACTAGACGAAGTGGGATCCCTCCTTCATCTGCTCATTCATATGTATTGATTAATACGTAGGCAACATGATAAGTTATCACTACTAACAATGCACGTGAATAATTTTGTGATAGATCAACGTATCAGATATGTGCACTAAGTTTTTGCTGTAAGGTGAGGAAGAAACTCAACTAGGAATGTTATTGGTGCTGATAATTCACTAAAGCTTGAAGCCTATCGGTTTATGAATGTCTCAATATTCTGTAGATATTGAAGTATGATATATACACATTTCGCTGATACATTTGGTGGTGGTCTCTCAATGAGGCTGCTTCTTGTGTATCAGTCTTGTCATTTTATTGCATAGGATTGTTCACATCGTTGTCTGACGTTTTCCTATTTGCGTGCTAATTCGACTCGGAGATCTCGGCATCATAGACATGAACATGAATTGGGAAGTTTCTAAATTTTGAGTTGGGGTTTTTCCTAGAAGCATGACTTTCAGATCACTCAACACAGTAGAAACTTCGACATTGATGTAATCCATCAACTCACGTTGAAGATGTCATGCATTCACGTTGTAAGGAGTTAATCTAGGGAGGCAGTCAGTAGGAATGAAGGAACAAATAAAGACAATAAAACCTACGAAGATTATCAGAACTAACTGATTTGTGATATAACTGAAAATCTAACTTCTACGCGAAGTGCAGATAAAACTATCCAAAATAACACTGAAAGCTTTTTAATTAAGCCAACTAGCACGGTAAACACTAATAAAATCGTAGATATATTAACACTATCAAAAGCATTAATAATGCTTAGAATTTATCCTCTTCTAGCAACCCATACAATCAAATCGATTGCAATGTACTCTACAGTGAAGATGCACATAATGAATGTAGTCCATAAAATTAGTTCATTCAGATAAATGCAGTTACGTGTATTCTAATGTATATAAATAAAATAGGTCAGAATTATCTATCACAAATTGATGGATTTGGGAATTCTACCATTGAATACCGACCCAATTATGCAGAGGGCTAGGCGCTTGCCGTCAAATCTGAAGCCACGGATGCAGAATCTAAGGTTCGCACTTTTGTGGAGTTCTTCATAGGGACGGTACAACTGTCCAGTGCTCCCTAGTTTTTATAGTTCCCTGCCAAGGTCAATCTGGGACATATTCAATCAAATAGTTCAGAATTAGTTATGTTTATGAGCATAAAGTAAATGATAGAAAATATAGACTGGTTAGAGTCTGTATGAGTTTGAATAATTATACGAATTGATGGGTACGATTATGTGAAATAAGATGCCCGTTATAACATATAGGTTTAGTCACTAACCTAGACGTTTATTGATGTGACTGAATGTTCTGGAAGTCTTTTTCTAAGGTATCTGCCTATGCCCCCACTGACTGTAGTTCAGACGAGGTGGAAGATGAGTTTTACAGCAAGCTTACGGACCTCCTCCGAAAAGCTAGGCGCTCTGATGTAGTTATAATGGCTGGTGACCTTAATGCTCAAGTAGGTAAACTAAGTGAAAATGAGAGACACTTGGGTGGATGTTATGGTGTCACGGCTCAAAGAACAGATAATGGCGATCGTCTGTTGCAACTATGCTCAGATAACCGCCTGTTTCTAGCGAATACTAACTTTAGGCATAAGGAAAAGCATCTTTTGACCTGGCGACCCCCAAAATCGTCTCAACGTTGGACCCAACTAGATCACATCGCCATCAGCCACCGATGGAGGGGTTCGATAGAGGACTGTCGCTCGTTCTGGGGCACATGTTTAGATTCAGATCATGCTTTAGTGCGAGCGCGTATTTGTTTGAGGCTTACTGGACGTAGGAAAGACATTGCAATGAAGCCTCTTAGGGATTTACTTAATGATAATAAAGCTAAGAATATATTTCAGGAACAACTAGAAAAGCAGTTAGGCGACCGTGTAAGCGATTGCCATCCGGAAGCAGGTTGGAATGATATCAAAAATGCTGTGGAAACAGCAATGATATCTGCTAGTAAGGTAAATCATAAGGCTAGGATGAAGCCGTGGATTTCAGTAGCATCCACCGAACTGATGGATGCTCGTAAACTCATCCCACCTGGCTCTAAACATGATGAAGAGCGAAGTGAGCTTAGGCGCAGGCTGATAAAAAGCCTACGCAACGACCGTGAACAGTGGTGGGTGGCGAAAGTAAAAACGATGGAAAAGGCAGCGGCGATAGGCAACAGTAGGCAACTTTTTCGACTTATCAAGGAAACTGGTATTAGGGATCCAAATGTGAGTGAGACTATCTCGGAAAAGGATGGGATTATAATTCCTTCTCAGTCCAGGAGATTGGACCGATGGGCGGAACATTTTAGGGATCAGTTCAACTGGCCTTCAGCCACACTTCGGTTGCCCACGATCCCCAGTCTTCCTGAATGGCAAATCGACTTAACTCCTCCTAGTCTTTATGAAATTGAGAAGGCTATAGGAAATCTGAAGCGAGGTAGAGCAGCAGGTCCTGATAGGCTTACCCCTGAAATTTTTAAGGATGGTGGTCCAGTTTTAGCAGCTAGATTGACTAAAATCTTAGGTAGAATCTGGGAACTGGGCGTAATACCATCTGACTGGTTTCAATCCCTGATTGTCCCAATTCATAAGAAAGAACAAAAGTCTTCTTGTGACAATCACAGGGGAATCAGTCTGACGAATATAGTTTCTAAGCTGTTAGCATCGATTATACTTAGACGCCTAACTAGAGCTCGTGAAGAGCAGATTGGAGAAAACCAGGCTGGATTCAGACCTGGACGTGGCTGTATAGACCACATCTTCACACTGCGACAGGTCCTGGAACACAGACACACATTTAGGCGTCCTACAATAGTTGTCTTCCTGGACCTAAAGGCGGCATTCGACTCTGTTGATCGTGAGGTTCTGTGGCAGTGTCTGTCATTGAAAGGTGTACCAAAGAAGTACATTAACCTTATACAAGCTCTCTACTCTTAAACTACAGGTCGAGTGAGAGCTTATGGCGAACTGTCATCGGAATTCCTCACTTCAAGTGGTGTCCGTCAGGGATGTCCACTTTCTCCATTATTGTTTAATTTCGTCATAGACATGCTCCTAGATATAACCATGTCTTCGTCTGACTTTTAGGAGTTGACTTACTACCAGGAGCCTCGCTTACTGACTTAGAGTATGCTGATGACATAGTCCTATTTGGTGAAGACGCTGACAAAATGCAGAGTCTTCTGACTACCCTGAGCAACAATGCAAGCATGTTCGGGATGCGGTTTTCCACCTCGAAATGCAAAATGCTGCTTCAGGATTGGGTTGCATCGGCACCTGAACTAGTGATAGGGAGTGAAGTAGTCGAGCGTGTAGACCGCTTCACGTATCTGGGGAGTCTCATCAGTGCTGATGGCCTGGTGACTGACGAAATCTCAGCACGAGTACAGAAAGCTCGATTGGATTTTGCCAAGTTGCGTCACTTATGGCGCATGCGAGATATCCGCTTGCTAACCAAAGGACGAGTGTACCGTGCAGCAGTTCGCTCTGTCCTACTATACGGGAGCGAAACATGGCCGTTAAGAGTAGAGGACATTCGTAGGTTACTGGTCTTCGACCATAGGTGTCTCCGAAGCATTGCTCGTGTATCGTGGGACAACCGAGTGAGCAATGCTGTCGTTAGGAAACGGGTTCTAGGAAAGGATGGCAAATTAATAGATGAGGTATTGGAACTTCATCAGTTGAGGTGGTTGGGACATGTGTTACGCATGTCTAACTACCTACTGCCTCGACGAGCTATGTTTTGCGGCGTAGGAATAGGTTGGAAGAAAGCTAGGGGCGGCCAAACCAAAACATGGCAGAAATCGATGAAGTCACTGACAAGTGGACTAAGTCATGTTGGTAGATGTATGCTGCGTGGTTGGGGTCCGCTAGACGAAAGTCACCAATGGTTAGAGACCTTGAACTGACATGGCTCAGAATCGTTAGCTATGGCGCAGGTGCATCCACTCTTTATGTTCTCTCAAAATATAACCTTCTGAATTCTCTATCTTTCTCCTTTCGAATTTATCTCACTGAATTATACTTTTCGAATCATATTTTCGCTCCCTAATTTTCTGCATTACTGCTAATACTTCTATTATCGTTATCACTCTTGGATTTGAACTGACAGTTGCGTCTCTGTACTGATGTGGTATGGCGACCTGAACTAATGTACGTACGTACGAAGTTCTTCGTTGTATCTGTCTGTCTGTCTTTTCTAAGGTTTAATGTTCACGATTTTATTCTAAATATGCAAAACAAATATTTGAGTAAATGTTTGTTTGTATGAGTTGGGGCGATGAGTCCATGTGCTGAATTTATCTTTTTTTACCGTAGTAACACAGCTGAGACAGTTAACTGCTACTGAACATGCATAAATATTCATCTCCGTCCACCAACACTATTTTTACTGGGGATGGCATCTTTTTATTTCCCATATGTCCATTATCCAAAACTCGATGTTGATATATTTACCTGGTCATTAACGTAATATTCTATCTACTGTTTTGGTTAACCTATTTTTTTCCAGAAATTTTTATCATTACTTTCATTCCAACATTTATCAAGAGTTTGTAGTACTTCAGTGAAGTATTTCTTGGCTTCTCTTATTACATCTATACCTGGTACTGATAACGGTTGGGTAAAAATTCACAAATTCATCATTTCGCATTAATAAATCTGCATACAGTAATTATTTCCCTGGATAGTACCTAATTTCTTGATCATGAAAGCCAGCCTATCTTTGCATTATGGCCGCTGTACACTTCGCTACTGATTTACCTGGTTTCTGCAGAAATTTTAATGGATTACAGTATTACATCTTGTTTATATAAGTATTTGTGCAATCTAGTCCTGACATTATGTCTGCGGCTTCTTTTTGTGCTTGAGAATATCCTTATTTCGCTGTGGAAAGTCTCTTAGTTATCCTTATTACATTATTGTCATTCTATGCTAAATAATGTAAATACTCATGAGTTGATCATACACTGATCACTCTTTGAAGGAGGGAGTTTTCAAAGTGGGTTTGTATTCGTTGGGTAAAGAGCATCATTCTGTGTTTATACTAACTGCATTTTCAGCCTAAACAATGTTTCAGCAATCATTAAATAATTTGGAATAGGTATATGATACTACTGTAGGCACTCTATAAATGATCGTAGTTGTTCATGATGAGTTGTGGTTGGTGCTTCACAGACTCTTAAGGCCATGAACATTTTCAAAACTAGTCAATATGATAATTTTCTTGGACTAAATACAAATATAATGACAACTTCACTTGCTTTAGTAATGCAAACAATCGATTTTCATGTTCGCGAGTTTCTTTGCCAAATAAAATAACATTACTCTGATAAAGATTGGTCTCTTCTCACATTTCCGAGTTTTTGTAATTTATTTTATAAGTGTGTGACCAGACCGCTATTAATTATGCTGTATTACTCTAACACATCACACACTTCTGACAAACCTCATCTTATTACTTACAATATAAATTTAACCAACTGTTTCGCTGTTTTATTTTTATTATATTTCCCTTACTCATAGAGTTGCTATGATCTATATTTTCAAGTTAATTGTCGTTCAATTGATATGGCTATTTTTGTGGAGATAGGTATTTTAATTGATTGAATATGTCAGATTGATGTTGACATTGGCACTATTGAAAACCAGAGAGCACTGAACTGCCATTTTGTTCTAGTATGGAACTCCTCACCAGTGCGCACCGCAAATTCCAAATCAAGGGCTATATATCATAATTTAATGGAAGTGGGAATTCCGCTATTGGATACCGACCCAATAGTGCGGAGGTTTAGGTGTTCGCCAACCTGAGGCCTCTAGTGAGGGATATGGAGTGTACATTGCTGAGGAGTTTCACACTAGAATGAAACAGCTGTTCAATGCTTCTTAGTTGTCCTTATTTGGTAAAAATGCTTAAGTGGAGTAATATATAAACCCCTGTGTTAGTGTTTTATTTTATGGGATTATATAATTCACTGTTTTAAATACTTGATATTAAAATTGAAAAATGGAAAAGTTTAATAAACACATTATAACTTGTCGGGAATGAATCTATAATACTATTTTTTACGCAGCATATGTCCTAATCACTGTACAGACGTGTACTCTATTGTCAATATTGTTGGTGCGAAGCCTCGTTTTCGTAGATAAAGCATGTTAATTTCAATCGCTTACGTTACTGCTTTAAAGTTCATTTTGATTTCCTTGTTTTCGAAGTTGGATAGTGTCTCTAATCGCAGTACATTAACTTATACTTAGCCACTGCAGTTTACTCTATGACATTTTATTAGTTAATTATTATTCGTAATCACACTTCAATAATAATCAGAAGCGAATTAATGCGGAGAGAACAAATATATTAGGATTATTTGAATTATATTCAATCCATTAGTAATGATAATCCAAGGGCTCTCATAAGCTCTCCAAAAATTTAGTGTGCAGTATTAGGACAAAAGGAAAACCGTAATAAGTGAATTAAACTATGAATAAATCACAAATACGGAGGATTATCAGTTCTAATAAAAATAACGTAAACTGATAGCCAGACGGGTCTCTTTTGATGTAGACTAAAGTGAAATAAATAAAACAGTAGAAGCGTATTTTAATTAAATAAAGTTCAGAGAACATGTAGACTTACGCAAACCATGTTTATGAGAACGTCCTCTATAAATATAGTCTACAGAAATGATTCAGTAGAATAACCAAACGGACCCATCAGTAGGAACATATGAAACGTATAAGGATATTTTTAAAGTTATAGAATGTTATATGATTAGAAACACAACAATAAGTTAAAATAACTCTATTAATTGCTACATTATTTCTTGATTTTGTTTGAACTTTCTTGTGGATTCGTCACAGTATATTGTCAGAAATATTTTCTAGCTTTCTGTTTTTTCTTAATCCTTTTCATGTTTATTAAAAATATAATTATTCCTTCTCTTCAGATCTCTCAACTATCAGCTGCCAATCAAGAATTAGTGAAACGCCATCAAATTGAAGCTGCTCGTCTTTTAGCCGCTGCAACAACAAATAAGCCATATAATTCATTTCAAAACCAGCAACACACATCAAATAAACTGACCAGTGTCACGAATGACATCACTTTAGCTTGTGAAATGAAAAAAAAAGGCTTTTATTATGATTCTAATAATTCGTTTCCATATTCACCTTGTTCCGAATCAAATTATATGCATACTGTCGCATTTAACTCAACGATGATACCACCTCCACCATCATTAACTAAAGTTTCTCACGATACAGCAACCCGTAACAATATATCACTGCATTCAGTTGTCCCTTCTGATAAATTAGTTTTTTCTCATGACACATGCCAACAACATTCCTTGAATGCTTTAAAGTCTCCAAAAGTAAAACGTAAAACATCAGACAATGCACATTCCATGTTGCATAATAATACCAATGTTCATAGAGTCGCACCAGTTTTAATGAAAACACTCAGTACAAGTCAACATTCTACAATTCCAATGCATACTCTTAATAATAAAGCAGATTGTGATAATATTAATATTGCTAGTAATTATTGTAGCATTAATCATAGGGTTAATAAACAACTGAACATACCTCCTCCCCCACCTTTACTCCCGATGCATACCCATTCTGATTTTCATCTGAGCGATACACTGTTATCTACGAAATCTCCCACCGACCATGACAGGCATAATAAACATTGTGTGCATAATAATAGTATCTTTTCTTTACCTCCAGAAATCAGTCGTTCATTCATTACATCCACAGAAAATTTTAATGTGTCAAAGAATGACTCAAATCATCATAATAAATCCATGCATGCTTCTCTTCAAGATTTAATTCTAGATGAATTCTCTCGTCAAACACCTATTTCAGGGACTGATAATTCTGGTGATACTAGTAATAATAATAGTCATAATATTTGCAGTATATCAGAAGATTCACATAGTTGTCATTACGATAATAATCCAGATCCCATTGTTCATCAATACTATCATCGTTATGATCATCATAATCATTATCAAAAGGGTCCGTATCCTAATTACATAGATTACAGCCATCAATTTAATTTACCACCACGTAAAAGACACTGGGATTCATGCAGCTACAATTCTACTTTTGATAGCAGTAATCACGATGAAGATTCTGAACCCCCTAAATTATCCCGTGAAACAAGAACACATACTTGAGATCCCTGTTGTATCTATTACTACTGCTGAGAACGTTGCATATAAGATAACATATTAACAACGTGATAGAAGGAAGAATGTCTGCAATCATAATTCAGCAGTATACATGACGGAAAATATTCTTCAGAAAATGTAAGTACAATACATCCTCATCACCTACACTTAAATAATAGCAATCATAAATGCTATTACTTATTACTAATTATGTAAAGACTAATTTTGCTTACCATAACTTGTAAATACGGAATACACTACAGATTTGGAAAAAATAATGAAATGAAGTGAAGACTATTTTCATGATTAGTAACATGAAACACATATATAATACCACTATGTTTAAATGTATTAGGAATAGAAAAATTGTCAGGGAAAACATTCCGCAAATATGTTTATCAAATCAATGTTATCACTATCATCATTAGCAATAAACTATAGTTTTGTTGACTGAAGGATTATAAATTATTTACCAGGTCATCCGTCACATTAAATAGGTGCATTCAATAGTTGTTGATGTTGTTGTCTTAGTTATATTTATACAGCCGAAAACGCTATTTTCCCCGTCCTGCAATTCAGCATTGTTATTCAATAGTATTTTTATTAACTTACCTAGATCTACTAATATTTGTTCACTGTTATACTGCTTTTTTTTTGTCATGAGTTTTCTATTCATGTGTATTTCAATTGTTTCAAAATTAGCGTGTGAACAAAGGCTTTTTCAATACCTCAGGAACTTTATATTAAACCTTCTTTCGAAATAATTATCTTAATAGTATTTAATATAATCACTTTTTTTACTGTTAATGTTCGTTAGCATTATTGCTAATGATGATAGTGATAACATTGATTTGATAAACATATTTGCGGAATGTTTTCCCTGACAATTTTTCTATTCCTAATACATTTAAACATAGTGGTATTATATATGTGTTTCATGTTACTAATCATGAAAATAGTCTTCACTTCATTTCATTATTTTTTCCAAATCTGTAGTGTATTCCGTATTTACAAGTTATGGTAAGCAAAATTAGTCTTTACATAATTAGTAATAAGTAATAGCATTTATGATTGCTATTATTTAAGTGTAGGTGATGAGGATGTATTGTACTTACATTTTCTGAAGAATATTTTCCGTCATGTATACTGCTGAATTATGATTGCAGACATTCTTCTTTTTATTACGTAAATAGTATTTTGTCTTTCTAAACTATCGTGGTATTTTTTCGAAAGCGTGATAAAGTTTTTATATATTCATTCTTCTGGGTTAATCATAATCATGTGTATTCTCAATTTTCTCGACGGCGTCGTTACTTTCAATGAGATCTGTTATCATCTTTTTTTAGTGTATGTATGTATCTTATGTATTATTTGTTTTTAGACAGATTTTTCCCTATTCCAATGTGTATTAAAATATTTCTGCCTAGTTATATTATTATTAATAATTACTATCATTACTATTATACTTCACTTTTGGAAACCTCAGTCTTTATTTACTTGACGATAAATATTCAATATTATAACGTTTTCTTTTTGTTTCAGTCTTTGGTGGGGATCATGTATGATGCAGACATATTATCAACAACACATGCTTATGTACAGATTTATCTTTGTGAGCTGATAATGCTTCTCAGCTGCACTAATGGAAATACAAGTAATATGATAATATTCAGACCTATAACCCAATCGATTAAAGTATCTAATACCTGGTTGTTTTATCAATATGAACTGAATAACATGATTTACAAGAATCTCGTAATGGGTTAGCTCCATGGTGTACATGGTAACTAATTCCTAAAGCTTACTAGATTAATAATATTGATGCTCAAATCTACTCTTTTGATATAATGTTGTGGAATATAATGGGATCTATAATTGAAAAGTATTTATTTCATAACATGTCTAAAGTGAGAAGTTAAATTCATATATTGACATCACTTGATGAGTTTGCTACCATTAGACTTCTAACTTACACCTATATTCACCATTATATCACATTTGAATATTCAGCATCTTATCCACCTTAGTCACTGAAAGTTTGGAGCTTCACATACCAAATTAAACTGGGCAAAAATTTTCACTACTTGGTTTTCATTATTCAAGTGAAGTATTCAGATGTAATTAACAATTAATTTTAAACCGGTAGTTAATGTTACGTTTCATACAGTGTTTACTTTCTAGAAAGCTGATATGTTCGCCAATACGGTGAATTAATATGCCCTCATCGGTTGTTTTGTAACCCAATGTAGTGGGATCATCAGCAAAACCTTTAATTAGTCACCTAATATCCGAGACAATCTCGGAATACAGTGGACAACATCGATGTAAGTAGATGACTTAGAATTTGCAGATAATCTAGCTCTCCTATCACACACACAGCAACAAATGCAGATGAAGATGGACAAGGTAGCAGCAGCCTACCCTACCAGCGTTAGGCCTCAACATACACAAATGGAAAAGCAAGATCCTTCTATACAAAACAACCAACCAACACTTACCCAATTTCACTTGACGGAGAAATTCTGGAAGATGTAGAATCCTTTACATATTTGGACAGCATCATCGATAAACAAGGAGGGTCTGATGCAGATGTGAGGGCGCGGATTGGAATGGCAAGAGCAGCATTTCTACAACTGAAAAACATCTGTAACTCAAACCAACTGTCAGCCAACAATAAAGTTAGAATTTTCAATACAAATGTGAAGACAGTTTGCCCTGTTGTATGGAGCTGAAACTTGGAGAACTACGGAAAGCATTCCTTCATAAGATACAAGTATTTATAAACAAATATCTGTGTAGGATACTTCGGATCCGTTGGCCGGATACCATCAACAATAACCTCCTATGGCAGAGGACGAATCAACTTCCAGTAGAGAAAGAAATTAGGAAACGACGCTGGAGGTGGATGGGACACACTGAGGAAACCAGCGAATTGTGTCACAAGACAAGAATTAACATGGAGCCCTGAAGGTCAAAGTAAAAGAGGGTGACCGAAGAATACACTGCATCGGGAACTGGAGTCAAACATGATGAGACTGAAGTGAACTTGGAAAGGACTGGGTGGGAAAGCTCAGGACAGAGTTGGTTGGAGAATACTGGTAGGCGTCCTACGCTCCACATGGGGTAACAGGCATTGATTGATTGAGTGAATATCTTGAGCCGGCCATCATCGTTTAATATTTTTATATAAAATGTAACAGCTTCAGTCCCATAATTTAATCTTTCGATGTGTTGTTCTTCTGATATTTATCCTGCTTATATTTACTGCGGGTCCCATAAATAAATCAGGTTTGACTTCACAGAGTGAGTCATGGAGTCATTTAGACTACTTTGATATATTTGATAGTATTTTCGACGACTGGGTGAAGCTTAGTGGTTTTGTAGAGATGATTATTACTTCTTTTTTTTGTATACGACACAGATTAATGTTGGCCGGTTATTATTAAAACGGTAGTCGTAAATCACGAAATGTGATCCAGTCCTCGTACATTGCGCAGTAAGTAATTGTCTTATGATGCCGCGAATGAGTAATACAAAAGTATGTGATTCTTAAGGACGCTAATATCATGTCCTTGTTGGTTATTCGAATGCTTTTATTACTAAGCTTTTATGGGCTTCAGTAATGGTTTGATGCGCTGCGAACTGATATGATGACTTAGGAAATCAATCTCAGGTAGGTCAAAAGTGGATATATGTAGTAGTTTGACGACACCGTACTGTTTGGAATGGTAGAACAAACTATATAAATGCTGAAGATGTTTAGACACGGTTGTTCGCAATTCTAACATCAATGTTTACTGAAACACAATCTAATCTGATTGTAACGTCATCCACGAATTACTGAAACATTTGCACAACACCTTTTTCGTTCAGATAGCATGCGTAATTTTTCAAATAAACCAAAGTGATGGTGTTGGAATCTCTGGGTATAACTTTTGGAGCAACGGGATTCTGATGATAAATTCAGACTTAATCTATTCAAATTCTTACCTAGTATTTGCTAGCTTATCCGTTGGTAGTCAGATCGGACGATCATAAACTGGTTGGTTTGTCGTGATAGTAAAAAACAGTGTGATAAATCACAGATTGCTTCTGATGGTCAAACGTAGTGATCGTGTCATACTGTTGTACGATGCTGACAGAATTACGTTCGGTGAAAACTACGACAGGGGATCCAAGAGGTGCAACATCTACCCTTAACTTAAGGAGATTTACGGTCATTATCTAAGCGTCGTAACTCATTTACAGGGCTTACTGTTGATTAGGCTACATCATTGGCAGGTGACGGAATTGCTGAAATTTCCCTCCAAATGTCAAAAAGGATTAACCAATAGTAATCCATAGAGAAATTCCCCTCGCAACTCTTCTAGGGTTGCTGCCGGTCCCAAGCCCAGGTAAATGAGGAGGGTTGGCATAGGGCTAGCCTCCCTATCCCGTGAAAAACAAGCTTGCTAAAAAAACGCTAACCAGATTAAACAAAGTAAACCATTTAAACTCTGCCCTGAGAGTAAAAGGAATGTTTATGACGCTTCGTGATGAAAGCCGAGATTCTTCGGAAGTCATGAGGCCGATACCAATTCTAACAACCAGAACAAACATTCTTATAGGTACATGGAATGTTCGGACAATGTGGAAGAGCTGGAAGACCAATCAAATAGCTGCAGAAATGAAGAGATACAACTTGACAGTGCTCAGAATCAGCAAAACCCAATGGACTCAAGATGAAAAGAAAACATTGGCTACGGAAGAGATGCCACTATACTCCGGCCACAAAGAGGAAAATGCCCTACACACCCAAGGAGTCGCTCTGATGCTGTCCAAAGAAGCACGTAATGCAATTGTAGGATGGGAACCACATGGACCCAGGATCATCGAAACATATTTCAAAACAATCAAGAAGGGGATTATAATAAATATTATCCAATGATATGCACCCACCAACGACGAGGACAAAGATCAGTTTTATAATAGGCTGCAGTCAATTATAGCGAAGTGTCTAGAAAAGGATCTGATAATCCTGATCGGGGACCTAAACGCCAAAGTCGGAATGGATAACACCGGTTACGAAGATATCATGGGACAACAGGGACTAGGAGAAAGAAATGAGAATGGTGAAAGATTTACAAATCTATGCGCTTTCAACAGAATGGTTATAGGTGGTACAATATTCCCCCACAAACGCATACACAGGGCTACATGTGTTTCACTGGATTATACTACAGAGAGTCAAGTCGATCATATATGCATCAATAAAAAATTCAGAAGATCAACGGAAAATGTGAGAAACAGGAGAGGAGCTGATATAGCTTCAAATCAACAGGCTGGTTTTCGTAAGGATCAGTCGTGCACAGACCAAATCGCAACACTACGGATCATCGTCGAACAATCGATTGAATGGAACTCGTCACTGTACATCAACTTCATTGACTATGAGAAGGCGTTTGACAGCGTAGACAGGAGATCGCTATGGAAACTTCTTCGACACTGCGGCGTACTGGAGAAACTCGTCAACATCATTCGGAATTATTACAACAACTACAGTGCAAGACTATGCATGGAGTACAGCTGACAGATGCATTCCCAGTGAGAACCGGTGTCAGACAAGGCTGCCTACTCTCGCCTCTTCTCTTCCTTCTAGTAGTTGACTGGATCATGAAGACCTCCACATATGAGGGGATGCACGGAATTCAATGGACAAGTAGGATGTGACTCGATGATCTGGACTTTGCGGATGATCTAGCTCTTTTAACTTATACACACCAACAAATGCAAGTGAAGACAACCAACGTAGCAGCAACCTCAGCATCAGTAGGCCTGAACATACATAAGGAGAAGAGTAAGACCCTCAAATACAACACAGGGAGCACCAACCCAACTGAACCAGGTGGAGAAACTCTGGAATAAGTGGATACTGTCAAGTACCTGAGAAGCATCATGGACGAGCTAGGAGGATCCGATGCAGATGTAAAGGAAAGGATTGGCAAAAAAGAGCAGTATTCCTACAGTTGAAGAACATATGGGACTCAAAACAAATGTCTACCAACCTCACAGTCAGACTTTTCAATTCGAACGTCAAGACAGTTCTTCTGCATGAAGCTGAAACGTGGAGAACTACTGCAGACATCCTCAGGAGGGTATAGGTATTTCTAAACAACTGTCTACACAAGATACTGAATGTCCGTTGGCCGAAAACCATCAACAACAGCCTACTATGGGAGAGAACAAACCAACTTCCAGTCAAAGAGGAAATCAGGAAACGACGTTGGAAATGGATAGGACATACATTGCGGAAATCATCAGACTGCATCACAAGACAAGCATTAACTTGAAATCCTGTTGGAAAACGGAAAAGAGGAAGGCCTGAGAATATACTTCGTCGAGAATTGGAAACAGACATTAGAAGGATGAACAGCAACTGGCCAAGGCTAGAAAGGATTGTTCAGGGCAGAGTTGAATGGAGAATACTAATGAGCGGCCTATGCTTCTCCATGAGGGGTAACAGGCGTAAGTAAGTAACTACGTAATCCATGAGGAGAAGTTTTGCGCGATTTTTAACGGTTACCGCCTTTAGTTGTTTTGCTTCTTCTATATTGCATGGTCGCTCCAAGGTCTTGTTTATAATGGACGCTACATAGATATCAATTTAACACAACGTCTATTATTCCATGTAAATCAACTGTGCCCATATCATGCTTATTGCGCGTTCTGCCTTTATTTAAATAATTTTGTTCGCTGCATCATATGCATTTGTGTAAGTAACAACCTGATATCACCATGACGATACCTGTAAACTGGCCGGAATTCCACAAATGATTTCAGAACATAATATTAATAAAATGATGAGCATCAAAACATCATAACACAGATACGCACCACAATGGACTGAACTACAAACCTAAACAACTCATTAAAGTGATGAAATTAAATAGGATTTACCAACAAAATGATGTTAACTGGTGTTAATTGAAATTAGTGTTGACACATGCAACTGAATGGAGGTGGACGACTGAAGTATGTAAATACGTAGGTCAGTAAACTGCAAACAACTCTCCCACTTACTTTTCTTATTGTTTTGTGAGCAAAACTCAGCACTTTGAACAATAACAGCTACACTTTGTACTCCAAAAAACAACTTATAAACGTTAACGTTAAGAAAACTTTCATCCCGTCAAGGCTGGAAAGGAAGGAAGGTCAATGCATTACTTCTGTTAAATGAAAGCCAATATCAGTTTGATTTACTTTTAGATGGGTTATGTTTATAGTTTGTTTATATTCTTACTTTAGGTCGTTACTCCTGTCAATCCCCTTCGATGTTACGTGATTATTTGAAATGTTTACTTTACCGTTTGTTTTTAAGCATCTGTGTAAATACGAATACACTGGTATTCACCTAATAGTTATATTTCAGTGTTACAATTAGAGTCTGTTGACTCAAAGAGGGTCGAAACAAACGTACATGTCAAGTTTAATATGTATGTAGAAGTTATATCAAGAAGCCTTCTATAATCAAAATAGCTCATTTGTTAGCAGAGTTACTTTGTTTCACTATATTGCCTGCTAAAGTAGTATAACAGCATACAAAGGTAATTGCAACATTATCTTCATAGTAAATTTAATTAGTTTTCGAGATGTAATATATTAGACAAATCGACACCATCCGCTCTCCAATTCTCTACCCATTGACTAATAGAAATTAGCAGTTAAAATATAAAATGACTAATATAAATGTACACAGAAAACCATGGATATGAATTTGATTAAGAGACTGTCCTCATATAAGATTTGGGGAATTCGAAGAATATCTGTGAATGTCTAATTCGATCTACAGTCAATAAATACACCATCAAAGACTATATTTCAATTGAAGTTGTTTTATGGAAGTGATTTTTCAATTCGTTGATTTCTTTCGAGTTCGCATGGAAACCAATGACAACTGGATAGCTGCCTCAACATTTCCATTGGATGATCATCCTTCTACATCACAAGTTGATTAAAGTGATTATCCTAATTTATGACGTCAACAACTGCCACTGTTAGTTAAACGTTTACAGTAGAACGTAAAGATACTATGTTCGATTCTTGATTTTCCATGTTTGCACACTGCCACTGAGGAGTCCCATACTGGGACAAAACAGCTATCCAGTGCTGATGATATATGATAGTCTCAAACAACCAGGTTGCACCATCTCTAGGATTCCTTCCATGGAGTTGTACAACATTGCTTTCTGTGGGCTTTGCTCTGACTTTATGTATTTCTTTAAATCGCATTTTTTATCATGTTTCTTATTTGTTTCCACCGAATTATGTCATGTTAACTTTACCTTTTATCCCTGTTTCCCTAAAATTGAATGGATTATTTTAATTAATGTTTTTTGAGTTTTTTGGCTTTTATTTTTATCCCAGATGCACTTTTGTATATGATTTTTATTCTCATTGCTTTTTGAGAGCAGGCCGTCAGGTTTTCTCAACCAAGTAATATCAGTCACACCGAGAATGCAGTCCTTAGATTACTTTCCATTTTTCTGTTTCCTCCTCAAACGAACAGTTTCGTATGTCAGTACAATTCAGGATCTTCCTTTATCTAGATACCAAAAAGATCATCAATATTTCCAAACCGACTACGATGACAGAGATAGACGTAAATGTATTTTGCTTGATGTTATTCAAATCCCAAGTATTATTCTATAGCTGATATCGCGGCTCTGATTAGTACAGCAGCGCAAATTAATATAATCAGGAGTCAACAACTTCTGTTTATTCCTAGCAATATTAGAATGTAGCTGGATTATAGCTGGTAAGTGGAGCTTAGAACACTCGTTTCGTCTTATTTGTGACTCATCAGTCGATGCGAACATGAAAGCTGGGATGCAAATACATTCAGCCGACAAGTCCTAAATAAGACGAAAAAAGCGTTTGGATTCCTCTTGTTGGTCGCAATCCAACTCAAACAGTACTTGTGAACAATCGCTATATCTAGAAAATCAATTCAGGATGTACATGCGGCAACATAAAACTGATCAATTACAGACCATCGCAAATCAACAGGAAGATCCAAACACATCTTTTGTAATCCTTCGTCAGATATACAGCAAAAACCTATGTTTGTGATATAAAAAATCTTAAAAACAAACGACTAAGGAAAGCAGATTATTGAAGCTAACCAAAACAATTTAAACTGATTCAATAAATAATTTAGATAGGATGTGTAAAAACTAAAAGGAGCAAAGAAGTTAATCGCAAAATAAAAGTAGTAAAAGCGACTGTGAATAAGCTCAAGAAGACAGAAACGCATTTTAACAATAGTAAGCAAGGCAGTTAAGCCGGAAGGCTGCAAACATAGTTGCATCAACGAAGTCGCACATAGCGATAACCGCTCGTCTATGTAAATGAACACACACATGTTCAACATCACTTAGATTTCCACAAAGACCAGTGAACAGTCAAACAAATCAACAAACACAGTAATTGCGAGGATGTGTGAGAGACTATGACAATGCATAATTGTCTCACCCTCTCTTACTTTGATAATCTAATGGGAAGTGTATATCTGTTGTTTGATTCTCATCAACTTATTATTAAAATGAGTGTTGATAATCGATTTTCTAAGCTAAATTATTTTAACATTGATTACATCTCGAATTTGACTTACATGATCGATTCAACTGTCTGTAAACCTAATGTAAATGCTAATTCATCATCTATCAATGAAACAAATTCATTCATAATATAAGTTAAATGTGTTCTTCTTTTATTCTTTCTACTCATATTCTGCCTATTCACTTTGTTTTGTCCACTGCCTGCTTTACTTCAATAGTTACATCATGTTGAATACTCGTTTGATAACATTTAAGTGTATCAGATAATGAATGTGGGTCTACTCTATAAGTTCTCTGGAGTCTCAAATTTATTTAAGAATGTCTAATTTATCACTGACTAATGTATATTATTTATTTGATTTTAGATTTATTCTTTGTTGGCCTCCTCGTTGTCTATATTTCAAAAGAACAGTAGAAAGCTGGGTGAGTCTCATGATTATACTTATACTTATTTATTGTTCACGATATACTTACTAGTTTATGCCTATTTCTTCAATTTCATGTAGCATCTAGTAATAGAGACTAGTTACTGAATTCTAGGTGAATGTGGATGCACTACAGTGCTACATATATTCATATGCTAATATAAAAGCATGAGGCTTCTGCACAAAGAATTTCGAAATTTAACTCGACTAGGAACTAAGTCTTAGTTACTGGTATGCTTTAGGTAATGTTAATAAATATCAGTTGTCAAACAGTAAATTTAAAATTGTGTATTCTAAAATCCTAATCTTATTACTGAATTTAGCACTGATCCTTATTGCGAAACCCATTTCTATCTTCTGTGCGTATTCGGAGGCAAAATGTCGCTAGATTGCATGTTACAGAGAACAAGCGCTGTACATGGATAGCCACGTTAATTTTGCCAAATAACTAAATGAGGACGCTCTATTGGTCTGATGATTGTGAATTTTGAATGAGGATGTATACCGTAGACAATTTGTCATAGATTCGCTTAATATTTAGACTAAAATTAAGTTTCGGTCAAAATCAGGCCTTTATTTCAGGCATATAATTTTAATTGAAGTTATGCATAAGAAATAGGTTTTATTGTAGAAATCAGAACTAATACACTCATAAAAGAGTTTGGTGTCGAATGAGATAAAGTTGAAGATAAAAATATTTTTTTAAACACTAGTCAAAATGTATGATAGACAAGACGTTTTAACACGACATTTTTTGTCGGACTTTGTCTATTGTATTTTGGTATTTTGCCCAAAGTTATTCTGCTTCAGTCAAACCAAGAAATACGTTTATCTTAGTCTTAAAGCACTCTTGAACTCGTATCTAGGAATATGTTAGGGACTTAAGCTAAGTAGCAGCATTTATAGTATTGGATAATATTAGCAACAGAATGTGGAAATCGTAGTGAAAAATAGCATGAAATCATTATATCCAAGAAACAGCAAAACTTTAGAAAATTTTCAAAATTAATATTTAGGGTTTGGAATTCATTGTAAAGTAGGACACAATAATACAATTGTGGTTATAACCCAAGTGAATTAAGAAATAATATTCGCGAATAATAATTATTTCGAAATAGCTTTTTTGTATTGTAGAGAAACAAGATTCCTTATGTCTTTCTTGTAGAAACAAATATAGCTTGATTTGCAATAGAAAACACATACATATATGCCTGTATGATCAACATAGAACCTGGAACATGTATGTGTCGTTCCATGTTTGCATAGCTTTAAAACACGCCAAGATTAGCATCACATGGTAAAAGTTAATTGAGTGATAATAATAACGAGGTGTGTGAGCACCCAGAATATGGTTTAGGGAGCGTAGAAAGAAAGTTATGGAATAATTTAAAGCTCACGATTTAAGGGAAGGCAATAAGTGGATACATCTGCGCCATTGTAACATATTCTTGGCCATGTCACTCACTGTTGAAGCAAATGGTAGTTGGGCATACGTAACACATGTCCTAACCACTTCAGTCGATAAAGATTCACTGACCGATTATACCACCTTTGCCTAACACCCGTCGTCTAACCTCGTTATTACTTACTCGGTGATCCCAGCTGGTGCAAGCGATGTTTCGAAGACATTGATGGTCAAAAACTAAAAACTTTTGAATGTGCTCTACTCTTAATGGCCACGTCTCGCACCCATACAGTAAGACAGAGCCAACTGCTACACTGTACACTCTTTCTTTTGTTGTGAGATGAATATCTCGTCTACTCCATAGATGACGTAAGTTTGCGATTTTAGTCCTTGATAGATGTCACTGTAAATGCCACAGTAGCTTGGACATCTTGCCAAGCAGTATCTAGTTGAGTCGCACCTTTGAAATTGCCTAAGTGATTCTTCAGTTGTTCCTGGAATTTACTTTTGCCTGTTTTGTTTCTAAACTGAATTTCAATGGGTTTTCCTGAAAGTTCAGCAATCTTCTCTCGAGCCTCTCCAACGGTGACTGATGGCGATATTATCTATTTGAGTCCACAGTTGAGTAGGTCAAAGAGATTACTAAGTTAGGTGATGTCGCTCCTCATGCTTAAATTTCGTGATCGCTAGAAATAAACGATTATCTGAGCATAGCTGTAGCATACGGTAGCCATTTTCCGTTCTCTAAACTGGGAGACTAAAGCATTCATCTAAATGTCTTTCACACTGATTCAAGTTACCTATTTAGGCTTTTAGGAGGGTATGTAAACTATTCGTTGGAAAAGTTGGAACCAATAAAACACACAGTCATCGTGGATAAATCTTTAGATAGTAGTAAGGGTGACCCGGAGAAAGACATTATGCAATGAATCTTCCTTTCAAACTTTGAAACGATGACTAAAGTGATCATCAGATAGAGAAAGAATAATGTAAATATCCCCATAGGAGGTTAACAGACGCAAGACTCTAGTAAGTACACCGATCAACGAACCTCATAAAGGTGCCCAATCATGTATGTGATAGTGTTTCCCAGGTCATAGAACATAAATCCCAATTCCCGGACATCTGATGATATATTGCCAACATTCAGAAGTTTGTTGACAAAATTTTGCACAGTTTATATCTTACAAATTGATTCATCTGGTAATACAAAACAGTTAGTTTCATTTGAGTTCTCTTCATTGGCTCAAGATCATCCCTTGTGTTCGTCGATCGGCACTATAACACGTGATAATCTTGCGTATGTTGAATGGGTGTTTCAATTCATGTACTCGTTCGTGTCACACAACAGCTGATTGTTATTTCTGTACTTGCCTCGGTCTTCTGCTCGGATACAGATATCCAACTCGTTGATCAAACATCAAATGCTTTATTCGTGACATCAATTTTCAAATAAAAATATCGAACCGTATAGAAATTACATATGTATGCAAATGTTGATGTATATATTCAAATTTATATATACAAATATATATAGGTATATAATATATATGTTTATCTTATATGTAAAAATGGCTTGCTCCTGATATCAGGAAATAAATAACAACTAAATAAATAATTAGGGTTTTGTTGCGGAGATAGTTAATTTGTCAATCCTGATATAACGAATTGATCTGAATCAAACAACCATTGATCACCTGAGAGCACTGGATAATTGTTTCGTCCTAGTATGGGACTCCTCAGCAGTGCGCATCCACGACCCCTTAGGGGATCAAACTAATGATCCTTTGGCTCTGCGATGAGCGCTTTACCAATGAACCATGGAGTCGGCTCCTGACGTCACGTTCATTCGGACACATTAATGTCCTATTAACACCATCCAGTCACATGCCTCCATACGAACACCCGAGTCAAATAACAAATCATACACGCATCGATAGATAGATAGATAGCGTTAAAAAGAGATTTATTCATTTTTAAATTTTTTAAAACATACATTAGTTCACTGACAGGCATCATCCTCAATCTTGCAGTCTATACTCTTTCATACATCTACAACATTCTTCTACACGGTTCACCTTTGTCTTGCCTTAACGTAGGAATACAGATAAATGCATTGTGTATTAATCAAACCTCGTAGAGTACTTTCAATCGTGTTACAGTAGATGAGTATGAAATTTGCTCTCATCTGAACACTTAAATAAACACACTTCGTATAAGATAAAGTAGACGGGACTTATGTTACTTTCCACTGGTCTGCCGTCTACGTCAATGTAAGGCAATCAGTAATAGTTGTGGATAAGCTTAGATTTTGCCTTGGTTATTATATCTACACCAAAACAATAAGGGGTTGATTCGCTGATGAATGTAGAGTCGAACTCTCTCTTTTCATCTGTTTTCCACTCGATTTGTCTAGCTTATTAGTTGTCACTTTATCTTCGTCTCCCCCCCTATCTTCCTTATTTGAGCCAACATTCAATCCTAATGATAATAATAACTATTATTATTATTATTATATCACAGTATACTCAAATGATGTGTTGTTCATATTCGAGGTCAACAACATTAGAAGAGTAGTTGGGGAGAATAAGAACACGTAATAGACAACAATATACAAGGTATAAAAAATACCTGCGAAAAAATATCTGTAGAATAAGAATGCGAAAAAGAATGGTGCGAGGAGAGTAAAACGTTTCAAAAATAACTCGGCAGTAGAAATGAAAAAAAAGAGAAGCTAATAAAAAAAGAAAAATATTATACAAATACTTAAATATATATGCGACAGTGATATATATATAAGCAATTAGTGGTATTTGCACACATATCTTTGCATACTATAGGTTTTGTCACGTATACTCAAACATATGACTGTCCCACAACTATTATCCAATCACATGGTTTCATACTGATATATGAGTTAACGAATAGTTCTACTATTATTGCAAGTCAACATCGAGTGGACGTCTGTTGTTTGATAAATAAGTCACTTGAATTGAGATATTCTGTGGAGATTGGTATCTTCAACCAATCTTCATAGCGATAAGGGGCTGACGCTTTTAACGGTTTAAGAGAGCATACATAGTCCGATCTCTCACCATAAATATATGTAAATTTATCAATCTAAACGTGAAGACTATTGCCGAAACTACACTGCAAAATACAGACACTACATATGATCCGAGCTCATAGATTCGATGTGTTATAAGTGTAAAATCGTCAAAGACCTCATCAATGCATCACTTGCAAATATTAAAGGTGTCGCATCATATACATGCCTAACATAATTATTAGACTATGAACTCTCATTGGCACCAGTTGATGAGTCTAATTCGAAATGTACGTTGATTGGCGCCACTGTGAGGTGAATGTGACAAAAAAAAACCACTAGTTTTACTACTGTTTTACTATTGCAGATGATGTAGAAACATTTTGAACACTAATTTGAAGGTATAATTTCTATAATCAGCAAGGTAGGCAATGAAACCGGAAGGTAGCAGGCGTTGCTGCATCGATGGATACACACACTAACACCCACTCCTCCATAACAATTAACACACTCACAAAGACAAAAAACATTTTACAAAAGTACAAGCAGATCAACAAACATAGAAAGTGGAAGAAGGCGTGACGCACTAAGACAATGAATACTTATCTCATCCTCCCTCTTACTTTGATAATCTAAATTTAAGTGCATGTCTGTTGATTGATTGTCATCAACTTATTATTAACATGAGTGTTGATGATTGATCCCATATACTAAATTATTTTAATATCGATTAATATTCAAATTTAAATAGTTACTCGATCAATGTCAGTATCTATACCACTATATAAACTGACTGAAATATTTCAGTTAATTATGCAGCATTAATCAGAGGTTTCTAAACACTGGGACATGTTGTGCTTGTTAAAATATCAAATAACACAATACTTTTATACATGAAGTAAGTAGATTTATTCTTAATTTTTTTCACACTCATTCTATATACTAATATCGTTTCACTAATGCCTCCTTAGCATTAAAAGCCTGATTATTTTACTGACTTTAGGTATTATTAAACTGTATTAAAAATACCAGAAACTCAGGGTGATTATATGCTATAAATTTTCTCCAGTCTTACAATTATTATTGATGATCCACTTCTGTATAAACTAATACACATGATTTAAACAATTATAAATTACCACAACGTTTACCATCTGTACCAATATACACTACAAGAACAACGTTATGTGGACACATGATCAGGACATGGTGAGTATATAGTTCGTTAAATATCGATTCACCGTTATAGATATATTTTTAATTAAGCTCCAATAAACAGCAATTGGTCACCATTGATGTTCGTCACTCGACATGACAATTCGTGATAGCCTTGATTGTGTTGAATGACTCTCTCAATTTATGCGGTTGTACGCGTGACACGATAGCTGATTGCTAGTCCTAAGCTTGGCCTAATCTTCCACTCACACAGCAATGCAAACTGTCCATTAGGTGTCAAACAAATCATCTGTGACACTTATATTCTAACAAAAATATCCAATCATATATCAGATACAATTATATATATGCATGTATATATATATATATATATATATATATATGCATGTGTATATGTATGTATATTCATATATATATAGATCCTGATGGGGGACTTCTACGCAAACGTTGGATTGGACAACACTGGATATAAAGACATAATGTGACGACTTGGTCTGGGACTAATTAACATAAACGGTGATAGGTTTGGGAACCTATATACCTTCAACAAAATCATTATAAATTGTATCGTGTTTTCCTATAAACGTATACACAAAACTACATGGGTTTCACTGAACCACATTACGGAAAACCAAATCGATCACATCTGCATCAATAAGAAGTTTAGATGGACCATGGAAGACGTAGAAACAACGAGAGGAGCTGACATAGCTTCAGATCATCATCTGGTGGTGGCTCAAACGAAAGTGATGCTGAATAAGCACTGGACAACTGGAGCAGAAGAATTGCAAACGTTTAACAGAGCCCTTCTCTAGGATACCAACAAACACAACGAATTCAACATAACTCTCAACAATAAGTTCCAAGCATTTCATGATCTAGTAGAAAAAGGTGAAACTAATATGGAGGACAAATGAAAAGAGATTAAGAAAACAATAGTTTCAACATGTCACTGAGGCTTCATGTAACAAGGAATGGCACCATAAAGAATGGATTTCTGTTGGTACTCTGAACAAGATCCAAGAAAGGAGGAGCAGAAAGTTAGCAATTAATAACAGCTGCATAAGAACAGAGAAAGCCAAGGCACAGGCTGAATACGCAGAAGCCAAGAAGTAAGTGAAGAGGAGCATCAAATCGGATAGACGGAAATATGTTGAGGATCTAGCAATGACGACGGAAAAAGCTGCAAGAGAAAGAAACATGAGGACACTATACGATACAACGAAAAAGCTAGCTGGGAAATTCAGTAAGCCAGAACGGCCAATCAAGAACATAGTTAGCAAACCAATAGCTGAAGTGAATGAACAATGAAACAGGTGGATAGACGTGGTAGGGGTAAGTGTGTTAGGGGTGATGAATGGTGTAGAAGTAATTAGGGTTGGCTAAAATTCGTCAACCACAAACTTCCCTAAATAAAGTTGATTGGAAGACGTGATAGATGTAAGAGTGTTGAAGGTGATGAATTATGTAGAAGTAAATAGGGTTGGGGGAATGTCATCAACCACCGCCTTCATCACATAAAGTTGATAGATAGACTTGGTGTGTGTCAATGTATTGGAGGGTGATGAGAAATGTACAACTGAATAGGGTTTAAAAAATTGTCGTCAACCACACACTTCTCTATATAAAGTTGATAACGAGGTGTGGGAGGTTAAATTGTGTTGCAGGTGATAAGTAAATTAGGGGTAATATGGTTTGGGGGAATTTTATCAACCACCCACTTTGCCATACAAATCTGATAGTGAAGTGTACCCGGATATATGACCAAGTTGCGCTTGTCGTATAACCAAAGACACTTCTATCGAATGGACCCCACTCTTACGAATGAGAAATCAGAAAGCAATGAAGGCTGGAAGAGAAATTATATTTGATCGTATACAGAGCTTCAATGGGATAGCAACGTCTAGGCTGGCAAACTAGAGAGAGATGCTACCCACGGTGGTTCGAGTCGTGATCTGGTGGTGATGCGTGACTGCGCGCCTTCAGCTAGTAGTGTCCGCTAAAACAAACATGGACAGCATCAATGTCGAGAGCCTATGCAACTATTTATTTTGAGGATTATTTACCGCTACAACAGGGAGGCGTGGGAGGTGTATGTGTATAGTGGGTAATGAGTTAAGTAAGAGCATATAGGGTTGCTTAAATGTCGTCAACCAACCCCTTCACCATACACAGTTGATGGGGCGACGTGGTAGGTGTAAGTGTGCTGGTTGTGAAGAGTTGTTTAGGAATAAATAGGGTTGAAAGAATATCTACAACCACTATCCTCCTCATGTAAAAACGATCAAAAAACGTGGTAGGTGTGTGTTTTTGTTATGAGTTGTGTAGGATTAAATAGGGTTGGATGAATGTCGTCAACAAACCCCTCTCTCTTAAAAAGTTGATGAGAAGTCATAGCAGCTGTAAGTGTGGTGGGAGTGATTTGTTTCGTAGGAGTATATAGGGTTGGTTGAACGTCGTCAACCACCTACTTCACCATATAAAGTTGATGGAAAATACGTGGTAGTTGTAAGTGTTTTGATAGTAATTAGTCGTATACGAGTAAATAGATAAAAGAGAATGTCGTCAACCCCTCTTCTTCCAGTACAAAAACAATTGAGAGCCGAGGCAGGTGTAAGTGTGTTAGGGGTGATGAGTAGTGTAGAAGTATATAGGGTTGAAAAAATGTCCTAAACTAACCACCTACCTATATAGAGTTGGTGGAGAGACGTGGTAGATGTAAGTGTGTTATGTGGGTGTTGAGTTGTGTAGGCTTAAATAGGGTTGAGGGAATTTCGTCAACCACCCACTTCCCCATATAAAGTTGATGGTGATACGTGATTGTGATAAATAGTGTAGGAGTAATAAGGGTTGGCTGAAATTTATCAACCACACACTTCTCTAAATAAAGTTGATTCGAAAACGTGGTAGATGTAAGTGTGTTGGGGGTTATGAGTTTTGTAGGAGTAAATAGGGTTGGGTGTAATTCGTCAACCACACACTTCACCACATGACGTTGATGGTGAGTCGTGGTAAATGTAGGTGTGTTGATATTGAGATGTATAGTGTAGGAGTCATTAGGGTTGGCTGAAATTCGTCAACCACATACTTTCCTAAATAAATTTGATAGGTAGATGTCGTAGCTGTAAGCGTGTTAGGGGTGATGAGTAATTCAGGAGTATAAAAAGTTGAGGAAATGTCGTCAACCACCCAATTCCCCATATAAAGTTGATGCGAACACGTGGTAGGTGTCAGTGTATCAGGGGCGATGAGTTGTGTAGGTTAAAATAGGGTTGTAAAATGTCATCAAACAACTATTTCCCCATATAAGTTGATTGTAAGAAGTTTTATGTGCAGGTATGTTATGGGTGGTGAGTATTGTAGCAGTAATAATGGTTGAATGAAATTCGTTAACCACCCCCTTTTCTATGTAAAGTTAATTGGGAGACGTGGGAGGTGTAAGTATTTTGGGGGTTATGAGTTGTGTAGTAGTATATAGTGTTAGGGGGATGTCGTCATCCATCCCCCTCCTTCCACATATAAAAATGATAGGGATACGTGACAGTTGTGAGCGTGTTAGTTGTCATGATATGTGCATGAGTAAATAGGGTTGAGGAAATGTCGTTAATTACCCCTTTACCCATATAAAGTTGATGAGGAGACGTGGTAGGTGAATGAGTGTTGTAGGTTATAAACAGTGTAGGTGTTAAAATTGTTGGGTAAAATTCGTCAACAACACACTTCCCTTGATAAAGTTGATTGGGAGACGGATGGGTGTAAGTGTGTTGGGGGTGATGTGTAATGTAGGAGTAAATAGGGTTGGGGAAATATCGTAAATCACCAGCTTTTGAATATTAAGTTGATAGTGATGCGTCGTAGGTGTGTTTTTCGGGGTGTTGAATAATGTTGTAGTAATTATGTTGGCTGAAATTCGTCAAGTCACACTTCCACAAGTATATATGATTGGGAAACGTGGTAGGTGTGTGTTGGTGGTGATAAGCTGTGTAGGAGTAAATATGACTGAAGAAATGTCGAAAGCCACCCCTTTCGCCATATTAATTTGATGGGGAGACGTGATAAATGTTTGTGTGTTGGGCATGATGATTTGTGTAGGAGTAAATCGAGTTAAGGGAATGTCGTCAACCACCCGTTTACCAATTTTTAGTTGACGGGAAGACGTGGTAGGTGTAAGTGTGTTGGGAGTGATGATTTGTGTAGGAGGAAATTGGGTGAAGGTGATGTCGTCAACCACAATTTTCACCATATAAAAATTATTGGGAAACGTCGGAGGTGTAAGTTTGTTGGAAGCGATAAGTTGTGTAGGAGTAAATAGGGTTTAGAAGATTGTCATCAACCCTCAACTTTTCCACATAAAGTTGATGGGGAGTCATTGTAAGTTTTTTAATGGTGATGAATTATGAAGGAGAAATTAGGATGCCTGAAAACCTGAAACTACCACCTTCTCCATATACATTTGATTGAAAGTCGTGGTATGTGTAAGAGTTTTGGTAGTGATGACCTGTATAGGAGTAATTAGGGTTAAGATGATTGTCGTCAACCACCTACTTTACAATATAAAGTTGATAGGGAGACGTGGTAGGTGTTAGTGTGTCAGAAGTGATGAGTAGTGTAGTGATTAGAAATACAGGAGTAATTAGGATTGTCTGAAAATCATCGAGCAACCCCTTCTCCATATAAATTTGATGGTGAGACGATGTAGGTGTGTTTTGGGGATAATAATATGTGTAGTTGTATATCTGGTTAGAAGAATGTTGTCAACTACCCACTTTCTCATATAATGTTGAAGGTGAGACGTGGTGGGTGTAAGTATTTTAGGGGTGATGAGTAGTGTACGTGTAAACAGGATTGGGGAAATGTCGTTTACCACCCAATTTTCCATATAAAGTTGATGGAAACACGTGGTTTGTGTAAGAGGTTTAAGTGGTGATGAGTAGTGTATGTGTGAATAGAATTGGTTGATTTTCGTCAATCACCCCCAAATTCATATAAAGTTCATGAGGAGACGTGTTAGGTGTGTGTTCGGGGTGTTGAGATGAGTAGGTGCAACTAGTTTTGAAGAAATATCGTCAAACACCATCTTAGCCACATATATTTGATGGGGAGACGTGGTAGGTGTAAGTGTGCTGGGGAGTGATGAGTTTTTTAGGAGTAAATGGGTTTGGGGGAGAGTTGTCATCCACCCACTTTCCCATATAATGTTGATGGAAACACGTGGTAGATGTAGGTGTGTATGGGGTGATGAGTAGTGTAGGAGTAAATATGGTTGGGTGCATTCGTCATGCATCTTATTCTCCATATGAAGATGATGAGGATCTGTGGTAGTTGTGTGTTGGGGATGATATTCAGTGTCGGATTATATAGGTTTGGGAAAATGTCGTTAACAACACCCCTCCCAATATAAAGTTGAACAGAAAACGTGATAGATGTAAGTGTGTTGGAGGTGATGAGTTGTTTAGTAGTAAACAGGGTTAAAGGATTTTCGTCGAAACCATTGTCCGCATAACAAGTTGATAGGGAGACTGTGGTAGGTGTGTGTTGAAGGCTATGAGTAGTGTAGGAGTAAATAGGGTTGAGCAAAGACGTAATACACCCACTTCCCCAAATAAATTTGATATAATGACGTGGTAGGTGTAGGTGTGTTGGAGGGGCGGTGATGAGTTGAGTATGAGTGTCGTTGAAGAAATGTCGTCAACCACCATCTTTCCCATCTAAGGTTGATGGGAATACGTAGGTAAAAGTATGTTGGGGGTGATGAGTTTTGGAGGAGTAAATATGGTTGGGTTAAATCATCATCCACGACTTCCCCGTATATTGTTAATTATGAAATGCGGTTGTTGTAATGGTGTTGGAAGTGATGAGTAGTGTAGGAGTTAATAGGGTTAGAGGAATGTCGTCGAAAACCAACTTCCCCACATAAAGTTGATGGGGAGACGTGGTAAGTGTAAGTGTTTTGGGGGTGATGAGTATTGTAGGAGTAAATACGATTGGGAAAATGTATTTAGCCGCCATATTTCCCATATAAATTTGATGGGAAGTCGTGGTAGGTGTAAGTGTGTAGAAGGTGATTAGTTGCTTAGGAGTAAATAGTGTTAGGTAAATTCGTCATCCATGGCCTTTCCCATATGAGGTTGAATGTGTGACGGGATTGGTATATGTTGAGAGTGATGAGTTGTGTGTAAGTAATTAGTGATGTGGGAATATCGTCAACCACCCCGTTCCCCACAAAATGTTGATGGGGAGACGTGGTAGGTGTGTGTTTGGGTTGACGAGTTGTGTAGTAGTTAAAAGGGTTGGGGTAATATCTTCAATCACCCCCTACCCCATATAAAGTTGATAGGGATTCTTAGTAGGTGTTAGTTCTTTGGAAGTGATGAGTTGTGTAAGAGTAAATAGGGTTGAAGGAATGTCGTCATCTACTATCTTCCACATATTAAGTTGATGGAGAGACGTGGTAAGTGTAAGGGTGTTGAGGGTGATGAATTGTGTTTGAGTAAAGAAGGTTGGCGTAAAGTCGTCAACAACTCCCTTGCACATATAAATTCAATGGGGAGAGGTGGTAAGTGTAATTGTGTTGGATGTGAAAAGTTATGTAGGAGTAAATCTGGTTGGGGGAATGTCGTCAATCACTTCCCTCCACATTTAAACTCGATCGTAAGACGTGCTAGGTGTAAGTGTGTTGGGGGTGATGATATTTTCGGAGTAATTAGGGTCGGGGAAACGTCGTCAACTGCCCCCTTTTCTATAGTAACTCAATGAGGAGACGTAGTGGATGATGGTGCGTTGTGGGTGATGAGTTTTGTAGAAGCAAATAGGGTTCGAAGAATATATTGAAACCAACACTTCCCCATGTATATTTGATGAGGAGATATGATAGGTGCTAGCGTTTTAGGGGTTCTGAGGATTATTGGATTTAATAGGCTCAGTGGAGTGTCTTCAACCACTCGCATCTCATAAAATTTTGAAAGGAACAAGTGGTAGGTGTAAATGTCTAGGGGGTGATGAGCTGTGTAGGAGTTATTAGTGTTGAGTGAATGTACTCAACCACCCCCATCCATATATAAAGTTGATGGGTAGACGTTGTTGGTGTAGGTGTGTTTCGGTTGATAAGTTGTGTATTAGTAAATAGGGTTGTGGGAATGTCGTCAACATCCCACTTTCGCTTATAATGTTGATTGGGAAAAGTGGTGGGTGTGTGTTTAGGTTGATGTGTTGTGTAGGCGTAAATAGGGTTGGCGGAATGACATCAACCACCCTTCCATATGTAGAGTTGATACTAAGATGAGGCAGTTATTGGTGTGTTGTAAGTAATGACGTGTGTATAAGTAAATGGGGTTAGGGGAATGTCGTTATCTAGCCGCATTTCTAAATAAAATTGATGGGGAGACATGGTAGGTGTGTGTTGGTGATGATATTTTTAGGAGTAAAAATGGTTAGTAGAATATCTTCAACCACCCCAATCCTCATATATTGTTGATGAAGAAACGTTGTAGGTGTTTGCGTGTTGAGATGTGTAGAAGAAAATAGGGTTAGATGAATGTCGTCAACCTCCCATTTCCACATTGAATGTTGATATGGAGTCGTAATAAATGTTGGTGCGTTGTATGTGAGTTGTGTATTAATAAATTAGGTTGGATGAATGTCGTCAACCAGGCCCTTCCCCATATAAAGTTGATTGGGAGACGTAGTAGGTGTGTGTTGAGGATGGTGAGATTTGTAGGAGTAAATACGGTGGAAGAAATGTCGTCCACCACACTTTTCCCCAAATAAAATAGATGGGGAGAAAGGAAGATATAAGTGTGTTGAGGGTGATGAGTTGTTGATATGTCGGAATATTTAATAATAAATAAAGCCTACTGCTATGCACGAACTATCCGCAACTCTAATCGGAAAACTTATCTGCGCCAACTGATACTTGCAACCGTGACCAACGACTCGATACTGATTACTCACCCCAAGACAAAATCAAGAAGACACCAACGCAGTACTAGGAAGATTCGAAGATTCGATTCTATCATAATTCAAGTCTGTATATATAGTTACAAAAACGACCTTGGGAAAAACAGAGTAATTAGCATACTAAAATGACATTACAACCAATCACATTTAACAAGGTCCAGCGGAGGAAATGAAAAGCAATACCGGTTATCGCTAACTTTACAAATAAATAAAAAATAGCAAAATCACATGAAAATTAACTAGTTTCTTCTCTTCTTATCAGTTGTGTAAGCGTAAATAGGGTTTGGTGAATGTCGTCAACCACCGATTTCCCATATATATTTAATGGACAGATGTTGTATTTGTAAGTGTTAGGGGTGATGAGATATGTAGGAGTAAATAGAATGGTTATAATGTCGTCAACCAACCCCTTCTACATATAAATTTGATGGGAAGACGTAGTATTTGTATGTGTTTTATGAGTGATTAGTTTTGTAGGAGTAAATAGGGTTCAGTAAATGTCTTCTTACACACATTTCCCAATATAAATTTGTATGCGGGACGTGGTATGTGTGTGTTTTGGGTTATGATTTTTGTAGGAGTTAATTGAGTAGAAGGAATGTTGTCAAACAACCCATTTCATACAAAATATTAAAAAAAACTTGGAAGATGTAGGTGTGTTTGCTGAAATGATTTCTGAAGGAGTAAATAGGGTTGGAAGAATGTCGTCATCAACCCCATTCATCATATAAATTTGTTGGGGAGGCGTTTCCTGTGTGTGTTGGGAGTGATGAGGTGTGTTGGAATAAATAGGGTTGAAAGAATGATGCCAACCACCCACTTTCTTATATATAGTTGATGAGGAGACGTGATAGGTGTAAGTGTGATGTGGCTGATGTGTTATTTGGGAGTAAATAGGGTTGGGGGAATGTCGTCAACAATCAAGTTCCCTATGTAAATTTGATGGGAAACTTGGAAGATGTTAATGTGTTGTGAGTGATGAATTGTGTAGGTGTAAAGATGTTTGGATGAATGTCGTCAACCACCCTTTCTCCTGTTTATAGTTGATTAGAAGACGTAGTAAGGGGTGTGTTTTGACTGATGAGTTGTGTAGAAGTAAATAAGGTTGGTAAAATTTTGACACCCACATCTTCCCCAAATAAATATGATGGAGATGTGTTGTAGTCGTGTGTTGGTAGTGGTCAGATGTGTAGGAGTAAATAGAATTGCTGCAATGTTGTCAACCAACCCATTCCCTATATAAATTTCATAGGGAGACTTCGAAGATGAAGGTTTGTTCGGTGTGATGTGTTTTGTCGTAGTAAATATGTTTTGGAGTATGTCGTCAACCCCCCTCTTCCCCATATAAAGTTAATGGGGGAACGTGCAATATGTAGGTGTGTTGTGGGTGATAAGTTGTGTAGGTGTAAGTAAGTTTGGGTTAATGTCGTCAACCACCAGCCTTCTCAGAAAAAATTGATGAGACGAAATATAGCTGTATGTGTGTTGTTCATGATGAGTTTTGAAGTGCGAAATAAGGTTGGGTGAATTGTCGTCAACCACCTTCTTTCCCATATAAAGTTGATGGGTATACGTTCTAGGTGTGTTAAAAAGGGAGGAGTTGTGTAGAAGTAAATAGGATCGACGGAATATCGGCAAATCCCACTAATCTATTTGAATTTAGTGGGGAATCGCAGTAGGTGTAAGTGTTTTTGGGGTCATAATGTATGTGGGAGTAATAAGGGTTCGGTGAATGTCGTCATCACGCCCTTGACTACATAATATTTTTGGCAGGACGTTGCATATGAACGTATGTTCTAGGTAATGAGTTTTGCGGTAGTAAAATAAAGTTAGGGGAATGTTGTCAACCAACCACTTCACTGAAAAAATTTGTTAGGAAAAAGTGACAAGTGTGAGTTGTTGATGATGAGTTTTGTAAAAGTAAATAGGGCGGAATATCGTGAACCACTCCCATCCGCATATTAGGTGTTGGCGAAGACGTGGTAGGTGTGTGTTGGGGGTGATAAGTTATGTATGAGTATCTAGGGTGAGGAATTTTCGTCATCCACACCCACTCCTATATAAAGTTGATGCGGAGACGTGGTAGGTGTGTGTTAGGGGTGATGAGTTGTGGAGGAGTAAATAGGGTTGGGAAATGTCATCAATCACGCCTCTCCCTAAATACAATTGATAAGATGACGTCGTAGCTGTATGTGTTCTGGAGGTGATGAGATTTGTAGAAGTAAATAGGGTTGGTTAAATTTCGTCAACCAATTCCTTCCACATATAAATTTGATGGCAAGTCGTTGTATGCCTGTGTAGGGGGTGATGATTTTTGTAGGAGTACATAGGGTTGGGGAAATATCGTCAAGCATACCCTTCCCCATGTAAAAATGATAGGGAGACGTTTTATGTGTAAGTGTTTTTTTCGTGATGAGTTGTCTGGGAGTATACAGTCGAAACGATGTAATAATTACCCAATAAAACTTTTTGATTCTTGTTTACAATTCTCACGACAAAATACATTCACGCGTTACGTATAATAATTTTGACGTTGCCTTATTCAGCTCTTGATATTCGTCAAGCATCGGCTGAAAATAAGGGTTAATCGCATGCTTAAATCCAAGAAGGCATAAGCTACAACCTGAAGCAGTGGTTCCACGAGCGTATAGCCTCTTTTTACTGGAGTCCAGAGGCGAGTTGTGGTGGCTCAGTAAATCTATGTCTATAATAGGTATTTTCACATTGGTGATAGTGAAAATCTAGTATGTGGGTCTTTGCGAACCCACGTTTAAATAAACATATCTACTACGATATATGGCCATTGTTTTTCTGTCGGCTGTGTAGATCAAATGTAGCTTCGTGTTTGCGATCGAATGAAGTTACAGGGAGAATGCAGACTTCTACACCAGTATCGACAAGGTAGCAAACCTTAGTTATTATATCACTGATTAATAACAATTGGCTATTTCCACCAGCTACGGTTGCCACAAACGCGTGCCAGTGGTGTAGATTCCCGATGCCATAACGGTGGGTTTGTGGCTTGAGAAACAACAGGGATCCCTACACTTATTTGAGGCTTTGTCATAGGTGTTATGGTACAAACACCAGTTTCGAGTTTTCCGTTCGTCGAGGTCAAGATGAAAATCTTTTTTGTGGTGGACTTCGTTATCGTGAACTATTTGTTCCGTGTTGTGTCCTGTAGTTTGAAGAAACTAGAGAGTGTATTGAGCAATTTTTTCACTACGTTTCTGGTCGCATGAGGTTTTTCTGTAACGGGATAAACTTCACCTGTAGCGAGTTTTGGTGATCTCTAGAATTCGCTTAGCAGATGAAACTAGTTTATATACTGGGTTGTTATTAAATGTTAGCAGGACTGTTTGCACTTATTGTGGTAGTTGTGATAGGGAGAGTTGATGGAAGAGATCTTCGTGGAAAGTGAGTAGACCAATTACTATTCTTATGAGCGGCAACATTTCTGTCGCTCAACTGCTATTGAGCTCGATGGTGTGAAACAACGTGTCAAGACGTTGTCCGTCGGACAATTTCCGCGTTCGAGAATTGAACTTTTGAGCTGGTCATAAGGTTCTAGGCAGTCGGGGCTGAAAAAGAAATAGGTGGCGTACCTGTTCAATTGACGCTAAAGCAACCATACGACGGCGAGAAATTGAACACGTTGATCTGTCGCGCTGTGGTCTCAAAACTGTTTCTGTGCAGCGGAGCCAAGCTTCTGTATTATCTGCCCAAAATGGGATGAGCTGGAAGTTTGGAGGTGAAGGAGTTTCGATCTCAATAAGCTTAGAAATTTGATTAGACACCATTAAAGTAGCAATATATGCAAATACAAAAGTACCGTGGAAAATATGAAAAAAATAATTATTATACCAACAATACTTAGTTAAGAACTACAAATAGGAACGATTAGCAAATAAAACTAGTTCATATACTGAATTTTAATGAAGTGTTTTCAAAATTGATTGTATTTACTGTGATAATTTTTACTGTAAGTGTAACAAAAGAAACCTTTGTCAAATGTGAGTTGGACAATAGCTTTCTTGCACGACAACACTTCTGTCCACCAAACCGCTACTAAGAACAACGATTTGGGTCTATATGTTAAAACACTGTCTGTCGAAAAAGTCTATGCGTTTAAAAGAGTTGATCATTTGAGCTGGTTGTAAGGTTCTAGGCAGTTAAGGCTGAAAAAGGGAAAGGGAATGACGTATTTCTCAATTCATGAGGAATGAACCTTACAAAGGAAAGGAATTAAACTCTTAGATCTACCACGCCGTGGTCTCAAAACTCGACAGCTGAGTAGTAGAATCAAGTTTCGATACTGCCTAACCCCTAAAGAGAGGAGCTGAATGTTTTGAAGCACGAGAATTTTAATTCTAGTAAGGTTAAGAGTCTGATCAGTTATCGTTAAAGTACCAGTATATGGAAATGCAAATACAGTGAAAAATGGTGAAGCGTTCCCCGGATATAGGACCAAGTTGCGCTTGTCGTATAACCAAAGACACTTCAATCGAATGGACCCCACTCTTACGAATGAGAAATCAGAAGGCAATAAAGGATGGAAGCGAAATTATATTTGAGCGTAACAGAACTTTATTGGGATAGCAACGTCTAGGCTGGCAAACTAGAGAGAGATGCTACCCACGGTGGTTCGAGTCGTGATCTGGTGAAGATGCGTGACCGCGCGCCTTCAACTAGTAGTGTCCGCTAAAACAAACATGGACAGCATCAACGTCGAGAGCCTATGCAACTATTTATTTTGGGGATTATTTACCGCTACAGCTCACTCCCCCCCTAATGGGTTCGTGAGGGACCCTAAGACGTGCCAGCCAAAGGATAAAACCCAATGCGTCAGACATTGGTAAACGTTCCTTCGATAGCTTGCGATGTTGTTCAGCTTCTGGACGTCTGTACCTACACTATGGTGTCGTTGCATAAAATAATTGTACATAAAATAAAATTCTTGTTTCTTCCACGTTCTTCTGTTTGTTTCCAGACGGCCTGGAAGTCGAAAAGAAAAAATAAAATTTAAATCTGTGCATTTTGTGTACAAAAAAAATAATTATTAACTTGATGCGTCTATATAAAAAAAAACGTGTTGAATACCGACAACAAATAATGAAAAGTTTTTTTTTTTTGACACAAAAATTTATAAAATGCTCACAGTAAAAATTATTATTATTACTTTTTTTAGAAAAAAAAATTCATAAATAATAATAACGGGTTTATCGATTTTTATTAATATTATTTTTTTTTATTATTTATTTTAAGACAACAAGAAAAATGTTATACGTGCGTAGGTAGTGGGAGGAAATTAGTATACATAGTATTCGTTTAGGTGTTCTGGAAATCGTACTTTTCTACCAGAACGCGTAGCTTTCGGCGTTACGGAGCTCTTTGATACTTCTACTTGCGTGTTAGTCATTGCTTGCGGCGTAATGTCTTCGTTCGTGCTACGTTTTGCAGGTGTTGCAGCGAATTCGACACTAAAAGGTGTACCTTCTAGGTAGGCTGCTTTGAGGCGGTCAATGCTGACGTTATCCTCGTGGCCATTTTTGTCAATCGTATAGTACTTTGTTTCACGTTTCAGGACCTTGTATGGCCCTTCGTAGGTTGCGTCGAGAGGTCGGCGTACGGCATCACGACGTCGAAAAGAAAAAAGAAAAAAATCTTAATCTGTGCATTTTGTATACAAAAAAATAATTTTCGACTCAATGTGTCTATAAAAACGTGTTGAACACAGACAACAAATAATGAAACGCATTTTTCTTTTTTGACAAAAAAATTATAAAATGCACACAGTAAATTTTTGTTTTTAAAATGATAATAATAATAATAGGTTTATCGGTTTTCGATTTTTTTTTGTTTATTTTAAGACAACAACAAAAAGTTGTTATACGTACGTAGGTAGTGGGAGGTTATTAGTAGACATAGTATTTGTTTAGGTGTTTTGGAAATCGTACTTTTCTACCAGAACGCGTAGCTTTCGGCGTCATGAAGCTCTTTGATACTTCTACTTGCGCGTTAGTCATTGCTTTCGGTGTAATGACTTCGTTCGTGTCACGTTTTGCAGGTGCTGCAGCAAATTCGACACTAAAAGGTTTCCTTTCTATGCAGGCTGCTTTGAGGCGGTTTATACTGACGTTATTCTCGTGGCCATTTTTTCGATCGTATAGTACTTTATGTCACGTTTCAGGACTTTGTATGGCCCTGCGTAAGTTGCATTGAGAGGTCGGCGTACGGCACCACAACGTACGAAAACGTGTGTACTGTATTTCAAGGCAGGTTGGATAAAGGTGTCTGTCGATTGTTGTCGAGTTTAAACTGGCTTAACTGAACGCATAGCAGAATGAATTTGTATATTCCCATTGATTTGTTATAGACTGAAGCTGGTCAGTCACTGTTGCTATATGTGCATCTTGTGCGGATCGCCTCGATATAGCGATTATTCAGTAGTCTAGTGGTGTACGCGGTGGCGTATGACACGAACCGGACTGAGTTCGAATCCCACTGTGAACATCAACATTGGGATGCAGGTACATCCAGCCGATGAGTTCCAAATAGGACGAAATGCGCGTCGTGGATTCCACTTGCCAGTCACAATACAAATTAAATGAACGCATAGCATTTGTAAGCCGGTTCGCGTAAGAATTCAGATCTAGGTTTGCCGGGGTGGAAGCGGTTTTCACAAACTCACCTGGTAGTCGAAGAGTCGTTCCGTAGACTAATTCGGCGACACTGCATCCAACATCTTATTTTAGTGTGCTGCAAATCCCGAACAAAACTAGTGGTAAGCCGTCGATCCACTGAGGGATGTTTGTAGCTGAATGTGATGCTTTCAGTTGTCGATGAAATCTTTCTACCAAACCGTTAGATTGTGGGTGGTAGGCAGTCATCCTAAAACGCGTAGTTCCAAGAAGTTTGGTCAGAGCGTGGAACAATCCAGATTCAAACTGACGTCCACGGTCTGTCGTTATTATAGATGGACAACCAAAGTTGGCTACCCATCGTTCGGCAAAAGCGTGAGCAATCATTTTACTAGTGATGTCTTTGAGTGGAATCGCTTTTGGCCAGCGTGTGAATTGGTCCACGCATGTCAGAAGATAAGAAAATCCATTTGAGTCTGGTAAAGGTCCTACCAAATCAAGGTAGACGTGATCGAGTCGAGCGTCAGCGGTTAAGAAAGTGCCCAGGGAGCATTTATTACGTTGAATTACTTTGTTTACCGGCAGGCTATGCAAGTGCGCGCCCATTCTTTAATATCCTTATTCATCTTTGGCCAGCAGAATCTTTCAGTAATCAGTTTACTCGTAGCACGAATTCCAGGATTAGAAAGGTTGTGAAGTGTGTCGAAAACGACACGTCAATAACTCCTGGAGATGACTGGACGGTTTATACTTGTAGAAGAATCACAAATTAATGTGTTCTTACCTTTCCCAATCGTTTTAGTTTGGAGTTGAAGCGTTGTTGCGGCTAACTCGTGATGAAAATCGATATCTTCACTTTGAAGGCGAGCTAGTTTAACAAGGTCGATTCCTTGGATACGATTCAAGGAATATATATTCTCGATAAGGCGTCGGCAACTACATTGTTAGCTCCCGATATATGTCGTGTGTCCGTAGAGAATTGGGAGATATAGTCAAGATGACGTGACTCTCGTGGAGAGTACTTATCTGAAGATGATTTCATTGAAAACGTCAGTGGTTTATGGTCGGTGAATATTGTTAATTCCCGTCCTTCAATAGAATATTGAAAATGTCGTACAGCACAGTGCATGGCTAGTAGTTCACATCCAAAAATGCTGTGCCTCGATTCGGTGTCGTTTATTCGTCTTGAGAAGAATGCTAAAAGCTGCCAAGCTTGGCCAGTCCATTGTTGCAGAACTGCGCCGACGGCTGAGTCAAATGCGTCGACCACAATGTTGACGGGAGCTTCAGTATTGTAGTGAGCCAGCATAGTTACATTGGCTATCGCCACTTTAGTTGCAACGAAGGCGTTCTTTAATTCTGAATCCATTGTGACCACCTTTTTAGTCCCAGAAGCTGATCCGTTAAGGGTTTTTCACAATAGATGCACAGTTGGGAATAAATCGTCTGTAGAAACTTACCAACCCGTTGAAAGCTCGTAACTGCCTAATAGTGGTTGGTTCCGGAAACTCCAGAATTGCCGCCACCTTGTGTTTCTGAGGCTGTATACCTATAGCATCAATAGTATGCCCCAGGAAATCTAACGAAGTTGTTCCGATTTGGCATTTTTGTATATTAATAGTAATTCCGTATTGCTGCAGTCTTTTAAAAGCTGTGTCGAGATGTTTCATGTGTGTTACCTTGTCTGGGCTTGCTATAAATCAGTCGTCCATATATGCATGGACATGGTCGAGCCTGCGGAACACGTCGTCGATGAAACGTTTGTGCTGCATTCCTCAAGCCGAGGGGCATTCGGAGGAATTCGTGAAGACCGAACGGGGTTACAATAGCCGTTTTCGGTATGTCATTTTCGGCCATCGGTATTTGATTGTACGCCTTTACTAGGTCAATTTTCGAAAATACTGTCATTCCCTTCAACATGTTCGTTAGGTCGTGGATGTGAGCTAAAGGGTAACGATCAGGCGTAGTTTGTGCATTAAGACGTCGATAATTACCAGTGGGACGCCAATCATTACTATCTTTCTTCGGGACCATATGTAATGAAGATGACCATGGGCTGCTGGATGTGCGGATTATTCCCAGGTCAATCATATGGTCGAATTCGTTCTTGGCAATCCTTAATTTTCCGGGTGCTAATCGGCGTGCTTTGGAGAATACAGGCTGACCTGTAGTCGTGATGTGATGTGTAACATTGCTGGTTACACATGATAACTTCGATGTCGCCTTATTCAGGTCCGGATACTTGTCAAGTATTGGCTGAAAATAATGGTTAATTAAATGCTTACAGCGAAGAGGACATAGGCTACAACCTGTAGCAGTGGTTCCACGTACGTACAGCTTTGTGTTGCTGTCGACTAGCCTCTTTTTGCTAGCGTCCACAAGCAAGTTGTGGTGGCTTAGTAAATCTATGCCTATGATAGGTATTTTCACATCGACGATAGTGAAAATCCAGTGTATGGGTTTGCGCGACCCCACGTTTAAGTAGACATATTTCTTACCATACGTGGCTATTTGTTTTCCGTCAGCTGCCTGTTGATCAAATGCAGCTTCATGTTGTCGATCAGATGAAATTGCAGGAAGGACGCTGACTTCTGCGCCAGTATCGACGAGGTAGCGAACCTTCGTTATAACATCAGAGATGAATAACAGGCGGCTGTTTCCACCGGCTACGGTTGCCGCTAACGCGTGCCGGCGGGATAGTTTCCCGAAGCAGTGGGTTTGAGGCTAGGGAAACAACAGGGGTTTCTACATTTCTTTGATTCCTTGCCATAGGTGTTGTGGTACCAACACCAATGTGGATTTTCTGTTCGTCGACGTCGAGATGAGGATCTTTAACGCGACGAACTTCGTCGTCGAGGATTGTTTGGTCGGCGTTGCTCGTGTAGATCAAGGAAACGGGAAAGAGTATGGCACAATTTAGCTATTTCGGTTTCGGTTTCTAGAGGCTTTTCTGTAACAGAATAAACCTCATTGTGGCGAGTTCTGGTGATCTCCAGAATTCGATCGGCAGATGAAGCTAAGTTCATCTACTGGGTTGTTGTTAAAAGTTACTAACACTGCTTGCACTTGTTGTGGCAGTTTTGATAAGAATAGTTGACGGAAGAGTCCTTCGTCAAAAGTACGTTGACCTATTACTTCTTTCATGCGCAATAACATTTCGGTCGCAGAACCGTTACCAAGATCAATGGTGTTAAACAACTCATCAAGACGTTGTCGGTCGGACAAGTCTCCTCGTTTAAGAATCGATCTTTTGAGTTGTTCGTACGGTTCTAGGCAGTCAGGACTAAAAAAGAAGGGGGTGACGTACCGGTTCAATTCACGCGGTAAGTGACCTTACGACCACCAGAAATTGAACGCGTGGATCAGTCACACATTGGTTTTGGAATTCTGCTTCTGCGTAGCAGAACCAAGCCTCGACATTATCTGCCCTAGAAAGGAATGAGCTGTAAGTTTGGAGGCGTAGGGGTCTTAATCCTAATTAACTTAGGAGTCTGGTCTGACATCATAAAAATAGTAATCAATGCAAATACAAAATTACTGTGAAAAATATGCGGTAAAAAAAAATTTAAACCACCAATAATACTCTGTTTAAAAATATAAAAAGGAACGGACTCACAGTAAATTATCGTGTCCAGATCACGTTGAGCTCACCAGTGAAGCGTTCCCCGGATATAGGACCAAGTTGCGCTTGTCGTATAACCAAAGACACTTCAATCGAATGGACCCCACTCTTACGAATGAGAAATCAGAAGGCAATAAAGGATGGAAGCGAAATTATATTTGAGCGTAACAGAACTTTATTGGGATAGCAACGTCTAGGCTGGCAAACTAGAGAGAGATGCTACCCACGGTGGTTCGAGTCGTGATCTGGTGAAGATGCGTGACCGCGCGCCTTCAACTAGTAGTGTCCACTAAAACAAACATGGACAGCATCAATGTCGAGAGCCTATGCAACTATTTATTTTGGGGATTATTTACCGCTACAATGGGAACAGGGTGTCAGTGTTGTATTAAGACACATTCAGAGTCTCTGACATGCCTAACCACAAGTTTCTCAAACTCTCGTCGTATGGGATTAGCGATGCATTACTTGCTTAGCTAAATTTTTTTCTTAGCCATCGATATCGAATTGTTATAATCAACTCCTGTCTATTGAGTTCTAAAGGTTGCAAGTGGTGTTGCACAAGTTACTGTTTAAGGCCTACTACTCTTTATAGCTTACATAAACGACATACGTAAATGCTCCAGTTTGGGTAGGCCTTTTCAATGCGATGATGGTCTTAAAATTATATACACTTTTCCCTCCCCATGAACATACCCACGCGTTCAGTGGTGTCAATGATTGATTCAACAATGTTTTCATATGTTACGTGAAATGTAGACTAGAACTTAGTAATTCTAGGTATGGCTGGAGATAAGTGCCTTGATTTTTATCTCATTAAATGACAATAATTTATTAGGCTTTCATCCCGTGATTGACTAAGGACTTATAATCTCTCATTCTCAGATCAGGCTACTCTGCAGACATCTAAGTCACACCCACTTTAGAACTGCATACTATCTAACCTTCGTAACAATAATTCCCGAATTTCGCCGTACAAAGTGTACGTGTCTGACTACCGCTATATAATATGTGTAGTAGAGATAAACTTAAACTAGAATCTCTTCAGGGTCGCTTTACTGTTCATATTCTTGGGACTGATTATACGTTAGACTTAGTTAAAACTAGATACTCTATGGAGGTACTGGTACATACTAAATCTAGTTTCCTTATAAGAGACACTGTATAGTTCCCTTTTATATTTACCAATGAAATTTAGTCCACGGGACATTCATGTCATAACCACCGTAATCTAGCTTTAAAACAAGAGTTTCACATTCCAAATTCAATCTTTACATCAATTATTTTACAAATAAGTTTTTTGAGAATCTGGAACAGTTTAACACAAACCAATCGTGAAGTCAGTTCTCTTTCTCTATTTGCACTAAATATTTGTAATATATTTTCCTCCGATACCGCACTGATAGTTTACACGCCAACAATAATTTCCAACTCTTCTCACTTCGAATGTGTGAGCTCTACTGAAGTCACGTCATAAACTTAGTTCTGCGCTAATATTTCATCATTTTGATCCCTTTATAAGCTCGTTTAGTAAGCGTTGTATTTCAATGCCCATATGTTTATTATATCGATCTATTTCAATAACCCGAGTATTTTTGCTGTCGTTTTGTCTCTGATTGTAGGTGATCACAGTTAAAGTAGGCATGAAACCTACCTGTCGAACATCGTTTATTTCTCTCCTACACACCTTGGCATTTAGCCATCTCAAAGATGAGGTAAATCGCATCTCATGAAATATCGTTCAGTCAAAGACTCATCATAGTATATCAATGCAACTCCCTTAAATAAAAACGTTAACATCCATACACTTTATTAGTTGTTATTGACAGTAATAATTACCTGACCAATATCTTACCTGTCGTCTGTCTAACTGACCAACACACCTATCCTTCGTAGTTTTTAGCAACTAGAGATTCAACATTCCAGTAAAATTACTGGGACGTTCACCTGTGTGAATGTACACCGACTTTATTTTAAAATACTGAACATACCTACAAACTAGTGTATATTCTGTAATTAAACGTATAATTTATTATCATTATATTGATTTAGTCATCAAAGTATATTATCACTTTTGAAATGATCCATGTTATCAACATGCGAACCTAATTATAATAAAATATGCATTTATGTATGCTCTAAATCCTATAAGATTTATATTTACTAATATTTATTATCATAATATTGTAAACCAGTGAGTCAGTCTATCATTTATAATCTCGGTCTGCAAGACAGTCATATATGTAGAGGCCGTAGTTACCCCCTAACATAATGATCTTTGTAATGAATATTTCTTGGTTATATGTGCTAAATATCAAACTGTGCTGTACTACTGAACTTTAGCGCGCTATGCATTTTGTGACGCTGGATTCCTTTGATTCAAATACACATAACTGTCGTATCTTCTTTCTGAACTTCTGGATCATACGCTTACCCTGAGATTATAGTGTGTGCACGAATCACTGTTATTGACGAAACTAAATTACTGATTATATATATATATATAACGAGGTTGAGAATCCAGCTACACAACCACACTAAGATACCAACATGTATTTGCCCAGCTAGCCAGTTTATCTGGTTGTGACCAAGGTACTAGGTCTATCTGTTTACTGTGTTTGGCAGCTGGTTGACAGTTGAAACAGTCTTTTACAAAGTTGACGACGTGCTTGTCCATTTGTGGTCAATAGGTGAGGCTTCATGCGATGGGTTTCATTCGCCGTACTAGAGGACGTCGGATATGAAGTTGACGCGACTATGGTTTGTAGACACTTCGGTATTACCACACGTTTACCAAACATTAGGTTGTCATTGGCAATGCAAAAAGGGAGCAACATCGGTAAAATAATCCCTTCTCATCATCTTCTAATTTCTACGGTAACTTGATTGTGATATATTTTGTGGGCTTTTGAATACTGAGGTCACCTGAGTAGTGCTTTCCTAATATATCCTCCGCGGTAAACGGTAACGCTCGAATAGCAATAGATAAGTTTCAGTGGAGCATGCTACATCACTCCCACTGATTTAAATCTCCTATGTTTAGACTGATTTGACAGCCTTCATCTAGCAGATATACTTCTTAACTTCAAATGCAACTCAAGCCAGTAGTTTCTATTGTTCGCCATCAAGAAACCTTGTAGCAACTTAGGTTGACGAGTTAAGAGCTGACTTCAAAACTTATGTATACACTAGAACAATAAAGCTTAAGTATTCGGTTACTTCCTTATTCTTTATAGGGATTATATTTCCTATTATCTTATATTGAATGTTGAGAAGCTTTGTTTGAATGACTAGCATCCCGCTTCAGTCTCTTGCCCACGATACTGAAATAATGACCTATTACGAAATATTCTGGTTTCTTCTGTTAAATAGAACGGAACGTACCTAAGTGCTAAAACCTGACGAACCTATACTAATCTGGGGTTTGTCAATAGATCTCAACGCAAAAACTGCCCTGTCTACTTTCCAACATCTGATAAGCAGGATTCCACCTGATATCCAGGGAGTAGCAATGTACTTGGATATGTTGGTCGTCGGTAGATCGCCTGGAGAACTTCGAAGCCAGATCAAGACAGTTCTACGACAAATCACCGAAAATGGGTTCGAGCCTCGCCAGTAAAATACTTAGGATACATTTTTAATGAGTAGACGCCAACACCTACATATGTTCCTTCACTTAAATCCTTCCTTGGAATGATCAGTTACCAATCAGCTTTTGTGCCATCATTACATCAGATGCATCGTCCGATGGACCACCCACTTGGAAAAAATGTACTGTGGACTAAGGTCAAGGAATACAACCCGGCTTTTAGTAAACTGGAGTCTGCATTGAATTCTAACATCGCACTAACACCCCATAATTCTAAATTACCGATCATAGTAGCGGCCGACGCTTCAAGTCATGGTATAGACTGTCATATTTCATCCCCGTCGTCATTGATGTCTTCGAATGAGATAAATGCATGGAGGGTACTCCGAGTTCTTAGCACACTACGAATGCCATTGAGGCTAACTGATAAGTGCCATTTTGGTTCGATATGTCACAAACTGGATCGTTTTAAATGACAGCAATGTTACTGAGCATGAAGTGTACATACAGTTTGTTTCAATAATGAACATTCCATAGACCATAATTCCTTAGGCGCCGGTCTCTACGGTACATAATTTATCCCTTTCAGCAATCCTTGATGTTACTGACCCAGAGGAGGTGCCTGCGCCTGTATGAATTTCCCATGCCGCAAAGCGATGAGACGAAGGGTTTTGCATCCAAACAGACACAAATGAAAAACTTCTCTGCAATAGTGTGTAGACGATGAAAAGGCAGTCTGACTGCCTAGATCTCCCGCAGCCCATAAACAATCAAATTTCCACATTTTTTTAGTTTGGATTGTCTGGTTTATTCCTGATACTAGAGTTACTGATTAGCCCCGGACACCTTTGTAGTACCTGATTGAATCGTCTTGTGCTGGTTGATAGTGATTCAAAAGTACCCCCAACCAGTAGGAGAATTACATTCTAAGAAAGGAAAAATTCTAATATTCTTTCACAAGAGGTAGTTCCGGGTCGGTGAACAATTCGAGGTCCCTGCTTCTTACGAGTGATGTTGGTGCTCTTCGTAACGAAATGGAAAGCGACCGTGGGTTCCTATGTCATATACCACCAAGGTCAGCACTGGGCTAGGAAAGAACACAACGACTGCTAACTATGTAGCTAAAGTCACCTAGGGTCAAAATCCTTGCTATTTTGTTAATATGCATGCAGGTAGACACTTTAACAACACAGTGAAAGGCCGAAAATGAATGTACTACAAGGAAGTATTATACTCTAATAGAATTTATTACTTCGAGATAAAACATTTGTAGAGGAAACACGAGTGGCCTACACAGTAACAACTTTATACCATTTACGACAAGACTTAAGAGTATTTCAACTGAGCACAATCTTAAGAAATCAAGCAATACAAATAAAGAGTCGCAGGTGATAGTTTAGGAAAATAATTATTTTTAGTGATACAGAGTGACTAACTTATATGAACACACTGAAACACTTAGATGTAACGTCATATCTAACAGCTGTTCAGCGACAGAAAATTAACTTTACTAACAATCAATCATATGTGGAGATATTTGTTTAAGATATACATAATACATAAGAGCAAACAGATCCAAATTACTTTTTATATGGTATTATCAAATAAAAAAATGTAACGAAGTACAAATCAGCTTGTTTAACAAAACAAAATAGAATGCATAATTGAAAAGAGAGACGTCCTAACTAAAACAAAATACAACTACGATCAATGTACGAGCAAAAATAATTCTATTTTCGGAATAAGGAAGCAGCTGACATGGTTGTATGGACGGAGCCAATTAAGCAAAAAATGATTAGAATATATTAAAACTCAATCCACACATAAAACGAAGAGGAAGAGAATGGTGCGAAGAGCACGTACAATTGACTACTTAAAGAGAACAGGATGGAAGGTAGGAAATACGTTAACAGCAATCACAGTCCAAGCAACAAAAAAAAACATTTGGGACACCATAAGAAAGCAAAACAGTACATGTACGTAGGCTCATTAATCCACCTTGACAATTGAGTATATTTTATTAACGAAACGATTGGCAGCAATGTATCCAACCGAGCCTTTAAAATCACAAAAAAGAACGAGATGGAAGCTCAACGTAATCGTTTTAATTATTGCTGAATTGTGAAATAAAAACAATGGAAGACAAAGTTTGTTTACCAGATGAGGTTAAACAAATTCAGCCTGCAATGTTAATACAGCAAAATAGACTTATAAAATACCTACTTCCATGGAATTGAATCATCACATAAAATAACTTGTATACGATCGAAGTTATCACTGACTTACATATCTTGATGCTGAGTATTGTGTTGCAAATTTTAGCGACATTAATTAATTTGTGTATTCACTGGTCTTTTCTCAACAATTACTGTAGAGACAATACAAATCAACCGAAATTAACTTCAATACCTTTATTACACCTAACGCAGAATAATAAGCAACAGGTCCTAAACCAAAAGCTGGGAGTTGCCTTTAATCTGCCTGTTAAAATAGCGTCGCGATACAACACTTAGACTGTGACTCAAACGACTACGGTTTCCTATGCAGGAAGATAGTTATCTGCAATCTGGAAATCAAAGACAGATAAGGAAACCTACAGATTCAAGATAATCATAAACTGAATACAAACGGTGAGTCAAAAGCCTTCAGATTAGTTCGGTTCAATACTCTAATCATAGAAGATATTGAAATAACCTTAATCGTTCGAGATCTTTATCATTTAAAAAAAAGGCAAAATCGTAAACAAGACTTATAATGTCATTCAAGAAACCCAGGTTAAGTACTCTGAATTCATGCAAATCTCAACGTTAGTATGAAAAATAACGTATTATGAGAATGAATACAATTTACTAAAATGCCTTCAGCAAAATAAATGACAATGTATTCCTTAAATATATGTGGATGCATCGGCTTTTGAAGCAAAAATCGGTTACTGTATTAGGCGAATAAATAATCTGCGTAGTCTCACATTGGCAAACATGAATGTGGGGGATATTGAGACTTACCACAAAGTACTCCTATACAAAGGCAGAACAATGCCATATAACTGAAGTAGAAAGTAGTTTGAAACAGACCAAACATTCTGAAAACATAATTAAGAAAAATGTAAGTAGTAGAGTGATTGCAAGGTTTTATATGCCAGTAACCATTATTATAAATCTTACTTGCTTTTTACACATAGTACAAAATGAATAGAAGAATTAGAGTATAAAGAATTTTACCATACAAAGTGAAATGACATTTACATGAAGAAATATTAAAATTAAATGAATGCAATAAACGAAGTGCATCAAATGACAATCCACACGAATAATAGAATATAAAACTACAGTAGGGTCATCACTGGCTTTTATTTTGAGTTGTAGCGTGCCGTAATTCAGTAAGCTGCACAATTCTTAAGAACTGTAAACAGTGTGGAGAAACGACAAATACTTATCCAATACAACTATTTTTGTTGTTAAAAATTGCAACATTAACCGACTGTTATCCCCACACAATCTCGTAATCAGCAAACAATGAGACCAGAGAGGACCTCTGAAATGATATACAAATAAGCTACACACCCAGGTTGATCAGGATGACAATGCACAAAGATTTATCCTACAGAGCAAACACAGTACTGGACGTCAGTATCGCCTACAAAGTTACATCGTGGAGTCACCAGAGGATACCGATGATAAGTTACACGCCAGGATACTTAGGTCTAAAGTAATGTCAAGACGAGTTGATACACACTCACATTATACACTAAATGCATATTGATCTTATCTGTCGCACAACTAGAGTTTAAAATATATAACTGTTATGACGAAAGAAAATTGGGTGGTTGGTTGGCCGAGTGCCAAATTACTAGTGTCTAGTCGGTAACTGTGCGTCTGCCCTATGTCCACTTAGTCTCAAGCCGAAATAAGAAGAATGTGAGCCAACAGACCAGCCAGACCGAATCATATTATATTTCAAGCATTCTTTTATATATACATAAAATCAGACCGCACAGCAAACCAATTAGAAAATTAACATGAATACAGAACGAGGGAAATAGTGGTAGTGAATAGGAACAACTTGTACACAACTAATTAACTGTAGTCCATAACAAGAGACAATATAATAACAGTAATTATGCTAAACGGGAGGATAGGGTAAGAGGAACGTAACAATAATAGAAACAAAGTGTTCACATTACAGACAGTTAGAATAAATGAAATAGTGTTCTCAAAACACAGTTCCGAAAGTTTGTTACACTTCTTTGTGGTCCGGCCTAACAATAGCTAAAAGCCACCAATAAATAACCGAATGTTAAGTTTATATGAAGGCTTCTATTAATTCCATTAAGTTACTTTTTACTACATTTGTGAAAAAGTATAAGCTACTTAGTCACTTAGTTAAAAATGCCTACTGTAACCCGACAAAAACATTAACAGTATACAATACCATAAGTCCGACCCATTTTAGTACCGGCTGGCGAACATTTCGTGGTGAAGAAAGCTACTGTCAGCAAACAAGAAGTAGTAATCAAAACTAAAATATATGAAGATATATAATGACAGATACTTACTTAGTTTTGAAAAAATAGTAGTAAACCGAGTATAAATATGCATAAAACGTAATCGATGCACCAGAAAGGAAACTTGTCCACTGCCTAGTATAATAGTAAAATGGATAGTAGCAACAACAATAGCAATAACAATAACATTAATAATAATACCTACAAAATATAAATATAGAAGACAAAATAATCAAAGCGGCACTAGTATACGATAATCCTTTAAAAAACAAATTTTCGTATGAATAAAAAATTCCACCACTTAATCTTTTTAGCCACAATGTATTTAATGAGAAATTAATAGTATTTGGATTCGGTTTGTTAGCTGCATGGAGTTGTATTAAAATATTATAACGCACACATTTAGTACCTTTCGATTTGGGAAACTGTATCACACTGTATATCACACTACGTTGTATGAACCAATATAGGATGAAATAAAAATTTCTTAAGCAATATGCACGCAACTAACGCGTTTTAGGGGTATTGATAAATATTGGTGACTAATGTACTGATACAGAGAACAATCAACAATACATGGTGTTTACGATGAATTATGATCGTTGTTTATGAAGAATTGAAATATTTTTTCCCTTTCACAAAATGTTACATTTTTGGGTTTTCAAACAGTGTATATTGTATAATTGTAACGTGTCATTGTTACATTTCATAGTCACTGAAGCTGATAGTTATAAAGATATGATAGTAGTCTATATGACCAAGTGATTTGTCCTGTTATCTAAAAATGACATCACGTGAATAAGGAACCATAAGTGAAAAGAAACAATCGAAACCGTAATTTATACGTTATCAGAATGAAAGTTACTCATTATTTGAACCGTAATTCTGTAAGTTAGGTATTCAAAGAAGTACGGAACGTTCTTTCCTACAAACTATAGTAATGCACATAGAGATAGAAATTAGTTGTTAGTCCTATTGAGTGGCACAGTATAAAGTAAAGGGAACTTTTAAAGACTAACAGTCTACGACTTTAAGTCAGTCGAAATAATAAACGCAATTAGTTGAATGAATAAATATAAGCTGAATATAAAATAAACAAATGTTTGGTTGAAAATTAAGTTATGCACTAAAGAGTAATATTTTCAATTAATCAGATCTAAGCAATACGTTTTTGATAACTAGAAAAATCTAAACTCATCAACGAAATTCATTTACATATCCACTAATCACTACATTTATAAAATTGGTATGCTGTGCACTAAATGTCAACCCTAATGTACGACACCTTGCCACTACAATTTATTTAGAAATTCGAATTCAGTTCTCCATGTTGCAAATAATCCTAAGTATGAGATCACAAACTGCTTTAAGCGACAGCGATGCGTAGAAACAATTTCCTAGTATAACTGGATTACAAGATGGGACCTTACATTATCTCAAATGCTATGTTTAGGTCACCTGGATAGTATAACACTCACAAAAGAAGAATAGCCTGAATCTGAATTTTAAGTAAACATATTACAACCTTGAACTAAAATAAAACAGTTGAGTTATGCCATCTTTTCTGCAACTAGGATAAACTTATGAAAACTGGTTAATTAATCTACCAAAATGACTTGTATAAATGGGTTTAAATTCATGACATTCGGAAATATTAATCAGATTCTCAATTACCTAACAGTATTTTCTTCATAGAAAAAAGCAGACAGCACATATCAATGTCAAGGAAGCTACGAATTCGACAATGAATGTTTTGATTCCAAAGGTAACATAGTGAAATATCACCAGCTATCGTAATAAACAATCGCAAACATTATGCATATAAGGTAAAACCACTCACATATCCAGTTTCTAAAGTGAAAATTTAGTAGTACGAATCTGTGTACTGTGCCTCGAAGTAATACCGACATCACAGTCACAAGTAAGTGGAGCTGGTCTCAAATAAAAGAATTGTAAAATGATTTGACAACTACGACAACCAAGCGCTAATAACATCAGAAATACTATAAAATAAGTGATTTAGTTAAACTTACCAGCGATAATCTTCGGAATTTAACAGGAAGTAAGTCCCCACAACAGTAACAGACGTTGTCACAGCAATTAGGAGAAATAAGACAAGCAAAGTGAAGCCAAATACAAAATAAATTTTATATGCCCAGAATGATGTGAAGACAAAATATCTAGGATGAATAAATTAAAGTAAAAACAAGTAACAATAAAGCGACTTCAATTTCCTAGTTATGAGAAACGAAAGTTGTTCTCTGATTAGATAAAATTAATTCAAATTAGCAAATAAATTTCAATTTGTCGACCAACAATTAAAGACTTTATGGACTGATCCCATATTTTAGTTTGGCCGCCCCTAGCTTCCCTTCATTATACTACTACGCCGGTCAACAACATGCGACGTAGTAGCAGCGGTTAAGCAAACGTAATACATGTTTAATCACCTTAGTCGATGGAAGTTTACAACCCCATATACTGATTTGGCATTTATCCTTAGTACTCTGTGCCTAACATCATGATTGTTTGCTTGATCATTCCATGAGATGCAGGCAACACTTCAAAGACTACTAGTGGTCAAAAATTTGAAGTCTACGCACATCTATTTTCATGGAGCATGTATCTCGTCGATAGGTTAAACAAGAGTGAGGGGTCGTACAGTACACTAGAACTTTTAGCTTACGCTAAAATTGATTTAAGTTAGCAAGAGCCAAAAGAGTTTTCTAAATGCGAGCAGAGACTGTCAGACTGACCTACCAGGGATGATAAACTCCCGAGATAAGTGAAGTGGTTAAAGCACTTAATTACTTCAATCCCCATGACCAATTAAGGCGATGATGCAGACCAATCCTGAAGCAATTTTTCCTACTTAGAGTGGGAGTAACGCACTCCAAATATGCTTGCATTGTTAAGCATCTTCAAAGAACACGACAATATTGTCTGCATATTCTAGATCGATAAGTAGGCGTTCCTGGTAAAAATTCAATTCCAGGAAAGTTAAATAAAAGTGTAATAATTAGAAGGACGCATAGGTAGTAACAGCCAAAAGAAATGTAACAGAAGCAAAGATGAGGGAAACAAAATTATTACAGTAGCGAGATAAATCTTCGACGAGGTGACAGAAAACCTAACTACCTAAAATTTTATGGATGAGGCACCTTCTAAAAGAAACTTGATAACGAATCTTGTTTTAAAACATATCTATGCTATAGAACAATCAACAAATGAATGACGACGGTCATATATTTCTTTTCCGTAAACATTCAGTATTAGGGTTGAAGTCAACGTTTCGCTTTGACATTCAAGTCAGTCAGTTACAACGTAGAACTTGATACATGCGCGCACCAGTTCAAGTTGCCATGCCTCAATTAGCAGATAGAGATCAATTTGTTGGACCAAATCCTAGAGTAGTGGAGGTAGTAACAGAGTAAGTACTAATGGAAACGTATAGAGATCAGAGATAAGATCTGATAAAATATGATTAAGTAAAGAGAAAATTATGAGGAGCTCAAATACTTAGAATTTAGGGGAAGACAAGGAGTGGATGCTCCTGCGCCATTGCAATCAATTTTGAGCCATATCACCTTAAGTATCTAATCATTGGTTACGATCATCACGTGGACCCCAACCAGGTAGTCTGCATCTATTAACATGGCTCAGCTCAATTGTCAATGACTTCATAGACTAGTGCCATGTTTTCGTTTGACCACCCCTAGCTTTCTTCCAGCCTACTCTCACACCAGACAACATTGCTCGTCAGGGTAGACGGTAGTTAGGCATACGTAACACATGTCCTAACCACCTCAGCGGATGAAGATTCATTACTTCATCAATAGACTTACGTATTTACCTAGTACTCTATTCCTAACCCACGCATTGCTTACTCGGTGGCTCCAGAAAAAAACGAGCAATGCTTCGAAGATATCTATGATTAAATACTAGAAGCCTACGAATATCCTTTATCCTTAATGGCTATGTTTCACATCCATAAAGTAAAACGGATCTAACTGCTGCGCAGTAAACGCAGTAAACGGCATTCAAGAGAAAAGGCAACAGGTTGATTCCAAAATTAAAATTCACTAATATTTTCCATAAGGGAAAAATATGACATTTAGAATCCAACAGTGTCTATATACACAAAAAGATTTATTTTTGAGCAGATATGGAAAATTAGAATGAACTTGTATCTTTCCCTTGATTTGTTATGGTCTGAAGCTGGTCAGTCTGTTGCTATATATGCATCCTGAGCGGATAGCCTCGATATAGCTGTTAATCAAATGTATTATTTAAATTACCTATGCGCCCATTGCACAAGTGTGACTGTCTGGACTTATATGCCAAGTGGTGAATGCGGTGACATTCGGTACGAAACGGGCTGAGTTAGGATCTCGGAGTAAACATAAACAATGGGATGCAGGTACATTCAGCCGACGAGTCTTAAATAGGACGAAACGCACCCTCGGGTTCCGCTTGCCAGTTATAATTCAGCTTAAAGAAATGGAAAAATTTATGAATACTGGCACAAATAGAAAACTTAATTAGTAGCGATTAACTTAAATTGAACTCAGAAAGGAATTTAAGTATATGGGATCCCAAACCACCTGCACTATAACATATGACTTTGATAAATCCAAATTTCGTCATATCGATGTTTCGGTGAACGATATGATTTCAAGAGACATTTTGCTAACGACCTCGTTATTCAATCACTAAGTCGTCAGAAACGTCTGTGAACCTGCAGTACACATGATTAACCAAATACGGGCTGGATTTTTTGTGGTTAGAATTAAGGAAATAAGTAACCAAACAGGCTCGATAAAATTAGTCGCTCGATAAATATCAATAGCACAAGTATTTTGCCCCTATGAATATCGGGAGTTTTAAATAACTGACTACTATGAAGATGACATTCGCATTCATGTATAAACGGCGCAGTATGTTTCACACCAATGATAATGGTCAGTGTTTTAAAAACTAATGAACTTTTGAAAAATAAGAATGAATTGAAACGAAACTTCTCTAGCTTTCAAAAAACAAGAAATTCTTATATCGTAGTATCTCCAATAAAATAAAATATTATATTAAAAAGCAAAATGATCAGAAGGAATGGAATAACAACGTTCAGAAAACAAACTTACAGTTCAATAAAAATTGATCCAAACGGCAACAAACCACTTGCAATAATTATAAACGATGGCTCCATGAACCACTTTTTTTCCGGTATCGGTTTAGGAACGGGATTTACTCGACAAGGGAAACTAGCTGAGCCAAAAAGATTTCGACCTAGTACAGTCCCGACTAGATTTAGTGGAATAATTACAAATAAGATAATGGAGGTGATGGCAAGCATTGTCAGAAATGGAATAGAACGACTTGTGCGATAGTATATAGCAACAAGATTTACAAGAAAAGAAGCACAGCATATGATGAATGGCAGTAATGTAGCACTCATAAGGAATTGACGAATCCAGTGCTTACCTGAAGAGGAAAAAAGTACAAGAACATAAGATAATTGGAAAAACAGTACACACAACAATTTGTTTTAAATTATGAACATGATAACTAAATAACAACCAACCATATGACTAGTTTCAACGAGAAATAAGACAAAAGAAGACTTTAATTTCTCATCACTGGCCTCGTAGATCAGCCAAGTCTCTGTTTGATGTGATGATTTCATGTAATATTGAAACTCAAAAACCTCATATTTTTAAAAATATTTCAGGAAATTTCCGAAAATATTTAGTTTACAACCGAAATTGATCTGTGATAAATGGTTCCTTGATCATTAGGTTTAGTTCTTATCAGCATTGTTATGTAATTTTCCCGTGATTTAGTTGAAAAGTAGCTTAACAATCTCTTTGAAATCGGTACATACTAAATGCATATATAAGGATTATGACATCGTGTTCAAAATGCGTGAAGTAGCGTTCAGTTGTACATTATCATAAGTTTAATGAATAAATACGGTCTTGAACGACAACTATTTATACCACGTTTATGACAAAAACAAAAACTACGTTGGGTAAAAGCTAGTCGCAATAATGTTATGATGTATTTATCAGTACTTTAGTGTGCATGCATACAGTTGCGAAAGCAAAAAATCTATTGGAAAACTACTTCCCTGATTGGAGACTGTTACAGTTACAGAATGGTACAAAAACTCTCACTTTAAAATAACCAATAATTGTATCTAACTGTATAAAATTCAACAAATTCTAATTTTTATTTATGCTGGTACTGTCTTCGTGGGCGTTTAGTTTCTAAACTATTATTTTTAGTACTATATGTTGAAACATCTGCGAAAAAAATATCTCAAAGATATTTAACCTAGCAAACTGACTAGTGGTAGACGAAAATCCCATGAAAGATGACAAATGAATCAAAAATTATTCGTAACGTCTTGGATAAACAGCTTCTTAGTACGAAATGAGCCTGATTAAAACATGCTTAAAACATGTTCACGAAGCTGTGTTGTGATTCGTCCATTCTTAGACAACCAGAGCCAAGGAACAATTAGGAAGTTTCTGGAATACCATACACCGATGTCTATATAAACCCTAGTGTCATTATTTACTTTGTTTTTGCACTTTGCCCTCTGCTGATATTTTCTCAATACATCCTGCTACCTGCTCTATACTTGTTCTGATTTGGGATCAAGTCGCTGTCGTTGTCGAACAGTAAAATACTAAGCGGAATTTATACATAATATTACCAGGATTAATAGAGATAACACAACTTAACACAGCTTCATCATCGCAAGACCACATGGTCTCCTGAAGGTTAGGAAGAATGTTCGTCTAACCATAAAAAAAAATGAATAATTCGCCTTATCATAAAACCGTCAAACAGTTAGCAGGAGTTGTACAATAATTACCTCAATAGATACAACAAATGATTCTGCTGATCTTACCATAAACGTTAATGTAACCAGTAAGAAAATGGTTTAATTAGACAACATTTTACTTTTTAAAAACGCCTTCCTCACGGAGACGTTTCTTATGTCACAGCGTATTGAGAATAACAAACATTTTATTAGTAATTCCAAACTTTATCTAAGAGACGCCGACAACACATTCAACGTATAACTCATATTAAAAAATGAATTCTATATACAAGTGCACAGAATTGTAATGATGTCATTAATGGCCCCAATTCTAGCTGATGGTTCCGTGGTAAATCTAAAGAAGAAAACGTCGCTTCGGTCTACAATCGATGATTTTAATTTATGAGAGATATACGGATAACACCATCATTTGTAACGAAAAACATAGACCTCAATGTCATCTTGCAAAAGTTCAGCAGTTGTCACTAATCAATTAATTACATAATCTCATCGGACACAAATTTGAAATTTTACCAACTTGACGTATTATTAGAAAACTATATGATTTTCTGTAAAGATGTAAACAGAAAACCAACGTGAATAGAACAGTGTACGAGTCCCATTGAGTGGGGAGGGAAAATTTAGTATTTCAATCAAGGACCAATGAATATATAGAGACAAGACAATTAACAGAAGAATGCCGAAATCCCATCAGATATTGGTAAAAAGCGACAAACCTAGGAAATTCATTGACAGTGATCAGAAGTGAAAAATGAAACCTAATTTAACCTGCTACCGTACTAAAGAAGATGCGTTTCATGAACATCGAATTAAAAAGATACGGCTCCGGAAATGTTGAAATACTGTATTTAAAAGTTCATTTAAGAAATTCCTACAGTGTATTGTATCTCTCCGCTTATTTTATGTTGGGCATATCTATATGAAACCACAAGTTAACTACTTTGTATGTAGCTAGTTATAATAAGAACGCTTTGTAAACATATAACACTACCCGACAAGGCTATTAAAAGATCATTTAATTACCAACAACTCAACACAAGAACATCTTATCAATCCTGATCTTGTTATCTCACCTGAATCTTCTTTAAGTATCATCTGTATAATCAAATAAGTAGCCTCAAACAGAACATATATTAAGAACTTTTGCACCGTAGAAGATTTAGTAATTCAGCAGTCCAAGCTTTAGCTCTATGTATAAAGGTATTAAGTGAAATATACAATTTTATAACTGCCCTAACACCATCTTTCCTTTATTCCATGTCATCTTGTTCTTTATACTTATGAATCATTTGTTGCAAACCTCTTCCAATAATTCGCAATTAATATAATTTCCAGTTCATTTCTTTACTTCATATCTATCAAGTGGGCATTAACTTCGAACTTCCCAAAACCCTTTTTCTTTACTTAGACCACTACCCAACGTTCTCTTCATCCTCCCGATAATTGAAATTTCCGAATACTTTTCTATTATGTGATAGATTAATATTTACAAAACCGATATAAATACAATCGTAGACTCAGTAAATGGAATAGTAGAAAATTTTCTTAGGTGAAATGTCTTCAGTGGTCATTGTGGATTTCCTATGCAGAAACAATCATAAGTGCCTAGTCATTACACCACTTTTCCAAACGTAACCCAGAATTTTCAAATACAACCATGAAATGACACGATTAACATAAACAGTCGACCAAATAAAACTAAATAAAATATTCAAATGTATTAGTGAACTTAATTACGTATTTCAAGTCAGAGAGAAAGAAATATATCAAACATCACGTAACTGACATGTTAGTAGGAAGTTTACTGGATTTAACGTAAGATATATAGCATTCTACTACTATAAAATGATAGTAATTGGTAGTATTACTGTTTATGAAACACAAGCAACTTACCAGACATACGTGCATACAAACTGCCACCAATCAATCCATTAATTGGTGAAGTAGCAGCGAAAACAAATATTGCAGTAGAAACAAAACTTCCACGTTCAGTATACAATTTATTAGTTAGTGACAAAAGTAGTACTATAGATGAAACGACGGCAACATGAATACCGGTCCCAACTAAACTAGCTAATAAAGATGAATGAGGGGGTGGGCGAAAAACGTCTCCATGAACCTGTTTCCAACCGTATTCATCACCTAATTCTCTATCCTTAGAAAATATAAGAAATGTAGTTATTTTAAATCGTTTAAATAATCCATGTTCTAAGAAAAGTAAAATGAAAAATCGATTTCTTTCAAATTTTCCTCCTGTGATGAGAATTTAAAATGCTTACATCAAAAATCTGGATAATCATGAGTTGTTCAGTGTTGGATGTTAAGAGGTTAGTCAAGTTTCTTGTTTTTTGGACACTAGTATATAGCAAACACTGACTCCAAACACAGAAAATTAAACTGGTTATAAATATTGACAATTATTTGTGAATTGATTTTCCCTAAAGGAGTGAAATATAGATACCAATGAACATTATGCCGAAACTCGTGAACAGCTGACTATTATTTCATGTGTATAACTTGAGTGCTAATAAATAACAAGACAGAAATGGTTATTAGCATTAACTCAACACCGATGAGTGGTGAAGGGAATGCAATCATTTCAATTCATCAACGTAGACCTACTTTTGGCTATATCAAGATAGGCTTAATTCGGAGCTTACTAAAGTTAAAAAAAAATTATCATTCAAAAACCAAGAGTTGAATAAACTGACAATAAAAGAATCGCATAAGTGACCAGAAAAGAAATTCACCATGATCTACATGTACACGACAGAATTGTCCATTACGTTCTAAATATCTGTAGATCCAAATCATAAAGCCAAAAATTAGCCAACATTCAACATGCCTTTGCTTATTACTAAACGTTGTACTTACCCTAATTAATATAGCTGTTTATGATTATCTAGAGTAAAAAAACGGTTAGATATACTTCATCATGTAGACAGAAAACTTGCTTATGAGATTTGTTCAGCATGGAAAGAAGCTTTCCGTTAAAATCAACGTACAATCTACATGAAAAGACCCTAAGTATACTAAACAATAAAAATATTTGACTATAATGAAAGATTTATTTTAAATCTAATTAAATGATGTCACACTAGGTCGTATTAAAGGTATAAGGATTCAAGCACAATTGGGTGAATCCATAGCAATGAATTCCCAGAAATCATAATCTTCTAGCTTACTAGAAGCTCGTCCTCCAATTAATCAAAAAACGAATAACTAAATAAACCCTTGAAACAAGAAAGTGAAAGTGGGAAAACATTTGGATTAAGGATAAAGTAGCATTTCTAGATAGTATTATATACATCCCCCTCTCCCTACATGCATATCATAAAGCCTATTACTATTCACTACGTGCAAGCTTTGAATTCCGTGATTACCAAGATATAAGGTGTATTCATATTGTTAAAAAAATCAAATATTATTTAAAACAAATATACATGTACGAAGACAACTGCTTTCGATGTAATCTCATCAGCTTTAAAATTAATAAATCCAAATCAATAACCAAGATAGATATATCATTTCAAAAATTGGTATAACGCATAAAATTATTTAAGTTAAAATTTAATACTAACCACTTTTAATATTAACAATTCCAAAATCATACGCTATGATTCTTTAAAGATAAATCTGCTTTAAACGTGACTACTGATTTTGAATTATAAGTGTAGTGTGTGATGAGAATTTATCGAAAACAATAGTCTGTTTACAAATATTGGGGGGGGGCGCTTATCATGATCAATGGCGCTGAGTAAACTGGTTCACAATCGTTCACAGTGGCGCAAGAGCATTTTTTCATGTAATACGTTTTAGAATAATTTTGTCTCTAATTGATTTTTTACTATAAACCATATTTTCCTTTGACAATCTTTTTCCGCTATTTTAGTGTTCGTTTTAACGTCATTTTATCGTGCTGATTTAATGTGATGAATTCGATCAACGTATATGTGCTGGGTTCTATGTTGCTTATAATTAGTTGATTTATACCAACGACAGAGTAACAGAGGAACTTAACCACGAGTTATGAGATTTGGATAATGAGGTCTCAAAAAATTAATGCCGCTATTAATAGCGTAGAGAAAACTGTACAAGATGGCTGATTGACATCTATTGACAAAATTCAAACACGGGTAGAAAACCTGACAGATCTCTAAACTTTACGATTAGTAGCAAGTCAAATGAGCACGTACTTGTAATATTACGTCATAGATACACACCAACGCATAATGACTAGGGAAAGCCCAAAAAGTGTACAAAAATACTGCAGGTTCTGAGTAAAATAACATGGAAAAAAGTAAATGGAAAAGCTTCTAGTTAGGTGTTTTCACTCAGCTACAGTGACTACACAAGTATGATAAACTTACTAAATCGCTTAGACCGTCTTCTTTATTATATCTTGCATAATCACGCCGCAGAGTTCGCATTAAAATCATGCAAACTAAAGCAACGAGGAATAATACCATCATAAATGAATTGAAGATTGAGAACCAATGAATCTATAACGGAGAAAAAATAGCATCAATGAAAGTGGAAACTGATTGAAAGAGAACAATTTTCTAGTACTAACTTGAATTAATGATGAATGGGTATCATGATTTACATTTCGCACATTCACCGATTAACAAGTAAGCTTTCATATCTACTTAACATACAGCACAGACTAACAAATCAATTTTTTAAAAATCAAAGAAAATTGAGGATTAAATAAGTTGTTAGTAGGGAGAGTTAATTTAAACCTGGAAATAATCATCACAATGAAATTGCTAGAAATATTATCTCAATGAAACATAGAATATTATGGCGAGGAATTCCCAAAAACAAAAAAAAACACTTGTAATATCTAATAATAATAATAATAATCGGATCTCATTATTTTGCTAAATTATGTACAATGATTTTCAATACTCAAAACCAGTAGACCAAACTGTTTCCGTTTAGACACTAAGATAAGTAGATTAATTGTTGATATCACCGATTATGAATATTTTACAATGTTAGAAAAACAAGTAAAGTATGCCTTAGTAATAATGCGCATAAAAAGTGGAAATAAAAAAAAATTCATTCAGCTGTAAAGTCAGAAAACTAATACCATGAAAGAAAATTCAGGATACAAAAAAGAAATCAAGTTGAAACAGCTCGAGTAGACATACAATACATTTACGTAAATGGTCAGAATACAATTAGCGACTAGTTTAGGAAATGCTGAATGTCAGAAGACTGCTTAATTCTGATCAATTTTAAATATTACTGTAAAGTAAAAATGCTATATTATTACGAGCATAGCGCAACCCAATAACTTGTCATAAAATATATTTATTTAGATAAAAATATCTACTAATGTGTAAGATGGGTTAATGATAACTGTTAATTTCTGTATACAGTACACTTAGAATACTACAATTCATTCAATTTGATATGACGAAATATAAGGTACGAAAATAAAAATTATGTATATGTATTGCGAATTAGTCTTTCAAATATGCCCACCGGGAAAATTTTAGTAAATGGCTTATGAACCTTAGTACTTTGAAAGCAGTTAGTCGGTCGTACACAATCGACAACCTAGTACACGTGAGCACAGGTTCAAGTTGGTGCAACAGATTAAAACGACGATACCAAATTTAGAAGATTAACACCACAATGTAATTCAACAGAAGGAAATGAAGCAAAGGTGCATACGAAAGAATAACAGAACCTGAGATCTAGAAGATAAAAGTAAATGTACTTTCTCTATTGTGACTGATTCTGAGTCATACCACTCAGTGTCTTCAACTACTAGTCGCGATTATCGCGCACACACTAACCAGGTAATCTGCAACAACAAACACAGCTTAGACCAACAGTTAAAGACTTTATGGACTGATCCCATATTTTAGTTTGGCCGCCCCTAGCTTCCCTTCATTATACTACTACGCCGGTCAACAACATGCGACGTAGTAGCAGCGGTTGAGCAAACGTAATACATGTTTAATCACCTTAGTCGATGGAAGTTTACAACCCCATATACTGATTTGGCATTTATCCTTAGTACTCTGTGCCTAACATCATGATTGTTTGCTTGATCATTCCATGAGATGCAGGCAACACTTCAAAGACTACTATGGTCAAAAATCTGAAGTCTACGCACATCTATTTTCATGGAGCATGTATCCCATCGATAGGTTAAACCAGAAAAGTTTGATGAGGGAAGTATAACTCCTAGTAGGACATATATGACAAAATTAAATGAAAAAGAGGGATAAGGGATAATCCTGACGAACGTTATTCGAGGTTAAGAATTAATGACAGTTACCCATAAGCTCTAACCCGATCAGTGGTGTCCAAGTAGAAGGATTTTACAAGGTTTATGTACTTTGAAGTATGTCTTTTAATAAAGAACGTTGCCACAGAACTTTTCAATCTAGTGTGTCGAAAGCTGCTTTCGGATCAAGGAATACAACTATCGTCGGACGTTGCCAATGCTCTAGAATCTGACGCAAAGTGAATATTTGATCGATGCATCGTCGCCAGATGTAAGACCAGCCTGGTTTTCATGTGTGTTACTCCCTACTGTCGGATGATTATGGAGGATAGTATTTTAGACACTATGTTGGTAACACAAGAGAGTTTCTGTCTTTTTTTTTTAAAAAGACGATCAACGATAGAGACAAGTTGGATGGGATTATGTGCAGGTACTAGACTACCAGCCAAAATTAAAACACCATCCTTAAAAATACCAAGAGTTACGGTCCCGTTACTTTCCCTCGCTACTTATAGCATTTTCGATCTCACTAAGACATGGGGGACGTGACAACTATCCATTCAAGTAGTTTGAGGATAGTTGGCAACTAAAGGGTATCTGGAAGCCAACCTAGCTGTTTGTAAGTGTTCTGTCTGTCGGTTCAATCTTTTTTCTACTGAGAATAGATTATAGACCCATCTTTCCCCGAAATAGTCTCGCAAACTGCCGATTTACTAATACCGGTCTCCTTGATGAGTCGAAATGCTTGTCAAGTATTGACTATTTACGCAGCCGTTATAATTACTTTTGTTTTTGCAGCCCAATAACGTTTACAATCCTTTTGCGGAACATTGGTTAGTTTATGTTTGAGTTGCCGTCAATCTTCATCATTCTCTGAACCTCCGTCGGTTCACTAGAAGTTAAAGATACTCAATGGTCTTTTCTAACCATTTGGTTTAGGTTAGATGTAGACATCATTGCTGTATTCACAGCTTCACTAAATACTTCTACGAACCTCCTTTAAGTTCTGGAACTGATACCAAGCGGAGTCTTCTTGCAGTGACCTTTTTAAGTACAGTAAGACCGATGGAAATCTGCGCCCTCATCAAGGTGTTACTGGAGTCCAGATAGATGTTTCAGAATGAGCGGCTGTGCCCTACGAATCTCTTCAATGATAACTGGCATCGATATTACCTGTGTCTATCGTTGTGCTGATGTTGGGAGTCGGCTGGTTACACTGTCTCTTCTTATGTTTAAAATTTGTGCCCGCTAAAAAAAACGGCAATATGAATAAAATTGTAGGAGACAGTCTCTATGTTTGTTTGACCGGGATGCTGGAAATTCCAACTAAGCGTTTTTCAGATCCATTTAGTCTACCGATTGGGGAGTTAAAACCACCTGCTATGATTACCATATATGAGTGCCTAGCCTTCTGAAGGAGAACTGAGAACATTTAACAGAATTCGTCTTTCGCATTATCTGAATTACAGTCAGTGGGAGCAAAGGCAGAAACGAAGAAAAGACATCAATATGTGTCCCTCTTTTAGTTTCTACTGTACGATTTAGATGGGCAGTACATAAACGATTGTCAACAGGAATCCACTCGAATGCCTGTTCTGCTTCCAAACTTAGTGTATGCTTACTCCAGCATTGGCTACGAGAGTTTGCTGTTAGGTCCCCAGATAAATGAAGAGCGAATCGCACTGATTCGCTGTACTGATTAAATGAGGTGAAGCGAATGATCATGCTCGGATTGTGTGTGTTTCGGAGACACAGCATATACAGCACGGAAAAAAATTCTAGAGTTTTAGCTAGAGACCTTTCGACCGATTTGGCAAAAGGTTGGCATATCAAAAGATCCAATGTGGAGTTTAGTGCACGGATTCAGACAACATGAGATAGCACTTTGTAAACTGGAATTATTAACACTGATCTAACGTGGTAAAGAGGTGGGAGAAAGATGAGGGTTGAGAGTGGAAGTAGAAGAAACATTAGGAGGCGTGCTTTGAGAGTAAATAGGGTGATCTCAAGTGCTGTTGTGACAACAAGTGACTGGTCAAGAAAACACTTTATTTGATGAAAACAGAGAAAATCATAAATAACATATAGATTGCTTTCAATTATCTGTTTGCACATCCTATGCGTTCCTCAACCCATGTTGGTTGTAGGCTTGCTTCATTTGGTTGCCTACATGTCTTCTACGTATTTTGATAATGCCTTGCTCCTTGAGACCTCGTAACTCACCTCGTAGGCTGTTTACTGTTGCCACTTCCACGATATGTCACGTTATCTACTACTTAAAAACGACCTTATGAGTAGCACCTACCACACTACTAAAGGTATATGGGGAGTTATCACTGGAGGGCTGCTCACAACGTGGAAGCGTTCTTTTTCTTGAAGTATAAGGAAAAGAAGCTGGAAATGATCTTGGCGACTCGTATATGGCTGAAGAGTGCAAAGGACAACTTTTTGGGGCAGGTCATATACGAACTTTTAACAAGTGGTTTCTAATACCCGAGTTCTGTTCTTGGAAAGGCCTTATCGCTGGAGACGGAAATCCTCTGAGTAAAGTGAGATGTGCTTCATTAGGGTCGACCAATTCTAACCCCACCTATTGTTGGGTACATAATTGACACCTTGCAGTAGTGTTATTTTGCCGTATTTCCTGTCTTCTCTCTCGTGTTCACGTTGAAGTGTAGTTTTAGCCTGGGGGTCGAGTCAAAGCTTAGGAGTTAAATCAAGCGGTCTACTTAGACGAGATTAATAATTGACGACAGAGATTTCGCGGTCGAATAAAAATCCAAACCACGCGTCACAACACCTATCTCTTGTGAGAAGGTGGTATTTCTGTCATGCTGGTTACGTGATAGAAACAGATTACTGGCATTGCTTGTTGTTGCTTTTAGTTTTATCGGTCTTCAAATGACGTATTTTGTATGGGAAGGCCTTAAGGAACGATTGTTTCAACCAGTATAACCCGATTTACTCATCACAATAAGCTAGAACCACCGCTCCGTCAATATGTCGGAAAAGAGAGAGAGTAATTTTAATATCGAGTATCATGCAAAATGATGTACTGAAGATGTATTCACTAAAGTGCAGATGTACACAAGCTGATCACAGTGGGACCCAAATCTTCTCAATAATATAACCATTTTGTGTACTTTTACAGGAATGTAAAAGCCAAGCACTATAAATGAAGAAACGTCATAGCTTATTTTATTTTCATTATAACTAAGTATGAGTTATTATCAGTATTACAGCCAAGTATGCATAAGTGGTTACAGTTCAGACAAATAAGATTTAGCTTACATTAACTTAATTATCTTCCTCTTTGAAAAAAACAATCATCAGGGCAATTGTAAGTAAAACATTAAACCAATGCTGACAATCTCATCGACAAAACAGTCGAGTAATAACTACAATTTAGTCACGAGACAAAAATAGCTTTAAGAAGTGACTTTCAAATATCAAGACCAGAACAGCAGAGCAGATCTAGTGATGTTACATATGGCTACAAAATGTCAAGAATAACCAGGGTGATAGTAATAAAGTTTACAGTTTTAGTTACCGAGTTTTACTGACGGACAGGATGCCTAACGTAGTTGATTTAATCTGTAATTATATATGCAACTTTATAAACTTCAAGAAGCCATTAAATCAGTTGTATTTTTAGAAGAGTAGAAAGTTATGTAAAAGGTAACGGAAGAAGCGAGAAAATGCAGATTAGTTGTAATATTAACTTCCTGAACAACAGAATAATGAATACCATTTTATGATTTTACGCTGAATAATTATCTCAAGTAAAAATGTAAAATAAACTGAGAATAAACTGTAGTATAAACAAACTAAGTAGGAAATCATTCAAAAAATTGCGGCAGCACTGCAATTAAATCCCAACGAATATGTCGATTAGACTGTTGTTTCTTACTGTGTGCAGATTTAACGAGAAAGTGGTTACAAACACTCATAAATAGAAATGATAGTGTATTTTTAACTCTTAATCTGAAATTAACGAAATCCGTCTGGTGATTCGGTTGAAAAAGACGATAGACCGATAGCTGAAAACAAGATAAAAGCCTGAAACCATAGTTTATCAAACCTTATTACAGAAAATAGGCATGCAACAATGATGTGCAGACTGATCTAGTCAAACCATGTGGGCAATATTGCACATAACTTTGTTGTTCTCTAGCCATAAAATAATATACATAAGTATCAGGAAACTTTATGTTAGAAGTATTTAATAAACTGTTAGTGTAATAAAAACAATTTAATGCTTGCTCACCTTGTGTCCAAAGAATGCATAATCCAAATATTTGTCAAATCGATCAGCAAAGTTTATCTCTGATGGAACCCATCTAACCTTTTATAAATGTAGAATATATCAAATATGATTAAATATATCACGTGATAACACCTTAGAAAACATTTAAGTTTCGCAGTGATAATCTACTATTAAAATACGAAGACGTATATTCTTTCGAATATTTTTAAAAATAAATCGAATTAGGACCAATGAACATTTATTTCGGTGTAGACAACAAATAATTTTGCTAAATTCTCAGGATAAAAAATTACATATGATAGTCTATAGTCACCAGGTGACATTTATATAACAGAGTTGGTTAGAATTTAGTAAAAACAGACAGAGCAGGTTACCTGTGTTCGCCTAAACTAACGGTTCCGTGTAGATAACTGAAAACGCATAAGTAGATTAACATACGGATAAGTACTTGTTATTCGTCTGTATGGACTGCCTATGGAATTAAAAACTTCTTGGTGGCGGACTTCTTCCTCTAATTAACTGGGCTGAGGCGTAGAGGAATAGCTTACCTCTATCCATTATAGTGCAACCAGTCATACGTCTGTTAGCATGTATTATGAAGCAAAAACTAGGAGCATTGATTGACATTCTTTGAAAGGCCTAAGCCACATAGGATGACAAATGGATACAGCAGTTCCTAGCATTCCAGTTCCCAAAGTGTGTTATAGCACAATAACTACAATTGGTGAATGCCGCACAGCCGATGGATACTAGCAGAGATGGCGAGCACGGATAGACAACTAGTGAGTATGACAGTTTCGTCAGTGAGGGAGGATAGCAGAACAATCTCCATCAAGACGACTGAAGATTAGGTGGTTATTATTTAAAACGCTTGATATCTTTACAAATAAAGTATTCTCCTGTCTAATCAGTCGTTTTCACACACTCACATACATAAAAAGCCTTCTGTACAAAGATAGTATGATAGACTTCTTAATCTACCGAATTATAGTCCAGATACAGATCTGTAGAACTTAGCGCCGAAAAATTCATTCACACAAATGGTTATTACTCGACTACATGGTGCAATTACGTGCTCCTCCATCTATTGATCGTGATTGTCAATAATGTCAACAGCCAAATCGTATCTACAGCAAATCAAAACCACGAGATCCATTCTATTACCTGACACCTGTTTTGTTCTCAGTGTAAATAATGCAGTCTGAAGTCGGCTTGTTCGGAAGAGAACTTTAAAAGTAACCAGACTTATCAATTCAATGCTTACTGAGCTGTCATACAACAACGTACACTTCTGGTCAGATAAAGAGTAACCGCAACTCGAGAGCATACAATTGATGGCAATAATGAAAGTATTATAACCATTAGAAATAACAAACTCAACAGCTGGCGCAAGTAGTAGGATGGATATCGTATACATCGTATTTGTCAGCAGTTGCTGAATGATGGAAACCAAACTAGGACGAAATGTACACACAAGGTCACAAACATTCATCGTATCAAATAATCGCAGACTATTCAAATAGTTAATAAATAAATAATTAAATAAAGTCTGTAGTTTAAAATGGGAGAACATAATCATGTTACCTTATACGAGAATGTAACTTTAGTGTCGGGCTTCAATGGTGTTAAATCGTCATTAATTAGGTTGACAAAAACGATTTTATTTTCGTTATATCCGATTTCCAGTTCTTTATGAGTCCAAATACTAGGATGACCCTCTTTGCTTACCTCGCCAACAACACCCCAAATTGGTAAATCATCCAAGTACATCTGATACCAATATTGTTGCTCAATGGCTTTATTAAAAGCCATGTAGGCATCTTGATTGATCTGGATTTCACACATCGTTGATTTAGGTTTATTAACTAATTCATAAAATTTTATAACACAAATACCCACTTTTAAACCGAATATCTATCCCACTATACTGGAGTTCTGTGCCTTGTAAAGCTTCACCCAATGTTTCATGGGTATGTTCAATCGTAGTCTTAGGTCCACGACAAAAAGGCAAGGTAAAGTATCCGTAAGTTTCTTGACGATTATGGTATGGTCCAACAGTATTCATCCAGAGAACCACTTCTTCTGCAACGTCATACTGACAATCACAAAGATAAGTAATAATGCATTAAAAAAACATTACTCCGTAAAATGGAATGCTTAGTTTACACTGAATATCATGCGTTACAATATTTAACATGAAGATTTAGTGCCACTTAACACCATACTAAATAAAGTTAGAAATGGCATTTCACACATAAACAAATCACAAGTTTTCATAAAAGAAAAATAACGTTTAGAATATCATTCTCAGAAAACTCAACTAATATTTTCCATTTAACATCTCAGTGGCTTGTGATCAAACGACAAACGGTCACTACTAGTAAATGATCTAGCACAAATCTATATTAGCCCAAGTCCCCATCCTTTACATCACCATAGCAAAAAATTAGCAAAATGAAAAACAGAATATTAAAAATAATAAAATCGATGATAAAGTTAAATATAGTACGAAAATAATAAATGAAGGGTATGAAATATTACTAAAATTCTAATTGTAAAGAAAGATAAATACACATGGGTCACTCCCACAGATTTTTAACCTTGACTTCTAAGATATCTGCAATCACAAACTATGATTATTTCGAATATCTTAACCAGGACATTTGCACCAACCAACATCGTTTAGTCCACGAATTATGCATTCATTAAAACGGCCAGAAATTGAAATAATCCATGATAAACTACTCACAGAAAGACCGCATATTATTAACCCCAACTGTTCTTTGGGTTTTGCTGTCACTCTCCTAGACCGTCAAGATCCCTAATCCAATAAAGCTTGATTTCAGTTACAAGCGGAATTCAATGCACGTCCCGCTCGAATTGGGACTCGTCCGCCCCAAGATACATGCATCAGCATCTCAGTATTGATGTTCCCACTGGGACTTCAAATGTTAGTGCGTAATTCATTAAGCTACTGAGTTTAAATAGCTACCAACTTGCCTACAAATATGAAGCTATACATATCTAAAAGTATGAGTTTTTTCTCTATTGATAGTAAGACACTCATATAGTCAGCCTTTGATGTACACTAAAATAATAATAATAATAAAAGTTAGTTGTTATAAGGTGTTAGCAGCTTAATGGATAACGCACTGGCGTTTGAAAAGGAAGGCATTAGGCTAAAGGTCGTGTCAATACCAACACCGGGATCCAGGCATATTGAAGCGGAGGAGTCTTAAGTACAACGAAATGCAAATATTGGATCCCACTGGTAGTTGCAACCCAACTTTACTAAAACATGTAATGAAAATGGTACTATCGGAGCGATCCTCTGATGATTCACAATAATGACTGAAAAACCTAGTTCTTTAAATCAACAACGGGAAAACTTAAACGTTGACACGTAATTTTTTTGACCAGATCCTTCGTCAGACCACCACCCACAAGAAGAAATGTCCGTTCAATACGTGGGCAACCGTGAAGTAGTAACTGACCCTACATAAACAACGCTCGATCCCATCTAGTTCACAGCAAAATTTCTTCTATACTTCCCAATAAATGTATGTGTATGTATGATCACCATAGAAACTGGCACATGTGTGGATCGGTCAAAGTTGACATACCTCGAAGGCACAGCAAGATTAACACCATATCAGTAAAGTTACCTTAATGATAATAATAATAGAAACAAAGAAAAATGAACATATACAATATGACTTAAATAGGAAAAGATGGAGCATAGAAAAAAATTCTGAAATAAATTTAAGTTAATGATCTAAGGGAAAACCATTAAATGGATACATTTGTGCAACTGTGACGGATTCTGAATCACAGCACTAAACGATCGCAATCACTGGTTACAGTATTTGCGCGAACCCCACAACAAATGTCTTGATTGGAATAACTACTTAACAGGAGACTATGCTGATAGGCTGACTCAACTACTACACTTAAAATGAGCTTGACACTATTGCATCTTTAAGATATACTAAACCCAGAATTCCAAAATGTTTGCTTATCACCACTATTGCAACAAGAAGCCTACGTAGACATGTATCTAAACTTTATAAACTTAAAGATTTTTCCTCTCTTATAAGTATGAAAGAAATATGTAGTAAGGTCGAGACATGACGTATACAAATGAAAATCGCACTAGAGAAACAGGCTACTTTACAAAATAACTTCACAAGATTTCCCAAGTCCTTCCGGAACAAAATCATTAGCTTTAAGATAAAGGGTGGAAACCTCGTTATTTCTGGCAATAAAATATGCGATGACCCCTGCCGTATAGTTGATTTATTCAATGAACACCTTGCTACTACACTTACCATTGAAAACAACATAGATAGGAACGAACCCACTACGCCACTAACATGCGAAATCAAGGATATAACAGGAAGAAGAGTCGAAGGTCAAAATAAAGGGAACGTTTTCTTAGTGTTGCGTTACGGCCAACATCGTTATTATGGTAACCACATTATACCTAGTACTATTAAACCGGTAGTGTTTAATAATTTTTAATAACGAAATTTACTTCATTTAATGGACAATGAAGGTAACCCTCACTCATATTATAAATTCTAGATGTATATGAAATCAATAAACTCGTTTAACATAAAAATTTTAGTGACTTTAGGTCGGATTGTCAGGTTGTTGCTACCGTTGATTACAAGTACACTGGGTGAATTTAGTTGACACATTAACGGAAAATGATAGGGAGCCCACTTTCTCTGAGCTCACCAAATTTATAGTGTTGCGAACCAGGGTTGTTGATAGCAGATTTGGACAGTTGGCAACATGTCTGAAGCAAGGATACAATGCGAAGATTACTTGTCGCTTGTAGTGTGAACAGTGTAGTTTGGCCGTTGAATGTAGATGCAGTATATGCTCTAAGTATCACGACATTTATTAATGCCTAAGTATTCTGTCGGTGACAGTAGGTGACCGATGGTCTTACACGGAGACCAAAGTTTTTGTGTTGTCTGTCTGAAGCAATGACATCGAGCCAGTAAGTGCAAGTAAACTAGACGTTTAATAATATTAAAGTGTCCGAGACGACATCATTATTTGCTACATAGTGATCAACAGGTCGACCATCCGAAAAACACTTTCAGTGTAGAGAGTCACTGCAATATACTGAATCTTTAGGCAACTGTGTGCTTAGGACTGATTCCTTTACTATTGAGATCAAGAGATGCGGAAGTTGTAAGCTACACTCTTTTGGATAACGGCTCTGATACGACATTGATACGCTCGAACTGCTTTGATTCACTCGGTCTAAAGAAAGAGCGTGTCGGTAAAAATCCAGATAGTGGGGAGTGACAAGATAAAGCTATAAATGTTCTTTTAGAGGTGCACTCATTAGACCAAACGTAACATATTCAAAAGGAGCGAGGCTTTGATTGTGGAAAGGATATCAGGACGTAGGCCTGCTAAGTACGTAATGGATCATACGCTAAGGTGGCCTAACTTAGTTGATGTACCTTTAGATAGTGTAAACTATGAGGAAGCTTCGTTGTTATGCTCTTGTGATGTGCCTAAAGCTAACTGGGTCTCAGATCAACGGTTGGGAGGGCAGGAAGCGAACACACGCTATAAAAACATCATTGGGGTGGGCGGTTATCTGTTTCACGTCATATCGTGAGTTGGAGAAGAGAGTTATCAATCATACTTGTAAAGAGTATTCGTTAGAAGACCAACTGCACATGCTTTGTGATGCTGATGTATATTTGAGCGATGAGTCTACGTCAGCAAACGACATGAGTGCCACAAAAATCGTAAAGAATAGGATGTATTATGCTGATGGTTACTTTATTATTCTTATTCCATGAGGAAAAAATTTGGAAATGTCCCTTTCCTAATGTTTTGCCGTAAATATCAAGGACCCGCTAGTGAGATTAAAGTAGTAAGTGCTTACCCATTCAGTTTGCGGACAACTCCCTCTATTATATCCTCTCTTTTTAATGTCTGTTTTATATATTTTAACAACTTTCCAACACCTAGCAAGAGATTTAAACGTAGCTTCATTTCTGAGCAGATGTGTCTGCAGTGCTGGTATTATTGCACTCTTGATACTTTGCTAACATTTGCAAGTAATGGTGCCAGAAAAACAAGCAACGGCATTACCAATAATACAACCAGCATGCAGGTTTGCCTAAATGTCAGTATAGACTATTCAAAGAAGTTGCCTGTTCTTTTAGATTTTGTTCGCTAGTAATCATTGCATCAAATGATCACTCCATTTAGCGAATCTGCGAATGGTGCTTGAGCCATTTCGTATCCACAAACCCAAATTAACTGTGCACGAAGTAATCCGACAGTTTGTGGATTGGTAGTAATAACGTCTGCATGAAACATTCAAATAAACCGATAAATGTTTCTAACAAGACTGAGTGCACGACCTTGAAGCAACAACCTTTATTTACGTTGGCTCTCTTAATATTGTTAGCAGAGTTAGTTCTACTAAAGTTACTCGTTGCAACACAACATTTGAAATTACGGAAATATTTTTCAACTCAAAATCAGAAAGTGAACTGATCCAGTGAAGTCAAGAAATGCGATCAACAAGGAAAGCAGCTGAAAATGGTAGACGTCAAACCAAATATCAAGTAAAATAAAGTATGTGCGGTGTTTTGGATTACCGATTCTAATAAATAACTTTCAGCAGATCCCAACAGCGTCAGCTTGTTAAGTTCAAGAAATGTTAGTTTTGACCTCTCGAGACTACGCCCAGAACTACACGACAATGTAGGTAACTAATCCAAGCTGAAAGACATCTATGTCATACGATGTTCTAACCCAACAAGTAAATAATAGCAACTACCTGTTAGTTATATTCAGACAATCGGTTAACTTGAAAGTATCAACAATAAGCATACAGAGACAATCCGTATTAATAAACGCCCAGCACTAATACAACAATTTGCACGGCTAGGCAACACTAGCATCAGCCTCCATAATGAAGAGTTTACAGAAGACGACTCCTCCAATTCGAAGTACGTATTCGAACTAATCATACTACAAAGATGAAAAGGTCAATAGATTTTTTAAAGAAAAATTTACTTAAGCGTCTAGTCGGTAATGAAGGGAAAGTTAATTACAAAAGAAGCTTGGTGTAATATCAAAACAGCTATTAATATAAGTGGTATCTGCCAACAAATTAAACTAACAGACTAGATAAAATTGAAGAATGCTGAAAGCTTTCATGAAATCGACGACATTAAAATGCGAAAACTACCATAAAACAGACTAACGGAGTCTACGCAATAGATGGGGGGGGGGGAAGGTATGCGACGAAAGAAAAAAATCAAAAAAAGTAATGGTAATAGATAAGACTAGACAATCGGTTTATACTATATTGGCTAGTCCAGAGTCCACTACGTGCATACATTAGCTTAAGTTGAAGTGTCACATTACCATAACGAGACCTAACTAACAAGATTAATACAACCATACTGTATAACAAAAACGAATGGGAATATACGTATGAAGGAATGTTAAAGCCCAATACCTAGAAAGAGACAAAGAATGAGTGCAACTGTGCTACTGTGATTGATTTCCAGATACGCCACTAGATAATGTTTTTCTTCCCCAACAAGATGGTGTGCACCTACTAACACGGCTCAAATTAAGTCAATGACTTCATTAATCGATACCACGTTTTCGTTTGTCTGCCCCTGGTTTCCTTCCATCCTACTCCCACACGAACCAATATTGTGCGGCAGGCGGTGGTTGGGAACACGTGATCAAAGCTTTAACCACCTATATAGATGAAAATTCAGTTTCATCAATCCATTTACTATATTTCCCTGGTACTCTGTGTATAGCCTCACTACTGCCTACCCGATCATTAAACTGACGAAAGAGATACGAGTTAAAATATTAACTATCAGTGAAGATTTCTGGGAAAAAGGAGAAACTGTGATCTACTCAACCCAAGAGACTGAAACAATAAGCGCAAATATTTTGAAGAACACCCCGAATGGTCTACAGATGCTCAATATTCACAGACAGTCTGAATGAAAGATCGGCATAAAAACTCAGCTCCGAACAAGGTTGAAAGTCATAGCTGATTGATAATAATGAGCAGTAGGATCCCCCACAATAAGGGTGCGTATTAGAAAGGTGAACATCAACAATGGGTAAAGGTGACTAGAACAGGTGCAAATATTAAGACATTTAGAAATATGGTAGAATTAATCCGACAAATGTATAATAACTAAACATGAATGGAGAGCGGGAATTAGAAGAGCGATTCATTAATGTAATATAAATGCAAATTTTATTTAATTGTAAATCACTATAGATTCAAAATGTGTTATTCTCCAAAAACAGTCTAGGATCGACCCGTTTCCATAGTCATTTATGATTGATGCGTGCTGCCGTCTCATTGTACTCCCCCTTTTAAATACTGTTTTGGATACTGTAACGAATTGTTGAATTTATCTACATCCTGTTTCTTTTAAGATCGTCAGTGGTTTTCCACGTTCCTAGATGACCGGCACCTATAAGTTGGCTGAAACCTCCACCAACCACATACAACATTTCCTGCTTTAGGAGGATCTTCCACAATGGGTTCGGGATCGCTCCAATTCACAGTATAAACCACTGCGGCCTCCCAACCCAGGTAATGTCAATACATTGATTAATTTTCACCCACTATACAGAATGGTGACTCCGTTAACTGCTGAATGCAGTTGCTGCATCGAAAGTCAATGCAAAGAAATCGCTGTCAACTAACGAATAGCAAAGCGAATCACCCACCTGTTGCACAGCCTTGTTGATTATTGCTGTGGTCTTCGCTACATATAGTGACTCCCGTTGAACAAACAACTATATTTACATATCCTTGTCCAAATGTTATAAGGTTAAACATTTTTTATGTCATAATATATTATGGACTTGCAAATTGGCGTAGTTTGTTCAGTCCAATGCATATACTCTTTATTAATTACTCTATATACATTTTTACGAAACACATTTTCCAGCGTTTAGTCTTTCGCGCTATCTTGGATACCACTACTACTTCAATAACCTTGTTGTTCTTCTTGACACTCCGATGTTTTGATAGTATAGTGGCTTAGGTCGACGTGATATGACACGTTTCTCTTAAATATAATGCATAAGAACCTCAATGAAATCTGTTGTATGTACACATATATATAATCAACAAGATTCTGTATGCAAATATTTGTTGAATGGGTTCTCACTATCTATGCCTTACAAATCTTACCTGATAGTGCATTCCGGCAAATGAGTGAAATTCGGAATCTTAAACAGTGAATTTCACTTTATATCAGGTTTTAAATTACCTACTTCCAGTTATGCTTATTTTGAACAATACACTTATAGATGTTAATCACAAGGTTGTCTATAAGTAATGTATACCAGAACCTCGCATGAAAGTTGCAACAGTAAACAGCCGACGAGGTTAATTAAGTCAGTCAGCCAGTCAGTTACAACGTAGAACTTGGTACATGCGTACATCAGTTCAAGTTGCCATGCCTTAATCAGCAGATAGAGATTAAATTATCGGACCAAATCCCAGAGGAGGGGAGGTAGTAACAGAGTAAGTACTAATGGAAAGGCATAGCGATCAGAGATAAGATTTAAGATAAAAAGTGATTCAGCAAAGGGAAAATTATGAGAAGTTCAAAAACTAGAATTTGGAGGAAGACAAGGAGTGGATGCTCCTGCGCCATTGCGAACGATTTTGAGCCATATCACCTAAAGTCTCTAACCATTTGTTACGATCATCGCGTGGGCCTCAACCAGGTAGTCTACATCTATTAACATGGCTCAGCTCAATTGTCAATGACTTCATAGACTAGTGCCATGTTTTCGTTTGGCCACCCCTAGCTTTCTTCCAGCCTACTCTTACAACAGACAACATTGCTCGTTTCGGTAGACGGTAGTCAGGCATACGTAACACATGTCCTAACCACCTTAGCCGGTGAAGATTCACTACTTCATTAATAGACTTACCGTATTTACCTAGTACTCTATTCCTAACCCACGCATTGCTTACTAGGTGGTCCCAGCAAACACGAGCAATGTTACCGAGACATCTATGATCAAATTAACCTCAAATTAAATTAACCTATTTGAGGTTAATTTAAGAACGGCGGGAAGCGAGACGTTCAGAATACGTAAAAGACAAGATACTAACGATGAGAACCAACATGGATAGAGGAACGCAAACGACGTGCAAACAGATGATTGGATTTTATGTGCTTATTGTTTAGAACGTTCTGTATGTTCACAAATAAAGCTTTCTCTTGTTTAATCCGTTATCACCGCATTTGTGTCGCTGCCCTTGGATAAGATAAACTTGTGTGGCAAAAGCCCTTTAAGGTTAGGGACGTCAGTTTCTTGCGATAGTTTGAAGACAACGCTGAGCTTATCGGGATGTACGAGTATGAGGCGAGTAACTGTTCTTGAAAGGCTACTGAGGTCTTGTGAAGACGAAATCTAATAAAGTTAAGTGTACCGCCAAGAACGAGACGGGAATTCTCTATGTCCAGGTTTATAGCGAAGTTCGGCAGTCCGACCAGTCAACAAACGGCACTGCAACACTTCACAGGCGGGCGTCGCACACACCCGTAGATTGCTATCCTCGGGTTTCGGCGTACACTTTGACATACCTTCTTCGATGCGCCTCACTCACATTGGACGACGAATGAATACAGCAGTTCCTAGCATTCCAGTTCCCAAAGTGTGTTATAGCACAATAACTACAATTGGTGAATGCCGCACAGCCGATGGATACTAGCAGAGATGGCGAGCACGGATAGACAACTAGTGAGTATGACAGTTTCGTCAGTGAGGGAGGATAGCAGAACAATCTCCATCAAGACGACTGAAGATTAGGTGGTTATTATTTAAAACGCTTGATATCTTTACAAATAAAGTATTCTCCTGTCTAATCAGTCGTTTTCACACACTCACATACATAAAAAGCCTTCTGTACAAAGATAGTATGATAGACTTCTTAATCTACCGAATTATAGTCCAGATACAGATCTGTAGAACTTAGCGCCGAAAAATTCATTCACACAAATGGTTATTACTCGACTACATGGTGCAATTACGTGCTCCTCCATCTATTGATCGTGATTGTCAATAATGTCAACAGCCAAATCGTATCTACAGCAAATCAAAACCACGAGATCCATTCTATTACCTGACACCTGTTTTGTTCTCAGTGTAAATATGCAGTCTGAAGTCGGCTTGTTCGGAAGAGAACTTTAAAAGTAACCAGACTTATCAATTCAATGCTTACTGAGCTGTCATACAACAACGTACACTTCTGGTCAGATAAAGAGTAACCGCAACTCGAGAGCATACAATTGATGGCAATAATGAAAGTATTCTAACCACCAGAAATAACGAAACTCAACAGCTGGCGCAAGTAGTAGGGTGAATATCGTATACACTGCCTCTGATAATGAAATATAAATGTTAGGCCGTGAAATACGTCATAGGTTTCATGTGCTAATTATTTAACCCATACTAATTATAGTATCATTACTATGAAAATACTATGTCGGTAATCTTAGTCAGATTGTTCTTTGTTACTTCTCAATTTGCACTCTATTAATTTAAAATAATATCGACTATTTGTCTTTAAAATAACATCTAAATAACGAACTGATTAAAAACCATGCAGAGGTAATTTAGATGCGAATTCACTTAATTAGATATATTGGAAGGTCGTTTTAGAAATGTTAAAACTCACCATATGACTATGTTCATCCGAAAACACATCTGCTACCATGGTAGACAAAATGAACACTAATAACCTCATTGTCACATAAAAAATCTTTGACTCGATTGTTATGTTTTATGACGTATTATCGACAACACTTTAGCAGTTTGTTTTTGTAACAAGAGATCGAATAAACGGGCGATTTACTAAAGGCACGCTGTATCACAGAGTAGACTACAGGGCGACTTTGTTAGGGAATCTAGAACAAATATTTTTCAAGAGTAGAAGAGAGCTGAAATATAGGGAAAGGCATTCAACAAACCTACATGTCAATAGTGTCGGTACTTGAAATTATTGCCGAAGACACATGCACAAGACTAAAACAACCTGGCAGCCAAAACTAAAAATTAGTAGTGAACACTGGAACCCGTCGTACTGTTTTAGAAGGTTTCCCTGATGTCTTGAAAAATATAAAAAACGAGAGAACAGAACTTAATGCATTACAGTTATGTATGTTAGTAGGTTAAACATTATTGGTAAGTAGTTCTAGGTCTTTGTTGATGTCCGATGTAAGAAACCTGACCACTCAATTGCACATTGCCTAGCGGAGTTGGTTTGACTCCTATGAAGGTAAATTCGTCCGTTTTAAGGAGATTCGACTACTAAGATCAACAGTTGCCACGTTTCTATTCTGTCAGATAACAGTTAGAGAATATCTGCGAAATAAGAACTTGGAGGCGGTTAATAGTTCCTCCAAATAAACAATTATATAGTCTCTTATCACTGATGCTGACCATGTTCGTTTTAGTGGGCACAACTAACTGATGACCATCGGTCAAGCATACCAAATTATCACGACACGGCGCGACGTAGGAAGCAATTTATTTTTTAGTCAGCCAGTATTGATGCTATTATTTCGTTTACTGTCTGCATAAGACAAAATATGTCTTTCCCTGCATTTATCATTGCTTTTGATTCGCCTTTATTGGTACGTATGTTTATTCGTTGGAAACTGCTCTTCTTACGCTACGAGGGTTACTAGGGTATATACAGCATGTACCTCATATCAATAAATAAAACTAGTGGTTAGTCTCTGCTCTAAACAAAGACAAAACCTGTGTATACGTGCGTAATCGTCTAACCATTTCTTGTAACCCCCGGCTGTAGGCGTTGTTGTTATGATGGTGGGCAAATCCTTCCAGATTGATCAGGACTGGAATGAGGAAAGTTTGATTCAGTAGGAACTACTTTGTTAAGAACAATGGCATACTTAAGATAGGATCGTCTTATTTAAGAGACTTTAACGACGGTTTTTTCGCACCGTTATGAACTTTCTTTTGATTTCGTAACTAAGATGGGATATATAGAGGCAATGTAATCTATCTCTATGAGATCCAAGCTCAAGTTTTATGACCCGATTTGCTGAATATCTCTGCTTATAATAATAGCAGGCGTTAAGGTGAGTGTATTAAGCATAATGTTATTAAGAATATGGAAGATGGGCGGTTGGTAGTATGCATAAGCAACCTTAAGGTATCACTCCGATTGCGCTGGTGTTGTGCTGCTTAAGCATCACCACCATCAAATATCTGGCAGTAGGGTATACCATCATGGTGCAATTAAGCACTTTTACAATGAAAGGCTGCTCCTGTAAGTGTTAACTCCGTTAGACCTCAGGTTTAACGAAAGAATTACTAATCAGGGATTTAATCTTACCGTCTCGTGACGTTATGATTGAAATGGCCCTATTGAAAGAACTTTATAAGCTGTCTCTTAACTTTATCAGATGAACAGGGCTGTTTGAGCTCATTGCAAAAGGCAGTATCACACCAGGTTATGGTTTGAGTTTTCTTCAAATAAGGAACCCAGTTAAAGGTTGGGCTATTTTTTCAGTTGGCTCGAAAGTAGCAGGGTATTCTTACCACTAAGCTCTTATCGAGCATTTATACGGTTTATGTCTTATTCACCTTAAAACACACAATGCCAAGTCACTTTTGTTATTCACATGGGATCCCAACACCGTGAAAAATGTGTAGTAAAAGTCAGCAAATTAGATTATAAAACTTGAGATTAGATCAATAACAGAATAAAGTGCTGATTAAAAAGTGACAAAGAACAATCTGACTAAGATTACCGACATAGTATTTTCATAGTAATGATACTATAATTAGTATGGGTTAAATAATTAGCACATGAAACCTATGACGTATTTCACGGCCTAACATTTATATTTCATTATCAGAGGCAGTGTATACGATATTCACCCTACTACTTGCGCCAGCTGTTGAGTTTGTTATTTCTGGTGGTTAGAATACTTTCATTATTGCCATCAATTGTATGCTCTCGAGTTGCGGTTACTCTTTATCTGACCAGAAGTGTACGTTGTTGTATGACAGCTAAATAAGTATTTTTAAAGCTGAGTAGTGTAGGTTATAGAAAGAGGGTTCAAAGTGCACCAAGTGACTTTCAACTAGTCGTTTCCGCTTTAAGGACATAATCCACGTCAATATCAAAAGCATATGCAACTATTTATTTTGGGAATTATTTACCGCTACAGCTCAGTTCCCTTCCCCTAATGAGTTCGTTAGGAATTTTAGACGTATCAGCCAAAGGATAAAACCCAATGCGTTTGATATTGGTAAACGCTCATTTGTTGAGTTGCGATGTTGCGCAGCTTCTGGACATCAGTGTCTACGCTTTGGTGCAGCTGCATAAAAAATTTTATACAAAATACATTCTCTATCTTCAGTGTTATTTCTTTTGTTTCCGGACGGTCTTGAAAATCAAGAAAAATAAATTTTAAATATGTGCACTTTTATAAAGGAAAATTAATTTCGCAGCTGAATGTCGTTATAAAAACGTGTAAAATATTGACAACACCTATATGAATAATACATGTTCTCTAATATTTTTTAAACCTACGAAAATATGTAAAAATGCATATTTTAGTATAAGGAAAACAACTTTTATTTAATGTTTAAAAAGAATTTCGCAATACGTTAAGGGTGAAAAGTTAAGCGAAAATCAATAATGTAATATTTGTTTAAGTGTTGTCTAAATTCTACGGAACTACTAGAACGTACTGTTTTGAAGAGCGTAGTCCCAAGTAGCTTGGTCAGAGAATGGAATAATCCAGATCCAAACTGACTTCTACTGCCTATCGTTATTTTAGATGAATAACCAAAGTTTGCTATAGGTTGTTCGACAAGAGCGCGAGCATTCATTTTACTAGTGATGTATTTCAGGGAAATCGCTTCTAGGTAGCGTGTGAATCGGTTCACGTATGTTAGGAGATAAGATAATCCGTTTAGTTTTAGTAAAGGTCCTACCAAATCAAGGTATATTTGGCCATATCGAGCGTCGGAAGTTAGAAAAATGCCAAGAGGGCGTTTGTTTTGCTGAGTTATCTTGCTCCTTTGAAAGGCCACACAGAGGAGTGCCCATTCTCTAATGTCTTTATTCATCTGCGAACAGCAGAATCTGTGAATAATCCATTTAGTCGAAGCCTGAACTGCAGGATGGGAGAGGTTGTGCAATATGTAGAAGATGATTTATCAATAGCTCCTGGGGACAATTGGATGGGCTGTGCCTGCAGAAGATTCACGAGCTTAAGTGTTTTTGCCTCTTCCAATAGTTTGTGTTTTAAGCTTGAGCGTAGTTGTCGATAAATCATGATGGGGATCTTTGTCTTCATTTTAAAGTTGAGCTACTTCAATAAAGTCGATTCCTTGGGTACGCTTCAAGGAGTGTATTCCCGATAAGGTTATCAAGGAAGTTGAACATTGGTACCACCAAATGTTGTTTAGTTGCATCGAGTTCCATTGTTAGCTGCCATTGGTTACGGAACAATTGAGCCAACGTTCTGTTACTGTCGGAGTCGATATTATCCAGAAATTATTGTTATTGTCATCGTTATTGTTATTGCTGTCGCCCTGTTATTGTATTCGGTGTAATTGGAGTAATTAATCGTTTTCGGACGACTTGTTGTTATTCCTTTGGGTTGTGGGGATAATAATCAATGTCGATACTCGATTGATTAGGAGCACTCGGTTGGTAGAAGAAACACAACAGTATTCTGAACTCCGGTAATCGCTCAGTCGTAGCTTTCAGTCGGCTGATTTGACAGTTTCTGAATATTGGCTCGTAATGATTGTTCCTTGGATCGGTCGCTGATTGCTGGAGGAACCTTGGACGATAAACTTGGCTCTTGCACTGACCACGACAGATATGCCTGGGTCTTCCAAGGGGAGTGGGTGAATGCTTGTTGGCACGGTGAGTAATGTCGATAATAACCATGCTGATGTCAATGCATGTATTGGTATGATCAATTAGACTGATGCTTACATGTCATATAGCTCTGTAGATGATAGGGGAATACTACCGTTTAAGTTTCCTAAATTCTCACCTAGGGTTTTCGATGTCAACCTTGTTGATTATCCTGGCTTTGTAAAAGAACTTGGTGTTATCCCATCTGACTCAAGGATCTCGGAAGAGATGAAGCTGATGTTTCTGACTGGGCAGTGCACGGGAGCAGCTGCCAGCAGCTATCAAATGTTGTCAGCTTTTACCATCGGGAGGCTATGAGGAGGCCCGACGTATACTTAAACAGATATTTAGTCGACCATCTGTTATAGCGAGCAAGGCATTTGATGGGGTAAGAGGTGATGTTCGACAATTAAAGGCAGTCCACAAGAGATAGCACCATTTTTAGACAACTTGTCGGTGAATAAAAACGTCAAGGTTTTACTTGGTAAGGCTGACGAGTTGGACTTGATCACTGTAATCGAGATGAATGTTCGAACGTCTTCCTACTAGGCTACGGTAGAAAAATGGGTGGATTTAAGTGCCTTTATGGAGGAAAAGGAAATTGAACTAAAATTTTCAGATGTTTTAAGACTGGTGGAAAGTAGTGTGAGTCAACTAATAGGTAGATTCGGAAATTAGTGAAGCCTAAGTCTAAGTCAGGAACGTCTGCTTTTGATTGTCGATCGTTTGTGACTAACGACAACGATGTAGTAAAGGAAGACACGTGTATTCTGTGCCCGGAAAGACACAAGTTAGACGAGTGAGACCAGTTTGTTTCATTACGTATACCGCAGCGAGTTGAGCTTACAAGGAGATTTGGTTTGAGCTTCAAGTGTTTAGGAACGGGACACTTTAATAAATATAGTCGTTCAGGTTCGTCTAAGGACCCGTATTGCAGTAAATATCAATCATTATTGAGAGAACAGGCTAGTAATATCCGGAATAAAGGCTCTACTGACGATGGTTCATGTAATCAACGGCCTCATGCAGATGCTTCGCCAGTCAGTCGAAGAATATGTACCACAATGAGGTCTAGCCAAAATATAGACGCATTGAGTAAAGTTAACGTAAATTCTGATCTTCATTCACATTTACTGTGTGACTCTAAAACCTTGGCTGTCCCTGTTTCAGAGGACACTCAGGAATTGGATGCATTTTCTCAAGTAGAATTTCTTGGGTTGGAATTGGTGCCAATAACCAGAAGTAGTTTTTGCCCAGGTTACGTTAATGAAAATGCTGTGACTAGTTTGAAGGCCGATACAAAGTTAAGATCTTGTCAAAACAGAAGCTTGAAAAATGCATTAAGGGGAGCTGACCAGATGAGAGTCATCTTGAAAATCAAGACCTTAAACCTTCCTATCGAGCTACTCATACCGAGATTCTACACCGATCTTAGTTTACCTGTTGCCAACTATAGGTTACAGCAGTCCTATGAGAAAATACAATTATACCAACCGTATTAGTGGGCACAACAGTTCCGCATACGATGCTGACAGCACGTCCATAGCATGGCAAACACGCGATAATGGTGTTACCTTAAGAGCTGATGTTTTTCCGAAAATTCCATTTGTTATTGCGTCTTCTAACCATCCATGTATAAATGCTGCTTTTGAATATGTTCAGTTGAAGAGTGCTGATTTAATTAGCGTTTGAAGCATACGGATTCGAGCTAGAACGTCGCTTGTAAAGAAATTAATGAATTGTCACAACGAAGTTTCACCCTTAGAGCTTGTTGATAATGAATAGTCCTAAATCTTCGCAATGCATGTATTCAGTCGATCATGATATACTAAAGCTTATTAAAGGTGATGTAGATCACACTTGCCTTAACCAATGTCATGGAGATGTATTAAACAGGATACTCGAAAATATGACTAGAATTTTGTGGTATTTAGTATTATCAAGATATGGATCCAGCACTTTGACGTCTCAACACATCAAACCACTTGTGTTTGCATCTAAATGTTCACTTGACTAGTAATTCGTGATTGTTTAGAACCCTGTGTGTCAAATGAACGAGTTAACTTTGGTACGACTGAATGTAACTTGGTCATAACTGTTCACAAGCCATCAATATATTTGATTATCATAGTCGTTGTAACCGACCTGCACTTCGATACCTGTCATGATATGTATGGATGTTTGGAAATAGTGAAATGGTTTTCAAGTTTTATGTTGAGGCATTTCATATTGATTACATGGACATTAAGATTAATGCAAGGTGGTTTCTGCAAGCGTTTTGATGTGCAGCGTCATGACAAGAAAATAGATGATTTCCTTACCTGATGGAATTTATAGTGAGCGTAGGTGGAGCACACACGTATGGTATGGAAAATTTAGGTGCTTCATGTAAGGTATAGTTAGTGTGCATGATAAGTGTCTTTGAGGCGTTCTGTTGTAAGTCCTGGAAGATATCTGTCTGCATAGTTAGCTTAGAATAATAGGTGTTAAATGCGTGAGTTTATACGTATACAGTCATTCTTCTATATTGTCTAATCGGTGTTTTAAGCATTACAACTCCATGTTACTCATGTAAAGCTACCTATGTGACATAACTCAAATATGGATTGACCGATTTTGATATCTGCCTTATGTATATATTGGTCTTTTACGTGTTATATGTGTTATTATGTCCATCTTATGAGTAACCCATTTGTCTTCGTTCTTGCTGCTGCATCTTTGGAACTATATTGTCTCATCAGTGAGTATTCGATATGAAAACTAACAGCCTATACACTGGAAAGGTTGAAAATTTATGTTGTCAGACTTTACTAATACATCTCAGTGAAGAAAATGCAGTGGGATGTCATATGCCAAGGAAGAAGTAATGACGTGTTGCGAGATCAAACTAGCCGTAGCATAAATTGAGTAAACAAGTATATGTATTGTTGATAACTAAAAACACAGGTTGTTTGTTTGGGTGTGCTTGTGTTTCAGCTTTGTTTGTAAGCCCAACCCCCCACCCAGGGGCGCAGGTCATGTAAGCAAAAAAAGTCTGCGTCTTTTTGGCCGGGTAGTGTCAAGGAAGTTGAACATTGGTACCATCAAATGTTGTTTAGTTGTATCGAGTTCCATTGTTAGCTGCCATTGGTTACGGAACAATTGAGCCAACGTTCTGTTACTGTCGGAGTCGATATTATTCAGAAACTATTGTTATTGTCATCGTTATTGTTATTGCTGTCGCCCTGTTATTGTATTCGGTGTAATTGGAGTAATTAATCGTTTTCGGACGACTTGTTGTTATTCCTTTGGGTTGTGGGGATAATAATCAATGTCGATACTCGATTGATTAGGAGCACTCGGTTGGTAGAAGAAACACAACAGTATTCTGAACTCCGGTAATCGCTCAGTCGTAGCTTTCAGTTAGCTGATTTGACAAAGGTGTCATTAACTACATTGTTAACTTCAGATACAAATCATATATCAGTAGAGAACTGGGAAATGCAGTCTAAATGACAAAACTCTCGTGATGAGTATTTATCTGAAGATGACTCCGTCAGAGACGTCAGTGGTTTATGATCGGTGAAAATAGTAAATTTTCGGTCTTTGAATAAATATTGAATATATCGTACAGCACATTACATTGCTGACAATTCAGGTACAAAAGTGCTGTATCTCGATCTGGTAACGTTTGATCGTCTTGAGAAAAATGCTTAAAATTGCCAAGCTTGGCCGATCCATTGTTTTAGGACTCTACCGATGGCTGAGTCGAATGCGTTGACCGCAATGCTGATGGGAGCCTCAATATTGTGATGTTCCAGCATAATCGTATCAGATATTACTTTTTTAATTGAAGTAAATGCTTTCTTGGACTCTGCATTCATTGTGACCATCTTTTTATTCCAGCGAAGCTGATCCGTTAGTGGTTTCATAATAGATGCACAGTTAGGTATAAATCGTCTGTAAAAGCTTACCAATCAGTTGAAAACTTGCAACTACTTAATGATGGTTGGTTTCGAATACTCCAGAAAAGCCATGATCTTGTGTTTCGGAGTTGTTTGCCATTAGCGTCCATTTTATGCCCAAGAAGTCCAACAAAGGTTTTCCGATTTGGCATTTCTGTATATTTATGGTAGCTCTATATTGTTGTGGTTTTGCAAAATCTGTGTTCAAATGTTTCATAAGTGTTTCTTCAACTGCGTTAGCTATTAAGCAGTCGTCGACATATTCATGAATACAGTCGAAACGCCAGAATAAGTCACCAAAAAAAGCTGAGATGCCTGTTTTGCTTTTTTCAAGACGAAAGACATTCACAGGAATCCCTAAGAGCCATATTGGGCTATGATAACAGTTCTATGGAAATTACTTCGAGACATTGGTATTTGATTGTATGCGTTTTCCAGGTCGATTTTTTGAAATATTGTCGTTCCCTTCAAGGTAGCCGTTAGATCGTGGACATGTGGTAAATGGTACTGATCATGTGTATTTTGAGCGTTGAGTCATCGGCAATCACCAGTGGGACGCTAATCATTACTGTTTTTTATCGAGACCATATGTAATGAAGATGACCATGAGCTACTGGATGAGCGGATTATTTCCAGGTCCACCGTATAATCGAATCCATTTCTGACGACTCTGAATGTTTTGGATGTAAATCGGCATGCTTTCAAGTAAACAGGTTGACCTGTAGTCATGATATCATGTGTAATATTGAGCGTTACGTACGATAATTTCGACGTCGCCTTATTCAGCTCTTGATATTCGTCAAGCATCGGCTGAAAACAAGGGTTAATTGCATGCTTAAATCCAAGAAGGCATAAGCTACAACCTGAAGCAGTGGTCCCACGAGCGTATAGCTTTGTGTTGCTATCCACTAGCCTCTTTTTACTGGAGTCCAGAGGCAAGTTGTGGTGGCTCAGTAAATCTATGTCTATAATAGGTATTTTCACATTGGTGATAGTGAAAATCTAGTATGTGGGTCTTTGCGAACCCACGTTTAAATAAACATATCTACTACGATATATGGCCATTGTTTTTCTGTCGGCTGTGTAGATCAAATGTAGCTTCGTGTTTGCGATCGAATGAAGTTACAGGGGAGAATGCAGACTTCTACACCAGTATCGACAAGGTAGCAAACCTTAGTTATTATATCACTGATTAATAACAATTGGCTATTTCCACCAGCTACGGTTGCCACAAACGCGTGCCAGTGGTGTAGATTCCCGATGCCATAACGGTGGGTTTGTGGCTTGAGAAACAACAGGGATCCCTACACTTATTTGAGGCTTTGTCATAGGTGTTATGGTACAAACACCAGTTCGAGTTTTCCGTTCGTCGAGGTCAAGATGAAAATCTTTTTTGTGGTGGACTTCGTTATCGTGAACTATTTGTTCCGTGTTGTGTCCTGTAGTTTGAAGAAACTAGAGAGTGTATTGAACAATTTTTTCACTACGTTTCTGGTCGCATGAGGTTTTTCTGTAACGGGATAAACTTCACCGTAGCGAGTTTTGGTGATCTCTAGAACTTCGCTTAGGCAGGATGAAAACTAGTTTATATCTGGGTTGTTTATTAAATGTTAGCAGGACTGTTTGCACTTATTGTGGTAGTTGTGATAGGGAGAGTTGATGGAAGAGATCGTCGTGGAAAGTGAGTAGACCAATACTATTCTTATGAGCGGCAAATTCTGTAGCTAACTGCATTGAGCTCGATGGTGTACGTTTAGACGTGTTCCGTCGGAAATTTCCGCTGAGAATTGACTTTGAGTGGTCAAAGTTCTAGGCAGTCGGGCTGAAAAGAAAGGTGCTACCTGTTCAATGAGCTAAGCACCTACGACGGCGGAAATGAAACGTTGATCTGTGCGCTGTGTCAAAACTGTTTGTCACGGAGCCAGTCTGTGTCTCAAGGATGAGCTGGAAGTTGAAGTGAAGAGTTCGATCTCAATACTTAGAAATTGATTAGACAACATTAAAGTAGCATATATGCAAATACAAAAGTACCGTGGAAAATATGAAAAAAATAATTATTATACCAACAATACTTAGTTAAGAACTACAAACAGGAACTTACTCACGGTTATGAACGTGGTTAGATCACGTTGTGCCTACTATTTAAGTGCAAACGGTACGTGATCAAGTTGTGTTCAAGGTATAATCAGAGCACATCTTAACGATTTAACCTACTCTTGTAAATAATGATAAATCTGAACACAGTGAATGTTGAACAGCATTTATATATTGATCTTAAGTAGAGGAATGCTGATCGGATAACACTGTCCAGGCTGGCTAACTATGAAGCGAGTTGTTACGCACGCTGTGTCATGTCGTCATCTGGTGGTGATGTGTGACAAAGCGCCCTCAACTAGTTGTGTCCGCAAAGACAAACATGGTTAGCATCAATGTCGAGAGCCAATGCAGCTATTTATTTTAGGGATTATTTATTGCTACGGGTTCCTTTAGCTGTGTTGTATTAAACAGTGAAAATGCTCATGTGTTTAGTATCCTGTTAAAAAGGATTAGGTTTAACTTTAGTCCGTGCCTTCCTAAATTATCTAGTTCTAGCTTGGTGCATTTAATTTTATAGTCAAGAGTTCAAGTCAGCCTCAAAAATACGAAGAGCGAAGCGACATTGAACAGATTCCTATCTGAGTTTATAATTAATGGAACCTTTACCGAGAATAAAATTGCAGTATTCTAGTAAATGTCGGACACAAACTTCACATAGCAGAACACAAGAATCACTTGTCATGAAACTTAAGTAGTACTGCAACTTAGAATTCGATGTGACTTTAATGTCTGCATGGTAACCTGTTCTTTAAAAAAAAGATTATGAGTACATAAGTCCTAAGTCAACTACAGATTAGAGCCTATATGACTTTTAACTGTTTATGGATAAATAAAATTGAGGTGCATCAAGAAGAAGCATCAAGATCTAACTCCCATTTAAGGCACCATACTGCAACCATGTTAAGTTAAGCAATGAGGCCAATCAGTAGTGTGGAACTTTGTGAGGAGGGTATGAGTACACAATTTTGAGATCATCCGTGTATAGAAAAGATTTAATCATACTGAAGCATTTGCATTTATCATTTAGGTTCTAAGAAAAGATCGAATAATTTTAATAGGAGAAATGGGATTTTAGGTTCACCGAGCTGGAAGTGAATGAATGCCAGACCATCAGTAACTATTTAAGGTCCTAAGTGAGTCTATGGTTTTATAGATGTTGTCATAAGTAGAGAACACGGATTTCATATGGTTAGTAGCCGGTTAGATAGTGTTTATCCCAATATCATCCAGGGGTTTACCCCTGGTAGCAAAGAAATGGCTAAACAGGTTGGCAATAATATTACGATCGTTGAAAATTGAGTCATCATGTGAGATGCAAAGAATATCTTTATTCCGGTAAGGTTTGAAGAGGTTTACCAAGTTTTGTATCTTGGAGCTACTGTGCATTATCGATAACTTTTCTTTAATCGCCTTTAACCTGTGGACGTCTTTCAGTTGATTAAAGGTTATGGTAGTTTCCACGAATGTTGAAAGTCATTTGACTTGAAATAGTACTTCTGTAGGCGTTTTAACTTCTTACGGTAATAAGGTTGTATATACAAATCATTTGACTTAATTATATTGCTTATTTCAATAGGCTCAATCGAATCTAAACGAAAGTCAATTATTTAATAAAAAATATCTAGTGCTTCTGTAAGACTATTGGATAAGAAAAAATTGTCTTAGTCAGGGAAATTTAGAATAATGTGTCGAAGATTTTAGTCCATATTTTTATAAACTCGATATTTTCTAGTTTTCTCTAACTCATGATTAACGGAGTGACTAAAATTAAAAGGAAGGTGCACATAAATTCATTTTATGGTCACTGCTCATGAGGTCCTTGCTAATTTAAAGTGACAGAGAAGTGACATAATGATAGAAAACTAGGTCAAGAATGTTATTATATCTAGTGGGAGTGTACACACTATGTCCAACAGTGCATGTCTAATGTTGTAAGAAGGTTTTGTTAATCCCTACGACTGTCCTTTGCCAACATTCCAGTCTATCCTAGGAAGGTCAAAGCAACCTTTGATGACTTTGCATTATAATTTAGGGCGGAGACATTTATGAAGGCATTAATAATGATGTTATCTACAGTGGTCGAGGTGTCTGGTTCTGTATATGCATCCAAAAAGTAAACTGTCGTTCGGGGTATTGACTGAGATCCAGAACGACTCTGATACCTTACCGAGTATTTCGTTATCCATTTCATTGAAAAGAGAGCAAACATTTGCGTATTAGACAGTCACCACACCGCTTATATTATCTATTGCGGCGATACAGCATATAAACCTAAATGGTTAATTTTGAGTCAGTTATCGAGGAGGGACACCATGTTTCTGTGACAAATATGAAAGAAGGTTTAGCCAATGAGGCTATAGTTTTTAGGGTTAATATTTTATTAGGAAGCCAATGTTAATTATTAGAAAGTTTAGGAACGAAGAGTAAATTGTTACGAATTGTTACGAATCGAATAAGATCATAATTTAGATCATTCTCGTTCAATATAACCATATGTTGGTTTAAAAGAGCAGTTCGACTGTTTGAGCTAATGTCTGGGCAAGATGTATTACAAGTGTGACTAGTTACTGCCTGATCCCAAAAAAACTGTTATAGTTGTCAGAGTTATTAGGATGTTTTGAGTAACTTAAGTTTGGCGACATGACAGCTCGTTAACGGTGTGCTAGAGATAGAGGATGTCCCAATAGCCCATCAGGAGTATAATTATAAAAAGGAGGAAGTACAGTAAAACCACTTATACAATCTGAGTAGGTCATGTATAATGTAGGTTTATCAAGGCTTAGAGCATACTGGTGTGTATTTAGCGACATAAAATTTTTTACAGAGTCATTCACTTCAGGATTTTAAAGTGTTGTGTACTTATCATTTAATTCGTATTGTGACTGGCAAGTGGAATCCAGGACGCGCGTTTCGTCCTATTTGGGACTCATCGGCTGGATGTACCTGGATGTGTACTTGTTCGCCACGTAATTGACGCTGGTAGTTTGACGAGCAATGCTTGATTGACTACGTACAGCCTGTGTGTGCAGACGACTTTCACTGCTACTGAGTCGATTATCTTTAGAAGATGATTAGATCTTATAACCGGCCTCGCTATTTATTGATGTGGTAGGCACAGAGATCTCATACCCTATTTTGTAGATAAGGCCATAAAACTTTGCTTAGAGCTCACCATAGTTTCCATGAACTTTTAATCTCGCTTTTCATCATACTTAATTTGCTTAGTGGGCTAGCCATGGCCCTTACCTGCACTTTGGGAGTTCGCGTTTTTTTTTCACCTAATGAATAACTAGATTGTTTAATATTAGGGGCCGTGTGGTCTAAATCTGCATCACGCAGTGAGGTGGTTATATGAGGTTTGACTTGTAACTTGTAGGTTTTGTGATATAACGCCTGTTTGCAGCAACTGCATTCAGCAGTTAACGGAGTCACCATTCTGTATAGTGGGTGAAAATTAATCAATGTATTGACATTACCTGGGTTGGGAGGCCGCAGTGGTTTATACTGTGAATTGGAGCGATCCCGAACCCATTGTGGAAGATCCTCCTAAAGCAGGAAATGTTGTATGTGGTTGGTGGAGGTTTCAGCCAACTTATAGGTGCCGGTCATCTAGGAACGTGGAAAACCACTGACGATCTTAAAAGAAACAGGATGTAGATAAATTCAACAATTCGTTACAGTATCCAAAACAGTATTTAAAAGGGGGAGTACAATGAGACGGCAGCACGCATCAATCATAAATGACTATGGAAACGGGTCGATCCTAGACTGTTTTTGGAGAATAACACATTTTGAATCTATAGTGATTTACAATTAAATAAAATTTGCATTTATATTACATTGATGAATCGCTCTTCTAATTCCCGCTCTCCATTCATGTTTAGTTATTATACATTTGTCGGATTAATTCTACCATATTTCTAAATGTCTTAATATTTGCACCTGTTCTAGTCACCTTTACCCATTGTTGATGTTCACCTTTCTAATACGCACCCTTATTGTGGGGGATCCTACTGCTCATTATTATCAATCAGCTATGACTTTCAACCTTGTTCGGAGCTGAGTTTTTATGCCGATCTTTCATTCAGACTGTCTGTGAATATTGAGCATCTGTAGACCATTCGGGGTGTTCTTCAAAATATTTGCGCTTATTGTTTCAGTCTCTTGGGTTGAGTAGATCACAGTTTCTCCTTTTTCCCAGAAATCTTCACTGATAGTTAATATTTTAACTCGTATCTCTTTCGTCAGTTTAATGATCGGGTAGGCAGTAGTGAGGCTATACACAGAGTACCAGGGAAATATAGTAAATGGATTGATGAAACTGAATTTTCATCTATATAGGTGGTTAAAGCTTTGATCACGTGTTCCCAACCACCGCCTGCCGCACAATATTGGTTCGTGTGGGAGTAGGATGGAAGGAAACCAGGGGCAGACAAACGAAAACGTGGTATCGATTAATGAAGTCATTGACTTAATTTGAGCCGTGTTAGTAGGTGCACACCATCTTGTTGGGGAAGAAAAACATTATCTAGTGGCGTATCTGGAAATCAATCACAGTAGCACAGTTGCACTCATTCTTTGTCTCTTTCTAGGTATTGGGCTTTAACATTCCTTCATACGTATATTCCCATTCGTTTTTGTTATACAGTATGGTTGTATTAATCTTGTTAGTTAGGTCTCGTTATGGTAATGTGACACTTCAATTAAGCTAATGTATGCACGTAGTGGACTCTGGACTAGCCAATATAGTATAAACCGATTGTCTAGTCTTATCTATTACCATTACTTTTTTTGATTTTTTTCTTTCGTCGCATACCTTCCCCCCCCATCTATTGCGTAGACTCCGTTAGTCTGTTTTATGGTAGTTTTCGCATTTTAATGTCGTCGATTTCATGAAAGCTTTCAGCATTCTTCAATTTTATCTAGTCTGTTAGTTTAATTTGTTGGCAGATACCACTTATATTAATAGCTGTTTTGATATTACACCAAGCTTCTTTTGTAATTAACTTTCCCTTCATTACCGACTAGACGCTTAAGTAAATTTTTCTTTAAAAAATCTATTGACCTTTTCATCTTTGTAGTATGATTAGTTCGAATACGTACTTCGAATTGGAGGAGTCGTCTTCTGTAAACTCTTCATTATGGAGGCTGATGCTAGTGTTGCCTAGCCGTGCAAATTGTTGTATTAGTGCTGGGCGTTTATTAATACGGATTGTCTCTGTATGCTTATTGTTGATACTTTCAAGTTAACCGATTGTCTGAATATAACTAACAGGTAGTTGCTATTATTTACTTGTTGGGTTAGAACATCGTATGACATAGATGTCTTTCAGCTTGGATTAGTTACCTACATTGTCGTGTAGTTCTGGGCGTAGTCTCGAGAGGTCAAAACTAACATTTCTTGAACTTAACAAGCTGACGCTGTTGGGATCTGCTGAAAGTTATTTATTAGAATCGGTAATCCAAAACACCGCACATACTTTATTTTACTTGATATTTGGTTTGACGTCTACCATTTTCAGCTGCTTTCCTTGTTGATCGCATTTCTTGACTTCACTGGATCAGTTCACTTTCTGATTTTGAGTTGAAAAATATTTCCGTAATTTCAAATGTTGTGTTGCAACGAGTAACTTTAGTAGAACTAACTCTGCTAACAATATTAAGAGAGCCAACGTAAATAAAGGTTGTTGCTTCAAGGTCGTGCACTCAGTCTTGTTAGAAACATTTATCGGTTTATTTGAATGTTTCATGCAGACGTTATTACTACCAATCCACAAACTGTCGGATTACTTCGTGCACAGTTAATTTGGGTTTGTGGATACGAAATGGCTCAAGCACCATTCGCAGATTCGCTAAATGGAGTGATCATTTGATGCAATGATTACTAGCGAACAAAATCTAAAAGAACAGGCAACTTCTTTGAATAGTCTATACTGACATTTAGGCAAACCTGCATGCTGGTTGTATTATTGGTAATGCCGTTGCTTGTTTTTCTGGCACCATTACTTGCAAATGTTAGCAAAGTATCAAGAGTGCAATAATACCAGCACTGCAGACACATCTGCTCAGAAATGAAGCTACGTTTAAATCTCTTGCTAGGTGTTGGAAAGTTGTTAAAATATATAAAACAGACATTAAAAAGAGAGGATATAATAGAGGGAGTTGTCCGCAAACTGAATGGGTAAGCACTTACTACTTTAATCTCACTAGCGGGTCCTTGATATTTACGGCAAAACATTAGGAAAGGGACATTTCCAAATTTTTTCCTCATGGAATAAGAATAATAAAGTAACCATCAGCATAATACATCCTATTCTTTACGATTTTTGTGGCACTCATGTCGTTTGCTGACGTAGACTCATCGCTCAAATATACATCAGCATCACAAAGCATGTGCAGTTGGTCTTCTAACGAATACTCTTTACAAGTATGATTGATAACTCTCTTCTCCAACTCACGATATGACGTGAAACAGATAACCGCCCACCCCAATGATGTTTTTATAGCGTGTGTTCGCTTCCTGCCCTCCCAACCGTTGATCTGAGACCCAGTTAGCTTTAGGCACATCACAAGAGCATAACAACGAAGCTTCCTCATAGTTTACACTATCTAAAGGTACATCAACTAAGTTAGGCCACCTTAGCGTATGATCCATTACGTACTTAGCAGGCCTACGTCCTGATATCCTTTCCACAATCAAAGCCTCGCTCCTTTTGAATATGTTACGTTTGGTCTAATGAGTGCACCTCTAAAAGAACATTTATAGCTTTATCTTGTCACTCCCCACTATCTGGATTTTTACCGACACGCTCTTTCTTTAGACCGAGTGAATCAAAGCAGTTCGAGCGTATCAATGTCGTATCAGAGCCGTTATCCAAAAGAGTGTAGCTTACAACTTCCGCATCTCTTGATCTCAATAGTAAAGGAATCAGTCCTAAGCACACAGTTGCCTGAAGATTCAGTATATTGCAGTGACTCTCTACACTGAAAGTGTTTTTCGGATGGTCGACCTGTTGATCACTATGTAGCAAATAATGATGTCGTCTCGGACACTTTAATATTATTAAACGTCTAGTTTACTTGCACTTACTGGCTCGATGTCATTGCTTCAGACAGACAACACAAAAACTTTGGTCTCCGTGTAAGACCATCGGTCACCTACTGTCACCGACAGAATACTTAGGCATTAATAAATGTCGTGATACTTAGAGCATATACTGCATCTACATTCAACGGCCAAACTACACTGTTCACACTACAAGCGACAAGTAATCTTCGCATTGTATCCTTGCTTCAGACATGTTGCCAACTGTCCAAATCTGCTATCAACAACCCTGGTTCGCAACACTATAAATTTGGTGAGCTCAGAGAAAGTGGGCTCCCTATCATTTTCCGTTAATGTGTCAACTAAATTCACCCAGTGTACTTGTAATCAACGGTAGCAACAACCTAACAATCCGACCTAAAGTCACTAAAATTTTTATGTTAAACGAGTTTATTGATTTCATATACATCTAGAATTTATAATATGAGTGAGGGTTACCTTCATTGTCCATTAAATGAAGTAAATTTCGTTATTAAAAATTATTAAACACTACCGGTTTAATAGTACTAGGTATAATGTGGTTACCATAATAACGATGTTGGCCGTAACGCAACACTAAGAAAACGTTCCCTTTATTTTAAACTTCGACTCTTCTTCCTGTTATATCCTTGATTTTGCATGTTAGTGGCGTAGTGGGTTCGTTCCTATCTATGTTGTTTTCAATGGTAAGTGTAGTAGCAAGGTGTTCATTGAATAAATCAACTATACGGCAGGGGTCATCGCATATTTTATTGCCAGAAATAACGAGGTTTCCACCCTTTATCTTAAAGCTAATGATTTTGTTCCGGAAGGACTTGGGAAATCTTGTGAAGTTATTTTGTAAAGTAGCCTGTTTCTCTAGTGCGATTTTCATTTGTATACGTCATGTCTCGACCTTACTACATATTTCTTTCATACTTATAAGAGAGGAAAAATCTTTAAGTTTATAAAGTTTAGATACATGTCTACGTAGGCTTCTTGTTGCAATAGTGGTGATAAGCAAACATTTTGGAATTCTGGGTTTAGTATATCTTAAAGATGCAATAGTGTCAAGCTCATTTTAAGTGTAGTAGTTGAGTCAGCCTATCAGCATAGTCTCCTGTTAAGTAGTTATTCCAATCAAGACATTTGTTGTAAGTCTTCAAGCTGGTTCAGTCTATCCTGTGGAATGTGGTCTGCTAGATATTGTAACCGGACATTTATATGTTATTTTCCATAAGTCGCAGCTGCACATGATAATATTGTGGTCACTACGACTTCGAACACACGTTAACGTTTTTCCACGTGGTTCGCTTTTTTTGTTTCTTTTGAGATATGTTGCACGTTTCTCAATTTGTAATACCCTTTGTAGTACTCCAGTAGTATTACCTAACTTCACTCACAACATTATAGTATACTGAAATAACAAAATGGAAAGCATTAGGACCAAATGCTCAAAGTTTAACATTAGTCCTCCTAAACCTAGCGATATCCACTCTACTAGCTTTTCTTTTCTTAACCTGTCAGACACAACCAAATTATAGTAAATCTAAAATACTAGTGCCTGATAACCTTTTTCCCTGCACACTCAGACACATACGTCAACGATGCGTCTGTCACCAATCAGCAACTAGATGACAGTCGCACACCACTGGTTTAGGTCGTCATCATTGCCGATCAGAACAATGATATTGCCACCCACAAAATGGAGGTTGACGTCATAAAGCCAACACACACCAAGATGCCGTAAGTCCTACAAGATCTAGCCCCAATATCTTACTTATTCGATAAACCGAATAACACTAACATAGAAAAAGTGAAGCAAGCTGCAATTTACCTAGATTTCATTTTGACTGAAGTCGTAAAGCGCATTAATTTACCACACAAAGCAATAGTTTACAACATCCTTGAGAGATCCCCTATGAATAAAGTGAAAATAACTCTCTTAAAGGTTTCTGTGATGCCCCAAGTGCTTTGTAAATTCAAAAGACTGAGAAAAAATACTGCATGAGCAGCTGCCCAATCCATTTTTACTTTAAATGCACACAGGGTTGTAAGGAAATTATAAAGTCAATAAATCGTTTAAGAACCACCAGCGAGTACAAGAATGTACTAGTAGTTGCTGACAAACAACACCACAACACAAAACTCGTAACAGGTATAATGTCACAGCTCCTGACTAAAAGAACCCTAACATGAACTCATAAATAAGAACAACCTCAGTAAAGCAAGTTCTACAGCAGGCAGTGGTGATGGCGATATCATATCGGAATCATCAACCCTGCCTACTAAACTTACAAATGAGGGGTAACATGATTTGAATGAACAGATCAGTTCACCTGGCGTAAACCTGCATGCTGTAGTATTAGCAAGGGGATCGGCTGCCGACCTCATAGGTTTAGACAAGATAAAGAATTCCGACCAAAGGTTTCTTGGGCTGACATTCTTCTACTAGTTGCTAGCTACTTTAACCCGTTCTACGAATCGAAATAATTGTGAGTGGACCTGTAAGCACATGACGAAAAAATCTATATAATGCCAATTTACCTCAGGATGGATTTAGTTTTAGTGAGGCTTGCGTAAAGAGAAGCTACAAAGGAGTATTTTTATTGCAAAGCATAAACCTCAACCAGTCCATCTTGATGCAGCTAAACTGCATCCGAGGCAAAGCAGCAAGGCTATGGGATATACAACCATGATATATCACACTACGTATAATACTCTGTACCTCAAAATGCTTGGAAGGACATTTTTAGGGCAGAATATTAAACAGTTGGTACAGCAATTCATGCAGAGAGGTCTGTAGTCAAAACTCATCAGCTTTGGAACTTTGGACAACTACTCATTTTCTACAAATAACGGTCGGGGAGAGTACTTACTGATAACGCTTCTTTGTCCCTGCTACCATAAACTATTCTTTACCTCATTAATTCATCTCTTCTTGCAAGAAGGGATTTAAAAAAGTACTATACGTCTCCATAACAAAGAACACTATTCAATCTTCTGATTTAGATCTCGAGTAACAAAATGTTTCCTGTTTCTACCTAACCAGTTGAAAGTTTCAAGTTTGAACAATGGTTGTCCCCTTTTGAGTGCGGATGTTTCGGATTATCCGTGGCGGTACATGTGATTCTCTAATTCATAAGGATGGGGAAGAAATCGAAGAAAAACCGCTTTAACCAAAGCGTAGATGTGGATATTGTGTATTCTAGCAACACAGTATGTGGACCTTTGCATTATCACTCCACTTAGATAGCTGAAATGGACCCGACTGACAATTTGGCGGAACTGAATTTATCATCGGAAAAAGCAGAAGAGCTCCAAAAAATCCGAGCAAAGTTGCCAACATTTACTTCTACATCTTCAGTAGAAAGTGAATTAGCCAAGTTACCTATGGACAAGCCGTTTAGAGCATTTGTTTACAACGTATCGTATTTAGCGACTGGTGCAGATGTTGAGCAGTAATTATTTTTGTCTCACCAAATACAAACTTCTCAGGTTTTTCTCCCCACTCAGGGTTACGAATATAAATATTGTCAGTGGGAGCGGCGGCTCGCGTGGTTTTTGTTTTGTTGACTTCGCTAGCCGGGAAGATCTTGCGAAGGCTCTTGAGCGTTCGGATTCATCTTTGGCTGGCCGACAAGTCAATGTTCGGATTGCTGCTCCAAATAGTGTATGTGTTAGTGCTCTTGTCATAAGCTGGTTCCGCTGCGTCCTTATCACACTTATATTGTGTGATCAGTGTTTTTTCCCGTGTGGTGTGAATATTACATTGGTTTACTCTATTGTGATATCTAAAACTCATCATTAGATACTCACATGACTGTGAGTTTGAATGCTGTTTGGCTAATTGTCCCACCTGACATCATTTGCTACAAAGTAAAGCTTTTCATCCAAACATAACATATTAACCACTGTGGCTTTTAGCTCGTCGGAATGTTCATCGCCGCTTAGAGCTTTCTAGACCGTGTCTGAAATAGTGGAAATGGTTTTCCAGTCAGAACTGAAATTACAAACTAGCTTCATCTTATTTTCATCGGTATCATAATCATCTAGCACTATTAGAGAATTATATCCTACGAGTAGACATCTGTGCTATGGCATCCACTTCTGTCGTTACTATGCATGAATAAGTTTTGAATATATCGAGTTCCCTGAATATTTTACTTCACTTACAGCTTACTACATTTTGCAAATGCTTTGTCTAGAAATGTTAAGGAGTCTTTGTTCGAGATCCTAGTGGTTGATGTTATACGTTCTTCAGTCCAAGTTATCAAACAATCTTCCTGTCTTGTAATTTGCATGAAGTGAGACCCGTAATTTTTATCTTCACCTTCAAGTTACAATGTCTGTGCTAAGACTGAACTAAGCTATATTTATCACAGGTAGTCGATACCTGGAGGAAGCTGTTAGTTGCACACAATACTTCACATTATCTAGTAAAAATTTTAAGGTGAGTACACTCCATAGTCTTAGAGGGTTGTATCTTAATCCCAAAATTACCAGTGTTCTCAAGTGCTACTTTAGATAATTTGTAACAAACTCGATATGAAGAAAATCCGCGGATCTTTGTGTGTACTCATGAGCTTTTTAAGATGAAGTCTCGCTATCACTTAATGTGCTTTTTCATGTAAACTACTGTGTCATGAGACTGCTCTTTTCGTTTCTACGACTCATTCAGTTTCATTGTAGTAGAACCGAAGTCATTTCGCTTTGAAAATTTGCACCATTCGAAATTATTTTTTATATTATAGTCTGAGCGAGGTGGATTCGTACGGGAAAAACATTCTGGAATGCGCCGTACTGAAGTACCTTTCGAGCGCCGAGGTGGCTACAAACCTTCTGTTCTTCGGTACGTGATGAGTATTAAGTAGGACATTTCTGTCCACTTTTATGTAATTGTTCTTTTCTACTGTTGCTAGCAACTATTCGGGGCTTCAGTCAGTACGATGTAGAACTTAGTACGTGCGTACATCAGTTCATGTTGCCATGCCTCAATTCGCAGAAGATTAAATTGTCGGATCGAATCCCATATTAGTGAAGGTAGAGACAGAGTTAGTATTAATGGAAAGGATGAAATTTAAGAAAATAAATTAAGTAAAAAGGTTTTATGAATTCAGAAGCTTAGGATTTGGAGGTAGACAAAGAATGGATGCACTTGTCCGATTGCCAACAATTATGAGCCATGTCACCCAAAGTCTAACCATTTGTAACGGGCCTACATTAAGCTTTTTCTCTGTGTTAATCACATTCATAATATTTATTGTTGATAGGGTTTTGTAGATACAAATCTTAATATGTCGAATACTCTGAGTGACCCGACGTCGTGGTGCATTTTATAGGTGGCTAATGTAAGGCGTAGATTCTATTGGCTTTAGGACTCAAACTGCTTTTGCAACTTCAGTTTGTTCTGCAATATAAGATCTTTGGTTACGATGATCGTAACAAATGGTTAGAGACTTTAGGTGATATAGCTCAAAATCGATTGCAATGTCGCAGGTGCATCCACTACTTGTCTTCCTCCAAATTCTAATTTTTGAGCTTATTATAATTTTTTCTTTACTGAATCACTTATCTCAAATCTCATCTCTGATCTCTATACCTTTCCATTAGTACTTACTCTGTTACTACCTCCCTAACTCTGGGATTTGGTCCGACAATTTAATCTTTATCTGCTAATTGAGGCATGGCAACTTGAACTGATGTACGCATGTACCGAGTTCTACGTTGTAACTGACTGGCTGACTTGGATTATATATGGTGAGCTAAATAAAAGTTTATGGCACCGTTGCTCCAGCATACAGACAATTCAGGATGATTTGTTACATTGTCAAATTTGGCTAGTATAGCGAAAAGACGGAGCTGTTTAAAAAAAAATAATGTAACGTCTCCACACTGCGTTTCAAAAATGTGATTATACATGTAATTACCAGGGCACTTTTAAAGTGAGAGTTAAAGGAAGTCAAGTAAATGGTAGTAATTAAAGACAACAGTTAGTCAGCTAGTCTCTATAAACAGCTTTTTAGGAATGATTCATTTAATATTCACCATCTTACAAAATTTCAGTCACATTTTTTTGTTCAGTCAAGCTCAAAGTTTTGATAATCCTCAAGAATTGATCTAAGTGTGTAGGATTAGCTCAAAAAGCTGTCAACTGAAATTGTGATGCATTTAATAAGCACACTTTTTTTATATTTAAGGTTATTTGTTATCTGAAATAATACCTTTCACTTTAGTAGTGATATAGCACAATGTAACTGGTAATTCTGACACACCATTCAAGGTAGCCCAAAATAACTACTCTCCATCCACTTAATTAATATTTTAGGTCCGTCATAGGTTATTCGTAGTTAATACAGCCTAGTGCAAATGTCCATTAGCTGAAGTTGGTACACTATATCAACACGTTAATAACAAGAAGAACAAGAATCGAAGTCATATAATAGCAATGAAAACGAATAAATACTGCGAAGAGGTAATTACGATGGAATACAGTTCCGGGAAATCTAGAAGTTATAAGTAAATACACCGTAGTTATTGTTCGGATCTCAACCAGGTAGTCTATCTGCTTATGTCAATGATGCCATACGTTAATTTGGTACCCTCTACTTTCCTTCCAACCTGCTACAACAGCTGTCATTGTACAACAAGGTGGACGGTAATTGAGCTCGCTTAATACACGTCCTAATCGCAGTCTCATCGACCGGTTTAACATCTTTCGTATCTCGCCCCTAATCTGAGTATTGCTCACTCGGTCGCTACGATATACAAGCAATACTCGGGAAACACTTGTGCCTTATAATCGGCAATCTGCACATATCTCCTAACTTCACTGCTCATGTTGCACATCTGTAGAGTAATATGATGGGCTTCTAAGCAGGATATCCTCATCTTCGTCAGCAAACTGTCATCTAATTTATGTCACATGTAGTGTAACCAAGCTAAACTTTCGAGCCCATGACGAGATTCCATCAGACACCAACTCTCCATAGCGCACAATATTTCCAGCTTGTGTTAACCCGACCATCACGGCAATGTGACTGATGTAATAGAGAATTTCTGGGCAATTATAATTATCCCATATTAAAAGGTTGTTCCACACTGATGTTAAGGAATACTAAACTCTACATAGATATTTTATAATTTGAATCTCTGTTGATCGTGAGGTTCTGTGGCAGTGTCTGTCATTGAAAGGTGTACCAAAGAAGTACATTAACCTTGTACAAGCTCTCTACTCTAAAACTACAGGTCGAGTGAGAGCTTATGGCGAACTGTCATCGGAATTCCTCACTTCAAGTGGTGTCCGTCATGGGTGTCCACTGTCCCCATTCTTGTTTAATTTTGTCGTAGACATGCTCCTAGATATAACCATGTCTTCGTCTGACTTTTCAGGAGTTGACTTACTACCAGGAGCCTCGCTTACTGACTTCGAGTATGCTGATGACATAGTCCTATTTGGTGAAGACGCTGACAAAATGCAGAGTCTTCTGACTACCCTGAGCAACAATGCAAGCATGTTCGGGATGCGATTTTCCCCCTCGAAATGCAAAATGTTGCTTCAGGATTGGGTTGCATCGGCACCTGAACTAGTAATAGGGAGTGAAGTAGTCGAGCGTGTAGACCGCTTCACGTATCTGGGGAGTCTCATCAGTGCTGATGGCCTGATGACTGACGAAATCTCAGCACGGATACAGAAAGCTCGATTGGATTTTGCCAAGTTGCGTCACTTATGGCGCAGGCGAGATATCCGCTTGCCAACCAAAGGACGAGTGTACCGTGCAGCAGTTCGCTCTGTCCTACTATACGGTAGCGAAACATGGCCGTTAAGAGTAGAAGACATTCGTAGGTTACTGGTTTTCGACCATAGGTGTCTCCGAAGCATTGCTGGAGTATCGTGGGACAACCGAGTGAGCAGTGCTGTCGTTAGGAAACGGGTTCTAGGAAAGGAGGGCAAATCAATAGATGAAGTATTGAAACTTCATCAGTTGAGGTGGTTGGGACATGTGTTACGCATGTCTAATTACCGTCTGCCTCGACGAGCTATGTTTTGCTGCGTAGGAATAGGTTGGAAGAAAGCTAGGGGCGGCCAAACCAAAACATAGCAGAAATCGATGAAGTCACTGACAAATGGACTGAGTCATGCTGGTAGATGTAGGCTGCGTGGTTGGGGTCCGCGAGACGAAAGTCACCAATGGTTAGAGACCTTGAATGACATGGCTCAGAATCGTTTGCAATGGCGCAAGTGCATCCACTCTTTGTGTTCTCTCAAAATCTAACCTTCTGAATTCTCTATCTTTCTCCTTTCAAATTTATCTCACTGAATTATACTTTTCGAATCATATCTTCGCTCCCTAATTTTCTGCATTACTGCTAATACTTCTACTATCGCTATCACTCTTGGATTTGAACTGACAGTTGCGTCTCTGTGCTGATGTGGTATGGCAACCTGAACTGATGTACGTATGTACGAAGTTCTGCGTTGTATCTGTCTGTCTTATAATTTGAATAGTGTAGCTTATTCCTAGCACGAAAAGCTAATGTGCTACATTGCAATTATTAATGGTTGCCATTAAGCGACTTCTAGAAGCCACTTATCAGTACACATTGGGTATCTTCTTAGGTTTTTCTGCATACCCTTGTATCATACTTTTTTGGTCATTCTAACCTTTTTTTCCTGTAGATTTAAGTGAAAGATACAGGTTGTTGTTAATATATTTCAGCGTTTTTCACTAATTTTGATTATTATATGTTCCGCGTCTAGAGACGATGGTGAGGATAATGAATCAATTTGGAAAAGAGGTTTTGTTAGCCGTACAAGTGATTTCGGACCATCTGGCTTAACACTGAATCGAAGTCAACTATCGCTGGACCCTAACCTCAGATCTACACCTCCAGGAGAGCGGCCAAAGCTTAATTTACTTCCTCGTACTGTACAGCGAGATTCGGATGGACAAATATCTGAACGTAATTCAAAGATATTCGGGGAGGCTCGGCCTGTGGACACAGCAAGTAAAAATCGTGAAGTTGAACAGCGGCTTTCTGCAGCAGATCAAACTAGTATCCTTAATCCTTAAACTGCCTTTCAATAATTGCTTTTTTCATGTATTATTTGTAAGAATATTTTGAAAAAACCGTGTGTCAGCCAGGATGTAACACAATTTCATTTTCCTTCTTGTATGAATCCTGAACATACACGGTAAGCGTCTTGAAATTAAGGATAGAACATAAAGTTCCCCTGTTTGCTTTTTGTAGAGCTACACCGTTAGGTTTTTCATAGTTTCATCGTTTTATTTCCACTTTTTTCTGTTTGAGCTCAACTTTTTCGTACACTGATATAAAAATGATTGTATCCCACTGTTCTAGAAAGACAAACAATATAAAAATCACTTTAGTCCCCATGACCACTAAGTATTTGTTGTAGCAACGATTACGTAAACTTTCATCAGATATATTGGAGAGCTTTGTTTAAAACATTTTAGACAATGAAGATGCATATTACTTGAACTGATTTTTTCCTATATGTCATAAAAGTAAAAAAACCAATTTGACTAGATAGGTTTTCAGTAAACTAAAATATTAGACTAAAAAGGTGGTAGGTCGATGTGCCATTAATCAGGTTGACTTTATGATAGATGTATATTTGTTTGTCAGTGATGCTGAGATATTCAAACATTTGGCTATGAAATTAGGCCAAGCTTTGCTTTCTCCAACAGTATCACTGTCCGTTACTAAAATTGTAAACCGAAGCTTAGAACAGGTTTCTACTAGCTTATGGAATTAAAAAATAAAATGCCACCAAATAAATAAAAAATATCCTTTTTTCATATACCCTTCAACGATGAATGGGCGTTATTGAACCAAGCTTAATGAAGTGAATGCAAAGAATTAGTGCTAACTGATGAAGTAAATGAATAGTTATTTCACACTTGTCTTTGCATACTGAATCTTGTTTTCATGCGAAAAGCTGCGTCTTCAGAGAACATATCATTTTCATAATGCTTGCTTTTACTAATGGGGTAAACTGCAAAGAAGAATGGATTCATTGTCGCCCATGACTTCGCACGGCAATCCGTTTCTTCCGATGCAATAGTTGACTGTCAGTTCAGGCCATTCCTATGTTTTTCTATCATACACGTAGTACTAAATTCATAGTTTCTGAATGAGATTTATTATTTTTTATAACGATATACACGTTAGGCCTACAGATTATTCAATCACTGCAATTACTGGTTATAAAGTTCCCATAATAGGTTTAACTGAAATCACAGTAAAGAATGTAGTTTTATCAATTCTTTTCTTTTAGTTAGCGAATGTGACCCGTCGCTCCTTTGTTTAAAAGCACTTTGAACATCTTGCGAATTTCTTTGTTTACTAATTTTCTCGTCAATGCACTAGTTTAGGGTTTACTATCATTACAGTGCTCTCAGGCTAGCAGATTCAAGAATCGAACCGGGAAAATTTAGAAATAAGATCAGAGCTGATATTCTTAAAGTCGAGATTCATTCTACATAGCTTAAGAGATAAATCGGTTAGAAAAGGGACAGTATTACCAGATAGTCACCTATTCGGGCTATCTCTGTTGTGACAACGCTAAAAGCCTATGGGAAAACACCTAGAATCTGTATTGATTATCACTCAACAAACGGCAGAGCGCAATTATCGTGTTATTGAAACGTCATATTTAACTCTTCAACCCCTAATTATCGGGTCACAGGTTTGTACTTTACTACACCTAATTCAGTTTTTGAATTCGAAAAGTAGTATCGTTGTTTGTCAGAAAGGAGTATGACTCAAAGTCGAACACATGATTATGCACCTGTTTATATGCCTTTATTAATAACAGCTTTGTTAGGATTCGTAAAGTGAACAATTTTAGTTTAAATGTTAAGTATCGCTAAATGCAGCTCAATGCGGCTGAACAAACGATAGTCATTAATACTATTTCATTATCAGATATCACCGCTTTATTTTTAACTCCACTCTACTCCATAAGACGAATCTCGTAAGCAACATCTTTTTACGGAAGCCAAAAGAAATTGTTCATTTATTCAGATTCACTCATTTTTAGATGAAGTTAATTATAGTGATTATTAGTTGGGGAATTTACCAACTGAATAAACTTTGCATAAATATTATAAATGATTATTTGGCTAAATGGGTCTGTCATTTACAGCGTAGAACTTGGTACGTACGTGCATTAGTTCAAGTTACCGTGCCCTAATTAGTAGATTGAGATGAAATTGTCAGAACAATTCCTAGAGTAGTGGAGGTAGTAACAGAGTCAGTATTAATGGAAAGGATTAGATAAAATTTGAATTATGTATATATAATTCAGTAAATAAAAAATTATGAATTTAGATGCTTGGAATTGGAGGAGAACAAGAAATGGATGCACACGCGCGATCGCGAACGATTTTGAGCCATGTCACCCAATATCTTTGACCATTGGTTACGAGCATTACGTAGACTATAACCAGGTAGTATGCACCTATTAACATGGCTCAGCCTAATTGTCAATGAGTCCATAGACTGGTGCCTTGTTTTAGTTTGGTCACCCATAGCTGTTTTTCAGCCTACTCGTCGAGGTAGATGTTGTTTGGACATGTCCTAACCACCTCAGCTAGTGAAGATTCACTACTTTAGACGGTTACATAGTACGCTATTCCTAACTCATGTTTTACTTGGCGATCCCAGAAAGCACGAGCAATGCTTCGAAGACATCTTTGAATCGAACACTCAAAGCCTATGAATATCCTTTCCTCAATGGCCATGTTTCACATCCATAAAGTAAATCAGATCGGACGGCTGCACAGTAAACGCGTCTTTTGGTCGGGAGATGGATGTCTTGCCTATCCTCACAAGTAACTCATCGGCAAAAGTTAGTGGAGCCTTCTGTTTACAAGTTGAGATTTCAGCCGATGCCAGATCATCAAGACTAATAAAACTCCTAAGTAAGACGGTTAACACACTCAACTATTTCACTCCTTAACACCAATTTTGGCGACCACACAAACCAATCCTGCAGTATCCTTTCGCATTTGAATGAGAAGAATCCCATCCCAAACATGGTTGCATTGATTCTCAAGGTGGTCAGAAGGCTGCATTTTGCCAGTAACTTCACCGGATAGAACTATCTCATCTGCGTACTCTTAATCAACAAGTTTATCTCGTTGAAGAAGGTCAGCCTCTTAGAAGTCAGATGACAAAAATGTTACTTCTTAAAGCATATCAATGATAAGATGAATTAAAAGTGGGGAAAGCGGACAACCTTGTCAAACGCCACTTGAATTAATCAATTTTTTGGACATTTCGCCATAAGCTCTAACTCAACCAGTAGTGTACGAGTAGACAATCTATATATACGGTTAATATACTTCTTCGGTACGCCTTAGAATGACAGATATCTCCACAATCTAACGATTGATAGAGCCAAACGCCGCATTAAGGTCAAGAAATACAACTATTGTTGCGCGTCTGAAAGTGTGCTTATGTTCCGGGACCTGCCGAGGTGTAAATATTTGGTCTGTACAACCACGTCCAGGTCTGAAATCACCTTGGTTCCCTCGAGTTTGCTCTTCACGAGCTTTAGTTAGTCGTCGAAGCATTATTGAGACCGATCTTTTAACACTATTTGGTAAGCTGATTCCTCGGTGATTGTCACATGAGGACTTCTATCCTTTCTTATAGACTGGGACGATTAGTGTCCGAGACCACTCAGATGGCATTACGTCTAGCTCCCAAATTCTAACCAAAATCTTTGTTGATCTCGCTGCTATAACTGGACCACTGTCCTTAAATATCTCGGGTTAATCCATCAGGTTCTGGTACTCTTCTTCGCTTTAAATTGCCTACAGTCTTCTCAACCTCATTAAGACTTGAGGTACCAATACTAATTTGCCATTCAGATAATTTGGGGATGGTGGTCAACTGGGATAAGGCCGAAGGCCAGTTGAACTGTTTCCTAAAGTGTTCTGCTCATCGGTCTAATCTTCTGGATTGACAGTGAATAGTGGCTACATCTTTTTCTGAGATAGCTTCACTTACAGTCGGATTTCTGATACTCGTTTCTTTAATAAGTCTGGGCAGTTGCCTACTGTTACCTATTGCCGCTGTTTTTTCAATCTCTTTAGATTTCGCCACCCACCACTGCTCACGATCATTACGTAAGCTTTTAGCCAGCTTGTGTTTAAGTTGTCTTCACTCCTCAGAGCGAAACGGGACGAGTTACAGAGATCTTATCAGTTCGGTAGATACAGCTGAGATCCACTGATATTTTTTAACCTTTTGGTTTTGTTTACTTGTAGATATCACTGCTGTTTCAACAGCTTGTTTGGATATCATTCCATGCTGACTCGGAGTAGGCATCACTTACATAGTTGACTAATTGGTTTTTTAGTTGTGTTCTTTATTTTTTCATCACTAACTTGAATTTTGAGAGGGACCCTTACCGTGGATCTTTTACGTCTAGTAAGACGCAGACTGATACGCGCTCGTACTACAGCATTATCTGAGTCTAAACGTACTCCAGAAAGAGCAGCAGTCTTCTCCCAACGGTTATTGATAGCAATGTGGTCTATTTGAGTCCAGCATTGTGTTGATTGTGGAGGTCGCTAAGTCAACTGATGTCTTTCTTTATGCTTAAAGTTGGTGTTTGCTAGAATTACACGGTTGTCTGAACATAATTGCATCAGTCGTGAGCCATTATCTGTTCGTTGATCCGCGACACTAGGATCCACCTAGGTGCCTTCGGGTTTAGTTTAGTCTAACTACTTGAACATTAAAATCACTAACCACCATTACTACATTAGTGCGCTCAGCTTTATGAGGAAGTTCGTTAAGCTTTCTGTTAAACTCACCTACATCTGAGCTGCAATCAGTGGAAGCGAAGGCTGAGGCAACGGAGTATGTCCCTATCTATCTGAGTTCTTGTTGTCGCGTTTAGATGGATAGCGACTGTCTATTGGAATCCAGTCAAGGAAAGCCTGTTTTACTTCCGAAATTCATTTTATACCTACATCACTGAGTTCTCGGGTAATGGAGTGGGGTCTTTGGGATTGGGTCGGTTCTTTATTTTGACGAGGTGAGGTCAAGAGAATGGTTGTTCTTGGATTCTGTATACGCGTCTCAGAGACGCAGCATACATCGATGGAGCAGAATCCTAAAGTCATAGCTAAGAAGGCATGTTATCTTATTTGGCGTAGGGTTCGAACGTTAAAAGCCCCAACATGTAGTTTGGCGCGAGGTTTCAGGAGACCAGGAATAACATTTCGTGAACTCGAATCATTAGCATCAGAGGCGTGAGGTGATACGGAGGCACAATTTACAACATAGTAGCTTAGGTTCGGAAGCACTTACGTTTTGAAAATAAGTTCAGTCGCTAGACTACCCTCAATGGACGCTACCAAAGATCTGGTAACATAGAGTAGCATTAAGTGGAAAATGTGGGAAAATCAGTTTGTTTTTACTAGCTCGTCACAACGATAATGTATATTCAGTATATAGTAAAAATAAGACGGAACAGCTGCAGTGGTTGATAGTATGCATTTAAAGAAAAAAATACATCAGACAGCTGCTCGTTAAATACTTGGCTCTAAGTGGTGATCTCTCATTGCAACCACCTTAAATTTCTTATCATAAATGTGTAATTTGATTGCAATTTTATTACCACTCAAAAATACTGGCTTCATAAATAACGTGACTTTACTACATACGTTAAATTCGTTTCAAGTATTATTATTTAATAACTGTGACATGTTCGAAACCCAATATAAAATTAAGGGATTTGCCCAGAATATAGTTTTTTATTATAGATTAGAATATGGGGAGTTTAATTGAGGACTTCACTTTGTGGTGTATTCAGGTATATCCGACTCGTCAAAATCTCACTGAAAAGTGTCTCGGTTTTCATGTCCATGAACGAGTATCTGAAATGTGATTAGAATTTTCTGGACAGATTGAGTCAATAATCATGTGTTTTCATTCCATTCTGGGCTAGTATCAGCTGGTATCCAGCCGACTTTCAGGCATTTGATGATAGTTTTTATTATCCTTGGTCACTATTGGTTTTGACTACGTCGTAATTCGTACTGGTTGGGGAACGGTATAACAAAGATAGTGAGGATTCGCAAGTAACACGCAAAAAGTGTCAGTATGTATCTCTGTCGAATGCAACAAAAGCTTCAACGGTCGACTCGACAGATATGAACTCAGATAAAATGTAGACAGGGAAAAATAGTCCAAGAAGTTCATACAATTAGTGATAAGCTGTTTAAAATGGAAATTGTGGTTTTGTTAATAAACGTGGTGAGTTTTCCGATTATGTGTAACTAGATACTTATGTATTTTAATTGAAGAGTGATCAAGTAACGCTTTTGTCAAAATGACGGACAAATTATAAATTACTGAATAATAATAAGTAGTGTAACGGGATAAGAAAGGATTGCAGGTGGGAGAAGTTGATAAATCATCGTCATAAAACAACAGAGGGTGCGGCCGAGGTTTAAATACGTTTGTAGATATGATCTGGTTCAAACAGTATAGTGTATGTTCGATTCCTTAGTGTCTTATTCTTTATTTGACTCTTTTTTGGACGAAGTGGGTTTCCTACAATGAACGTTTTTCGTTTTTGTTAGACATACAGGTGATCTTCATACTTGTATGTTTGTTTCTCTGACTGTTTTGAAATGAATGGACTCGTATTGCATGTTGAAGATGGTCTGTTATGAGCAATTTATGATTAATACTTGTAAATGTCAAACTATTAATTTTGGTCCAATAAACCCAAAAACCTTTGTAAAGTTGAATGACGCTTTTACCATTTAAGGTTCCGTAATAAAGACTTTCATGTGCCTTTTTATCTCAGTGTAATTTTTACTTCTGATCTTAGTTTTCATATATTGTCTCACCCCCTGAAATACCCTGGTAAGGCTGAGGGTAGGAAGAGTCCTCTCTACCACTCGAGGCGCTCTCACATGGTCATATGTCTTGCCACTGTCAGGGAAGTTCTACCCACTGCTTTCCTGTGGTGGGGATTTGTTTACTAACGTGGTGGAATACAAGCAAAAGACACGGGATATGCACCTAGGGGAGTTAAAGAACCCTAGTTTTAGATTAATGGTATACATGGGCTCCATGATTATAAAGGGATGAAATGTACCTGGACCAGCTTTGGTCACTGGTCACCATAGGACTGTATCTTTTGACAATGTCTCACTGCCTTACGAATCGATCGTATGGTTAAAGGCTCAGGAAGTAGCCTTCTAAGAAAACAGCTTGTTTTGGTTCGGTTGTCCTGACATTATCTTAGCCCACACCAATTAAGTGATTAAGAAAAAAAATGGTTTGCTCTTCATACTGTTCAGTCGACGCATATTTGCCGTCATTTTGATCAAATAACTATTTTATTTCACATTCGATCCCTTCCCAATTTTGTTTATTTCGTGAATTTTCACAACTTATGTAATTTACCCACCATATCGTTCACGTTGAAAATTTTATCCTGTAAATTCGGTTTGAAGTCGCTGAATGGTAGACATTTTGTTTGTTACCGCGGATGTCGAAATCTGGATTTTTTTATGAAGCCGTATGTACTAACCTACACTATTTATATACCGACGCAAATCGAACAACAGAAAGATTTGTATATGTCTTTGGATAGTCTTCATATTGACGTTTGTTATATCTCGAAGACCCATATTCAAGACTTTAATAAAGTGCTACAAATTTGTCCACAATTTGTTGACTCGAAGATTGTGCCGTCAGTAAGATTATCAGGGGTGGGACACTATAGCTTCGGCATACGGCTCCTCTGTAGTTGATGTGGTACTAAACCCAAAGGCAAAACACAACCAATGTACTGGATCTCCACTAAAAATAGCTTATGTGCTGTTCTAAAAGAAGGTTCCTTTAGAGTGAGGGTAAACTGTCTTTTCATAGTGTCCTCCTACAAACATATAGATTGCAACCTATATGCAATCAAGGATGAATTCTACCATCAGTTGGATAACCATCTCAAGAAGACACGATAAACAGATATTGCAGTACTAATTAAAGATATGAATACTTCGAAGCGAGGAGGAAAGTTGCCTACATGGTCATTGAAGGGGGGGGGCTTGATGATAGCGGGTTAGGTGACGCTCACATTTTTATACAGTCCTGTATGGACGACAACCAGTTTCTGGCCAGTACCAACCCAGCACAACCATTGCTGATTTACTGATTGGCGTCCTTCCTATGCAACTCGCGTCTGAATACAGATTAATTATATTGTAATCAGCTACCACCGTCGTGGTTGTATTTAAGGTTGCCGTCCATTTTGGAACACCTATCTGGACTTCGATCATGATTTTGCTTCCACAATGCTTGTCATGTGTTCCACTGACCAGAAAACATCTTGGCGTAGTAAGTGGGCTGTAGCTTCTGTTGTAACGGAATTTTTTTCAGATTTAGGTTCTGAGCTAGATGATAGTTCACCGGATAGCGTAGATAAACACTGGGGAGATTTGAATAATGCCATGAAAATAGTGGGTCACGTCTCTTGCTTATATACACTAAGTTTTTGCAGGTTCTTTACAACTCTTTAAGGCACGTTGATTTACTCTGATGATTCGTGAGTTTGATAATAAATGTAGGTTCTTAAGTCAGGAAGTAGTGAAATCTTACATGAGGACAGAAAAACCTGATAGTCTGAAGATGCTAGAGAGTTGTAAGCGGCATCTACATCTGGTAATTTCCAGAAGCTGTTTTAATTGGTCTAGGCAGCTGGTATTAACGAAACAATCTGTGAAGCTGGTGGTATACCAGTCACTAACTCCCAAGATAGTCTTAGACAACAGGCTGGTTTTTTCGAGGGTCAGTTCAGCTAACTTTTGTCAAGGCAACTTTGATAAAATTATCCCTCCTACCAGTGACGACTGATCCACCTAACAAAAAGGAAGAACTTCTGAATCGTAACAAACCACTAGACTGGAATGAATGACTCCTGACCAGAAATTCGACAAGGTTGTTTGAAAAAGTTCGGTAAACTGAGTGTTCCATCGTTTTGGAATGAAGCGGTCGTCCTCTCTCTTCAGAAAGAGTTCAACTAACGAAAATTATGCCTTCTGTCTATTATTTTCAAATTATTGACTCGCGACATACTTTGAATATTGTGCAAAAGGTATGAATGACACACAGTAGTTTACGATCAAGTCGTTAGTGTATCAATAACATTTTTACCTCCATCAAGTGCTGGAACACCGTCACACATATTACAAGTCAACAAGATAACCTTCGACTCATTGGACATGACTGTACCTTAGAATTTACTATTGGATAAAGGTGTATTTGAGAAGTTTATTAACATTTTAAGGCCTCTATACACAAAAAACTCAGAGTGAGAGTATATAGTCACCTTTCTCCACCGTTCCAATCCAGTAGTGAGGTTAAGAAGAATTTTCATTTTCGCCATTCTTCTTTAACTTTGCCGTCGATGACATCCTAGAAACAGCTCTGAAGGAAGTGTGTGTTGGTAGTGTGAATTTATTACCCTGGGCATATATATATATATATGTATATATGTATATATATATATATATATATATATATATATATATATATATAAGCAAAAAAATGAAATACGATGCTAAAGATTCTTTGATTAATAAACCGTTTCATATATTGAATACTTATTAAAATGAATACAAATCTGTTATTATTTACAGTATTACAAACGACGTTTGAAGATTACATTATTTTATTTGAAAACCTTTTAGTATATCTAGGAAAAGTTCCAGAAGATTTTTTCACAAATCTATTTTTCTAAGTATAAATTATTCTGTGTTGAAAGTCCAAAAAGTAGTGGATAATGAACGAATTTCGAAAACTGTTGCATACTCTTAATTAATTTTGTTCGTTGCACTAATCAGTTCCTTCAACAGTTCTGCTTTCTTTAGCTGCATCAATAAGGACGCTTTGTGCACTTCCACATGTCCACCGTTTGCGCATCACTTGCACAGAGACCATACGACTGATATAAGCAAAATCATCTAAATTTGATGGTTCATCACTTGTTGAAACAAATATATCGGAAGAATTTCTCATAAAGCGAGTCTTCTTATCATCAGTAATCGTAAATATTTTTACATTATTATTATCTGGAAAACGTAAATGTTGTTTCGATTCGATTTTATCCGTTTCATACTTCATTGATTGTTTATGTTTGCGAGCAAATACACTGATACCAGTACTAACATGTCTTCCAGAGTTTTTCATATAAACAAAGCAACGTCACGCTGTGGAAGTATAAAGTAGGAGATAATGAAATGAAGCAGCTTTCGGAGAAAATTTTTACTATCAAGAACACAACGACACCCACTTCGAAGAGGAAGCTCAGATGGTTTATGCTAATAACAGTATTCTACAGCCGCTTCATAAAATACTTTAACGAGATCGGTGAACCATTCTACAAACTATTAAGCAATGAAAAAATTTTATGGACAGAGGAAGCGCAGAAAACCCTTGATCAGATAAAGCAGCTATTAGACGCAAGGTAGATAATTTTAAGACCACTTATCCCTGGAAAGCGGTTCATAGTGACCAAAGACGCCAGTGATTTTGGCATAGGCGTAAAACTTCGACAGGACGATGGTATGGTGAAGTACGCTAGCCGTGTTTTAACGCCGGCAAAACACAAGTATTCAGCCATTTGAAAGGAGTGTTTAGCAATCGTTTGGGCGGTGAATAAGTGGAGCCCGTATCTGCTTGGGCCAGCCATTTGTCATTAAGACTGATCACAAGCCACTATAGTGGTTAAAGTCTGCGAGAAATTCCCGAGGGAAATTGTCAAGATGGACATTACGCCTGCAATAATACGATTTTACGATTGATCACACCAGGAAATCTAAATATAATAACTGGTTACCTTTCTCAACCATGTGAGGACGTTGGATTATCGGAAGTGACATTTGGCGTCAACAAAATAGAAACAGACCGTGAAGGACTTGTATGTTGCCGGAAATCCGATCCAATCCTTGAGACTGAGGCGAGTGCTAACCGATGGAGTTGACAAACATTTAATACACTTAAACAGTGAGGTAAAAACATTCTTACGCCTGAAAGACATTAACACTGAATGTGGCTGGAGTGCTAACATGAAGGGACAATCGTGGAAGGGTGGGTAGCTGTAATTCTGAAGCCATTACAATATGAATTAATTCGTGAGTGCCCCCAACTAGCACACATGGGCATTGCGAGAACTACTGACCTCCTGAGACAGAGTGCGTACTGGCCAGAGATGCAAGAAGACGTGATGAGATATGTTCTCGCCTGCCTACGATTCCACTTAACGAAAGGTAATAAATGTTTACTCACTTCGTTACAACTCATCCCATTAACAACAGTAAGCGATTTTGGTCAGTAGATGTGATAGGTTCGTTTCCTCAAACATCGAGCGGTAATCAATACATTTTGGTGATGATCGAACACGCTACCCGTTGGGTAGAGGCCGTGGCGATTCCTGATCAACGAGGAAAGACGGTGACAGAAGCAGTGATGCGGCACATCGTAACGGACCATGGCATCCCGAAAATGCTATTAACCGATCAAGGTCCATTTTCGAAAGCGGAGAGTTCACATCCCGGCTTGGGTAGCTGGGCATCAATAGGGTCAGAACGATACCATCCACAGATTAACGGACTAACAGAGCGAAGTAATTACACTCTAAAGGAATGGTTGGCAGTAAAGTAGGTTAACTGTGAGACGGAATTACTGATGATATTGATAACACATCAAGCCTCGAGTCAAAGAAGAACAAAGAAGTCGTCATTTAAGTTGGTGTACAGAAGGAGACCGCGACTAGCAGGGAACAACATAACATGGCCTCTACCACAGAAATGAAACGATAGGAAGTTGAAGGAAGAGCGGAAACAGACGGTGAGAAACGTCTAATGGAAACAAAGAATGGACGTGAAACAATCAGAACAGCATCATGTGAAGCAGCCGAAACTTTTTTCAGTGGAAAATCTGGCAAAGTGTTGAGGGTAAAAGAGCATAACAGGTAGCAGACTAGGCTCGAAGAAAGTACTTCACAAATTGGAAGGCCCGTACATAGTCATCGCAAGACTTGAACCGGTGTACACCATCAAGAAAGACAACAAAGAGAAGCGCGTAAACATAAGTTAATTGCAAAGATGGATTTGTTGGGATGATGGAGCAAATACACAAAAAAACCAGCAACCACCGAACCAAAGAGATCAGCATGCATACAAGCACAATACTTAGGTGGAGGGGCAAGTGTGATGGATACGACTCATAAGGTCGTCGATAAATAGCAGGTCGCGTAAAAGTGGGAACAGTAAACAGTATACGAGACGAATCGCGCGGTGACAAGGAGCAAAGCCTAATTACAATGCGTAGGATAAATTAAGACACCCAACGAAAGCAAGCCTACAACCAACATTGATCGAGGAACGCAGGGGACGTGCAAATAGATGATTAAAAGTAATGTATATATTATTAATGAAGTTCTCTATTTTCACATCCCTTGGGCATGTCGACTTTTCCCATTTGGTGTCGCTGTCTCCGGACGAGATTAAGGTGCCATGACCACAACCATTTGAGGACGAGGACCTCGGGGCATCCCTATGACAGTTCGGGGCCATCGAGGAGCCGGCCGGTGTGCGTGAGCAGAAAGCAGAAGTGACGGTTCTTGAAACTCTGGATAGTGGTCGCGCAAAGGCAGCGTTTTGACGACGTAGAGCTTTCCCGATGATGAGTCGACGTGGGAGGTTGTTGTGGTCAGATTGACATTGGAGTTCGACAGTCCAGCAGATAGACAGGCGGCGTTGCAACATGTTCAGTACAGCTCGTTTCATGCTCCGCGATGACCCATTGGTTTTAGCCGCCACCTTGACAAGCCTCCTTCGGTGTGTGTCTTACCTGCATTGGACGACGACTCGAGTGAGCAGCTGCTAACGTCCCAGTTTTTAGAATTTGAGTTTCGGGATCATAGCCCAACAACTTCAGTTGGTGCATGTAGCTCAGCCGATGGTTGTTGTGGAAATGGAGGCAGCTATGTAAACAGTTGGCGAGTGCGACAGTTTCTTCAGTAACTGTAGAGGGCTGAATCAGTTTACCGAACGTTCCTAATTTTTCGTTTTGAAGAGTGTTTGTTGAATTCGTAGTGAGTTGTTTGATGATAACATTCCATGGTTTGATGATATCAGTGATAGACTTGAAGTGTTTAACTGATTAACGGATTATGAGAAATTTGTATCAAAGTTCTTCATTATAATGAATATATTATTATTCAATGACAATTTTCGTTAGTTTTTGATATTTTCCTGAAAATTTGGCTTTTCATTTGATAAACTATCTTCATTCTCAAGTAGTATTAATGCACCACACGATTTAAACAAACTCATCAGTATTGTGTCTTGGCGTAGGGTAGTTTCATCAGTTAGCACGTGATTCATTTAACAAACTTTTTTTCATAAACATTATCACCGTAAAAAACGTCGTTAGTATCAATAAAAGACATACTTATATTCAACAGGCGAATATTATTGTTGTTTCTATTAAAGTTGGGCCTTGATTCAGCTGTTAATTAATGAACATTAACTTTTATAATTTCTGAAAAAAATTTTAATTTTCTATTGACACTACAGTTACGGTGGCCTCTAAACTCATCGGCAGGAAGAAGAGATTATAATTCACCGAGCTGTTCATTCACCTTTTTCAATTGTAAGCGATTGATGGTGTTTTTATGCTGTCGAGAAGGTATATTTATGCTGATTGCACGCTCATCTATACTATAACTCTCAGATTTATATTTCATCGAATCTAAATCTAGCAAGGATTGCAAAACCTTTGATGTAAAAATTCTCGAAGATAAAAGAAGCAGACAATAGTGAGTCTTTAATGTATTCATGTATGAATCGTAAAATGCTTGGCATTTGAATGTCACAGGGTTTCTGCTGATGCTGTTGTTCTGAATATTCATTTTTTTTATTTTCATTAAGTGATGTTTGACTGGAAGTATTTACAACACTACCTCTAAACGTTAGTAGTATACTAGATACTTGAAATAAACTAGTCTGTTTTGTAGAAGGATCTAAATAACTAATTGTACCGAATGATGTCTCACTAATATATGATGATGTTCTTCGACGAAATTTCGCATAAGACGATTTAGGCTGTGGGCTATCTTCAATTGGTCTTTCGTGTTTGTCTGTTGATGAATTAGTATCTGTTGGTTTTTTGTGATAATGCACTGTATCACTTATCGTATTCCCACCCAATGGACCATTGCGGTTTTTTAATCCACATCTACGACTACTATTCAAATATGCACCTTTGGAACTACTTCACTTTTGTCTGATCAAGTCAGCTATAACATTACCAAATACACTGTGTTCAGAGTATTCATTTATTAGTTTTGTCAAAAGTTTAGTCAAACAGCTTTCACTGTCGTTTTTCTGTTTTGTATACAGCAAATTCATTGTCTGTTGAAATGATTTCAAAGACAGATAACATGTGCATATGAAACCAAAACAATGAAATATATAAGCACCTAATTTTGGATTTTCTTTAATCTCACTCTCTTCTTCCTCTTCTATGTCGATATTTCGCAGTTTGTTTATTAAAAACATCATTGATCTATCTTCACGTTGTTGTACACTATTCACCATCTTATCACTGTCAAAATGTTGCGTCTTCCTGTTGATGTATAACCCGTGTAAATGTTTTAGTAAAGCGAATACTACAATTCTCTTGTAACTGGTGTACAATTTCTAACAGATTACGTTTATTGAATTCAAGCTGTTTTAGTTTCTGGACTGAGTTTTTGTCAGAGCATAGGTAAATTTATTGAGCCAGCCCTATAATCATGGATTAATGCATGCTAATGACGTTGGCAGTAGTTTTAAGCCTAAATCTAATAGTTTAATACTCCCACCCATTGGAAGTAAATAATACGTTCCAGAGTTTTTAACAGTTTGATTAATTCGTGCAATTCACTTTTGTTGATGATAATCATTATTGTTATTATCCATTTTAACAGCTGTTGCTAACAGTGTCAGTATTGCTTGTATTATGACTATGGTTATATATTTTTAGATGCGTAAGTTTATGTTCTTGTTGTGTATAATGAAAGTTTAAAGCTAAAGGATGCTTTTGAACCTCATAAGCGAGCATTTTAAACCATAGTGAGAAATCCGTCCATGATGTCCAGCACAGCACAAAATAGGTTACAATACGTATTAATATTTTATTTGTTCTACGTTTACGTTCAACAAAATCCTTTCGAAAACGTCGTGTGAGTAAACGATAGTAAATATGTCCGTATAATTCAGCTGTTAATATTATTGGTATAAAAAAATGCACAAAAAAACACGATAACTGAAAAGAGTAACCGTGATTCTGGATTCGGCCAATCCTCTGCACAATAACTATGCATAAATTAATGTACATACGGCTGTCGTTCAAATAGCATATTCAATCCAGCAGGTGTTCTTATAGCAACACTTATCGTATTGAATATTCCGATGACAATAGCGTTGATAATACTAATAATAGAAGTTAGAAGAATTAGAATTAAAGCCATTTTAACTGGCATAAGAGGTCTTAATGGATAGATGATAATCTGATATTGATCACAGGCGATTGGCAGTATAGCTGGTATAGTATACATTGGCAAACCGAAACATGCAAAGAGAAGTTAGCATAATATTTTGTTTTTGAACATAGTTTGATCTTCCAATTCATAATAAACTTGTAAAGACTTATTAAAGCTAAATAATCATAATATCTGATATAGATAAAACAAGTACAAAGATATTAGTAATACTGGTTAATGTACCCCTACGTATAAAAATTAAAATACAAGTTATAATTAAATTAGATGGAATTTCCATAAGTGCAAGAACGTCATATATAATGGCAAGAATCACTTTAATTCATAAGACACGATGTGAACCGCATTCCAATCGGCCATGATTTACATGTAATGCTGATGCTTGGTGTTCATTGTAACTTTGAGATGCTTCAATACTTTTATCATGAAGTTTATGTTTGGATTGTTCAGCGTCAAAAATAGAATCTGAAGTTCTACTACATAACTTTTCCGTCGCATAAAGAAGTTTTGAAATATTGTCCAATCTGAATTAGGTAGATTGTAGTATTCAATTTTTTTAGAAGACTGATACATTTTTACTGAACATAATAAAAGAATGATTATAAACCAATATACTAGTTGACTGGAATTCATAATTTTCGCAATGATTTACTATATCCCGTAAAACAAAATAAGGTAAAGAGACAAATCAAAGATGTGAATTAGGGATTACTGTATAATAATCAAACAGATAAAGGATAACTGAATGAGAGATGTTTCCGTGAGCATCGTCTACAAACTCTACAATAATAAATTCATAAAAAATGTATTATGATAGCCAACGCATAACATCTAGTAATATGGCTTCTTATACATTGTCTTTTATATATTTCAGCTGGCTGGACATTTATGAGCGTTCACTACGATTGAGCTGAACAGTAAACTACAATTATTTATTCCCTATAGCAAACTCTTAATAAGTAAATGTCGTAAAATCTACTTATTACCAAGTTCTGACTCTCCAAATTAAAAACACCCTGAGGAATCTTTAGTCTGAATTCAATTCCGTGTACTGTGAAAATTTTCATCTGACATAAAACATCGATTCAATTTTCTCTGGCTTCACTGGTTCTCTAAATGATTTTAGTCTATGATAAAGCCAACTCCGAAATTAATTATACACTTTGAATAAAAATTAATAATGAGAATAACTAATTCTGAAGATATCATTATCATTTAACTAGGAATAAGACCGCTTTAAGTTAATTGATACATCTAAGAAATAGTTATCATCTTAAGTACTTGTGAAGATAAAATGCTATTCAACAACTTATGTTCCTCAGGTCTTGACACATCAGTCATGTACCGTATTTGCTCTCATTTAGAGGTAGAACCCAACGTTATACAATTCTAAAGACTAATATGATTAATGTAAAGTATCTCAGAGTATCTGAAGTCGAGAAATGTAATTCATCAAAGGGTAATGTGATGATTTTCCTGCATTGAAAGTGGGTATTTTCAGATGTGATTAAACAAAGGGAGCCAACAACTACAATAATTGCAATTTGATTTTATTACATCACATTATTTATAATTGATGTCAGTTATTCCAATGCAGTCCAGTCAATACAATTAAATGTAAGAAATAATAGCTCCTCAAAATGTCTACTATAATTTTGTTGTAACCACGTATAGGATTTCTATAAATTGTAGAACATTAATTCCGTAGTTCATGATAAAATAACAGCCGAATCGTCGGACGTTATATTTAATCGAAAAACACCAGTGGATTATTTCAAGCTACTTACAAGTAGTATCAACACTAAAATATAATGATCCAATACTTTCTAAATCCGAACAAAATTTTTTTCCATTAAATTAACAGGTTTGAAAGTAACCACTGATAAACTACAGATTATAGCGTATACACACCCTGAAATATGATGACTGTTTAAACAAACAGATGAAATATGTTCTAATAAGCGAAAAACACTCAATGAATTTTTAGAAACATGAAATTGCTCTAACACCGATAATCATTTAATGTACACTGTATTCGCAAGACTGCACAGACGCGTAGATTTGTGTGAAAAATAAAGATGAACAATACTTGGATGTGCTGATAAAACACAAAACGATCATTGATATAATGACGCTTTCATCTGAGAATTTTAGAGTGATTAGATAAGGGATTTTGGAAATGACTAAAGAAAATACGTGGATTTTGTAATAGATAAGGAGTAATGATTCATGTTATGTAATAATTTGAGGTAAATTTGGAAACAGACATACAGTAATAGTTTCAAAGTTAGTTGTTTGATAAGATGAAAGATATCAACAATGATCATTAAAATATGAGCGAATCCGTATGAAACAGAAGGAAATACAGAGATAAAGAGTAATACATAAGAATGTCAATAGGGATCCAGCAGCAGAAACGTTTCCTGATGATTGTTGCATGTACACATTTTGTAAATAGATCTTTCAATATTTAGCTGAGTTTTCTCAACGTAGGACCTAGAAAGTGTAAATTCAGTCCATTTTCCTTCTCTAAAGAAATTTTGATCGATTTGTGAAAATTGTTAATTATTTGTGGAATATTATTTACATTGAGTTTATTATAGGGTATAACAAGAGCATCATTTACATAACTATTATGGAAATATCAATCGTCAACTGTTAACTTTTGTCGGTTATTTTTAACAATGACTATGAAGTATTCTCCTAGTAGTGAATCTAAAAGAGGATCCCATGGTTCTTTCACTTTATTGTCCATGTGTTAGATTATTAAATGTTAGCTGCGCATTTAAAGTGCATCTGAGGAATAGTTTGTTTAGATACTGAGTTAGGATTTCATCGTTTGAAATAATGTTATAAATATATTACGAAGTAAAATAAACGATTTCTTTGAAATGGACATTGATAAGGAGTCATTTGGCACTGAGTGAGATTATACGTCTGTTATTCATATTTATGTTTTTTATAACATCGGATTCACAGTTTAGTCATCTTTCTCTTATTATTTACTAAACCCACTTAGGATGCCTGTACATCTTATGGACCTCAGATCTGGAAAAATATACTCCTTATAACGTTCATCCTAAACAAATATAAGTAACAATTGCCCACTATAAATGTCAAATCCAAAAAGTTAACTTTTCGAAGACTTATTATGATCTATTGCTGGTTGTTATACATGCGTAAACACATTTACAGAGGTTTCGTTGAAACCCGCTTCATTGCATTTTTATTTAAATTAATGCAGATAGAATAACCTTAGCAAATATTGCATTTGCTAAGATTTCGGTTCTGTACTCATTATAAACATTATTGTATCCCATGGTCAAACAATAACTTCAAAGTACAGCTATCGTGCTTGCAAGAACAAATATAAGCAACAAAATTTACATTGACAACTAAGCCATTAAAGAAAACGGGTTTAACACTTTTGGAAAGAATGCAAACCTCACTTCTTGGTAATTTATACTCTGCTGATGTTGTTTAGAAAGCAAACGAATGCATCACAACCAAAAATAACACCATCAAAATTATCATCTCTTCATTTAGTACTTGGATTTGCACCACGACTTTATAGTACCCCGATTTTTACCAGTAAGTATAATTATGTTGTGACACCAGACACTATACAATTGTCCACAAAAACTGTTTTATTTTTCATCGTTTATTTCTATTTCGTCTATGTAACTCAACAAATCCGGACGCTACATAATAAACTCGTCTTCTTACAAAACATGACATTAACTCTTATAAGAAAATCCTAACACTAATATCTTGATAACAATTTACATCATTGTGTTTGAAATGCATACGTTTTGTCAAGTACAATGTATCTATTAAAAAAACACGTATCTTCCACATTCTAACTATTCAGGAATCACTCATAAAAATGGATTGTTTTCAAATCATTGCGAAAATCGTTGAATCCACGAAGCTCAAAGAGATGCAGTTCACTGAAAACGTATAAATGTACGCAAATATACAAAATCATACCATATCTAAGTACAAACCTTAACATTGATTATGGATCAGATTTATTTGATGGTTACTGTAATTGTTATTAAATTCATCAAGCTAAAGTTCACCTAAGAAAGTAAGCTGGTTGTATGAATATCAGTCATGAGTATAATTACGGAATAAAATTTCACTCTGCCTACTTAATACAAACTGGTTTTAATTAAATCATATTTACTTTAAAAGTGACATGAATAGTTTTTTATAATTTTCAAATAATTTACATTATAAATAAAAGTGAACTTTGAGCTATTAAGCAGATCTGAACTAGAATGAAAATTCCTATCAGTTTTAAGAAGTAGACAAAGATATTAAGTTATTGGTTGTTGGCAACTGTTTAAAAATCAGGTTACGTAATAGTCATTATATGAGTCCTGATCGGTTCGATCATGCATTATTCTTAGATTAAATTAAAGCACACAAATTACAGATAATCATTAATTTGAAAACAATTCTACACTAATCACTTAATTGATAATTAAAAAAAACAAATGACAAACAAAAAAAAGAAGTAACTAAACATGTCAGATAGAGAATCCTAAACACAGATAAGTCAAACTATTAACTACATGACATGCTACCTACATTGCATAGAAGATATGAAATAAAAATTGTCGGAAATATTAGATAATCTGCTTAATTTAGTGAATATAGTAGTAGTAGAGAACAATGTCTCCAAAGGATCTAAACATACTTTTCTTCACAAACACTCACTATCTTGAGAACAAATGAAGATTGTAGAAAAATCAACACTTATATGTTCAGTCTATGTTAGTTAATCCACCAAACCAAATGTTGAATACAAATATTAGTTAACCATATTCTGAATAGATTCATGATATGTTTTTGATGACATATCGGAGAAGTAATTTCTAGGAACTAGGAAAATTTTTAATCTATGTAAAAATTACATAACAAAAATATATTTGCATCCCGCATATACACCGATCAATCACAATATTTTCTACCTGACCTTATATACAATGATATCATATTAATTAAATACAAATAACTTATAAATAGGTGTACGTTTACCGTTTTCATGCTCAGCATAAAAATCATAAAGTGTAGATTGTATTTACTTTAAACTAAATGCATTGTTACAGTGATTACTATAATGATTTAATCAGTTCCAATTTCAAAATTATCCCAATTCTGTTTTTGAGAACTCTTCACAGAAATGACTTTATTATACAATCATTAAGTCAACGCTTTGATTGAATAGGTAGATGATAATTCACTATTTAGCTCTACACTTATGTAATTCCCCGCTACATTTCATTTTGACCTGAATTTAGTTGACTAAATAAGTTCATTTCATGAGATTTCTAATGAATGAACCCATTAATGCTTTGAAAAGACTGTACATGTTTGACTACTGTCACAACTCTCCAATCTTTTTAGCTAAGTAAATAGGAAAATATCTTCTGTTAGCGTTCTAAACAAACAGTAATAAAACACGTTAGCAATCATTATTTCACCTTCAGATTTTTCACTGATTAAATGAATATTGCTTAAAAGGCTATGAATATGTTGACTGATGATCTGAATTACAACATCTTCAACTAATAAAGTTCATCTGCTATAAAGGCAGAATGACCTTTTTACATGATTAAGGCTTTGTTGACTAATGCTTGATCTGAAAACTTACTGTAAAGATTTTAATACTATTTTAATGTTAATTGTATGCATAAACTGGTAGTACCATCTTGGAGTATGTGGAGTAAAATTTTAAAGCATTGAAAAAAAGAAAACGATACTTCCTTGACTTAACTTTAGTTAACTTCTACACTTGTATGTATTCATGATAAACAATAAACGAATTTCTCAAAACTGTCAGGAGAGCTTGCAAAGCAAATTTTATAGAACCACAACTTGATAAATCAAGAACCAGTTGTAGACTGTATCGGATTAATAAGAATTTGAGTGGAAAGACATTCCACTTTGTTTAAGTATCCCTTGCACTCGTTTAACGAATTTCAATAAGATATTTTAGCAAAAATTAATTAAGGAAATGTAAAGTGATAAATAGAAATGATAAAATGTAGCGGAAACACAGTTCTTTTACAAATGGGAACACTGTGACTTACATTCATTTGTTCAAACTAAGTCTGCTAAAATCAATAATCTAACAGCTTATATCAGTGTGTTTAACTGGAAATTTTTGAATTCAAATGGTCCAAATCTCAAAATGTTATCATTAAGCAAACAGAAGTATTCCATTATACCTGCAGAGGTCTAGATTGTACTGAATGAAAATTCTACTACATATAGTGTTATACGTATCGATTAATTGATAATTAGTTGAATTATCAATACCATGATCTGCAAACAAAATGGTAAATATTTGTACTAGTAAATGGTCACTCCTGCGAATTGATGATAAGCACGTCTGACCAACACTTACTTAAATATTGTTATCTATAAAGATTGGATTTGAATAACCTTTGTAAATATTTCAAAAGATAACAATAAATTGGTCAAAAGTATTTATGAAATTCAAGGTCAATGTATCTACTGAACTGACAAAATAAAAGCTGAAGCAACGCGATATTCATTTGAGTAGTATTTTGTGATGTTATATAAATGATCTCTGAAATAACGAATGCCAAAACTATTTACATTAATTAGCAGTGGTTTGACATAAGTGATACAAAATACTCGACTTCCGATATATGGATCTCTATTTTACATTGTTAGCCTAACTAATTGGTACATTTATGAGTTAAGTGCTCTTTTAGGAAGCGCAAGAATTGTGTTATCAAATTATTTCAAAGTGATTCACGCCAAATATAAGTACGTCAGTTTACTGATCATTGTTGTTGTATGGATAAATTTAAAGTTGACCTAAAATCCAACAATCGTCGAAGATGATTGAATTGTTTGTAGGCAACTTTAGGCGCATATAAACCTGACTAAAACCATTATAATTAATACAGATATGTTATTTCATTAGATACTGTACCAACCTTATTGAGAGTCATTCGACCATGTTAATGTGTATATCACGTGAAAAAGCATTATTCACGATAGCACTATCTTTTTATTACGATTTCTACGTGATTCTAATCATACATGTGAATTAGATGGCATACATTGTATGCATAAATACCCTCAGTTGAATCCTCTTAGCACCTTATGAACCTATAATATTTTAGAAAGAATAAAATTCATACGTGTTATTTAATTTTAAAGGCTTCATTTTGCTTAGTATATGAATGCCAGTTTGTTCATACATGACCTAACATAAATAATGGTAATCACTAATCATAATTTATATTATGAACGAATGTTCAATTTCTCTACATCGATTGGCCAGTCAACACATTTACAGTGATGATAATATTCGATAAAACAAAATTAATGAAATAACCTATACAGTTTTCAAATTTCAAAACTTTCTATTGGCTGAATTAAGCCTAACACACAATTTAACTAACTATTGGATTGTTTTGTTTTTAATGAAAATTGACTACTTCATTTCACGTAAATTTCATCATCATCATCATCATTAAATATTCATGAGTAAAACTTTACAAGATTGTAATAAGAAAATGATACGAAATAATCAAAATAATGATGAACGTAAAATAGTTGATATTTGTGATTTAATCGTTGATTATGTAACACAATTTCCACTTTCTAAAGATATTAAATCACGCATTAATTTAGACGATATTCATCCGACTGATATTGACCTTACACGTTTACATATTATTCATAAAAAAGCAGAATACCTGTCATTTGATGTAGGTAGTGGTGATGTTGAACAAAGTAATGCACCACCACCATCATCAACAACAGTTTTGTTGCCAAGTGTCAAAAAGAATCTTAAAAGTCATGTTCTGTTTTCATCTTTATTTACAAATAATACAAGTGAAACACAAACAAATCATTTAAGAACTGAACGTCGAACAAGTTCATCTTGTCGATTAAGTTTGCAGAAAGTCGTAACAAAAGATGGTAGTATAAATTTACAGATTGGACCGCCAAGTATGTTTATACAAGCAAATGGTGGATTCCGACATGAATTAACATTATCCAGAGATATGGAAGAAGTATTTGAAGAAGAATTAATATGGACGTTAGATACAGAAGTAAGTATAACAATCTTTATATCAGTGTAGTTTATAATTGTCTTATTTAAAAATAAATACCTTGATTAGGCGAAAAACCAGATTTTACAAGTTAAAAACATGTAATATAACGCATAGAACTAAACGAAACTTAATTTAATCGCCATGAACATTGTAAATTAGATTACTGACATCTCTACAATAATCAACTTGATACAATGCAGCAACTGCTGCAAATACTAAGTGGTACAAACTGGTCGTGCACTGCGTCTGAGTATACATAAACACAAAGTAGCTGTTAAATGCCATGACAATCTTAGTGTATAGTTCCCTTATCTTAGAGCACGGTTGAATGCGTTAATTTCTATATGCCTTATGACTGATTGCAAAGCTCAGTGACAGGCTCCTAAAACTCAATGGTCTTCCATGTTTTTCCATTTTTCGAAATTATGAGGCTTTTCCAGTTAAATCCATTTTCATAAGTGTACTCATGAATTGAAACCTGTAAAGATATGTATTGTCATGGTGCTTAACAACTACTTGATTTCAGTGTATAATCAGACGTAGTGGATGGTCAGTAAGTTTGATTCAGTGTTTGTCACAATGGCTGTAGTTGGTCTTCCAGATTAGATTTATTTTATCTTTATTTGTCGTTGTATCTTTTGGCTTGAATCAAAACACAATTATATTCAATAACCAATTAAGTGCAAGGTCAACAGAACAATTAGCTAATCAATTGTGGGACAATTCTAAAGCTTAATTTAGTCGGAAGTATGTGTCATTAAGCGGATGGATGCTTCACAACCAAACCACCCAATAAAATTAGAGGACACAACATCATAAGAATTATCAATAAATGAGTTGATTCCTACTATACTTCATTTCAGTCATACAAAAACATTATTTATCACAATAACCAAGATTGTTCATTAAATAAAAAAAATACCACGGATATTATATTTCATATCACACAATAATAAAATATATTTGGAGTACTGGTGTGAAAAAGTACATTTGGGTTCGCAATGTTTATTTGTCGAAAACAGAGTAGGTCATAAAATATTACATACAATACTTCCAAGCATCAATTTGCACATCCTCTGCGTTGTCTGCAATGTTTCGTTTATCTGCCTGCTTCTCTTGGTTGTTCTCGATTGTCCTCTGTATTTTAATCATGCTTCACTTGCCCACTCGCAACTCGTCTCGTCTGCTGTTTACTAATTCTTCCCAATTTCTTTTGACGCTCTGCTACCTACTACTTAGTGATGACTTATAAGTAGTATCTACCACACTGGAAAGTACCTATTCCTTTAAACTGGCTAATATAATGTGTCGATCAGTCATTTTCTAAACAATAAATCTTCATTTTTTCTTCTCATCTATATTATTGAATATGTAATTTCACTTACCTTGGATTTAATTCATTACGTAACTATTAATTACTAGAATTGTAATTTTGTCTGTGGTTTTGGTTTCATGTGAAATGCACCTACCAACCATAAATTAGATTATATTAGTAGATATTGTCGAACCATTTATTAAAGAATTCCATATACTGATAGATTTATAAGTTCAAGTAAACAGTGCAAGTTTAATTGTCCTTGTAATGACATAATTTTAGTAATATTCTTATTGTTCGCTTCATATAGTATGTACAAAATTAAATTTCATTACTTCTATCTGTAATTTTGACATCAAGAAATCATCTGAATGCCAAGTTCTAGTTAATGCCCAGACATTTTGCCTCGGTTTCACCATGAAAAGTGTCAGAGTCAAATAATACGAATAAATTTAATTCTCTTTAACTCGTTATTTAAAACCAAAGATTACTTAATTCAGTGCGTAAGGGTTTCAAGAAAAATTTGTTGATGACGTGTTAATTAGTTAGGCTCTGCAAAGGAGCATAAAAAAAGCCGAGTTAATGATAACTTCTTTCAAAGAGCTTCATCAAATCGATTATTCAATGAGCCCATTTAATCGTCACTTTATGAATTGATTTAAATTTCATTAGTTTTATCAAAGCTTACACAATCATAGACTATTTTACTGTTTTCTTTACCTTGAATTAATCGGTTTATTACATTAACTTTTAATTACAATTAAGGACAAGCTAGTTAACATAGTGTTTCATTGACTACAGTTTGTAAATTTAAGCAACGTTTCATGATTAGTCATGCTACTTGGAAATCTGTCATGTAAGGAAACAGAATAAGGTTTGCAATAATTGGTTAACAAAGTTCAATTTCAACTTCTAAACTTTGTTTGCTTACATTAGCTTTCAAAAGCTCAACTTTAATGCATTTATCTATTTACATGTTTTATTATAAAGTTAGAATTGCAAATTATTATCAAAGGAATATCTTTGTATACACTTCTTATTACCGACTGTGATTCTCCTAACCTTGGTGACACCAACGACAGTAAACTCAAATCAATCTTCGTGTTTATAAATTGTGTATTCGTATATTAGTATACCAATAAATTAAATGGAAACCGGTGGTTACAAGTAGAACCTGGTTTCAGCATTAATTTTTTTGTTATTTTTGTAACGGTATATTGATCTACATTGTTTATTTACCTTAATCAGTAGACACAATACAAATAAAATTCATTCACATTATGATTAGTAGATATTATCAGCTGATTAATTCTAATACTATCAGCAGGGGAGAAAGCGATGTTAGCGAAATTTAAACTTTTCAAACAATATGACCCTTTATTTTTTCCACTGTATAAATAACTTGACTGTAAACAAGTTTAGAACATAAAAAATCCGTGCACATTAGATATTTTAACAAACTGGCTTTACAGTAAACATGCCATTTCCTAACTAAACCCTACTAAAAATAATCGAATAACCATATATCAGGCTTGATCCTATTAAGAGCAATTTTCAACATTAACCAAATAGTATTGGTGCATCGCATATGTTGTGGATTATATCAGACAACTGTTTGTCATCGAAAAGAAGAAAAGGTAAATATTGAATGACCCCAGCGTAATTACTGTAAAATTTTGAAAAATCAGATAAACTAAACTTTCATCCGATAAACAATATAATTGACTGACCTAGAAACTTTGAATACAAACTTGTAACAATATGATTCGGTTATCTGAATTCATCTGAGATTGATCTCAATTCTGCACCACTGGATAGCTGTATCCTCCTAGTGTAGAATTCCTCAGTAGTGCAGTTACTCAAATATAAAGGAAAATCGGACCCAAAATCTTTAAGTCTCATAGTGGGTGATTAGTTATCAGCACCAATGAACTGACGTTTAGTGGCAAAATCTTGACTTCAGTGTGTTTACAATATACCACAAAGTTCATTGAGTGCTATTGGTGAAAACATTTATGCTCTCCATGTGTCTAAACCGCCTCAGTCGTTACATAGACACCAGCCCAGTGGTGGTCAAGTGTATACAGCATAACTTGATGGTTAGGCGTCTGATCCTATGACTGAATCGAGGGTCTGCACTAGTGAGGTGTCCCATACCAAGGAAAAATAGCTATCTGGTGTTCCCGGGTTTCAGTGGCACACAACTAAGATCAATCTATGATGAGCTCAAACAACGAATTTAAACGCTTCCACTCAGACATAATTATATAATTTAAAATGAGTCATAACCATTTTACTTATCGAAATTGTTCACTTTCAATGAAATACACTATAAGTATTTGTAATAACGAAATACTAATTGGTTACATGTTGCCTTAATTGTATAAATGATTTTTGTAAACAAAAAGCTTGGCTTTCATAGCATTTATACAAATTCACTCTTTGAAGTATAACTAAACTGATAGGAACAATTCATTGTTTGTATAACAGTGAAAAATTATGTTTACTTTGTCATACAGTAAATCAATTTTCCTGTTCATTTTTTACAATGTTCATGTTATTAACTTAAATAATGTAACCTTTGAAATGATTACTGAAACAACTGTCACTGTTAGCATATTCTAGTATAATCAAGAAATTTTAGTTAATTATGAAAGTTTAGCATTATTACTGACTGGAAACTAGTTATTATAGTTCATGAACTGAAATTCATATTAATTTAAAAGATTAAATATTCATTTCTAGTGTAAATTACTGATCACTGATTGCTTTGACTCCATGTATTTAACTAGCTTAGTGTATTCATGTATCTACCAACTTACATAACTTTTGTATGTGGATACAAACATCCTGATTTATATTCAGACAGTCATATTCCATATACGAAGTCAATAAGTCACCTGTATACTATATCTATGCGATTTGTTTCTTGTTAAAGAGCTACGAGTAATGATCTTTGAGGGTAAAAAAAAAATTATACGAACAGGAAAATTAATCAAGGCAAGAGCTTGTTAGTTACGGGTACCATAAGTTTTCCTCCGATGTTTGCTAAATTGATCCACTATTTACACTTATAAAATGATCTTCCGCTTATCAAACAGAGATTATGCTGCAAGACTGTTCGTCATGTGATATTATATGGTTGTGAGAGATTATCTCTAAACACTGAAGATATAACCACATTAAGCACTTTCGAAGCACTGGTCGCAAATGTCGAAGTTAGGAAAACTTGATATAATGAACTAGCAACGGCTAGAAATTTTTACTCAGTTTATCCGAAAATATATACACCTGTCTAATCACTGAATAGCCTCATGTGAGGTGTTGGCTGGTATAGGAGTGGATTGGGGAGAACTAAAAGTAATCAGATGAAAATACCAGTACCATACCAAGTAATCATTGATTGTTAAACTAATCCGCACAGAAAGGAACATGATTCTTGTTTGAGATATACAAAATGATGATCATATGTGTTTAGATATTTCTTTTCATGACTCAAAACTGACTTCTAGGAAGCTAACATTTTCACTCGTTTTCTGTCTCCAGAAATAGAATTTTCAATATCGACGGCAATATTGTTTAGACTAATTAGTTCTTTGTTAATGCAATGATATGAATTGTTGAAACTTGAATTGTAACATGTTGTACAATGTTCTAAATCGTTTATAATTGACGAGATGAAATTTTAACTTGCATGATAAAAACAGACTACGTAATGAGATTACATGTTGATGCCAAACGAGGTATTTCGCGACAATATTTGAAAATCAACGATGTTTGTAAGACAGGGTGAGCTCATAATTGACGACATTACTTGGAGATCACTAAAATTTCAGTTCTACTAGATAAAGTTCTGTTGTTCTAATCACTTAGTCATTTATATAAATCAGTCACTGAGAAGAAAAAAATGACTGAAATACATGTGTATGGAAACTAATTGTTTTATACGTGCAGTTACAACTGAAACATATAGATTATCAATGAATAACCTAAAACAGTATTTCAGTGACGTTTAGTAAAAAATTGAACCCTTACATTCTCATGCCTACTTAAGTACATAAATCATGAAGTGAATCATTTAATGAAAGTAGTTTTCACTTGATCATAATAAACAATTCATTGCACATTGTTTTCAAAACGTTATACTCAAAAGCCATCAATGTATCTTTTACATAATTTTTTTTCATTATGTAAATCCAAATTTAAAGGAAATTAACAAATGATCCAGAATGAGATAAATTCATTCTACTTTATAGGTTCTATACAGTTTCTGTACAATCCAGAGACAATTGTAATCATTATTAGAAATAACTTTATGTACTTGATAACAAGTTAGTGGGAAGTATAAAGAAAGTGGTAGTTACGGAAGAATTTTAAATGTTCAGAACAGTTGAATATTTACGTTAAATATATCAAAACTTATAGCAAAAAGTTGCAAACACAGACAAGTAATTAGAAGACGAAGATTGATATCATGTGTTACGTAATAACGATTGTAAAATGAAAAGATTAACGGAGAAAAGCATGAGTAAAGCTTTAAAAATGGTGCAAAAATGAAATGAAATTAATAATTTGAAAGATTAACATGGAAGATACACAACTGTATATATGAAATTAAGGTACTCAGGGTTATATTAGACTTAGTACTGTGTCTATTTGATATGTTTGTACATGGTCCCTAAGTGGCTATGGCTTCAGAAAACAAAAAATACGTATTGACTATTTTAAAGAGATTTGAAATATCAACATTGTGTCCACTAACAAGCAAATGGTGAGTAGTGGTACTTTGAAGCGTTGTTGCCTTTTGTTACAGTTATTGCTATATATCCTCAAAAATGAGGACACTAACCCTTCTACATATTCTTTAAACGTAAGTCCGTTAGTACGTACACGTAAACTGGTATACATAATTGAAGTTAACATGATACGGGATTTCGTTCAGTCTCGTCTGTCTCAATAAATAGTTACAGAGAAGCTAGTTAAGCAGCCAGATATTCACCTTACAATGCACACATAACCTAAAATACGTAAAGTTATCTTTAAAGTAAATTCATAAAAAGGTTGGTTTTTTCTCAACTTAAGTATACTTCATTCCCTTTGTTATACAACAGTTGACGAACTTTTGTGGAAACGATTGTCTCCTAGGCACTTTCAAACTTGGGTAAATCTTCTATGTTCTTCTCTGAACATAATTTTTGTATACGGTTAAATAGCGTCCTTGTCAACGCTTAACATGTAAAAACTAACATGATTAAAATATAACCCACTCAAAATGTGTTTTCGGTAAACAAACTTTCTAATTTTTGTCCTCTTTTCGTCGCATTAAATACAAATATATGAGGATTACACTGTCATTTTCATGTTTTACTGTGAACCGTGTATTAGCATTCGGATGGCTAAGTTAATTCAGTGGGTAAGCTTTCAATTATTACGTCAGTATCATGCCTGACACGGTTCCGTCCCGTTAATTATTGACTTCCTTTTCGTTGGTTACACGTTGTTTTACAACTTATCTAACAATATTGAGCTCACAATATCAGCTCCAAAAACTTGATAATCGCAGACATAAGACTGAGTCTGTAAATCATTAGTACACTTTCGTCAAAGCTCTATAAATTCATTTTACAATAAAGGAGAGTATTGTAACTTATAATTTCTATTGTTTCTGTAAGCAGGATCTAAATAAACAATAAGGAAATATCGAATTTATTAGAGACCTTGAAATTTCCAATAATTGAATAAATCGAAACGTTTTTAAGCTACAGGCAGTCAGCTTTCTAGGAATTAGTTCCAGCTCTTTCACTACTCTCTTGAAACCAGATTCATACTGTTCTTTTCCCTGTGCTGGATGCTCGAAAGCTCTATACCGATAATTTGTGCTATTTTGTAGAGCTTAACTTCAATCTTGAGTAAAATAATGCTGTCGTTGGATTCCACCTACTATTTTAGAGCCACATTGAGAAAAATCATTACCAAGCTACTAGACTTGAAAGTGAGTTTGTGTAGGTACTTTTACTTAAACACTAATAAGTTATTACACAGAGTGGCGGTGATGTACTGTGAATTATGAGGTCATTTAAGTTACTGGAAGTGCGATACCTAATGATAGTGTTAATTGTTAGATTGATATTCATGGTATATAATGAACTGATTATTGCTAAAAATTATAGACTATTAGATTCTGATCCATTTACCGAATGGGCTTTCCGAACTAATGTTCATGCCATTCATTACAGCAGTAGGGTGTACAACTGACAATATTGTTTAATGTTAATTGTTAATAATAAAAATGCTAAATTTATGAACATTTCAATAAGTGTTCACATCACATAACGATCATTTCAGGGATGTAAGTTTACATGAATACAATTACAACATACCAAAAACTGTACTGATAAAGTTCGTTTACATATACCTATTTAGATTTTTAAAGAAATATTTAAAACAAGCACACAAATAAATTCGATCGAATATCCCAACTATATCACCTACGAAAAATGCATTACTACCAAGAATGGATGCATAAATATTTTAGATGAAAACATTTGGTGAATCAATATCAATAAATAAGCTACAGATTTTTTTCACAAAAATCAAACAGCTGTCAGAAGCTGCCCTTAATTAACTTTATAGGCTGTTTCATGAATTACTGTAGGCTCATATATCTGTTACCTAGCCATAGAAAATAGATTATTCAGTTATAAAATGAGGTAGATCAACTTATTGTACTTTATGTCTACTAATGAACTTTATTATGGTAAAAATAGAGCTAGTTAATAAGCAAAATTTTCATTGCTTATTGCATTAAACTTTGCCATTAATGAACCAGTGAGGCCTCAAGTCATGTGGAAGATGGACGTTACACTTGTTTGTAATGTAACCGCGCCTACTTTACTGAAAATTCTCAATGTCTTTTGTGTAAAATAAATATCACTATAGGATATCTTGCATGTCATTTATGACTTTAGTTGAATAAATGTATTGAAAAAAATCTTGGCTGCTTCTAAATTTTAATAGTCTATCATCAGATTTGGATTAGGATTCTAGTTATGACATACACCATTACTAAATTCAGTTGCCTCTAAAGGGAAGAATAAGTATCTGTTAGTTACTTAAACAAGCCTATCCTGTAGTCGAGTTCTGTTTCATATTGTAAAAAACCAAACTCACCAAACAAGATCAATAGGATTCTATTTGGTTAAGGTTTCACTTACACTTACTGATAGACATAATGAAATCTCATTACATGAACTAAAATTAGCCAATGTTTGCTAGGATGAATGGCCATAAATTTCTAATAAATGACAAAATTTTTAATGCTAAGCGACAATGGTGCCGCAATTCATTATGCGCTTATTTACAGTAAAAGAAAATAATCAATTGGGATGCATTCTAATACTGTTATCTTCTGGGAATTTTCGACTTATGATGAAACGATTGAACAATAAATACTAAGGTTACATGTAGAGATTAGAAAAATGAGGTGTCCTTATGAGGGAATACGGATCTGCACTAGCTGCACCAATCAAGTGAGTAACTATTCGCAACAATGTGTAATTTTAGCTGGGATAGAACTGCAATCAACAAATCTCTAAAGATAATCAAACCAACAAGTTGAACCAATTCATGGTATATCAGTAGGTTGTTTCAGTCATTCGGTAAGTGAGATACTGCCTATTTGAATAACGGAGTATATTATAAAATGTGATGAGTACAAATACAAACTTAATTCACGTCAATGACTTAACCATAATTCTTATTATCTTTCTACGTAACTTCAATGTTTCATAACCTAACACTTGTGCTCCTTCCAAAATTATTCTTAATCCATTGCTACAAGAACTTTAAACAGTTAGTAATTGCAAATATATACTTATTAAATGGTAATTAATTTACTCAACTTTATTTCATACGTTTTAGTTCGAAACATCTAGTCTAATCGTCTATTAAGTTGCAGTCACTGTACTTTATCAATATAAGTAAACTAATGCTGCAATATGTTCTGTTAGATGTTGGTTATTCAAAATTAAGTATCAGAATGTTGTGGCTTACTTAAGTTTTACATGTTTCAGTCCACTAATAAGTTAATTAGTATCACATGAGGTCCTATAAAAGATTCATAGTAACATGAACGAATATAATACTCAATATCGTGTGTTTAAATGCGGTTATTTTAATTTATTTCCAAATTTTGTTTCTGAGCATCATTTTAATGAGTCTTGTCTAACATAAATGTAAATTTTGTCATTTTAGACACCAGTACGTACGCTTATTTAAACTTATAATTTATCAGCTGAAATTAATGGCATTTCATTTTAACTAATTATTTTTACAAGTACTAAAATCAAGTTCCATAATCTGTATGTTAATTACTTAGAATGGGATATTAGTGGATTAATGAAATGCTTTCTTCCTAAGTTTGGTTAGTGTATTTTAGAAAGCTTGTGTTTTACGGAAAGGGAATGCTACCCCTATGCCCAACCCTTTTCCTTTACCCGGGCTTGGGACCGGCAGTAACCCTAGTAGAGCTACAGGCGGAGTCCGTTAGCCGGAAACCATCAGCAGCAGCTTACTATGGGAGAGAACAAACCAACTTCCAGCCTAAGAGGAAATCGGGAAATGACATTGCAAATGGATAGGACATACATTGCGAAAATCATCAGAATGCATCACAAGACAAGCATTAAGTTAGAATTTTGTTACGAAACGAAAAAGAGAAAGGCCAAAGAACATACTGTTTCGAGAATCGGAAGCAGATATCCAAAGAATGAACAACAACTGGAAACAGCTGGAAAGGATTGCTCAGGACAGAGTTCAGTGGGAAATACTTGTGAGCGGCCAATGCTCCTCCGTGAGGGGTAACAGGCGTACGTAAGTTTCTTCTTAGGCTCAAAAGAATCGCAATCCATTTAATTACATCACAGTATCAATCACTAAATGTAGGTGGTCAGCATCAGTGTGCGACTATTATCCAAAACTATCAGGTACAGGTCTCACGGACAACAGTCTCTTAAAAATACTAAGAGCGATAAATAATGTATGCACTATCTTCAGTCATCTATTTTAACGTTATATCCTTCACTCTAGGTTCGTTCTACACTGGTTTCTTTTGCCAAACTTCTTGTCTCCAACAAATTCTAAATAAGCTTCACTTCTTGTTATTCCGTAACCCCCTCCTTGTCGACTGTCTGCTATCGTAACTTTCACGACTACTTTCCTCTATATACGAGTTATAAGAGATCCTGCATATAGAACCAACCACAATAGCATAAGTATGAAAATGACCAGTCGTGGTGTAAGGAACGAAAGCGTCACAAATTTTCAGTAACTCAATTAAGACTTTTTTTCACAGAGTTATGGCAGAAAACCATGACTTCTGAGGTCAATCATGCCGTAGATGCGATGATGCTCATCAATAACATTAAATAACCTTTACGTCGATGGAAAACATAAAGTATAAATGACAGGCTCTTAAACAAATTACTGCATATTATCATGTACAGCGTGAAAATTTATGTGAAATGATAGGGTTCTTGTCTTCATTGGGGTCATCTCCAAAAACATAACTAATGAATAAAAATGTAGTTAAAAGAGAAGTGATTCGTAAAATTCCTATCACACGAAGATGTCAATTGTAATAGCCTGATACTATTAAGTGAAGTACAAAACTTAGCTATACAACTTAAAATTATTTTGGCTCAAGAAAGTTTATTACCAAACGGGCATAATGACAGAGGCAAAAAAATATGAAAAACAGATAAATCTCAATTTTAATATAGTTGAGACTATTTCAATAATATTTCACACAGCAATTTGTTCAACTTTGGCATGTGTAATATGTTGCATGTATTTTAAACCATTCAGCTTCAGTTAACTAACTGATCGTTTTTGATTGAGTTAACCTTTCAAAAGTAATAAATATGATGAAATATCGTAATTTAAAAGGTCACTGAGAATTCGCTATCATCACTTCACGGAAAACACATGGTTTAATGCTATTTACTATGAAAACTACTCGGTAATAAGCACGAACTAACCGATAAATGTGATTGTCTGAATTTAACAAATACAACTATCTTTATGGCTGTTAATGACAGACATATTGAATAATAAGTTGAATAACTTCAATTAAATTAAATGATTTTTGGAAAATATTAAAATGGTTATCCATATTGATTGACGATATGCATACGTGATTCAATATTACAGGTAGAATATAAGGCGTTAAACTTTTCACTTCACTTTGAAGTGAAACGATTACAATATTTAAATAAAAGACGACTTTCATTGAAGATTTAGAAGACCTGTGAAGAGAAAATTCCAGTTTCTTCTTATTCGACTAATTAGATGAATTTGATATTACAGGTTGGTTTGGATTAAACAAAAATTGATCGCCAGAAAGCATTGGACAATTATTTCTTCATAGTATAGGGCTCTGAACTAGTACACATCCACGACCCCGTCAGAGATCGAATCCAGCACCCTCAGGCTTTGTGGCGAACGATTTACTGTCAGACCTCTGGGTTGCTCCTTCGCAATGGTTGATAATTCCAATTCAGTTAATTTGTGATACGTGTCGGCTGTGGGGCAACATCCACCGATAATAATAGATGACGTATCACAAAGTAACTGAATTAGAAATATCAACCATTGGGAGAGCGACCCAGAGGTCTCATGATAAATCATTCGACAAGGAGCCTGAGGGTGCCGAATTCAATCCCTGATGGGGTCATGGATGTGTACTAGATCAGAGCCCTATACTCTGACGAAATAGTTGTCTAGTGTTTCTTGATCACGAATGATTGTCAAATTCAGAACAATTCGTGATATCATATTAACATTCAGCAGTCTCCACAACATTTAAATACAACAAGAGAAAAACGAATTTTAAAAAAATAATAATGAAAAAGTCCAGTTCAGATTAAAGTAAAACAACACTAAAACGATTTGAGGTGCTTCATAGTTTATTAGGTAATTCGCATTTTCGTTTACTAATCAATCAATCCCTGTTACCCCATGTAGAGCATAGGCTGCCGACCAGTATTCTCCAATCAACTCTGTCCTGAGCTTTCCCACCCAGTCCTTTCCAAGTGCACTTCAGTCTCTTTATGTTTGACTCCAGTTCCCGATGCAGTGTATTCTTCGGTCACGCTCTTTTACTTTGACCTTCAGGGTTCCATGTTAATGCTTGTCATGTGATGCAATTCGCTGGTCTCCTCAGTGTGTGTCCCATCCACCTCCAGCGTCTTTTTCTAATTTCTTTCTCTACTGGAAGTTGATTCGATCCTCTGCCATAAGAGTTTGTTGTTGATGGTATCCGGCCAACGAATCCGAAGTATCCTACACAGACATTTGTTTATAAATACTTGTATCTTATGAAGGATGCTTTCCGTAGTTCTCCAAGTTTCAGCTCCATACAACAGGGCAAACTGTCTTCACATTTGTATTGAAAATTCTAACTTTAATGTTGGCTGACAGTTGGTTTGAGTTTCAGATGTTTTTCAGTTGTAGAAATGCTGCTCTTGCCATTCCAATCCGCGCCCTCACATCTGCATCAGACCCTCCTTGTTTATCGATGATGCTGTCCAAATATGTAAAGGATTCTACATCTTCCAGAATTTCTCCGTCAAGTGAAATTGGGTAAGTGTTGGTTGATTGTTTTGTATAGAAGGATCTTGCTTTTCCATTTGTGTATGTTGAGGCCTACCGCTGGTAGGGTAGACTGCTGCTACCTTGTCCATCTTCATCTGCATTTGTTGAGGTGTGTGTGATAGGAGAGCTAGATTATCTGCAAATTCTAAGTCATCTAGTTCCATCGATGTTGTCCACCGTATTCCGAGATTGCCTTGAGGTGCTGCGGCCTTCATGATCCAGCCAACTACCAGCAGGAAGAGGAAGGGCAACAGTAAGCAGCCTTGTTTAACACCGGTCTTCACTTCGAATAATTTCGTGAGTTGACCCCCATGCACGATTTTACAATCTAGTCCGTCACGGTAGTTCCGTGTGATGTTTACTATCTTCTCAGGTACGCCATAATGTCGTAGAAGGCTCCATAATACTCTCCCATCCACGCTGTTGAATGCCTTTTTGTAGTCGAGGAAGTTAATGTTAAGGGGTGAATTCCATTCAATTGACTGCTCAACAATGATCCGTAGGGTAGCGATTTGTCGATACACGATCGGTCCTTACGAAATCCCGCCTGTTGGTCTCAAAGTTGAGCGTCGACTGGGTTTTTCATTCGGTTCAGTAACACTCTGTTGAAAATTTTTCCTGGTTTTGAAATAGGAGTGATGTCTCTGTAGTTTTAGCAGTTGCTAAGATCTGCTTTATTTGGTATTTTGATGAGGTAACCCTTCTTTCCAGTCTGCTGGAAATGTTCTTTCTCCAAAATCTTTCTGAAAAAATGTGCAACAGCTTTGCGGTTGCTTCTATATCTGTCTTCAGTGCCTTAGCTGGTATGTTATCTGGTCCTGCTGACTTGCCACTCTTGATTTATCGGATGGCCATTTTGATTTCTTCAACTGTTGGTGGGTCGGTGTTTATAGAAAGATCCTTGGCTGCTGCTTTGAGGACTGGTGGGTTTAGTGGTGCTGGTCGATTTAATAGCTCTTCAAAGTGTTCTACCCACCTGTTTCGTTGTTCACTCACTTCAATGATTAGTTTGCCAGTCTCGTTTCTGATCGACTATTCTGGTTTACTGAATTTCCCAGCTAACTTCATCGTTGTATCGTATAGGTGCCTCATGTTTCATTCGCTGACAGGTTTTCTCCGTCAATGCTAGGTCATTAACATATTTCCGTCTATCCAACATGATGCATTCACTTCACTTGCTTGTTGACCTCTGCGTATTCGGCTTGTGCTGTGGCTTTCTCTGTTCTTGTCCGGCTGTTATTAATTGCTAACCTTTTGCTCCTACTTTCTCGGATCTTGCCTAGAGTACCGACAGAATTTCATTCTTTATGGTATTGTTTCATGCAACCCAAAATCTCCTGGCATGTTGAAGTCATCGTTTCTTTATTCCCTTTCCAAACGTCCACCATATTAGTTCCATCTTTTTCTAGTAGATCATGAAATCCTTGGTACTTATTGTTGAGAGTTATTTTGAATTCGTTGCGTTTGTTAGTATCCTGGAGATGGGCTGTGTTAAAACTTTGTAATACTGCTGCTCCAGTTGTTCAGTGCTACTTCAGCTTAAGTTGCATTTTAGCCACCACCAGATGATGATCCCAAGCTATGTCAGCTCCTCTCCTTGCTCATTACGTCTTCCATGGTGATTCTAAACTTCTTATTGATGCAGATATGGTCGATTTGGTTCTCCATGATGTGGTCCGGTGAAACCCATGTAGTTTTGTGTATGCGTTTGTGAGAGAATACTGTGCCACCTATAATCATTTTGTTGAAGGCACATAAATCTACAAATCATTTCACCGTTTTGTTCCTTTCTCTTATTCCATGTCGTTCTATGATGTCTTCATATCCGGTGTTGTCCATTCCAACCTTGGCGTTTAAGTCTCCCATCAGAATGGTCAGGTCCTTGGTTGAGCATTTATCGATGATTGACTGCAGCCTTGCGTAGAACTGATCTTTGTCGTCTACGTCGCTGTCGTTGGTGGGTACATAGCATTGGATGAAATTCATTGTAATCCCCTCCTTCTTTGTCTTGAATGACGCTTTAGTGGTCCTAGATCCATGAGGTCCCTATCCTGCTCATCATAAATAAATGAGTCATATGGAAAAGAATGTATGTGTAAACGATCAGCAAATTTAAACTTTATATCATCATGTAAATTATGCTTTCCGTTACATCTTAGAATTAGTCGGATAAAATATTTCTTATTTATAGAAATTGCATAAATCAACCAAATAAGTGGTGACGCTTGATGTTAATAAGAACTCAGGATTATGGTCATTAGATATATGTAGCTTTTGTTTGTAGTTACGTTTTAGTTATAACTTTTTAATAAAACAAAACACTATGACAGATTAATACAATCATTTCCCTACTATTAAGGTAATGAACTTTCAGCAGATTATCCTTGACGTTTCTTACTTTGGTGTTGAAGTACTGTTAGTTGAGTGGATTGTTTCAAAGTGATTCGTTTGCACCTTGATAATAATAAATCCTAGAAAGTAATACAAACAAGTAATTTTAAAACATTTTTATCTTATAGACACTAAGTAATATAATTCAATGCATTTTCATGAAACTAGTCAAACTTATAATTGTTTAATTTCACAACAATAAGGAATGAATACAAATGGATTATAATAGGGATAAAAGAAACATCCTTGTGCTTCTCTAGCTTCTTATAACTATATTTCAAAGTGAAAATAATTATTGATTGCCATTGTTATTTTCAATTCTGCAGTAAAATATCACTTATTTTTTCTGCTCAACTACAACTATTAAGCTACCAGATTCTTCGCTTCGAACATTCTTATTCCTATTTCTTCTCTACACATGTTTGTCTTACAGATAAACAAATATAAAGACAAACACTTTCAACTCCTTGCTATCGTCATTGTATCTAATTTACTTTGAGTTCTTTATTTTCAGCCAAAAAAATAGACAGAATCAACTGAAATTCATTTTAATAGCAATATTCTTTTTTCACAGTTATTAATGATAGTACTATAAAACTGTCGAGAAGACTATACTCGTGCTACTACAACACCACCCATTTTATGTGATTTGTTGTTGACGCTTGTGAAGTGTTTTCATTGATTCTATTTTCTAATTCTCTCTTCATGTACTGATGTCCTTGTAAATCGATTTCATACTAATGATGATAATAACAAGTTGCAATGGATCAAACTAAGCTACTTATTTGAACACACACGCACACACTAACTCATTTATCTAAGAGTCTGAAATTTACTATGTGGTTAGGAGTTACTGAATATAACTACCATTTAAGTACACACGTACACGAATTGGATAGTCACAAGTGAATCTTGAAATTTGTTTTAGTAGCGAATACAGTGGTAATATAGATGGTGAAAAGCGAAATATAAGAAAGATTGATGAGGTGAGGAAGAAAATATCTTAACGTAAAGTATTATTTATACCATAAATAGTTACAAGGGAAATTTTCATACGAAAATAAACAGAATTCATTATAAGTACAAAGATGAATATCTACTATGCAAAATCGCTGTGGGTATGACGGATATACACACACTCATCCATATGCACACATATATACCTTTCACGTAATCCATATAAGATAAACAGCTGAATCCTGTTATGTAGAATATTTCATCTGCAAACATTAATGAATCTTGGCAATGTCTGTTACTTGTATAATTAAATTACGTCTTATACGTATTTTGTGAAAATTTAAAACAAACGTTTGTCTCAACTGAACATTATCCATTGCTGAGTGTATATTAGACAATATAGTTTCACTGAAGCAAAAACACTGAATGACACAGAATAATATGAATTCACTTTTATGTCGTTGACTAAATATATCTCAGAATGATGAATCTCGCGCTATATATATATATATATATATATATATATATATATATATATATATTTTCACGAATCGATGCAGTGACGGAAGCAGTTTATGTAGACGATTACCCTACTCTTACCTACGTTGCAGTCGCCTATTGTGCATATATATATATATATATATATATATATATATATATATATATATATAATGAGTGGATAGTTGCAATGCGGCTAATGAAAATTAACGAAATAAAAATAAATTCATGTTATGCTGTCACTTGTTATCCTTGCTTTATTCAAATTTATAGATGCAAACTAATTGCATAAAACAGTCTCATAACCGATTTTGTTAAGATGACAAAAATTAAAGCTGATGGTTACTGTTAGTTGTATACTATTTTCAATTTTGTTTTAATAAAATAAAGAAACTCACAAGTTCCAATGAACATCCCATATGTCTAGATGACGCCTAAAAGTAATGAAGTTGCTAGTTTGTTATAACGTAGTTGATTTCATGCTAGGCATTTACTATAATAAATATAATAAATAATGTAATTCATTTCCTAAGTACAAGTGTCAATGAAAATGACTTTGTGATATACTTTGCTTGAATATACGCTGAGACGAAATTACCCAATGAAGCTACTTTTGGACTCAATACTTGATGGTTCTATGTCGAGTACTTTCGCTATTCAATCTCTAACTGCTTTCTCAAAGTATTACTATCAATTTATGAGGGATTAAAAGTAAAGCAACGCTAGTAATTTAGTTTAATTTAATTAGCCAAATGACAATTAACTATGAGATTCACCTGAGAACCCCCGATGTATAAATCGAACTGTCAACATTTCTCAGTATCATTTAAACCGTAATATATTTCAATTGTTTTATTCTCATCAGTAACCTTTTATTTTTATTTTCCATGCAAAAAAATCAAATATTTTTGTTTGAATAAGATTAGGAAAGGATAAGTCAGTGCTGCAGTTAGATTAAACTTGACTTTTCATTATTTAAGTTAGCACTGAGAATTTTTAAAAACCAACTTTGAAATCCAATTCAATTATGCCTTTGAAGTGACAATTATTGGTCGTTCAACATTTTGGTGTATTCTGTTGATTAGCATTCATTTAGAATTTATTCACTGCTGTAATACCGAAAATTCAGTATAATGTAAGAAGTCGTGCTGAATTTCATTCTGATGAGTGGTTGAAAACAGTTTGATTACAAAGGCCAAGAGATTTCATATTTAATTGTATATTCCAAGAATTCACAATATGGTGCACTGAACATGTAGTCGGGGATGGCTGGCGTGATCCCAACGTAACTGCAGTGACAAGAGCTATTTAACAGATGTCCACGAAATTGCCTCGAAGCCATTCACTATTGAGTAAATCCAGCTATTTAGTTTGCTTGTTTGGGGAGATACAAGGATTTTCCTCGCCCCGTATCGTTGTAAATACTAAACAATTAAAACCAAAGGGTATAATGAAGTTAACTAACTTTTGCTTAGAGTTTCATAGTGGTCCATACCTACAAATTTAAGTGGAATAGGATCCATTAAGAGCTACGGAGTCGTGAGACAACGGTCATTAACTATAGCTTTGAGTAGTTCGTCATGGCCACACAATGTCATAAATAGGTAACTACTATACTCCCGCCTAGGTTGATGCTGTTATTATGATGTGGATTGAACTAACATTAGCTATAAAAAAACTAAATCCCCTAGCTAGGCTTGATAATGACACACATAACATGCGGTAAACATTTAGTTACGGAAAATGACTAGGTTATTAAAGTAGATGAATAGCTGACATATAATACTTATTAAGTTTTTCTGCAGATCTTAAAAATTTCATTGACAATATATATGTAATTTAATAGGGTTTGGTACAAATAAAAAAATACTAAAACACTGATTACCGAAAATAACTGAGCTAGTAACCCGAAGTTCAACAGCATTTTCGGGTCGTTCAACCGTATAGGCACTCTATCTACTCACAGAATGTAAGTAGTAAGAGTTAGATAGAGTAAATCTCTGGTATCTTCATTTCCACCCCTCATACACGCCACTGTTCAGTCTAACATAATATGCCCTACTCGCTTTTTACACTCTCTTACATTATGTTTCCTTATTACCTTTACTTTAACTCCTCTGTTTACACCGAAGTTTTATTTTCATACACTTGTTAGTCCTCCGCAATTTACAACTCATATACAGTTGCTCCTCCCCACCCTACTTTATGATAACTGGGATAAGCTCCGTTTTATTTCCACGACTTAACGAATAAAGCATAGTTCTTAACTTAGAGTATAAATTTTTTTATTTTGATTGTTTTATAATTAGCATCTAACTGATTATTGTCGACTGACTGTAAAATAAAACTATATTTGTAACTATTAGATTGAATTTAATGCTTTCTAATAGCGTTAATTAGTGATGCCTACTGTAGTTTAGCTACTTTATACTACAAAAATTATCTGTGGAATTAAAAAGATCAACAAATTGTTAAGCATATTAAACTCTAAGCAATGTCATAGTAAGAGAGAACAACTCTTTATTTTGTTCATAATATGAATGGCAATACTATTCAGTCAGTCAATAAATGCATTATGCCCCTCGCGCGGTATAGGCTACCGACCAGCAGTCTCTAACCAAATCGGCTCTCCTTTCCACTTATTCCCAACTACTGTTTATTCTTTTTATGTCTTTCACTGATTCCTGGCGCAATTTGTGCTTCCGTCTTCCTCTTTTCCAGTCTGTTGGTACTTATACTTCGTCCGGAATCTTTCCGATGAGAACGTGAAACATCTTTGCAGTTACTTCGATATCTGGCTTCAGTGCCTTGCTCAGCTGGTATGTTATTCGGCTGTGCCACTCTTGATTTGTCAGATGAGCATGAGAAGTTCTTCGATTGTTGGTGGGTCGATACTTATAGGGAGATCCGTAGATGATGTTTCGATGACCGGTGGGTTCAGTGGGGCTAGTTTGTTCAAGAGTTCTTCAAGGTGCTTTACCCATCTGTTCCTCTGTTCTCCAGTATCAGTGATTGATTTTCTCATCTATGTCCTTAACTGGTTGTTCTGATTCAGTGTATTCCTCAGTCAGCATCCTCGTTGTATCATATTGGTGTCTCATATTACTTTCTCTTGCAACTTTCCTGTTGTCATTGCTAGGTCTTTAACATGTTTCCGTTTTATGGCACTAATGTTCCTCTTCACATTTTGTTGACTTCTGTGTATTCGGACTATGCCTTGACTTTCTTCACTCTTGTTCATGTGTTATTGATTGCTGTTTTTTGCCAATCATTTCATTGATCTTGTCCAGAGTACTAACAGAGATCTATTTCTTGTGGAGATACTTTTTTCATCCTTCGAAGCCTCCTGACATGTCGGTTATTGCTTTTTAAATCTCTTTCCAATTGTATTCTCTGGTTGTTCATTCTTCTTTTAGTAGATCGTGAAATGCCTGGAACTTATTGTCGGTGGCTGTCTTAAATTCATTGAGTTTGTTAGTAACCTGAGTTGAGACCGTTCTATTACAATTTTGTCGCTCTAGTTGTTTAGGGCTTCTTCAGTCTCCGTTTAATTTTGGCCACCACTAGGTGGTGATCTAAAACGATATTAACTCCTTTCATGTCTTTCGTTGTTTTTCTGGTCTTCTTATAAATGTAGATGTCGTCAATTTGGTTCTCGATAGAGTGGTTTTATAAAACTTATGCGCCTTTATCTCTACGTTTGTGGAAAATGTGGTACCACTTATAATGATTTTATTGAAGGTACTTAGGATCACGAATCTTATAATGTCTACTTTTTTTTCTCCAGGTCTATGTCGTCCTACAATATCCTCGTATCTGATGTAGTGCATCCTAACCTTGGCTTTCTGGTCCCCCACCAAAAATGGTCAGGTTTTTAGCTGAGCAGCTCTTCAAGAAAGTGGTCTTTATCGTCTTTGTTGCTGTCATTGATTGGCGCATCTCACTGGATGATATTTGTTTTAACCCCCTCCTTCTTTGTCCCTTCTTTGTTGTGTGTTCGAGACATTTTCTTCATCATTACCGGAGTACAATAGCATTTCTTCTGAAACCGATGTTTTCTGTGCAACTTGTAACCACTGGATTCCGCTGATCCCTAGTATCTCTAGGTTGCATCTTTACATTTTCTCAGCTATATAGATGCTTCTCCCGGTCTCTCATATCGTGTGAACATTTCATTCACCTATATTAATTGTTGCTCTGGTTGTTAGAAGGGCATCGGCTTTGTGGCTTCCGAAGAAATTCGGCTTTTACCATGAAGCATCACAACTCTAAACACAGGGCAGGGTTTCCATGATTTAAATGATTTTTTTCTGTTTAGCATTTTTATCAAGGTGTTTTTCTATGGGACAATGTTGCTAATCTCAATACCTAACTTCCTTCATCATAACTCGTGGTGATTTTGAAATGGTTATAAGTAATTTAGACTGAGATAAAGGACAGGATCTGATAAGCTAACTTTCGATAACTTTAAGGAAGGTAGTTCAGTTCAATCGGGCAGGCCGAATTCTGGGAAGTGAATGTCCATCCCATCAGACTGGTCTCCATCGCTTATCGGTCTGGTTTACAAGAAAGAACAGAGATCATCTTGTGACAACCACAGCAGAATTAATTTGACTAACATTGTATCAAGACTATTAGCTTTTGTAAATGTTCGGCTTTTAATGACGCTATAAAAGTACAAACTCGGGAAAACCAGGTTGGCTTTTAGACCTGGTCAAGGATGGATTGATCATGCATTCGATATGCATCAGATTTTAGCACGTATGCATACTTACCATCGTCCGACAATAGTTATATTCCTCTACTTGAAGGCAACCCCCCGACTCCATAAACTAAGACGCTCTGTGGTAGTGAATGCAACAAAAGGCATACTTTAAAAACACACCAATCTCATTATCCAAATACCACTGGTGAAGTTACAGCTTATGGCGAGCTGTTGCGAAAATTACCAGTCTCAAGTGGGGTTCGTCAGGATTGGCCCTTATCTCCCTTTTTATTAATCTTCGCCACAGACGTTCTCTCGGTAGTCTCACCTACTTTATTCAGATCATCAGAGATTAATCTTTCTCAAGAAACCCCACATGTTGACTTATAGTGCACAAAAGATATAATTCTCTTCGGTGAAGATAGCGACAGTATGCAGAAGTTTCTAAAAGCCTCGAATAACATCACAACCACATTCAGCATGCATTTCCCTTCATGCAAATGGTAAACATTACTTCAGGACTGGTCCTGTGTCATCGCACAGATTGGTCATGGGGGGGGGGGAAGGAAAGGGTTGAGCGCTTATCTCGAAAGTTTCATCACCTTCCGTAAGTTGGTGCTTGCGCGGATTAAGGAACCTTTCTTGGTTTTTGCCAACTTATTTAGCTTGTTGTGTAGGCGAGATATCCGTCGAATGTACTGCGTGGCAGTCCTCTGTGTTTTAACTTTTAGGTACGGAATATAAGCCATTAAAAAGAGAAGATATATGTAAATTCCAGGTCTTTGATCATTAAATCTTTATAGCATCGCCTATATAGCATGGAATGAACAAGTGAGCAATATTCCCGTTAGACATCTGGTACTATGGAAAAATGACAATTCACTTAATGAGTTTGTGAATCTTTATCGAATGAGGTGGTTGGATTATGTATCACGCGTGCCCAGCCACTATCTACCTTGCCGCGCTATGTTAGTTATTGTAGAAGTAGGATGGAAAGCTTCAAGAGTTGCCAGATCAAAACACAGCATCAGTCCATGAAGTCGTTGAGTGCTGGTTTGAATCTTGCTGGTAGATCCAGATTACCTGGTTGAGGTCCGAATGATGGACGCAATCAACATCTGGAGACACTGTGACAGCCCAGAGTTAGTCACCGTGATACAAGTGTATTCACTCTCCATCTTTATCCAGATTTTAAGTTATATTACTCTTTCATACACAGCCTTTATTTTTCCCTGAGGAATACTATCATCGTGTTATTCTTGCAAATTTGATCTCGTCGTGACAAGGTGATATTGCAACCTAAGCATATGTGCACATATGGTAGGTCCTAGATTGTTTGAGGACTGACTGGCTGATGAATAGAGTGGAACTGACTGAAACCGGATATGTAAGCCGTACTATTCCTACACAATAAACTAGCATTAGTAATCTATTTTTCGAGTACCAGTGACTGCTCTATGACGTTTATATACAACAATGATTAGATATAATTGATTTTGATAGCAAAAAGTAATAAATGTAACTTCATAAACAATACGATATGAGTTTTAATTTCTTGTGTATATTAGCTGGTGCATGGTCGTTGTGAGAGACGTCGGCCGCCTACATCTACCTAGTAGTTTAAGTATATAAATGTAAAGCAACTTTAATTTTGTTTATTCGTCTTTATAGATGTCCCGATATGTATTTCTACACTTTACATACATGGTCCAAATTAGGTGAGATCTGTTTTCCAACAACTTATACGCCGACTCTCCAACGACTACCTCTATAGTAAAATAAGCATGCTAAATTAAAGTAAAAGCTCAATGGAGACACCTAAGGATTGTACAGCGAATATAAGGAAATTCGGAAGTCTTAGGCATTGCATTTCACGTCAACTAATTAATAGTGACGTGTTCAACAATAAATATTATTCTTTTAGTGCTTGCTTGCAGGGCCTACCAAACGTGTATTCCCTAGTTCGCAGTATCTTTTCAACTGGTAAATGAAATGAAATAATAAATTCATTGAAATTGATAAATGGTGGTTAGTAGTTTAAATCTAAAGAACAATGAAGCATGCAAAATAAGGGTATACACCAATAACTTTTGTAGTAAGTGAGTAACACTATACGCAGTTTGAACAATACACACCACATGTATCATAGCCTTTAATTTGATTTATGATTGATTTATTTGCTCAATATCAATAATTGCACGCATTTTATTGGCTAGTTTATTCAAAAAATATGTACTTCAATTATATGTTTTAAATATACTTAGGTTATTGTTCCTCCTGGATATCGTACACGTGCTGAACTGGTCATTACAGAAGATGAATATAATGGTAAATTCCAAGTTGAAACTATATTTGAAGGTTCAATCTCTGTGAAACTACGTGATAAAAAAGATGGGTCTATCGTATTTGTTATAGTCATAAATGATTTAAGTAAATTGTTAAATGCTAGAAATGGATTTTATCCAGTACCCAACTCAAGTAATGCGGTTAGTTTCATCAATGAAGGTTTCTGTCACTGCCATTTCGGGATTGGACAGAGAGTAGAATTACAAGAGGAAAAAATTTGAATTAACTACTTACATGTAACTTGAACTATGTATTATACTGTCACTCAATATTAGTAATGTAAACATATTTCTAAAAACGTCAGTTTTAAAAATGCATATAAACTTACGATATATTTGTTAATTATTTGCCCTTTACTAATACGGATAAAGTTGTAATTCGTCATACAATTGCATTGAGCTTAATAAAAATTTTATGCCTGACCAATGAATTAGAGTAGCGTTTAAGCCTCCGTAAACACAATTCCATGATAAACTGTCATATATTATGAAAACTACCAAAAAGCTGAAAAAAACATTAAAGAGAATATAGTATTTTTAAACCTCTGATAAGCCCATTCAGGTTAGGAATGGCTTTATTTGTTTTTTTAATCCATAATATGATCAGTATAAGAATTTTTCCATACAGCCCTAAATCATGTTATTTCTTGAACCTTTATAAGGCCTCATGAACTTCTAAAAGCGACCAATAGCATTTGAGGTTTTGTATGTGAACTCAAGTTATTGCCTTGGCTAAATTCTTTTAGTAAACAACTACATAATGAATATACTCCAGTCTGAATAATCCTCAGTATGGCATACTTTTGAATAATAAGAATTCGCGTTCTCAACGCCTGATTTATGATAAAGTGGAAATTCTTTCTACCTGTTGCATAATCGTAAATCCCAGAAGCCTGACAGTATAAGTAAAGTAATCAGCAAAGTTAAACTATAGTACCTAGTCAATGATATTGGCATGTTATTGATATTGGAAAGAATGCTTCCCAATTTGTAGAAATGACTATATACACGATTGTACAGCTAAAGTAAATGATAACGTCGAAAAGAAAATTTTATTTGCTGAATTTTCCTTATTTTTCTCAATGATATATGGATCTTCTTCGCTAGGGATCCTATGGCAGTAGGGGAGCTTAATGTGTTTCTTCAGTTTACTTTCAAGGTCGTTATTACGAAAGCAAGGATTAGATTTTTATTGCGTTGTACTGGCAAACGCGAATATTTTATGTCTTTCTGGAATACACTTTGTTGCATTAATATCCTCCCAAATCACCGTTCTTTGAAACGCCTAACGCTGATAAAATTAAATTAAAAAACTAGAAATTGGTCGTAGCATCTCGTTAAACACAAATTACTTGCATGAACCAACAGAGAAATAACATATGAAATCCAAAAAATACATAGATTCAGTGACAACAAAACGTTCAGATTTGAACATGAAGCTGATGAAGAATCTAAAACTGACAGATTTGTACATGTCCTTCCCGGAACCACCATGGAAATATATATTCAACTATTCTAGCACATCACTTTCCAATGTTAAGTTGCAAGTATTATCTGTGGGTCCTAAATTCTGTGATATCTCGACTAATATAAATGAACTGAGTTCCAAAAATCCAAACACAGAACTTCACTCCAACATCCAATAAAGACTTCAAATAGTTCTAAACAACGCCCATGAATTTTTGTAATCAATATACAAAAACAAATCATCATTCAGACAACTTTGTCAATAGAACACAAATCACAATTATCTGAAATCAGATGAAATAAAAATATACCATTAACTAGTTCAGATAAAGATACTTGGGTTATTCTCATGGATTGTCAGTAAGATATTTCTTAATTGTCCCCCGAATTATCAAATGTTAGGAACTTTTCTAGAAAAAAATCTTGAAAAAGATGCAGCAAAACAAACTGAACAGAAGCTGAAAAAATCCTAAAAAATGATGAAAGATGACCACCACCTCTTTTAACACTTGAGATCATCTGGCTTCACTATTCCAAGATTTTATGGTCTGCTGAAAGTTTAAAAGAAGAATCTCTTTTTATCTCCGATATTATATATTAATAACTCTTTGTACCATATAATTGAGAGATGGTTAGCAGGTATCCTACAGTCAGTCAGGCTTCACAATAACAAATACGGTACACCCGATTTCTTTGATTTCGTCAGTTTGATTACGAGTATCAATGTGACCGGTAAGAGAATAGTCTCTTCAGGTGTCAATTCACCTTTTCTAATGTTTCCATAATTAAAACTATGTGTTTACTATGTGACTACCGTGATATTGGCATTTTAAAACATTATCTAAAAGAAATGCTTCTACGTTTTACTCTCAGTGTATAATTAAGATTTACCGATGAATTCTACAGACAAACTGATGGAGTTGTAATGGGGCCACCATTAGGTCTCGTCTTACCTAACTACATCATGGAGAATTTAGATCTACAATTGAGACTTTTCATGTGTATACGAGATATATGGGTGCTACATTTGTGACGACAAAATGAATCTGAACAGTTGTCATCGTTCAAATAACTTCACACTGGAATCAAAACTAAACTCAGAATTTCATCTCATGATGTTCATTGCAAAGAACCAAAATCAAACAAACAGTGCACGAATTTTCATATTTGGGTTCCATTGAGTATAAAGATAAATTTATTCAGATCACTCTTGTCAAGGACCTGACGAATTCGCAGCAATGATACCATTGATTACGAAGTATCTCAACTTCGACAAATATTTACCGAAACGGTTAACCAACAAGGTTCATTAATGACAAACTTAAACCTAAAGTCAAAACTTGAAAAATCGTCGATAGTATCAAAGAAATCTTTTTACTTGAATATCATATTTGAAGAATGATACAGTGTTTGATATTTCGAGGAACTAGATCACGTTTTTGAATGAAACATATTATGCTGTCATGCTTTACATTGTTTTCTTGCAAACACATGATTCGGTGGGTGTGTTTGAGATGACTTCCGCCTTGGGACAAATCTGTGTGTATCTACAAATTTACTTGTTCCTGTGGAGCTTGTTACATTGACCAAGAAAACGAAAAATTACCAAACGCGTCTCAGAACACTACCTGGTTTAACTCCAGAACGGTGAATACAAATCGACCATGAGCTTAATACAAGAACCCCTTGTCAACCCAGGCCATGTTGCTCCACCAGAATCGTCCTTCCGTATTATTTATGTGGTTAAACGATTAACTTCATAGGAGGGCACAAATGTGCATAACTGAAGCTTCAGCAATCCGAAAATTCAAACAGGATTTCTGTGACTAAAAACAGTACACCTAATCATTAAAAGTACCCTGGTTCTAATTCCTCTTCATTTATTTTATTACTTATTATTATTTTGGATCTGCTTTTAAATAGTTTCTTTAATTTGATATATCTCTTTCTATGATTACTACTAGTTTTTCCTGTATGTGTTTCTTCTTCATATCCGTCAACTGGACAATTATCGCCCTTTCTTCCAACTTATAAATTTATTCCAATTAATAACAGTTCCTCTTCACCATTTACGTAATTACGCAGCATACTTGCTTATTCATTCGATACTCGAGGTTTCTAGACAACTTATTATATGGTCGCTTTCTAATTTTTAATAGATAAATATTATCATATTTGATATTTTTTTGATGACTGTCTCTGAGAGACAAGTTTAACCGCAGTATTGATATGTTGTGCGCCTACGTTAAACCCGGAAGCAATAACCACAATTCTAATTCGCGAACATATCTACGCAACGGGTGACCAACAACTCAACAACTGATTACTCGCCCAAAGTCAAATCAAGAAGACACGAACGTAGCACTACGAAGATTCGATTCACTTTTGTTCCAACGCTGTATATATAATTACAATACCGACCTTGTATTAATTACAATACTTAGCACACAAAAAACCACAACGTCCAATCAGAAGTAGCAAGGTCAATGAGAATGAACGGTGGTGCTGGTTACCACCTACTGTACAATCAATAAAATAGCAAGAAAAGAATATTTACAGTAAGCATAACTAGTTCCGTCTCTTCTTAGCAAGTATCATTACCGAAGATAAACTTCGTTAATGTTGATATTAGTGCACTGTACTTCCGCTACACGCTCTTATCCAATAAACAAAAAGGTTGGGCAACAGCTGCTAAAAGTTGGGCCAAACAGCATGTAAAACGCTGGGCTACACGCAAGGCTTTCCGACATTTTTCCTTATGTTTGTTCTGACATACTGTTTTAATCTACGTTTTTTCCAACGTGGCCGTGCGATTTACCATATGTGATCATGTTTTTTTGCAGTAGCATTTGGCTACTGATAATTTTTAAGTAGTACGATTTTCATACCTAAAAACATTTTATTGTAGAATGCGATTGCCTTGATTCATTTATCAATCTGTCCCTACTCTCCCCTCAGGTATCAGTCACATCATCAGACAGTTTCATATAAGATCATAGTTCATATAAAGCAAAATTATATTTGTACATTTAAAAAATGGTTTACAACTCCTATCACTTAGATATTTCTATATCAGCATCTGTAGTTGTGCCCTCCACAATTGCAAACTGCTTTATATTTATACAGACCTTTATAATCTATGAAAAATGCAGCAATAAATAAATTGACAAACCTTTGAAGCGGGCCTTCTGCGAGCACGCCCCTCCCCCAACGTGGTCTCTAACGTTGTGGAATCAACTTCACGTTGCTTGGTGGTATGTTGTGTCAAAATTGTCAGTTGACAAGTTTTTCGAACGCAGGTAATGCAGGGTTGCCCCTTTATTTTTTACGTGTTTACATTGCTACAAAATATACTTACGCTTGATTGTCAATTCGCAACGCGAGTCGCGGATTCCTATCTTGTCGTTAGTGTTAGTCTGAGATAAATGTCGCGTAAACATGTCGTCGAAAACCAGTTGTAAGACCTTCTTTACAGACATTTTAATGTCCCTCCCATATCACCGAATAAACTGGTGAGTACTAAAGAAGGTTAGCTATAAGCGGTTACTAGCCATTCCCTTGGCTGATTTGTCATCTGCAAGACTAGTCTCAAGCTGCCGAAACTGTGCATACGATCCTATTGGCAAGTCGTTGATTAAAATTGAATGCTTCGACACATTTTTGCTATCAGTCAACTTTTCCAACAATTGTAGCATCTTTTTCTGATTCTCTGTAATAAAGTTTATTTGTGTTGCATTGCGAACTTACAAACTAGGAGTTCTATGTTAGAACTAAGTTTCTTATCACAAATTCAAAATTGTTTTGGTCACTACTAAAACGTGTATAACTAAAAGCTGATACAAGACTTACGCCTGTGTTATTGATGACTGACCAGCCGATTCCGTAGTGTTAGGTCTGTAAAGTGTGTTTTACGGGTGCCGGTAACTTACGTTAAAGGTGAATTGCATTTACAAATACTATCTTAGCTAAGTGAAATGAGATGATTACTGAAAATGAACGTACCTGCACAACTGACGAGCAACGTTATTGTAGTCGGGCTGATTGAATATGAATAAGCTGTTGTCGATGATTGGTGATGGTTAGTAATTATCTACCCCATCATGGACCAATATTTTCCTGTAAAAACAAATTAGTGATTACCGTATTAATAATAGACAAACCTCCTCGGTGGTCTTAGAATCGGAATAGTGCTTGTTAACTATTGAGAACTACAAGCTACGGACTTATGTTATGTCAATCTGAAACGGTTTAAAATAATCTTGGCTTTACTGATTATATCTGTGAATGGAAATGTTAATTAATGTATGCATGAAATTAACTGGTGACATACGTGCAGACCCGGGAACACTGAATTGTTCCATTACCCATTTTAATCTTGGCTTTGTGTTGTTAACTACCTGTTCTTCACTCAAACTGTGTTTATAGAGAAGAAGTTCCCCACAAATCCAGTCGCTCCTGGTCACGACGTAATCGCAAATAGACTTAGGAAACGCTACGGTAAATATTGAGTCAGCCATCTAAAATAATAGAGACGTTAGGAATGTCTCTTATAATGAGCTATGCTTGAAGAAATAAAGCCACCGAAAATATTTATATTTACAATTAAAGTACATTTAATACGACAGCTACTAAGATGATCCCGGTTTGAACGTATGAGGCATGGAGATGATTATGATCCAATCAAAACGTTGGATTGAAAAGTATTTGTATTCAATTTCATGAAGTTGTATGTATTTCATTTCTACGCTTACTTGCGTGTATACAAATAATGTAATAAGCAATAAATTAAACGGTTTCGTGTCTCTGTCCAATCAGAGGTATACCACGTGACTTCTCATTATCTAGAATTTCCTGGTAAGGGACTATCTGCGAACTGATTGAACACAATGTTTTCTATTGATTTCTACAACTTTCTGAACTTGTTTTAAGGGGTTTTCTGGCTCTACCCAACAGGAAGAGGATAAGATCCTTATCTAAAGCGTGCGTGTTTGAAGTATGTAGGTATTGGATCGATAAGGCAGTGTGACTGTTTGAGCTAATGTCTGGGCAAGCTGTATTGCAAAAGGAAATATTGACTGACGAATCCTAAACAATTATTATAGTAGTCAGAGATGCCAGGACGTTTAGAGTAACTCAGTTTAGACGATATGGCAACCCGTTGACTGTGTGCAAAAGGTGTAGGATGTTACGTATGTAACAAGTTACCACGAAAGACAAACGCACGGCGCAATGCTTTGTTTGTAGATAGACGTTCGAATTTGATCATCCACCAAGCTTTCTAATATATTTGACAATAGTAAAAGCAAGGTGACTGGTCTAAAATAGATTGGCCTCCTATCTGTCCCCTCACTTGAATATCGGAAAGAGGATGGCTTCCCACACCCACCTGGAATCCGCTTGCTCTCTAAGGAAAGCTGGAATCTGTTGCAGTCGGGTGTACATACTGCCTCTACACATTGCTTCAGTACAGTAGAGCGGATATTACCTTACCTAGGGGATTTGGCTGGGAAAAACGCCTTCAGTTTTTAAGGATTAGTCTTAGTATAAGGTAGATATGGCTTAGGGTTGCGCCTATGGGTTGGAGGTGCCGTGAATGAAGTTACAACGACCACGGCTTAACTGCCTTGCGAAGTGTGTCGTGAAAATCACCGCCACCTCTTAGTCAGTAAGACTTTCTCCTGAGTCCCTTGAAGTCAAAGCTCCTTTACCCGTTTGTTTGCATTGTACCTCAAGCCGATACAAATATACCGAGCTTTCCCACATTTTCAAGACCGGTTCGGTTTGTTAAGTCTCATCATCGCCCCTAACCCTGATATTATACTTTTCACGCAAGGCTAAGTAGGTGGTTTGTTTTTATTCCCTGATAAAAACACCTCATTTGTGCCAGGCACTTCTTTTTTCCTGGAGCGGCCATATTGTCGCCCGTTTCAACTAGGAGATTTTATTGGCTGGTCAATGTGGGAGACGTTGTGTAGACTTTCGACTTAATAAGTAGCACGAAGTACTTAATAAGCTTGACAAAAATCATTGCAGTTATAATTTATCCAATAACACTATTTTATGCATTTAACGCAATCTTGTAGTTTTCAAGTCGGTGGAACTTCCACTGCTTGAATTTCAGTGAAGTATAATCAATACAACATGAGTGTGACAAGGATGCCTGTGAGCTCTGTAAGACGTGTATGTACATATAGAATGTGCCGGAATGGTTACTGATGTCTTTCAAGCATCTTATAGGTGCACCAATCATCCTATATTACAGCCGCTCGTTGTTGATTGTAAACAATAAAAAGAACTCGTTTCGAATGTTTTCGTCTAAACAACGAAAGCAGATACATAGTTCGTTAATTTCCTTAATTGTGGCATCAGATTGTCAGGTGATGCTATTTCCTCAGTTATCTCTTATTATCTAACTAGTAAGTCTTTCACATAAACTTGGCTACAATGTTGCGTCTGGACAATTTCTGTTCCGTTTGCATACGTGAACTTTCTAATCGCAATATTATATAATGTAAATACATCGTTTCTGAATACATCAGTCCAACTACGCTCTACGGTTTATCCTAAACAGTGATATTTTTGTCAAACTTACTAATTATTTCGAACAGCCTGTTCAATTTTTCATGAACTCCTCCCTAAAACCATTCCTTCCCTACAACGTCCACTATTAATAGATATTTCCAAGGAAATGTCTTTAGATTATGTATTAATCATTACTAGCTTTAATCCAAGTCAGTAAATTCATATCATAAGAAACAGTTCAAAAAGAAATAAATAGGTCGTTTTTAAAATAAAACGCCTATTAACAATCCTATTGTAACTAGTTAGATATGAAATAACAAAATCCTAGCTGATGATCCATACGTAGATGCTTTTGTCGGTTGGCTTGGAATATTGATGTAGCTCCGCTGCAAACTTTGGAAGTTGTGACTTTTTACGTGGTTTGTCATATATTCAGGGTAGCTTGCAGATTCATTCAAAGCAAAGACCGGTGCCAGATAGGCCTGTTTACTCTCGCGCTTCTTGCTCTTTCTTCTAGTAGTTCACTAGATTATAAAAACTGCAACATCTCAAGGCAGGCAACGAATGCAGTGGACAGCAGGGATGCAACTAGACGACTTGGTTTTTGCAGATGATCTAGCTTCTCTATTCCACAAACAACAACAAATGCAGATGGAGATGGACCGTGTAGCAGCAGCCACTACAGACAATAATAGGCCTTAAAATACACAAATGGAAAAGCAAGATCCTCAAATACAAAACAACGAGCACTAACACAATCACACTTGACGGAGAAACTCTGGAAGATGTGGAAATTTTTACATAGCTGGGTAGCGTTATCGATAAACTAGGATGGTCTGGCACAGATACGAAGATACGGATTAGCAAAGTAAAGGCAGCATTTCTACAATTGGAAAACATCTGGAACTCAAACCAACTGTCAGTCAACACTAGAGTCAGAATTTTCAAGACAGCTGTATTGTGTAGAGCTGAAACATGGAGAACTACAAAAATCATCGTTTAAAAGGTAAAAGCATTTATAAACAGCTGTTCGTGCAAGATACTTCGGATTTGTTGGCCATGATACCATTAGCAGCAACCTTCTATGGCAGAGAACAAACCAACCAATATGCAACTAAGGAATAAGGAAAATCGCTAGAGGTGGATAGGACACACATTGAGGAAACTACGTAGACATTTAAGTCCGACCACTGCTAGAATACTGTGCTTCTATTCTTAGTAGCGTTAGCATTGGGAATACACTCAGACTTGACTCTGTCCAACGTCACTTTACTCTTCGTATTCTTGGAACCTTGGACTATAAAACTATATACACTAAGTTAAAACTAGACACACTATGAAGACGTCAACTCAAATTAGATCTAGTTTCTTTCACAAGATATTGAGTAAATTAGCTTACCCATCGACTAGTACAATTCAACTTGCAGAATCTTTTTGCTATAACCTACATAATTCCACTTCAAGATTAGAAAGAATACATTCTAAATCTACTCCTTATATAAATTTTTCTACAAATAAATTTTCAAGAGTCTAAAACAATTTGCCCCAAGCTATTCGTGAAACAGATTCACTTCCCTTATTTGTAAGACATATTGGCAGTCTCTTCTCTTCTGATGTCGCACTTAGAATGTTCACATCAACTGTTGTTCCTTACTCCACTAATAAGATAATAGAGACTGTATGTTAGAGTACTACTCAATTCACTTACCGGACTTAGTTATATACTCATGCTCCTTCCTTTTATTGCACTTATAAGCATATGTGGTAATTCGTGTTGTCGAAAGCCCATATAAACACTAAATCTGCCCATTTGTCTCATTAACTCCAGGATATAGTTGATGTATTTTTCTCTCTGCCCTCGTCTTCTCTCTAGTTGTAGATGATAATGTAAAAGGAAAAAAGCGGAGCTTAGTGGTACAGTTGTGGCGGCCACGGAACACTACCGAGTAAATAAACGCCTTACAAACAGTTAGGTAAGAATAAATACTATATCAACAGTTAATACAAGTACATATAATTAATTCAATGTCAATTAGAATTAGTTTACTTGGACTAACTGCGCTGTTTGAGGCGAATGATAGGTTCTCCAAATGATCACCACAAGCTAATATATATATATATGTATATATATATATATATATATATATATGAACGCAAACGTCCAGTGTAGCTTTATTCCAGTCGGTTCAGCGGAGAGGAGCGGCAGGGACGTGGAGTGTCTAGTCCTGATGCTGTAAAACGGGAATTATTTATAATTCCAAGCAATCAGTGAATAAGACTCAATTCAAAACGAAGAACGTTGCCACGATAGTATATTTGCCACTCGAACAGCAGACAATATCAGGCACCAAGGGCGAAGTGTATAAAAGTGTAGTAGTAGTGTACAATGGTATTAGTGATACATTTAAACAATATTGGTACAGTATGTATTGATAACGTTTAATGCAAAAACTTATTACATACATAACACTGATGAACTTTAACAAAATATAAGTTAGTCAGCACATACCTTCCTCCCCCCGGAGTGTCCGTAGGAGACACTAGAGTAACAAGTTGAATTAGTGAATATAACAGGTACAACAACAAAATATATATATATGTATATATTAGGAAGTTTACGGAAATATGTATGGAACGTTTAAAAGACATTAAAATATGCAAACAACGTGCGGATGGCTAAGGCAGGAGTTAATTTGAATATAACGAAAGTTAGAAAACCGAAAGTATCATGAATATGCACATTTAATATGGAAGCAGAGATTGCTAATAACACATAATTATAATTGCAATATTTTGATAATAGTAGGTGTATGCAACATGATGTTTAAAGTCACGTGTGGACATAATAACAAAAGGGAGCAGTTAAAAAAATACGATGTTATTAATATTAGTAATAACATTACCACTACAAAAATGTCCGTAACTAGGTGCAAATTCACATACATATATCTGGAACTCAAATGTATGACGTCATGTCTAGAAATAATCAGCTATGTTCTTGAGGGGTAATTTAAATTGTGCAAATACATGCGAAAATAATGAGTCATGCACAGAAACAATGATAATTACTAAAGCTTGAATGTGAACATTAGGCAAATATACGAAACACGCTAAGTTCACATACGTGAGAAATATGAATACATGCAGTATGAGTAATTATGGCTATTTATGAATATAGCAATCAGAAAATACAAAATAGCAATAGAATAGGATGTTTAGGTAGGAATCGAAAATGGAACAGTAACTAACACATGTTTCCAATATCTAGAGCATGAGTACATGTTAAAAAAATCAGACTAATATATGTACACTACCCAGTGGTTTGGAAAGAATGTTACAAACCAGGTAAGCCCAAGGCTTGCAAAACATATAGAAAATACCAAATAGGTACTAGTGTAAACATTGGCGCATGATAAGCTAAATGCTAGTAAGGCAGATATAGTCGTAACTGTGTTAAAGTAATTGAAATGGAATAGTCACGAAACAAAAGGTAAATTGAATAAAAGTGTCTATGGTTCGTATTAGTCGGCAAAATGAACAAATCTCTTCGGTTTTGTAATGATTCGACCAGAACGAGTTGCATAAGGTTTGGTAGGTGGTGCGGTAGATGACTGTGACGCTGTTGGGGCAGTAGATTGATGATGTTGAGCAGAATTCGAAACTCGTGTTTGGTCGCGAGTAGTAGGAAGTGGGGTGTCTTCCACTGACGTATCAGTTGATGAATCCACGAAAGCAGGTTTCAAGCGATCAATGGAGATAGTTTCAGGTTTACCGTGTTTATCTACGGTGAAAAATTTATCTGCTCTTTTAAGGACGCGGAACGGACCTTTGTAGGGGGGCGTCAGAGGTCTGCGAGTAGCGTCAATCCGAATAAAAACGAAAGCACATTTAGCTAAATGTTGACTAATTTGCTCCGGCCGAGTGTGCATACGGGGTGAAACTGGCTTCAGTTGTTGCATAGGTCGTATAAGTTGACTAGCGAACTCTGTAGTACTACTGGAATTCTCTTCAGGTGGGTTACGAGTTGTCCAGGTAAGGTGAGTGTAGTGCCGTAGACAAGTTGCGAGGAAGTATATCCGTTGGCGACGTTGAGTTTGTCGGGTGGCAACCGACGTGGACGTGCCCGCACAGGTTGACCTCTAGTGATGATGGTGTGGACCACGTAATGGGATAACGGTTTTTTACTGTAATTGGGCTTGGTGATTGAAGGGTACTGTCTTAATATGTACACCAGTTTGTTGTCTGACGGTAAAACTTGATGAATGCCGTGAATAACGGCCGGCTTAACTACACCCGTAGTGGTCAGATGCGTGGTGCTATCGACCAGTGAGCGTGTAACCATATCAACGGTTAGACTGTAGTGTTGCAGAAAATCGGCACCAAGAATTGCATGTTTAACATCCACAACCACGAAAACCCACGTGAAACGTCGTCTAAGACCCAAGTCCAAGGTCAAAGAACACTCACCATAGGTGCGGATCGTAGTGCCATTGGCCGCCTGGAGCATGGTGGAACTGGCTGAGGAAAGTTTTGTGTTGTGTGTTGGAGGGACGACACTAACTTCAGCTCCGGTGTCAATTAGGAACCTGTGTGCTGAAATCTTGTCCAGCACGTATAAGAGGCGGCTGGGTGTCATGCCTTTAGTAGTAGCCACCACTGCTGCCTGACAAGTAGGTTTCCTCGAAAGGTTACCGTTTCCCACGATGAAGCTACAAGGTTTTAAACACTTTTTAGCTTCACCTCCAAACTTGCGGTGATACCAGCAAACTTGGAGTGCATGCGATGAACTGCGTCGGCGCGTGCTGGAGGACCGGCGGCGACGAGTAGAGTGCGGCACCTGTTTCGTGAAACTGGCGATGGAAGACTGTAGTTTAGCCACGGCTGTAGTTAAAGTAGCTACTTGTGCTTGAAGTGTCTTTATTGAAACGTTGGAGTCTCCAGATATGGATGGATTGTGAACGCCTGCGATCGCCTGATGGGTGGGATAGACATCAAATATTTTGTCTGCTAGCTCTGCTAACTCTGATAAGGGAGTAGAGTTTACAGAAATGCTGAGAATCTGTTGGATGGTGTATGGAAGGCGGCGCAACCACATGTGTTTAAGGACGTCTTCGTCAAATTTATATGGACCAGCCAACTGCTGCATAAGACGTAAAAGTTGTGATGGCTTGCGGTCGTCGAGGGAACAAGACGTTAATAAGTGCTGAAAACGTTGTTCGTCAGATACGGAGGTCCGCTGAATGATGGCCTCCTTAAGCTTCGTGTAAGGGTTAGTTACCGGCACCTGAACAATGAGGTCTAACACACCTGCGGCTACTTCTGGCGGTAATGAACTTACTGCATAGGCGTAGCGAGTGGCTTCGGTGCTGATGCGTTTGGCCTGGAAAAATGCTTCCGCCTGCGCAAACCAAAGGCGAGGGTTATGTATGCTGTATGGCGGGAGGCGCAGGTCCGTAACAGCATTGACAATAGGTGTCGACTGGATAGATGACAGGATATTTTCAGTGGGTTGCGGTGAAGGGTGTGGCTCCATGAAGTAATAAAAATAGTGACAAACGATGCACAAAATGGAGGGCAGCAAAAAAAACGTGTAACTGTAGTGATAGATGCGCAAACTAGTTTAGTGCGAATATATACACACAAAATAATGGAATAAAGACCATTGATTAAAAAATACTACACGGTAAAATGAAAATAATAACTAGGGATATGCAAATGTCTATTAATGAGTCCTAGTTATAATAACACAATAAAGCACCGAAAAAAAAACTAGAAGTGTAAACATATGCGTGACAAATAATATCGAAAACGAAAAGACGGGCTCACCATTTACATGTGGCGGCCACGGAACACTACCGAGTAAATAAACGCCTTACAAACAGTTAGGTAAGAATAAATACTATATCAACAGTTAATACAAGTACATATAATTAATTCAATGTCAATTAGAATTAGTTTACTTGGACTAACTGCGCTGTTTGAGGCGAATGATAGGTTCTCCAAATGATCACCACATGCTATATATATATATATATATATATATATATATATATATATGAACGCAAACGTCCAGTGTAGCTTTATTCCAGTCGGTTCAGCGGAGAGGAGCGGCAGGGACGTGGAGTGTCTAGTCCTGATGCTGTAAAACGGGAATTATTTATAATTCCAAGCAATCAGTGAATAAGACTCAATTCAAAACGAAGAACGTTGCCACGATAGTATATTTGCCACTCGAACAACAGACAATATCAGGCACCAAGGGCGAAGTGTATAAAAGTGTAGTAGTAGTGTACAATGGTATTAGTGATACATTTAAACAATATTGGTACAGTATGTATTGATAACGTTTAATGCAAAAACTTATTACATACATAACACTGATGAACTTTAACAAAATATAAGTTAGTCAGCACACAGTGTTATTCTTTTGTCTCCTACGCATCCTGTTGCGTTAACCACCTTGAAGAATCAAATTACGTCTAATGCATGCAAAAACTCCCGCAACGGTATACCATTGCAACTTTCCTAAATACAATCATGCACTTACATGTTATTGGTTTACCTTATTGGGAATCGGTTTCGTATAAGCAGCTTTATCTTAATGCTGGGTAGCAGCATAATTAATGCTTCAATAAGTCACCGTTTAAACCATTGCACATGGTTTATACCATCACCGCAGAATATCCTCATATATATGTTTAGCTGGTGCTCTGTTTTAATTTTCAAACACTCTTCGTATATCTCGTATCTGGACATGCTCTATGTTCCATTTTGTTCACTCAGCCGTTTTCCGAATCATAACGCCAGAGACGAAAAGCGCGCGGTTGGTTGTCAGAAGTTCCATGATGCAACGCATACCTATGATACCCAAGCTATGTAAACTTTTCTGTTGTATTTTTCTTATCCCCATATCTAATTCAAGTGTAAATATCCTGACAATGACTTATACACAACTCATCACCACCAACAAATATACATCTACTACGTCTCCGGATCAACTTTATTTGGGAAGGTGAGTGGTTGACGAGATTCTCCCAACCCTATATACTCCTATACAATTCATCACCCCCATCACACTTACACCTAACATGTGTCCTCATCAACTTGATATGAGGGCAGGGGTATTTGACGAAATTTCTATTACCCTATTCACTCACACACAACTTATCATCCCCAACACGCTTACACATACCACGTCTCCCCATCAACATAATAAGGGTGGTGAGTAGTTAACGATATTATCCTAACACTTAACTTAAGCAAAACTCATTACCCCAAAACACTAACAACTAACACGTCTCCCCATCAAATTTATATGCTGAAGTGGGTGGTTGACGATATTCCCGAACCCTATTTACTCTTACACAACTCATCACCACCAACAAACTAACACATAAAATGTCTCTTTATCAACATTATATAGCGGAGGTGGTTGTTGACGAAATTCCCATAACCCTATTTACTGCTGCACAACTCATCACTGAATAACCTAAACAAAACGAAAACTTCATTATCTCGCTAATCCGTACCTTCGTACCTGTGCCAGACCATCCTAGTTTATCGATAACGCTACCCAGCTATGTAAAAATTTCCACATCTTCCAGAGTTTCTCCGTCAAGTGTGATTGTGTTAGTGCTTGTTGTTTTGTATTTGAGGATCTTGCTTTTCCATTTGTGTATGTAAAGGCACCGGATGTCTTACTGATGTCTTTTAAACATCTTACATAGCTGGGTAGCGTTATCGATAAACTAGGATGGTCTGGCACAGGTACGAAGGTACGGATTAGCGAGATAATGAAGTTTTCGTTTTGTTTAGGTTATTCAGTGATGAGTTGTGCAGCAGTAAATAGGGTTATGGGAATTTCGTCAACAACCACCTCCGCTATATAATGTTGATAAAGAGACATTGTATGTGTTAGTTTGTTGGTGGTGATGAGTTGTGTAAGAGTAAATAGGGTTCGGGAATATCGTCAACCACCCACTTCAGCATATAAATTTGATGGGGAGACGTGTTAGTTGTTAGTGTTTTGGGGTAATGAGTTTTGCTTAAGTTAAGTGTTAGGATAATATCGTTAACTACTCACCACCCTTATTATGTTGATGGGGAGACGTGGTATGTGTAAGCGTGTTGGGGATGATAAGTTGTGTGTGAGTGAATAGGGTAATAGAAATTTCGTCAAATACCCCTGCCCTTATATCAAGTTGATGAGGACACATGTTAGGTGTAAGTGTGATGGGGGTGATGAATTGTATAGGAGTATATAGGGTTGAGGGAATGTCGTCAACCACCCACCTTCCCATATAAAGTTGACGGGGTGACGTGGTAGTTGTGTGTTGAAGTGATGAGTTGTGTTGGAGTAAATATGGTTGGGAGAATGTCGTCAACCACCCACCATGCCATATATAGCTGAAGAGGGGAGACTTGGTAGATGTCAGTGAGTTTGCAGTGATGATTTGTAGAGGGTAAATAGTGTTGAGGAATTTCGTCCACCACCACTTTCGCCATTTATATTTGATGGGATGATGTGTTAGGTATGTTTTGGTGGTGATGAGTTGTGTAAAAGTGAAAAGGTTTGGAAGAATGTCATCAACCACCCACCTTCGTACATAAAGTTGATGGGACGACGTGGTAGGTGTGTGTGTTGGGTGTGATGAGTTGTGTTAAAGAATATAGGGTTGGTTGAATGTCGTCAAACACCCCCTTAGCCAGTCAAATTTGATGATAAGACGTGGTAGGTTCATGTGTGTTAGGGATGATGTGTTGTGTAGGAGTAATTAGGGTTAAGGGAGTGTCGTTAACCACACTCTTCGGCATATAACTGCTATGGGGAGAAGTGGTAGGTGTGATGAGTTGTGTAGGATAAAAAGTTTTGGGGGAATTTCGTTAAACACACCCTTCCCCATATCAATTTGATGAGGACATATGTTAGGTGTAAGCGTGTTGGGGTGATGAGTTGTGTAGGAGTATATAGGGTTGGGAGAATCTCGTCAACCACTCACCTTCCCAAATAAAGTTGATCCGGAGACGTAGTAGATGTATATTTGTTGGTGGTGATGAGTTGTGTATAAGTCATTGTCAGGATATTTACACTTGAATTAGATATGGGGATAAGAAAAATACAACAGAAAAGTTTACATAGCTTGGGTATCATAGGTATGCGTTGCATCATGGAACTTCTGACAACCAACCGCGCGCTTTTCGTCTCTGGCGTTATGATTCGGAAAACGGCTGAGTGAACAAAATGGAACATAGAGCATGTCCAGATACGAGATATACGAAGAGTGTTTGAAAATTAAAACAGAGCACCAGCTAAACATATATATGAGGATATTCTGCGGTGATGGTATAAACCATGTGCAATGGTTTAAACGGTGACTTATTGAAGCATTAATTATGCTGCTACCCAGCATTAAGATAAAGCTGCTTATACGAAACCGATTCCCAATAAGGTAAACCAATAACATGTAAGTGCATGATTGTATTTAGGAAAGTTGCAATGGTATACCGTTGCGGGAGTTTTTGCATGCATTAGACGTAATTTGATTCTTCAAGGTGGTTAACGCAACAGGATGCGTAGGAGACAAAAGAATAACACTGTACTACTAAGCTCCGCTTTTTTCCTTTTACATTATCATCTACAACTAGAGAGAAGACGAGGGCAGAGAGAAAAATACATCAACTATATTCTGGAGTTAATGAGACAAATGGGCAGATTTAGTGTTTATATGGGCTTTCGACAACACGAACTACCACATATGCTTATAAGTGCAATAAAAGGATGGAGCATGAGTATATAACTAAGTCCGGTAAGTGAATTGAGTAGTACTCTAACATACAGTCTCTATTATCTTATTAGTGGAGTAAGGAACAACAGTTGATGTGAACATTCTAAGTGCGACATCAGAAGAGAAGAGACTGCCAATATGTCTTACAAATAAGGGAAGTGAATCTGTTTCACGAATAGCTTGGGGCAAATTGTTTTAGACTCTTGAAAATTTATTTGTAGAAAAATTTATATAAGGAGTAGATTTAGAATATATTCCTTCTAATCTTGAAGTGGAATTATGTAGGTTATAGCAAAAAGATTCTGCAAGTTGAATTGTACTAGTCGATGGGTAAGCTAATTTACTCAATATCTTGTGAAAGAAACTAGATCTAATTTGAGTTGACGTCTTCATAGTGTGTCTAGTTTTAACTTAGTGTATATAGTTTTATAGTCCAAGGTTCCAAGAATACGAAGAGTAAAGTGACGTTGGACAGAGTCAAGTCTGAGTGTATTCCCAATGCTAACGCTACTAAGAATAGAAGCACAGTATTCTAGCAGTGGTCGGACTTAAATGTCTACGTAGTTTCCTCAATGTGTGTCCTATCCACCTCTAGCGATTTTCCTTATTCCTTAGTTGCATATTGGTTGGTTTGTTCTCTGCCATAGAAGGTTGCTGCTAATGGTATCAGGCCAACGAATCCGAAGTATCTTGCACGAACAGCTGTTTATAAATGCTTTTACCTTTTAAACGATGATTTTTGTAGTTCTCCATGTTTCGGCTCTACACAATACAGCTGTCTTGAAAATTCTGACTCTAGTGTTGACTGACAGTTGGTTTGAGTTCCAGATGTTTTCCAATTGTAGAAATGCTGCCTTTACTTTGCTAATCCGTATCTTCGTATCTGTGCCAGACCATCCTAGTTTATCGATAACGCTACCCAGCTATGTAAAAATTTCCACATCTTCCAGAGTTTCTCCGTCAAGTGTGATTGGTTTAGTGCTCGTTGTTTTGTATTTGAGGATCTTGCTTTTCCATTTGTGTATTTTAAGGCCTATTATTGTCTGTAGTGGCTGCTGCTACACGGTCCATCTCCATCTGCATTTGTTGTTGTTTGTGGAATAGAGAAGCTAGATCATCTGCAAAAACCAAGTCGTCTAGTTGCATCCCTGCTGTCCACTGCATTCGTTGCCTGCCTTGAGATGTTGCAGTTTTTATAATCTAGTGAACTACTAGAAGAAAGAGCAAGAAGCGCGAGAGTAAACAGGCCTATCTGGCACCGGTCTTTGCTTTGAATGAATCTGCAAGCTACCCTGAATATATGACAAACCACGTAAAAAGTCACAACTTCCAAAGTTTGCAGCGGAGCTACATCAATATTCCAAGCCAACCGACAAAAGCATCTACGTATGGATCATCAGCTAGCATTTTGTTATTTCATATCTAACTAGTTACAATAGGATTGTTAATAGGCGTTTTCTTTTAAAAACGACCTATTTATTTCTTTTTGAACTGTTTCTTATGATATGAATTTACTGACTTGGATTAAAGCTAGTAATGATTAATACATAATTTAAAGACATTTCCTTGGAAATAAGGATCTTATCCTCTTCCTGTTGGGTATAACCAGAAAACCCTTTAAAACAATTTCAAGAAGTCGTAGAAATCAATAGAAATCATTGTGTTTGATCAGTTCGCAGATAGTCCCTTACCAGGAAATTCTAGATAATGAGAAGTCACGTGGTATATCTCTGATTGGACAGAGATGCTTACTATTACTGTTTTTAGTCGGATATATAAATCTCTAGAAGCTTAAAGGACATTTATGATACTATAAATATCTTAGTTTCTGTACATAATTGAACCTTGCAGTAAAGTGTTATTTTGCCGTATTTTCTGTCTTCTCTCTCGTGTTCACGTTGAAGTGTAGTTTTAGCCTGGGGATCGAATCAAAGCTTAGGAGTTAAATTAAGCGGTTAACCTGGACGAGATGATAATTGATGACAGAGATTTTGCGGTCAATAAAAGAATCCGAACCACGCGTCACAACACTTCCCCATAACTGAATCCTCATTATAAAATGAGTTATATATATTTGTAAAATTCCAATGAGTAGAAATTAAAATTTCTGACGTTTTCGCGGCTTAGTGTAAGTCGCTTCTTCAGAGAAATGAATAACCGAATTGAATTAGCACAAGATTAAATAATACAATGGAACAAATCAGAATCAAAATATTTCGTACAATCAAAATTGCGAGTTTTTTTCATGTCATGTCAAGTCATTTGGGTCAAGGTAGTTTGATGTGAGACATGTGTGCATGCATATTTTAGTGTGATATTGTGGTGGATACTACTTATAAGTCATCAATAAGTAGTAGGTAGCAGAGCGTCAAAGGAATTGGGAAGAATCAGTAAACAGCAGACAAGACGAGTTGCGAGAGGACAAGAAGTGAAACAGGATTGAAACACAGAGGACAATCGAGAACAACTAAGAGAAGCAGGCTGAGAAACGATGCAGTGCAGACAACGCAGAGGATTTGCAAATGGATGCTTGGAAGTAATGTATGTAATATTTCATGACCTACTCTGTTTTCGCACAATAAACATTGCTTACCCAATTGTTGTTCTTCACAATTGGTGTCGCTGCCTCGGTGCGAGATGAAGATTCCGTGGCCACAGGAGTTCGAGGACGGAGACGTCGGGGCATTCCTTCGACAATTCGAAGCCGTCGCAGAGCTGGTTGGCGTCCGAGGACAGGAGGCGAAGGTGACGGTCCTCGGTACCCTGCTGCGGGGTCGCGCGAAGGCGGTGCTGGACGACGTGGAGCTGGCTGACGGCGGGGCTACGTGGGAGGAGGTGGTGGCCAGGTTGGTGTCTGAATTCGACAGTCCAGCAGATAGGGAGTTGGCGTTGCAGAAGTTCAGGGCCGTGCGTCTGGCCCCGGATGGCGATCCGTTGGTGTTGGCCACCACTCTGACGAGTTTGCTGCGTCGCGGGTTGCCATCGTTGGACGACGAATCGAGACAGCAGCTCCTGACATCCCAGTTCTTGGAGTGTATCCCTGGTGACGTAGCGGGGCAGCTTCGACTGGCGCATGCCGTGCAGCCATTGAACGTGATGGAGATGGCTCGAATGTGCAGACAGCTAGTGAGCACTTCGGTATCTTCGTTAACCGAAGACAGCAGAACGGCGCCTATGGAGAAACGGATCGCCGAGCTGGAGGAGAAAGTCGCGGCGGTGCGAATCCGTGCGGAAAGGGGAAGTAGATGCTTTCAGTGTGGAAAGTTTGGACATTACAGAAGAAACTGCCCGGGGAAACGACGATTTAGACATGTTAAACGTTATACACAGCCTTCTCTTTTTGAAACGTCCTTCCGGGTTGTGGGGTTGGTTAACAAGGGTGCGTTGTATACAAGAGTTCGTATAAATGGAAAAGTACTGGTTTGTCTAGTTGATACAGGCGCGGCTATATCCTTAATAGACGTAGGATTGTGTCGGGAGATCAGGGCGTGTTCACTTGCAGTACAAACAGTGAGCGGGCATGCACTGAAAATTTTAGGAGTGTCAGACTGTTGTGTCGAAGTCGGAGATCGCGTCGTACGATACCCATTTGTAGTAACTAAAGACATACAGCAAACAATACTGGGAGCAGACTTCCTTAGAGAGGTGGAGGCGGTCATCGACACAAAGAACAAGACAGTAAATACTAAGTACGGGCATTTTAGCATACAGGAGAACAGCCAGATAGCTAAGACACAAGCCGCGATCCTACCGCAAGTGAACATAGAAAATATCAATAAGGTAATAGCAAAGTACGGAAGTCTGTTCACTGACGACGGAGAGGCCTATGGTTATTGTGATAAGGTGACGCATGAAATCCCCGTAAACAGTCGTAAGAAGACAACATTCCACACACGCCGAATACCAGTTCATCTAGAGACGGAAGTAAATCGGCAAGTGGAAGAGATGTTGCGGGACGGAATAATTGAAGAGGCTGATAGCCGTTACAACTCACCTGTGCTGCTAGTAAAGAAATCCAACGGAAAATACAGATTCTGCGTCGATTTCAGAGAGCTAAACAGCATAACTGAGTTGAAGCCATGCCCAATGCCGACTGTAGCCGAAACCCTGGATCGTTTACAACAAGCAAAGTTGTTTACTGTACTGGACCTCAGGTCAGGGTATTGGCAGCTACCGATAAAAGCGGATGACAGGTACAAGACAGCCTTCACTGTGGGTCACAAACAGTACCAGTTTAGAAGAATGCCATTTGGGCTGGCGGGAGCGCCATTCACATTTAGAAGATTAATGAACTTATTGTTACGAAATCTTGAGAATGTGGAGGTGTACGGGGACGATTTGGTGGTTTACAGTAAAACAGAGAGAGATCACGCAAGACATCTAGAAGCAGTACTCAAACGAATCGAGGAGTTTGGGTTGCGCATCAATAAGAAGAAGTCACAGATAGCCAAATGTAATGTCACACTGCTGGGGTATAAAGTAGGAGATGGTGAAATGAAGCCATTACCCGAGAAAATTTTGACGATCCAGAACATAACGGCACCCACTTCGAAAAGGAAACTCAGGCAGTTTATAGGAAGAGCAGCATTCTACAGCCGCTTTATAAAGAACTTTAATGAGATCGCCTCACCACTATATAAACTACTGAGCAGTGGAAAATTTATATGGACAGAGGAGGCTCAGAGAACCTTTGATCGGATCAAGCAGCTATTAAACGCAAAGCAGATGACATTGAGACTTCCGGTCCGTGGAAAACAGTTCACAGTGGCCACAGATGCCAGTGATTTTGGCATTGGTGCAGTACTTCGGCAGGATGACGGCGTAGTGGAGTATGCCAGCCGCGTTTTAACACCAACGGAACAGAAGTACTCGACCATCGAGAAAGAGTGTCTAGCGATCGTTTGGGCAGTAGATAAGTGGAGACCGTATCTGCTAGGCCAGCCATTTCACATCGAGACCGACCACAAGCCATTACAGTGGTTGAAGACGGCAAGAGACCCCCGAGGAAAATTGTCACGATGGACACTACGCCTGCAAGAATATGATTTCACGATTGGTCACATACCAGGAAACCGAAACGTAATAGCTGACTACCTGTCAAGACCGTGTGAGGACGCTAGCTTACCGGAAGTAGCCTGTGGAGTCAACAGAGTGCAAACAGACCTAGAAAGACTACTTCGTTGCCAGAAAGCAGACCCAACGCTTAGGACGGTGAGACGAGCGTTAACTGAAGCAGTGGATGACGAATCAGTGCACTTTAGCAGAGAGGTAAAGACGTTGTTAAGCCAAAAGGACAGATTAAGATTAAATGCAGCTGGAGTGTTAACATGGAAAGACAATGATGGAAGCTGGATACCTGTAATTCCAAAGCCATTACGACATGAACTAATCAGCGAATGCCACCAATTAGCACACACAGGTGTCGCAAGAACCACTGACCTCCTGAGACAGAGTGCTTACTGGCCAGGAATGCAAGAAGACGTGATGAGATACGTCCTCGCCTGCCCCCAATGTCAGTTAATGAAAGGGGATAAATGCATACGCACTTCGTTACAGCCCATTCCCGTAACGACAGTAGGCGATCTGTGGTCAGTGGACGTAATGGGTCCATTTCCCCAGACATCGAGCGGTAACCAGTACGTGTTGGTGATGACCGAGCATGCTACGCGTTGGGTAGAGGCTGTGGCGATTCCTGATCAACGAGGAAAGACGGTGACCGAAGCAGTGATGCGGCACATCGTGGCCGACCACGGCGTCCCGAGAATGATATTGACCGACCAGGGTCCATGTTTCGAGAGTGAGGAGTTCACATCTCGCCTTGGGCAGTTAGGTATCAAAAGAGTCAGAACAACACCGTATCATCCTCAGACCAACGGACTAACTGAACGAAATAATCACACTCTAAAAGAGTGGTTGGCAGCAAAGGGGGGTAACTGGGAGACGGAATTACCGATGATATTATTAGCACATCGAGCCTCGAATCAAGGAACAACAAAGAAGTCGTCATTCCAGCTGATGTACGGAAGGAGACCACGACTGCCAGGCAACAACATCGCCTGGCCTCAGCCACAAAAGTGGAATGATAGGAAATGGAAGGAAGAGCGGAAACAAGCGGTGGAAAACATACGACGGAAACAGGATATGGACGTTAAACGATCAGAACAGCATCATGGGAATCAGCTGAGACACTTTTCAGTAGGAGATCTGGTGAAGTGTAGAGGACGGAGGAGCATAACGGGTAGTGGACTAGGCTCGAAGAAAGTACTCCCCAAATGGGAGGGCCCGTATACAGTCATCGCTAGTCGTGGACCGGTATACACCATCAAGAAGGACAACAAAGAGAAGCGTGTAAACATAAGTCAATTGCAAAGATGGATGTGTTGGAATGATGGAGCGAATACGCAGAAACAACCAGCGACCACAGAGGCAAGAAGGTCAGCGCGCATACGAGCACAGCAATTTAATGGAGGGGCGAGTGTGGTGGATACTACTTATAAGTCATCAATAAGTAGTAGGTAGCAGAGCGTCAAAGGAATTGGGAAGAATCAGTAAACAGCAGACAAGACGAGTTGCGAGAGGACAAGAAGTGAAACAGGATTGAAACACAGAGGACAATCGAGAACAACTAAGAGAAGCAGGCTGAGAAACGATGCAGTGCAGACAACGCAGAGGATTTGCAAATGGATGCTTGGAAGTAATGTATGTAATATTTCATGACCTACTCTGTTTTCGCACAATAAACATTGCTTACCCAATTGTTGTTCTTCACAATATGAACTGAGATTATGTGAAAATAAAATTGTATGTATGTTCATGTGAATGAAATGTGAATGTAATTTAATTGTGATCGGTTGGATAAAAAGTCCATGTTGGGTGGATAGAAAGGCCTTCCCTTTTGTTAAGTGCAGTTGGATTTAACAAAATGTGAAGTGCTTCGGCTATTCGTCTTTCTTTATAATTGGAAAAACCTTTTTGAATAATTTGGATATTTTTAATATCGATTTTATGGTTATGATAGATAGCATGTACTGCTATTGCTGATTTGATTTGTAATTTTTCAAGTTCAACAGGATTATTAGGAGGTCGTTTAGTGTAGCTTTCATGTTCTTTGGCACGAGTTTTGATTTCTCGAGAAGACTCTCCAATATAGAAAGCATCACAATCAACACAACCTAGTCTGTATACACAATTCTGTGTAGAGGTGAAGGGAATTTTGTCCTTTATTTTAACTAATGCACCTCGTATAGTGTCTTGTAGAATATTTTGGTTCCATATTGTTTTAGAATTCTTTGTAATTCTTCTGTTGTGTCATGGCGGTAAGGTAGAACGGCTGTACCGATCCATGATGTTTTAATTGATTTATTATTAGTTAATAATAAATCGTTACGTTTTTGCAAATTTTTAATAATATTCATTGGAAAATTATTAAGTTGTAAGATACTAATTACATTTTTGTATTCAGACTTCTTGTCATCTTCTGATGTAATTAGTTTATTGGCTCTTCTGAATAAGTTTAGAGCTAGAGATATTTTGCACTAAATGGATGTGCTGAGTTGAAATCGATATATCGATTTGAGTGAGTCGGTTTACGATAAATTCTCAGATTAAGAGTTTCATTTAAATTCCTTTTGACTAGGCAGTCTAAAAATCGTAACTCATTGTGTTCATTTTCACTTTCACAAGTGAATTTGATGTGCTGAGAGACGGTGTTTAATCGTTTTGAGAAAGTTCTCAGAAAGGTCTGAATTTTCTAGTGGTTAATGCACGCCCTTTCTCCCCCCCTCTTCCTCTTAATGAAATATCATCTCTAAGAGCTATAACCTTATTAGCTAAACCTTTTTTTATATTTACCACAGAAACTTCCTCAGTAACCTACTGAAAATTAAGCATTCAGGACTATTTTACATCGCGGCAATAGAGAATATAAACAGGTTGGTGGGTGTTTAATATATGCAAGTATTTGCTTTCCGTCTAATAAGATTGATGACATGATACTTACTAAGGTACCAGAGTCTGAACCTCAGCTAATACTCAGAACCACAGTTTACATTTGGAATGCATAGAGTGGAATCTCCTACACACTCTTCTAAATTGCTCTGACTAGAACAATTCTTTTCTTATCTAATAGTCTTACAGATGCACTAGACATTCTTTATCTAATTAATGAGTCGTGTTTGGAATTCGTTGCACCTATGAAATCTAACAATATAATTAAATCTAATGATTTGAACATACCACTTCATTACCGTGAGAAGCTAAGACGCCCACAGAAAGGCTATTTCGAGGTCGAATGACTTCTCAGCACTTGTGAAAATTACCAGGATTTTTAACCGAATAAAAGAATCCCACAGGTTAAGGGCTATTAGTGTAAAGTTATCAGCAATACACAGTAGCTCTAAGGTACAAAACTTGGTACGGCTGTTTAGTAAGCGCCTCAAGTCTTCCTGAAATGATGATATTCCGTGCATTTCACATGATGGTTTAATCATTAATCACCATATTATTACAGTCACCCGGTTCATTGATGCCTTCGCTAACAGAGGCGAGCCCCTGGATGATATTGAGGTAAATACTATGTGCACGGGCTACTTACCACGTGGAATCCGTATCCTTAACTTATGACTGCATCTGTAAATCCAGAAAATCACCTAGGACCTCAAGTAGTTATGGAGTAGATGGTATGGCATCCATTTACCTTAAATTTGTTGGACCTAATATCCTATTGCTCTTACTGAAACTGTTCAACCTCCCCTTAGAAACAGACACTGGATAGCTGCCTCAACATTTGGATGATCATCGTTTTATATCTCAAGTTGACTAGAGTGAATATCCCACTATATGACGCCGACAAATGCTTCTGTTAGTTAAACGTTTATCGTAGATCATATAGATACTGCGTTCGATTCTCGATATGCCATGGTTTCACATTGCCACTGAGGAGTCCTATACTGTGACGAAACAGCTATCCAGTGCTAATATATGATAGTCTCAAATAATCAGGTTGCACCATCGCTAGGACTCCTTCCGTGGGGCCGTACTGCATTGCTTTCTGTGGACTTTGCTCCGATTTTATCTATTTCCCTAAATCACATTTTTTGTCATGTTTCTTATTTATTTCTACCGAATTATGTCATGTTATCTTTACCCCTTATCCCTGTTTTCCTAAATTTGAATGGATTATTTTAATTAATGTATTTTGAGTTTTTTGGCTTTTATTTTTATCCCAGATGCTCTTTTGTATATGATTTTTATCCTCATTGCTTTTTGAGAGCATACCTTCAGGTCTTCTCGACCATGTAATATCAGTCACACCGGGAATGCAGTCCTTAGATTACTTTCTACTTTTCTGTTTCCTCCTCAAATGAACAGTTTTGCATGTCAGTACAATTCAGAATCTTCGTTTCTCTAAATACCCAGAGGATCATCAATATTCTTAAACCGACTACGACGACAGAGATAGACGTAAATGTATTTTGCTTGATGTTATTTAAATCCCAAGTAATATTCTATAGCTTATTTTTCGTCTCTGATTAGTACAGCAGCGCAAATTAATATAATCAGGAGTCAACGACTTTTTATCTTCCTCGCAATATTGGAGTCGGATTGTAGCTGTTAAGTGAGGCCCAGAACACTCGTTTTGTCTTATTCAAGATTCATCAGTCAATGCGAACATAAAAACTGGGATGCAAGTACATCCAGCCGATAAGTTATAAATAAGACAAAAAGAGCGTTCTGAATTCCTCTTGCTGGCCACAATCTAACTCAAACAGTACTTGTGAACAATTGCTATATCTAGAAAATCAGCTCAGGATGCACATGAGGCAACAAAAACTGATCAATTACAGACCATGGCAAATCAACAGGAAGATCCAGACACATCTTTTGTAATCCTTTGTCAGATAAACAGCTGAAAACCTATGTTTACGATATATAAAAATCTCAAAACCAAATGACTAAAGAAAGCAGATTATTGAAGCTAATAAAAAAATTTAAACTGAACCAATGAATAATTTAGATAGGACATGTAAAAATAAAATTAATTGCAAAATAAAAGAAGTATAAGCGAGTGCGAATAAGTTCAAGAAGACAGAAACGCATTCTAACAATCGTAAGCATAGCAGTTAGACCGAGAGACGGAAAATGTGGTTGCATCAACGAGGTCACACACACCAATTACCGCTCGTCTATGCAAATGAACACACATTTTCAGCTCCACTTAGATTTTCACAAAGACAATCGGACAGTCAAACAAATCAACAAACACAATAAGTACGAGAATGCGTGAGACACTAAGAAAATGCATAATTGTCTCACCCTCCCTTACTTTGACAATCTAATGGAGAGTGTATGTCTGTTGATTGGATCTCACCAGCTTATTATTAACATGAGTGTTAATAATCGGTTTTCTAAGCTAAATTATTTTAATTTTGATTAATATTCAAATGCATTGACACTGATATCTAATCAGTTATATGGCATTTGAAAATAAATGATATTTTCATATTGTGCATAATTGCTGAAGCAAACATTGTCTGTTAAATTATAAGTTGCCTGAAAAATTAGTGCAGTCTGTTGTTTGAATTTTGATTTGGGCAGTGACACTTAAAACGAGACAAATGAAATTACCTTTAATATTAACTTGTGGATGTACGGCATTAACTGGTTTGACCTCATACACCGCAATACCGAGTATTCACTTGCCTCAACTACTGACTCGATAATCAAACAACAATGTCGCATTCATCAAGTGCTTACCAGAATCGAGAGAAAAAGTCACTGAAATTTCATCTTAGTGTCTTTCCCCCAATTCCACTTTTTGTGCTGTGTGTACGCCTGTTTGTCTGTCTCTCTATATGCATGTTTGATTGTAAGTCTGTGTCAAGTTGATTGCCTATGTTCCTGATTGTGAGTGATCCGATTGGACATGTTTGTGCATAAACAGATGCCAGTGAATGTCATTAAGTGTGTGGATATATACCAGCCCTCCTGACTTAGGGTCAACATTCCTATTTGACTCAATTCATTCACAATTGCGTTTACCTTGCTTATACTTCAACAATCAAATTACTACTCTTGTCTTCTAATCTAGTAGTATCACACGTGTAACTTGTCCCATGTTCTACTCAAGTGATTCAGTGTCATATTTACATGTATATTGTGATGAACATATTATAGCTGGGAATGGTGAACAACCTTCAATGTTTGTCAGTGATTCACTGATGCGGCCTGTGGGGGATATTTTTCGCTTTTTGGCTCTCTGCCTTCTGGTCGTGTTCAACGTCGATCGTTTGCATTGTTATTTTTGTAATAGTTTGTCAACTAAAGCAAATAAAACTACCTGTTATATTGGTATGACGATGAGCGTTGTGGGCTGACTAAACCTAATCCAATGGTCAGATGTGCATAGCATTATATAAAAGCTAGGCCCAATAAGCGAACAGCGAAGCTGCAGTCATCATGAGATTGTGGACGTCGGAGAGAGTGAGTTAGTGATCTCGTATCTGTCTCTTACCTTCTCACTTTCACTGTTTGTTTTTGTTTGCCTGTGTTTTGTCTGTTTGCCTCATTGTCTTGACCTTTACGTCCGTGGTTAACACTCTAACGATCTATCTAACAGTCAGCCTCTTTTTTCACAGTCAACGTAGTGGTTTAGGTGACTAATTTAATTGATTCCTATGATAGACATCAGCAGTAATGTAAATCTAATATGTTGTTTACTAAAACCCACTTCCAGTTTGATATTTTCGAATGTGGAATGTTCATCTCTGTCTGTCGCCTGCTGGTCGAATGCAATTCTGATAAGATGTTCTAATTAAGCTTCAAGCAGGAAGGTATGTTCTGCTCTAGTGTTGATGAGGTGGTAAACCCTCGTTATTACATCAGTGATGAAAGCAGAAGTCTATTTACTCCAGCTACGGTTGTCACCAGCAACTGCTGCCAAGATAGTTCACCGACGTTCGATCAGAACATTCAAGCTTACAGAAATAGAAAGAGTCCCCAAAATTTTATATAATAACAATAAATTTTGCAGCACGAATTCGGGTTCTCTTAATGTCGCATTGGAGATGATAAAGAACAGCATTTTCGTCGGGAATAAGTAAGTCATTGTGGTTGCTGTAGACCAAGAAATCGACTGAATGTACCACACAATTTTTGCATTTCTTTCAGTTTCATGAGGCTATTCTGTGTAGGGTTATGGTAATTTCAAAAATACAAACAGTAAAATAATCCAAGTTGTCTACTGGATTATTTTGAAATGTTGACGAGACTACTTATACTTTCATGCCACAGCTTGGTGTAAAGGAGCCGACGAATGAAACCTACCTTTAAAACAAGTTACCTGACCAAACTGGAATCCGTGAAAACAGTGCTATCACCTTACCGACATGTAGCTTAATGATATAGAGCAATTCGTCCAGTCTTCTTATATTAGATATATCATCAGGTTTGAGAATGGATATTTCAATCTAATTATCGGTGTTTGAAAATTCGACGGAGAAAATGATGTGTGACATACTTGTATATTTCTATACAAAGTGACCTTAGAATTAGTCATTTTGATGAAACAAAAATAGTCAGCATTAATCTCGTATCACTGTATGACAATTTATTTTAAGGAATTATTTACCATTATTATGCTGTTGGCTTTAGCGATTGTTTAGTTGGTTAACAATCCATCTCTATTATTATCGATATTTACAAATAAAACAGTATTAGGATGCTCCTGACGTTTTTTACAGAACTCGTATCAACGTCTATAGAAGAGACTTGATAAATTAGTAAAACACCAAGCTACCGCTATTAAAAGTTGACATTTGAAGCTCGCAGGGCAAGCAGGATGGGATGAACTTTGAAACAGCTTAGTGTATTCATTAGTATACGCCTACTTTTTGGCTAATGAAACAATTCGCATGGCAATGCAATAGGAGGCCGGCTTATGCATGCTTACACCATCTGACATCTCACCATAAATACATGCAAATTGATTGGTACCAAGGGAGAGATTATCACAGAAATTAGACTGCAAACTACAAGTACTGCATACGATTTGCTGATAGAGAGTCGAGAAGTGATGAGTAATAAATCGTCAAAACCCACACCGATACATCGTTGCTGAACATTGAAGACTGCGCACCATTTCCGGCCATAACATATTCATCACAATATACATTCTCATCAACACTAATCGACCTATTGGATGTTGATTCGCGTCACTGAAATGTGAATATGACACTGAATCACTTGAATAGAATATGGGACAAGTTTGTAGATGCCCAGTTTATTCCCTGTAAAATAGACAGATGGACAGTCAAACAAATCAACAAACACAATAAGTGCGAGAATGCGCGAGACACTAAGAAAATGCATAATTGTATCACCCTCCCTTACTTTGATAATCTAATGGAGAGTGTATGTCTGTTGATTGGATCTCACCAGCTTATTATTAACAGGAGTGATGATAATCGATTTTCTAAGCTAAATTATTTTACCATTGATTAAACTTCATGTTCTGTCTGCAGCGCGATAGAATCAGTCAACTTTATTTTGCATTCTGTTTGAAATTCTCAATTGTCTCAAACTGATCATCTATGCTATATTGCGTCATATTTACTTGAATTATTAAATAACAGATCAGTAATTACATAGACGTGAAGCACTAAGACAATGCATAATTGTCTCACCCTCCCTTACTTTGACAATCTAATGGAGAGTGTATGTCTGTTGATTGGATCTCACCAGCTTATTATTAACATGAGTATTAATAATCAATTTTCCAAGCTGATTTATTTTAACATTGATTACATTTCAATTCCGACTTACATAATCGATGTCAGTAATTAGTCCACTATATATACTGTCTGAAACTTATTTAGTTTTCTAACGAGTATTTACGATCTTCTACTGATTGATTTAGAGCATTATGTTCGCAAAGTGTTAACTGTCTGTCAAATTAATGTTAATGCTAATTTATCGTCGATCATTGATACAATTCATTCATAATGTAAGTTAAATGTGTTCTTTATTCTTTTTACTCGTATTCTATGTATTTACTTTTTTTTGTCCACTGCCTGCTTTACTTCAATAGTTACATCATGTTGAATACTCGTTTGATAACATTCAAGTGTATCAGACAATGAATGTGCGTCTCTGCAATAAGTCCTCTGCAGTCTCAAATTTATTTAAGAATGTCTGCTTTATCACTGACTAAAGTATATTATTTATTTGATTTTAGATTTATACTTTGTTGGCCTCCTCGTTGTATATATTTTAAAAGAACAGTGGAAAGCTGGGTGAGTCTGATGATTATACTTATACTTATTTATTGTTCACGATATACTTACTAGTTTATGCCTATTTCTTCAATTTCATGTAGCATCTAGTAATAGGGACTAGTTACTGAATTCTAGGTGAATGTGGATGCACTACAGTGCTACATATATTCATATGCTAATATAAAAGCATGAGGCTTCTGCACAAAGAATTTCGAAATTTAACTCGACTAGGAACTAAGTCTTAGTTACTGGTATGCTTTAGGTAATGTTAATAAATATCAGTTGTCAAACAGTAAATTTAAAATTGTGTATTCTAAAATCCTAATCTTATTACTGAATTTAGCACTGATCCTTATTGCGAAACCCATTTCTATCTTCTGTGCGTATTCGGAGGCAAAATGTCGCTAGATTGCATGTTACAGAGAACAAGCGCTGTACATGGATAGCCACGTTAATTTTGCCAAATAACTAAATGAGGACGCTCTATTGGTCTGATGATTGTGAATTTTGAATGAGGATGTATACCGTAGACAATTTGTCATAGATTCGCTTAATATTTAGACTAAAATTAAGTTTCGGTCAAAATCAGGCCTTTATTTCAGGCATATAATTTTAATTGAAGTTATGCATAAGAAATAGGTTTTATTGTAGAAATCAGAACTAATACACTCATAAAAGAGTTTGGTGTCGAATGACATAAAGTTGAAGATAAAAATATTTTTTTAAACACTAGTCAAAATGTATGATAGACAAGACGTTTTAACACGACATTTTTTGTCGGACTTTGTCTATTGTATTTTGGTATTTTGCCCAAAGTTATTCTGCTTCAGTCAAACCAAGAAATACGTTTATCTTAGTCTTAAAGCACTCTTGAACTCGATTCTAGGAATAAGTTAGGGACTTAAGCTTAGAAGCAGCATTTATAGAATGGGATAATATTAGCCACAGAATGTGGAAATTGTAGTGAAAAATAGCATAAAACCCATAAAATCCAAGAAACAGCAGAACTTTAGAAAATTTTCAAAATTAATATTTAGGGTTTGGAATTCATTGTAAAGTAGGACACAATAATACAATTGTGGTTATAACCCAAGTGAATTAAGAAATAATATTCGCGAATAATAATTATTTCGAAATAGCTTTTTTGTATTGTAGAGAAACAAGATTCCTTATGTCTTTCTTGTAGAAACAAATATAGCTTGATTTGCAATAGAAAACACATACATATATGCCTGTATGATCAACATAGAACCTGGAACATGTATGTGTCGTTCCATGTTGGCATAGCTTTAAAACACGCCAAGATTAGCATCACGTGGTAAAAGTTAATTGAGTGATAATAATAACGAGGTGTGTGAGCACCCAGAATATGGTTTAGGGAGCGTAGAAAAAAAGTTATGGAATAATTTAAAGCTTACGATTTAGGGGAAGGCAATAAGTGGATACATCTGCGCCATTGTAACCTATTCTTGGCCATGTCACTCACTGTTGAGGCAGATGGTAGTTGGGCATACGTAACACATGTTCAAACCACGTTAGTTGATAAAGATTCATCGACTGATTTACCACATTTGCCTAACACCCGTCGTCTAACCTCGTGCATATTGGTAAGCTCACAGTTTCATTCGTAGTGAAAACTAATGTTAGAGAAGCCTGCTTACTCTCGTGTCCTATTTTTCGAATGGTGTGATAAAGAATGCAGGAGTGCTTCCTATATTCAGAAAGTCAGGCAAATAAACCAGTAGTCGGCATGCGTCTTTGCAATGATTGGTTCACACACTAACAACCACTACTAAATTTAGTGCATGCCTGTTGGTTGATTCTCATCCACTTATTATTAATTTATGATTATAATTATACATATTTATTGTTCACGATATACTTACTAGTTAATGCCAATTATTTCAATTTCATGTAGCATATAGTAATAGGGACTAGTTACTTTAATAAAGGTGTATAGATAGGCCATACAGTGTAACATGTATCCCAATAGATGGATAGACAAAAAAATAGACAGACAAAAGGTGTAATAAAGATACACAAACAGACTGACATATACATGGATAGACAAACATAGAGAAAAAGAAAAACAGAAAAAGACAGATAGACAATCTGACAGATAGACGGACAGACAGGTAGACAGATGGACAAACAGACAGACAGACTTATAGATAGATAGACAGACACACAGAAACAGACAGATAGACAGACGGACAGACAGGTAGACAGATGGACAGACAGACAGACAGACAGACTTATTGATAGATAGACAGACAGACAGAAAGAGACAGATAGACAGACTGACAGATAGACGGACAGACAGGTAGACAGATGGACAGACAGACAGTCTAATTGATAGATAGACAGACACATAGAAAGAGACAGATAGACAGACTGACAGATAGACGGAGAGACAGGTAGACAGATGGACAGAGACAGACAGACAGACTTATAGATAGATAGACAGACACACAGAAAGAGACAGATAGACAGACTGACAGATAGACGGACAGACAGGTAAACAGATGGAAAGACAGACAGAGAGACTTATAGATAGATAGACAGACACACAGAAAGAGACAGATAGACAGACTGACAGATAGACGGACAGACAGGTAGACAGATGGACAGAAAGATAGACACACTTATAGATAGATAGACAGACACACAGAAACAGACAGATAGACAGACTGACAAATAGACGGACAGACAGGAAGACAGATGGACAGACAAACAGACAGACTTATTGATAGATAGACAGACACATAGAAGGAGACAGATAGACAGACTGACAAATAGACGGACAGACAGGTAGACAGATTGACAGACAGACAGACAGACTTATAGATAGATAGACAGACACACAGAAAAAGACAGACAGACAGACTGACAAATAGACGGACAGACAGGTAGACAGATGGACAGACAGACAGACAGAATAATTGATAGATAGACAGACACATAGAAAGAGACAGATAGACAGACTGACAAATAGACGGACAGACAGGAAGACAGATGGACAGACAGACAGACTTATAGATAGATAGACAGACACATAGAAAGAGACAGATAGACAGAATGACAAATAGACGGACAGACAGGAAGACAGATGTACAGACAGACAGACAGACTTATAGATAGATAGACAGACACACAGAAAGAGACAGATAGACAGACTGACAGATAGACGGACAGACAGGTAGACAGATGGACAGACAGACAGTCAGACTTATAGATAGATAGACAGACACACAGAAAGAGACAGATAGACAGACTGACAGATAGACGGACAGACAGGTAGACAGATGGACAGAGACAGACAGACAGACTTATAGATAGATAGACAGACACACAGAAAGAGACAGATAGACAGACTGACAGATAGACGGAGAGACAGGTAGACAGATGGACAGAGACAGACAGACAGACTTATAGATAGATAGACAGACACACAGAAAGAGACAGATAGACAGACTGACAGATAGACGGACAGACAGGTAGACAGATGGACAGACAGACAGACAGAATAATTGATAGATAGACAGACACATAGAAAGAGACAGATAGACAGACTGACAAATAGACGGACAGACAGGAAGACAGATGGACAGACATACAGACTTATAGATAGATAGACAGACACATAGAAAGAGACAGATAGACAGAATGACAAATAGACGGACAGACAGGAAGACAGATGTACAGACAGACAGACAGACGTATAGATAGATAGACAGACACACAGAAAGAGACAGATAGACAGACTGTCAAATAGACGGACAGACAGGAAGACAGATGGACAGACAGATAGACAGACTTATTGATAGATAGACAGACACACAGAAAGAGACAGATAGACAGACTGACAGATAGACGGACAGACAGGAAGACAGATGGACAGACAGATAGACAGACTTATTGATAGATAGCAGACACATAGAAAATGACAGATAGACAGACTGACAAATAGACGGACAGACAGGAAGACAGATGAACAGACAGACAGACAGACAGACTTATAGATAGATAGACAGACACACAGAAAGAGACAGATAGACAGACTGACAAATAGACGGACAGACAGGAAGACAGATGGACAGACAGACAGACAGACTTATAGATAGATAGACAGACACACAGAAAGAGACAGATAGACAGACTGACAGATAGACGGACAGACAGGAAGACAGATGGACAGAGAGACAGACAGACTTATAGATAGATAGACAGACACACAGAAACAGACAGATAGACAGGCTGACAGACATACAGACTTATTGATAGATAGACAGACACACAGAAAGAGACACATAGACAGACTGACAGATAGACGGACAGACAGGTTGACAGATGGACAGAGAGACAGACAGACAGACTTATTGATAGATAGACAGACACACAGAAAGAGACACATAGACAGACTGACAGATAGACGGACAGACAGGTTGACAGATGGACAGAGAGACAGACAGACTTATAGATAGATAGACAGACACACAGAAAGAGACAGATAGACAGACTGACAATTAGACGGACAGACAGGAAGACAGATGGACAGACAGACAGAAAGACTTATAGATAGATAGACAGACACACAGAAAGAGACAGATAGACAGACTGACAGATAGACGGACAGACAGGTAAACAGATGTACAGACAGACAGACAGACTTATAGATAGATAGACAGACACACAGAAACAGACAGATGGACAGGCTGACAGACATACATATAGATAGATAGACAGACACACAGAAAGAGACAGATAGACAGACTGACAATTAGACGGACAGACAGGAAGACAGATGGACAGACAGACAGACAGACAGACTTATTGATAGATAGACAGACACACAGAAAGAGACAGATAGACAGACTGACAGATAGACGGACAGACAGGTTGACAGATGGACAGACAGACAGACAGACTAATTGATATATAGAGACACAGAGAAAGAGACAGATAGACAGACTGACAAATAGGCGGACAGACAGGTAGTTAGATGGACAGACAGACAGAAAGACATATAGATAGATAGACAGACACACAGAAAGAGACAGATAGACACACTGACAGATAGACGGACAGACAGGTAGACAGATGGACAGAGAGACAGACAGACAGACTTATAGATAGATAGACAGACACAGAAAGAGACAGATAGACAGACTGACAGATAGACGGACAGACTGGAAGACAGATGGACAGACAGACAGACAGACTTATTGATAGATAGACAGACCCATAGAAAGAGACAGATGGACAGACTGACAGATAGACGGACAGACAAGTAGACAGATGGATAGACAGACTGACAGATAGACGGACAGACAGGAAGACAGATGGACAGACAGACAGACTTATAGATAGATAGACAGGCACACAGATAGAGACAGATAGACAGACTGACAGATAGACAGACAGACAGGAAGACAGATGGACAGACAGACAGACAGACGTATAGATAGATAGACAGACACACAAAAAGAGACAGATAGACAGACTGACAGATAGACGGACAGACAGGAAGACAGATGGACAGACAGACAGACTTATAGATAGATAGACAGACACATAGAAAGAGACAGATAGACAGACTGACAGATTGACGGACAGACAGGTAGACAGATGGACAGACAGACAGACAGACTTATAGATAGATAGACAGACACACAGAAAGAGACAGATAGACAGACTGACAGATAGACGGACAGACAGGTAGACAGATGGACAGACAGACAGACAGACTTATAGATAGATAGACAGACACACAGAAAGAGACAGATAGACAGACTGACAGATAGACGGACAGACAGGTAGACAGATGGACAGACAGACGGACAGACTTATTGATAAATATACAAACATATAGAAAGAGACAGATAGACAGACTGACAGAGAGACGGACAGACAGGTAGACAGATGGACAGAGACAGACAGACAGACTTATAGATAGATAGACAGACACACAGAAAGAGACAGATAGACAGACAGACAGACTTATTGATAGATAAACAGACACATAGAAAGAAACAGATAGACAGACTGACAGATAGACGGACAGACAGGTAGACAGATGGACAGACAGACAGACAGACTAATTGATAGATAGACAGACACACAGAAAGAGACAGATAGACAGACTGACAGATAGACGGACAGACAGGAAGACAGATGGACAGACAGACAGACTTATAGATAGATAGACAGACACACAGAAACAGACAGATAGACAGACTGACAGACAGACTTATTGATAGATAAACAGACACATAGAAAGAGACAGATAGACAGACTGACAGATAGACGGACAGACTGGTAGACAGATGTACAGACAGACAGAATTATAGATAGATAGACAGACACACAGAAAGAGACAGATAGACAGACTGACAGATAGACGGACAGACAGGTAGACAGATGGACAGAGACAGACAGACAGACTTATAGATAGATAGACAGACACACAGAAAGAGACAGATAGACAGACTGACAGATAGACGGAGAGACAGGTAGACAGATGGACAGAGACAGACAGACAGACTTATAGATAGATAGACAGACACACAGAAAGAGACAGATAGACAGACTGACAGATAGACGGACAGACTGGTAGACAGATGTACAGACAGACAGAATTATAGATAGATAGACAGACACACAGAAACAGACAGATAGACAGACTGACAGATAGACGGACAGACAGGTAAACAGATGGAAAGACAGACAGAGAGACTTATAGATAGATAGACAGACACACAGAAAGAGACAGATAGACAGACTGACAGATAGACGGACAGACAGGAATACAGATGGACAGACAAACAGACAGACTTATTGATAGATAGACAGACACATAGAAGGAGACAGATAGACAGACTGACAAATAGACGGACAGACAGGAAGACAGATGGACAGACAGACAGACAGACTTATAGATAGATAGACAGACACACAGAAAGAGACAGATAGACAGACTGACAGATAGACGGACAGACAGGAAGACAGATGGACAGAGAGACAGACAGACTTATAGATAGATAGACAGACACACAGAAACAGACAGATGGACAGGCTGACAGACATACAGACTTATTGATAGATAGACAGACACACAGAAAGAGACACATAGACAGACTGACAGATAGACGGACAGACAGGTTGACAGATGGACAGAGAGACAGACAGACAGACTTATAGATAGATAGACAGACACACAGAAAGAGACAGATAGACAGACTGACAAATAGACGGACAGACAGGAAGACAGATGGACAGACAGACAGTCTAATTGATAGATAGACAGACACATAGAAAGAGACAGATAGACAGACTGACAGATAGACGGAGAGACAGGTAGACAGATGGACAGAGAGACAGACAGACTTATAGATAGATAGACAGACACACAGAAACAGACAGATGGACAGGCTGACAGACATACAGACTTATTGATAGATAGACAGACACACAGAAAGAGACACATAGACAGACTGACAGATAGACGGACAGACAGGTTGACAGATGGACAGACAGACAGACAGACTTATAGATAGATAGACAGACACACAGAAAGAGACAGATAGACAGACTGACAATTAGACGGACAGACAGGAAGACAGATGGACAGACAGACAGAAAGACTTATAGATAGATAGACAGACACACAGAAAGAGACAGATAGACAGACTGACAGATAGACGGACAGACAGGTAAACAGATGTACAGACAGACAGACAGACTTATAGATAGATAGACAGACACACAGAAACAGACAGATGGACAGGCTGACAGACATACATATAGATAGATAGACAGACACACAGAAAGAGACAGATAGACAGACTGACAATTAGACGGACAGACAGGAAGACAGATGGACAGACAGACAGACAGACAGACTTATTGATAGATAGACAGACACACAGAAAGAGACACGTAGACAGACTGACAGATAGACGGACAGACAGGTTGACAGATGGACAGACAGACAGACAGACTAATTGATATATAGAGACACAGAGAAAGAGACAGATAGACAGACTGACAAATAGGCGGACAGACAGGTAGTTAGATGGACAGACAGACAGAAAGACTTATAGATAGATAGACAGACACACAGAAAGAGACAGATAGACACACTGACAGATAGACGGACAGACAGGTAGACAGATGGACAGAGAGACAGACAGACAGACTTATAGATAGATAGACAGACACAGAAAGAGACAGATAGACAGACTGACAGATAGACGGACAGACTGGAAGACAGATGGACAGAGAGACAGACAGACTTATTGATAGATAGACAGACCCATAGAAAGAGACAGATGGACAGACTGACAGATAGACGGACAGACAAGTAGACAGATGGATAGACAGACTGACAGATAGACGGACAGACAGGAAGACAGATGGACAGACATACAGACTTATAGATAGATAGACAGGCACACAGATAGAGACAGATAGACAGACTGACAGATAGACAGACAGACAGGAAGACAGATGGACAGACAGACAGACAGACGTATAGATAGATAGACAGACACACAAAAAGAGACAGATAGACAGACTGACAGATAGACGGACAGACAGGAAGACAGATGGACAGACAGACAGACTTATAGATAGATAGACAGACACATAGAAAGAGACAGATAGACAGACTGACAGATTGACGGACAGACAGGTAGACAGATGGACAGACAGACAGACAGACTTATAGATAGATAGACAGACACACAGAAAGAGACAGATAGACAGACTGACAGATAGACGGACAGACAGGTAGACAGATGGACAGACAGACAGACAGACTTATAGATAGATAGACAGACACACAGAAAGAGACAGATAGACAGACTGACAGATAGACGGACAGACAGGTAGACAGATGGACAGACAGACGGACAGACTTATTGATAAATATACAAACATATAGAAAGAGACAGATAGACAGACTGACAGAGAGACGGACAGACAGGTAGACAGATGGACAGAGACAGACAGACAGACTTATAGATAGATAGACAGACACACAGAAAGAGACAGATAGACAGACAGACAGACTTATTGATAGATAAACAGACACATAGAAAGAAACAGATAGACAGACTGACAGATAGACGGACAGACAGGTAGACAGATGGACAGACAGACAGACAGACTAATTGATAGATAGACAGACACACAGAAAGAGACAGATAGACAGACTGACAGATAGACGGACAGACAGGAAGACAGATGGACAGACAGACAGACAGACTTATAGATAGATAGACAGACACACAGAAACAGACAGATAGACAGACTGACAGACAGACTTATTGATAGATAAACAGACACATAGAAAGAGACAGATAGACAGACTGACAGATAGACGGACAGACTGGTAGACAGATGTACAGACAGACAGAATTATAGATAGATAGACAGACACACAGAAACAGACAGATAGACAGACTGACAGATAGACGGACAGACTGGTAGACAGATGTACAGACAGACAGAATTATAGATAGATAGACAGACACACAGAAACAGACAGATAGACAGACTGACAGATAGACGGACAGACAGGTAAACAGATGGAAAGACAGACAGAGAGACTTATAGATAGATAGACAGACACACAGAAAGAGACAGATAGACAGACTGACAGATAGACGGACAGACAGGAAGACAGATGGACAGACAAACAGACAGACTTATTGATAGATAGACAGACACATAGAAGGAGACAGATAGACAGACTGACAAATAGACGGACAGACAGGAAGACAGATTGACAGACAGACAGACAGACTTATAGATAGATAGACAGACACACAGAAAAAGACAGACAGACAGACTGACAGATAGACGGACAGACAGGTAGACAGATGGACAGACAGACAGACAGACTTATAGATAGATAGACAGACACACAGAAAGAGACAGATAGACAGACTGACAGATAGACGGATAGACAGGTAGACAGATGGACAGACAGACATACAGAATAATTGATAGATAGACAGACACATAGAAAGAGACAGATGGACAGACAGACAGACAGAATTATAAATAGATAGACAGACACACAGAAAGAGACAGATAGACAGACTGACAAATAGACGGACAGACAGGAAGACAGATGGACAGACAGACAGACAGACTTATAGATAGATAGACAGACACACAGAAAGAGACAGATAGACAGACTGACAGATAGACGGACAGACAGGTAGACAGATGGACAGACGACAGTCAGACTTATAGATAGATAGACAGACACACAGAAAGAGACAGATGACAGACTGACAGATAGACGGACAGACAGGTAGACAGATGGACAGAGACAGACAGGACAACTTATAGATAGATAGACAGACACACAGAAAGAGACAAACAGACAGACTGA